>JADWQK010000085.1:0-600000 GCA_017933935.1 Sesamia nonagrioides
TTTCGCAAAAGGAGGTAAATTAATACATGTGCGGCAGGCAATACATGAACGGGTGAAGGGGGCCGAATCGTTATTCGCACATAATACTACCGTCAAAAACGGTGTTGTCACTTTTTAAAAAATTACCGAATTTTGGAGAAGTTAGAATCAATTCGCGGAAAAAAGTTTATTTAAAAATTCATTAGTATTGTTACTGTGATGATTATGTATCATATTTTATTTAGTCACGTGTTTACCTAACCTTTATATTGTATAGTAGCGGTAGGAATATTATGGGATTGATTATTATTGGACTCATTATGCACATTTATCATCATGAAAATCGAAATCGACTTGATACTGGCACTGATGGCAAGTTAGTTCACATAAAGATTTCTGGTACCCATAAATATGACCGAAGGCTGAAATTACGGAACGCCATTTACTACAATCGTTATAGCGTTATTTCCTTCCTTTCTCTCTTCTTCCTTTCCGTCTTTTCGTTCCTTTTGCCTCGATAACGTTCATTCATCAGCACCCCAATCTCGCAACACTCTTTTTGAGGCATTTTGCTAATCTACTGCTCTTTATATTCGAAGAATATAGCTACCCAATAACCAAAATAACGCAATGAATGTTGCTGAACTGTCAAAATAACTTTAAATGTTGTTGAACTGTCAAAATGAAACCCATTGCTACTTGTAGGGTGTTACGCAATCACCTCCACCGTACCTCGGTTGTGAGTTAAATACGCACTTGACGTATCTGAAGAACTTTACCAATAAGTCCTACGTCCTCTTAGCGTGAACGCTCCCGGCGTTTCCACTATACATATTTTATATATATATAGGCATTGTATATAGGTAAAAAACCACCTATGTAGATGAAAACACCACGAAGGCCAATGGAAAGGGCTATGCTTGGGGTTTCACTGCGTAATCAAACCAAAAATGAGGAGATCCGCAGAAGAACGAGAGTAACCGACATAGCCCGGAGAATTGCAACACTTAAGTGGCAGTGGGCAGGGCACATTGCCCGCAGGACCGAAGCCCGATGGGACCGACGGGATCACCGGCACCGGGGGACACAACGTGGGTAGGCCCCCGACATGGTGAATCGACGACCTGGTGAAGGTCGCGGAAAACCGCTGGATGCGGGAGCTGCAGGACCGGTCGTCGTGGAGATCCTTGCGGGAGGCGTATGTCCGCCAGTGGACGTCTTTCGGCTAAAATGATGATGATGACGAGGCCAAAAAAAATTAATTTCCTTACATTACTAGAGAACAATATAATATAAAGGCTGTATCTGACATCGACGCACAAACGAGTACCATGGATCCAGTACATGATTCTGAACCCCCCAGTGGTGGAATTTTTCGTCGGCTTTTTCATGATTTAAAAAAAATAAATGTAGTTTTTTTTTTTACTTCAGACCATTCACAATTGCTATACTTTTATAACCCAATAAGATTTTAAAGTAAAAATTAAATACTTAATTCGCTAATTACATAAAAAAGCGCAATGAAAACAAAACCCGAAAAACGATCTTATCAGCTGATTTAATAGAGTTCACATCAGGGATCAACGTCATACCTACAAACTCGCACGGCGGCACGCTTGCAACGTTCAAAAGCCGAGCCGACACTTTTTTTCAAACACTGTGTATTCTGTAACCGTTCATTAACGACATAAATGACTATCATAATTTTATTAGTGGCATGCGGTCTAGCCTTTTCGCGAAGTTTGCGTTACGATGTCAGATACACCCTGTATAAGAACTATTTAAAGTATATTTCACTATCACAATGTTCAAACTCGCGCCATACGATAACATACCACAGCGCCCACCTTCGAAACAACTAATAGATTAATAGCCCTAAAACAATTAAAAAACAAATATCCGAAATTACCAAATCAAGAACGATTAAAATTAAAATGAACTTGAAATATGAACACAATCTGTGGGGGTCATCTGAACCATCAATCATTTGAGACCTTGAACAACCACAATACTTCGTTCGATAGCTCTCTAATGTTTGCATAATAGCCAGAAACATTGGTCTGATTTCTTATTAATTAACTAGTGGCCGCCAGTGACTTCGTTCGCGTGGAGGTAGTTATGCTCCGCTCCTATTGGTCAACAGCGTGATGTTATATAGCCTAAAGCCTTCCAGCCCCCTAATCGGCGAACATATTTTTGCTCGAACGATACCAACTGATCCCAATTAGTCGCAATCATTTGACAAAAATGTGTTCGCCGATTACGGGGCTGGATTAGGCATTGCCTTGATTTGGATTGGAACTATCCAACGCAAAAATAATTTTTGAAATCGGACCCGTAGTTCCTGAGATTAGCGCGTTCAAACAAAGAAACTAACTTATATTAGTATAGATTAGTATAGATGTCTATGTTTTTAGTCTGCCTTGAAACTGAGTTAGTTTCAATAAAATTATTTTTAAGTTCCATACCCAAAGCACACCTAAGCCCTAGCAATAGAGCTCTCTTACTAAAGCTTCGGTATCCGTCCATTCATCCGTCTGTCATATTTTTTGAACCATGATAAACAGTGATCGGAATACGTAGAGTGTAATATTTACCTACAATTTGTGGAACACAGACGAAACCTGGAGACTCCATAAAACATTTTTTTTTTTTTTGCCGGTAAATTTATCGAAACTTTAATTATGTGATTTTACATTTTATTTATTAAATAAAAACTTCTATTGCGTAAATATTCTTCCATGCATTTTCTTAACATGGTTTTACATTATTACAGACTAAAAAAAAGTTTGACTAAATATGGTGATTGCTCCTTGCGTTTGAGCTTCTATTGTTTGGGCTTATTGTAAAAGAAAAGTAGTTATTTTATGTAGTAGGCAAAAATAAAATACTGTTCTAAGAAGTCTCCGGTTTTCGTCTCTGCTGGCGATTTCAGACTTAATGTCCAGGTTTCCTCAAGATGTTTTCCTTCACCTTCAGTCATTGGTGTCTAAGATATACTTAGAAAGTACATATAACTTTTAGAAAAGTTACATTGGTACTAGCCTAATCTGGAATCGAACCCGCACACTCACACTTGAGATGCTGGTGTTTTAAACACTAGGCCACCACGCTCCGCAATCCCGTGATTACTATAACAAAAATAAAAGGATCGGGCCTACAAGATACGGAAAGGGTTCCGTGGCTAAATAATTATAGCGTATAATCCCGGTTGCATCCGCGGCTTTCGCGTTGGAGCCTAGGGTCCGCTTAGAAGAAGCTCAGAAATGGGAACATTTTAGGCTAATTATATATGTTATGGGTCGATCGAACGAGTTAAGCTATGTTTAAAAGCTATCTTTACATACCGAGACCACTTCGTGCCTCGGAACGCAGGTCCGACTGTCATTTTATCTTTGAAACTCATTACGGATAGTCAGAAACCCGAAGGTCTGACAACCGGTCTTACCAAGGAGTATCTTGTTACTCAGTCTTCTTCTTCTCAGCCTATAGAGGTCCACTGCTGGATAAAGGCCTCCCCCAAGGCTATCATTCATTGGGGGGCATTGTCATAATACCCACGCTTGGCAGGCGGGTTGGGGATCACAGTACACTTTACAAGACTTTTATTTGTTTGTTGCACCGGGTGACGTCTTTACGTCGTCGCCGGCTGTGGCTGAAAACCAGCGCTGAGCTCTGTTTTTGGATAGAGTCGGAGCATAATGCTGAGCGACAGCCATTTTGCGTGGATGTGACGCATGTTTCCCTTAACTATTTCTTATTTTATGTGTTTTTGTAAACCCTTGCGTCATGTTTTCTGAAAATAAACGTTTTTTTTTTCTTTCTTCTTCAGTAATTTGATATTCCACAGGAGAAGCGCTGCTGCCCGCTTCCCTGGTGAGAATTCCCTTAGTCGCCTCTTACGACACCCACGGGAAGATATAGATAGAAGGGTTGGTACTATTCTATCCCCGGTACCATACGGGCCCATCACCTATATTACCCAGAAATTGAGCTTTATATAAAAATCAGCTGCATCCGGTTAGATTAAAATCTGACCCAAACATACATAGTTGCGAAAAGGGTAGGTTATGTAATGTTGATACGAGAAACGGATTAAAGAAATATGTAGTGTTAAGTAAATTATGATGATACAGAATTATATTGGGCGAGGCCGCATTCTGATTGAGTTTATCCAATTTGATATTTACGTAACTTTATGTTGATTACTTAGAATTGATTTATTTTGGTTTATAAGTGCGTTACACATTTTATAATATTCAATTACGAATTAATAAAAAAAACTTAGAACAGGATCATTAAAAGGATTTGAAGTCTGCATACAAATTAGTGCAATTAATTAAGTTATCGCAATCATTCGTTAGATTCTCATACACTTCATCTCGCATGAGAATTTGCATAAGACGGAGATCCGGGTACAGGCATGACTTGGTGTCTCAGCTAAGGTGTGTGGATAGTATAGATATTATTTTCAAAGTATAAAAAACCACAAAGCTATGGGCTTGTTATCTTACCTGGTTATTCCAACAAAAATATGCTCAACGCACCGCTCGCCCAACCGCACCTGCAACGGTGCGGTGCGGGGGGGTGCGGTACCTGTCTCACGTGCCTAGTACCACAGTATAAAAATCATGATGATATATGATATGATTTTTAGACTGTGCTAGTACTATGATCTCAGCTGTGTGATCCATCAGCTGTGTTGCGCGCTCGCTAACCACACTGCATCAATTTCTAAATGTATTTGGGAAAAAATATAACATGGTGTAAAAATGATTGGAATCGATTTAGTTGCTTATTCTGAACAAACTATGTTCAGCACCCTAATCGGCGAACACATTTTTGTCAAATGATTGCGACTAGTTGGGATCGTTTGGACCGAACGATCCGCTACGAACTGATGCCAACTAGTCGCAATCATTTGACAAAACTGTGTTCTCCGATTAGGGGGCAGCAGGGTAATTGCGTAACACATTATCAGTAGAAATAGGTTTCATTTTGACAGTTCAACAACATTCATTGCGTTATTTACGTTGTGGAACAGACACATTTTTTGAACATATAGAGCAATGGATTAGCAATATGCTTCAAAATGATTTCAACTGATGGTAATAGTGTGTTACACGATTAGGGTGCCGGTTTGGTATAAAGAAAAAGAATGTTGTGTATTGGTACTTCTGCTAAATAATTGAAAGAGATTTTATTACATATCCTAATCCGTAATCCTAATCCGTATTTATTAGCGTCTATACTAGTACCTCTAACACGTGGAATACTGCGTTTGGTTATCAAGTATAGACATGAATCTGTAAAAAAAACGTAATATCAACTCGTACATTAATTTTGAACATTTATAAAATCTTTAATGCCCGTGTCTGTAAAATATGAAAAATACAGATGTACAAAATACAAAAAAAAAACAACAATTTCATCCAAAAATTGTGTCGTACATAAATTGAGGCAGCTCCAGTAAGTTACAATAGTACTTGTGTCGGAGCTGTCTCGCTCTTTCCTTATATGCTATTTTAACAATGGAAATGATTAAGCTAAATATTACAGAAAATGAAATGAAAAAAGTGTGTGTGTCAGCTCCGACGCACGACTGGAGTAAGAAAAATAAAAAAAAAATAAAAAAAATAAAAAAAAAAATGAAAATTATTATTATTATTTTAAAAATTATTTATAAAAGAAATCATAAAAAATTAAAAATTTATTAATGCATATTTATGAAAATTTTAACCAATTTTAAGAAAGTTGATAATAATTTTTTTTTTTATAAACATTATTTTTAAATTATTATAATTATTTTTTTTTAAATATAACATTATCTTAATAACTAACAAAATATAGTTGTAAAAAGATAATTATGCCACTTTTTTAGATTAGAAAGTTGCGCACCAAAGGAGAGCACTAAAATAGTAACGCTTAAAATTCGTTACTCGTTAGTAGGTTTTACCCCTCGGATTTTTCTCATACCGGGCGCCTTATATATGAAAATCGATTCTTAAAAAAACAAAAACAAAGATGTGCCCATATATTGCTAGGTGGGCGATATGCATTTCGTTCTTCTAAGGCGGTATGGCAAAATTTAAACGCATGATTGGGTTAATAAGCCTAGCAGCAATTACCAATGAGTCAACTAAACTTCCTATATATAAACACGGTATGAGGACGATGACACGGCACACAGAATTACTTATATCATTCATATACAGTATGTTAAATAACAGAGGGCGTTCCCTTAAACTCGTTAATATATATCATTAATAGATTAAAATAAAAATATCAGCATAGAAAAATAAGCATAAAAAAATCCGAATAAAAAAAAAAATCTAATTGGAAATAAATTTGAAACCTGTTTTAAATCAAAATAGTAGTCGTCATGTATAAATAAATTGCGACGTTGCCGTCTTTCATGTTCGCGTGTACAGTGTGTTTCTTTTACATGTCAATTTAAAATTTTTATTGATTATTTTCTTATTGGAAAAAAATTTAAAACATTTCGTTTTCGAATGGAAATATTTTTTTTAGCATGCATGTATGCTATACTATTTCGGGTTAACGGGAACGCCTTCTGTTAGTTAACATACTGTATGTATGTCTTTAAAAGTCGATATGCCTATTAAATGCGCAACCTTGGCTGCGAAACAAAAAACAAAACTAAAATACTACAATTACTACAAACAAATACAAATAGGCTTTATATTAAGTCAATGCTAATTATATTTCTTTTGTTTATCCAGTAGTGAATGGCATCTTGGTTGGGAGAGAAGCTCGCTGCACGGCGTGAGCTGGTACCATCTGCTACATCCCGACTGCTGCAAGGAGGCGCAGAGCAAACATCGGTTAAGTAAGTATTATTTTAAAGCAGTAGCTTAGTTTATAGTATGAACTCCTCCGTCCTAACTCCTAACAGACCTCTGTCATCATCATCAACCTTTTTTATCATTCCACTGCTGGGCACAGTCCTCCTCTCATACACAGAAAGATTGAGCGTAATCACCACGCTTACTCAATGCGGGTTGGCGATGCCAGGCTTAAAGACTAGGTTTCCTCAAGATGCTTCAACAGACCTCTGTGGCTGTCACTAACTTAACAGCCTGACAAGTTGACACTTAAGTCCCGCCTACACGCTCCGTCTTGCCTGCGCAGTCCAGGCCTGTGCCGTCATGACTGTACAACAGTGTGACCAACCTTAAATTAAAGATCCTGCCCCACTTAGACAAGAAAACTGACAAATCCTGCCACAATCAAAAGCACAAAATGCCAAAATAATGCCAATATAATCTAAAAGTTTAAAATAAATAAACTTTTGAAGTTTTATTTAAAACTAGCTGCGCCACACGGATTCACACGCGTTTTTTTAAAAAATGCTACGCTCCTATTGGTTGCAACTTGCAACGTGATGCTTTATGGCCAAAAGCCTTCCTCGATGAATGGGCTATCAAACGAAAAAAGAATTTTTCAAATCGGACCAGTAGTTCCTGAGATTAGCACGTTCAAACAAACAAACAAACTCTTCAGCTTTATATGTATATTAGTAGGATAGATAATCGATCTTAAAGTCTAAAAGTGAACTGAATTAAATTACACATTCCTATTAGCGTCGTATTCTTCTAGATCACTTTCTTTATACATCGCTTTTGTCATTTCTTTAATTGGCTGGAATGAAACGCAGTCACCATATTCACTAATACCCTGTCTAACAACTAAAATCGAGGCGACATGTTTATTAATAAATCTGTTCCGCGTTTTTCTTTTATCAGATTGATTTTCGAGAATATTCTTTCACAAGCAGCTTTCGACTTGTTTTTGAACCATTACCTCTTAAGGTATTCATTTTTTAACCATAATTTAATTTTTTTCATTTCGTCATTAGAATTTCCTTCTAAACATTCTAAATTATTTTTTATTTAATTTGACATAAGAATTTTGTTCTAGATACATTCAACATTATTTTCTTTTGACATTTCTTTTTAGGATTTTTATTATTTTATTTATTTTGTATTGTTCCTAACAACAAATTGCTCTGTTCTCTGGTTGCAAGTTGTAACTCATGATTCGAAAGTGCTTGTATCTAAGCCTACTTGAATAAAGTATTATTTGAATTTGAATTGGATACTGCATCCTACTCTTTTTGTGGGCTGTAGCGGCTAGCGGCTATACTATATTGTTAATACTGCCAAAAGTGCCAAATCCTGCCAGATTTCTAAAACGTCAAACAAAAGTGCCATAGAGTAAAATAAAGGGCTAAAACTGCCAAAAAGGCAGGATCCTGCCACATTTGGTCACACTGCTGTACAAAAAGACGTCACGTTCGGGACTGCGCGCGCTACCGTCTTGCCGTCCACACACACGTGCTTACCTGCGCAAACTGGTTTGCACAGGCATGCTCGCAGGTAAGACGGAGCGTATAGACGGGCCATTAGAGTAACTACATGCCCAAGATACCTTAATATGATACCTGGCGGTCGCGTTTCAGCCGATGAATATTGTGTAAATATCACCGTTAAAAGATGGGTGAACTGAGCTTAGAGGGAGCTGTCACTAGTATCGCAAAGTGACAATATGTGTGCGTGTCTAAAAGCTTGCATTTTTTACATTTGTTTTGTGAAATCCTAAAATACAGAGCTACCCTAGTTTACTGCAGTGCACTCAATTTATTTTAATATAATATCTTAACCGTATTTTGATTAGTGTGGAAACTAAACGGCTGCCCCCGTAGCCCGCGCATGAATTGCCTACCGCACTTGTATTAAGTTACCTCTTTTGGCGAAATATGTTTAGCCCGGGTTTGTGGGCATTAGCAGGATCAGTTACCGATACTTAACAATACCTTCACGGATCATACAGGGTTTTCTTTACATATTGTATAGAAGTGACATCGAGGTAGCGAGCAAAACCACAAGATATAACATACATTTATGATGGGAGCTTTCCAAGAACCTCTGACATGGGCACTTTATATTTTTAAATACAAGGCCAAAATAAAAAGATCTTACTGTGCATAAAGGGTTAAACTATTATAGGTCAGCAGTGTAATTTCCTAACACACTATCAGTAGCAATGGGTTTCATTTTGACAGTTCAACAACATTCACTCTGTTGTTTATGTTGTTCAGCACACACAATTTCCGAACATATGGAGCAATGGACTAGGAATATACTTCAAAATTATTTCAATTAATTATATTTAGTGTTACGCCATCAGGGTCCAGGTTTAAAGAAGGTGTATTTTTTTATAATGCACATCACAAAATTACAATTTAAAAGCAACAACAGCTTCGTGTAACCTTTTCTCTAAACGGTAGGTATTAAGCTTTCTGCCTGAATAGATCCGGCTGAATATTAAAATGTTACATATAAAGTAACAGCCATCTGACCTCCACAATCTTGGGCAATGCAGATATTTTCCGACTATTTATTATTATTAAAAGCTCGTGATGTCCCACTGGAAATAGAATGCCTTTCTATCCTCCTTCCACTTCTCTCTGTATAAACTACTTTTTACCTACTATCAAGAGCGTACCCAGCATCTGGCCTAGGAGTAAGAAAGTCAGAGCTAGGGGGGGGAGGGGGGGGGGGGCAAGTCACGTTTTAGTGTCGAATCATTCCCAGCTATTTTGTGTTTCAAACTACACAAGCACAACTACATGAAACATTAGAACATCGAACAGACATCATGAATCCATGAACACGGCGAATCGCTTGGCGGTAAGGCCTTGTCTGGTCGGTGGTAACTTCTGCCGGCAGCCGATGTTATGGCCTACCACTTTACCATCAACGATTGCATCACTGCTTACCATCAGGCGGGATTATGGTTAAGCACTGGTTTAAATTTATTATACACCAAAAAAATCATTAAAAACCGTAATCTAGATACACACAGTGCTCCTAACGTAATTCCATAACTTCAACTCGTGCGCCGGCTGAACCCGTCAATCTCGCAGTAAACTGCACGCTTTAATAGATCTCTAAACGACTGCGCATGCGTCCATTGTTTGTGATTAATGATGTAGGATCTTAGTGTCTCGATAGATGAAAAGCGTGGGAACTTACATTGTTTATGAAATCATCATCATCTCAGCGTTAATCCGAGTCGCATCCGAAGCTTTTTCAGCTTTGGAGTCTGGGGTTCGCTTTATCAGTCTAACTGCTGATTTTGGCTAAACTTCGATATTTTCCGTGAAGCGACTGCCGTCTGACCTCCACAACCCGAAGGCGATATCGAAGCATTGCAGGCTGCAATTTGGTCACAATTTGGCTTTTTTTGGAAATTATGTTCATGTTATAGAGCAGTGGTAGCTTAGTGGTATCAACAGCAACTTACAAGGTGTAGGTCGTAGGTTCGAACCCCATCAGGCGCTTTAATTTGTGTACATTATTTCATTACCACTGCTCTCAAAACGGTGAAGGAAAACATCGCGAGGAAACCGGCATGTCCTAGAGGCAAAAACTTCGAAGACCCTTTCCCTCTCAACGAGAGGAGGTCTGTGTCCCAACAGTGGGAAGAAAGGCTGATTATGTTATGCATGTTATATGTTCATGTTCAATACTAGTATTTGCCAGCGGCTGCAAAAGGGTGGATATTAAACATTACACCACTGGAACATACTACCGGCAAAAAAGTATCCAGTCATGGTCTCAACATCAGCCTTTAGCGTTCCACCACTCTTCCACGCTATATCTAGCAATGAACTGCTGAACTTGCAGGGTAATTGTGTAACACACTATCAGTAGCAATGGGTTTCATTTTGACAGTTCAACAACATTCATTGCGTTATTTACATTGTTGAGCAGACACATTTTTCGTACATTTGGAGCAATGAATTAGCAATATGCTTCAAAATGTTTCCAATTGATAGTAATAGTGTATTACGCAATTAGGGTTCTGGTAATCTTCTTCTTCTTCGAGCCTATTGGACGCTATCCAACTCGATCGTCCACAACTCTCATTCAGCCCCCTAATCGGCGAACACATTTTTGTCAAATGATTCAAAAAAAATCAAAATCAAAGCATTTATTTCAAATAAACCAGTTACAGGCACTTTTGAATTGTCAGAAGGTCGGTCAGTCAATAAGATGAAGCTAGTCGCCCATTCCAAAGAGTAGGTACCTATGGAGAAGAACGGGCAAGAAACTCCATGGACACTCTTTTAAATTTTCAAGCTAATTTTACAAATATTTGATTACATCATTCATGTTGAAATCAACCGTGTGAGAACGATGCAGAAATAAATTGTACGCCGAGAGCGTCCATTATGGAAAACACACAAAAATCAATTCAGAAATTAAAATACGCCGTGGCAGCTAAGAGATGACCAGTCCCCTCTGACGGCGTCCGTTCACGAACATGACGAATGGATCAGCATCATTCAGCTCAACCATATTGAAGGGAACCTAATGACCCAACACACACGCCACCATCAGCGAGACATTTGAGTGAGCATGACATACTCTCGACAGCCAGAGCACTATCAAGTCAATAAAAAAGACTAACCCAACAAAAAAATGCCTTACAGCACATTCGTACATTGTGCTCACACGTTTGCCATGCAATTATACAATATTAAGAAATTGAATCTACACAATGCTAAGATAGTTTTGTCCAAGGTTCAGCAGCTCCAACAGTGTTCCCGAATCTGTGGAAAGTTTAGCTCCTTTGTAGCTGTACAAGTGCCGAACACCTCTGTCAGCGATACAATTCCGTAACGTACAATATGCTTGGCTACATAGTGTGTAATACAGGCTTTGAATTAATAACATAAACAATTACATGTTAAAACTACAAGAGGAAAATCAGAGAACAATCAGTGTATATAATCGGACGCAGCTCAAGCCCAAGCCTTTTTGTCCTCAATATAATCCTTCACACTATAAAATGCTTTCTGACACAACTTACGTTTAATGAAGGATTTGAATTTATTCAGGCTCAGATCTTGAACCACCTCTGGAAGTCCATTGTAAAAATGTATACATTGGCATCTGAAAGAGCCACCTATTTTCTTAAGCCTTGTTGTAGGTACAATAAATTTGTGCCTGTTCCTAGTATTTATATTATGGACATCACTGTATTTTTTAAACAATTTTATATTTTTATGAGCATACAAAAGATTTTCATAAATATATTGAGACGGCACGGTCAGTACATTAATCTCTATAAATTTTTCTCTGAGAGAGTGTCTCGGACTTAATTTATAAATTGCACGAACAGCTCGTTTCTGCAAAACAAATATTGTTTGAATATCGGCGGCATTTCCCCACAACAGAATGCCGTACGACATTACGCTATGGAAATAGCCAAAGTACACTAAACGGGCCGTCTCAACATCAGTCAAATTACGAATTGTTCTAACTGCGTATGCAGCAGAACTTAGTTTTTTTGTCAATTTTTCTATATGTGGACCCCATTGAAGCTTAGCATCCAGAGTTATACCCAAGAATACTGTGCTGTCTTCAGATTTCAATTCTTCGCCCTTTATCAACACTTTAGTTTCCACCTGCCTAACGTGAGGTAGAGTAAACCTAATGCATTTGGTTTTTTTCTCGTTTAAGAGTAAATTGCGACTAGTTGGGATCGTTTGAACCGAACGGAACATAACTAATAAAGATCGAAGTTCGGGAAGTACTCACGACACTATCGAATGTGTAAATAATAAAATCTTTGTATTTTTTATATGAATCGTCTCGATTCCTTGTTAGAAACGTGGATTTAAAAAAAAAACAAAAATGTAATTTTAGTATTCATAAAAATAGAGCTCGCGGCTTCTTTGAGTACTATTCGTTAAAAAAAATCACCTGTATACTAAATCAAATCAAATCAAATCATTTATTTCAAATAAACCAGTTACAGGCACTTTTGAATTGTCAGAAGGTCGGTCAGTCAATAAGATGAAGCTAGTCGCCCATTCCAAAGAGTAGGTACCTATGGAGAAGAACGGGCAAGAAACTCCATGGACACTCTTTTAAATTTTCAAGCTATTGTTACAAATATTTGATTACATCATTCATGTTGAAATCAACCGTGTGAGAACGATGCAGAAATATATTGTACGCTGAGAGCGTCCATAGAAAACACACAAAAATCAATTCAGAAATTAAAATACGCCATGGCAGCTAAGAGATGACCAGTCCCCACTGACGGCGTCCGTTCACGAACATGACGTATGGATCAGCATCATTCAGCTAAACCATATTGAAGGGAACCCAATAACCCAACACACACTCCACCATCAGCGAGACATTTGAGTGAGCATGACATACTCTCAACAGCCAGAGCACAATCAAGTTAATAAAAATGACTAACCCAACAAATAAATGCCTTACAGCACATTCGTACATTGTGCTCACACATTTGCCATGCAATTATACAATACTAAGAAATTGAATCTACACAATGCTAAGATATTATTGTCCAAGGTTCAGCAGCTCCAACAGTGTTCCCGAATACTAAGTTTAGCTCCTGTATAGCTGTACAAGTGCCGAACACCTCTGTCAGCGATACAATTCCGTAACGTACAATATGCTTGACTACATAGTGTGTAATACAAGCTTTGAATTAATAATATAAACAATTACATATTAAAACTACAAGAGGAAAAATCAAAGAACAATCAGTGTATAGAAATCGGACGCAGCTCAAGCCCAAGCCTTTTTGTCCTCAATATAATCCTTCACATTATAAAATGCTTTCTGACACAGCTTACGTTTTATGAAGGATTTGAATTTATTCCAGCTCAGATCTTGAACCACCTCTGGAAAATTGTAAAATTGTATACATTGGCATCTGAAAGAGCCACCTATTTTCTTGAGCCTTGTTGTAGGTACAATAAATTTGTGCCTGTTCCTAGTATTTATATTATGGACATCACTGTATTTTTTAAACAACTTTATATTTTTATGAGCATACAACTACAATCTCAACATACAAGTGCTGCGTTTAATTTACTAATAATATTATTACTCCGTGCAACAAATCACTATTAGCTCTCCATGCATTGTATCTAAGTATAATCACTAAGAAGTCGTTTTCCGTTGTTGTCTGAACTTAGATTGAGATCCTTTACTGGAAAACGCAGAAATCAAAATTAGCCTTCCCAAATAATCATACCTAAGTGAGCAAAACATTTAGGTAGGTAGGTACTAGCAAAACTACTGTTGCAAAAAGATGGCAATCGTCGGGTACATGGCGTGCGATCGTTCGATAACCTACGACAACACAAAAACGTTTAACGCAAACTTATCTGCGTCAACACACGTTAGAGAAAGTCGACGACTTGACGCGACAGCAACGTGACGATCGTGTGTGAACCTTCCCTTACGTGAGCGATTATATCGACTAAATCGAGCACTCAACTAAATGTTATTGAACGAATCCCAACCCTATGTCCACAATATAATGTTCCGTTTTCAAAATCTTATTCGAAACTCGTGACTTCGCGCTTGACGCAAACTTGGTAAATCCGAAATTGGAACACTTTCCGAGGATTCGCGCTAAGATGTTCATAAGTCAAATGTCAGGCAAATAGACGATCATACAGCAATAAACTATCGACGAATAATGAAATAACTTATGTTTAAGTAAGTTATTATGATGCAAATAGTGCATAAAATCATATTCTGTATAGGATATCATCAATAGATCGTTTGAATATTATGTTAATGAAAATGGTAATTTAGTAACAAAATGTGTAGATTTCAAAGAACATTAGAAATCGAACTGAAACAGATCAAAGGTTCAAAACATCACTCGACTGAAATACGAAGCTCATAACTTACGTGTCGAACATTTAATCTAAATCTACGCCTATTTCTAGTTAGAATGAGAATTAATTACTACAATTTACATTCATATCATTATGTCATTCGTTAAGGTGCGCGTAGGCAGACTTCTGAATACAGCTCGCAAATCAAACCCACTTTATCCAAACATACCGGTATGTACTTGGGAATAAACACACTGGCAGTTTGCCGACCTACAATCACAGCAGTCGTCAATCTCTTCCTCTAAAACCAACAGTCGAGATTGCACAAATGATCGGCTGGCATTAACCCTCATTACTCTCCTACAAACGTACATTCTTACTTCGAAATATGAAATAATTCAGCTGTCACGTCGACATAAGACGTATATTTGAATGACAGATTCGATTTTCGAACTTTGTTAAATCGAAATCGTACTTGGCAATGCATCGTAGTCGAGTCATCATTCGTATGATTCGATAATCGGTAATGACAAGGACGGTTCTCTGCTTGTGCGGTGACCTTTGGAAATGATATTGGGTTTGCTTTAGCGGTAACTGCCTTGATTGTGTTTTATTATTAGTTTTTGTTATTGATATCTAGTACTTCAAGTAGTATTATTCATTTTATAACTATAGGTACCACAATCAATAATAGTTTTTGTGACCAAAATAAAACCAATTATTAATGTTTTTCTTGAGCTTAAGTTTGAAATCTATATTTACCTGGGTCTTGGCTACTATTGTGTATGTAGTTTTTAATACACTAGTATGCCTTACCATCAATGATTGCATCACTACTTCCTTACCATTTTTTTTCATGCGGGATTGCGGTCAAGCAGTAGTATATAAAGTAAAAGAAAACGTATGAAAAGTGATGAGATAATTAAACGTATAAAATGTATAGTTATACAGTTAAGAATTTTCATACAAGCTCATAGTAAATTTGGGTAACATTCTGAACAAATATTTTACTTTATGTACTAATACTCAATAGTAAATCAAAACAAACAATGCTACAATAGCCAGTACCGTAATGACTTGAGATTTAGAGCTTTGTCAAGAATATATCAATTATTTACTTAACTACTTCAAAAGACCAATTCGTATATTTTACGAGGAATATGGATAGCTTTACTTCTATTAATATCACTTCACTCACATCACTTGACAGCCTCCGTGGCGTAGCGGTGGCGAACGTTGCGCAAGGAGGCGAGGGTTCAATCCCCGCACATATTTGTATGCATGAATATGAGTATTTGCACTGGTCTGGTCGTACCTCGGAAAGCACGTTAAGCCGTTGGTCCTGGTTGCCATACGAACATCTAGTGGCAGTCGTTATGGGTTGTTGGAGCCCTCAAAAGTCTAACAATTGGTCTAACTGCAATGCTTAGATATCGCCTTCGGGTTTTGGAGGTCAGACGGCAGTCGCTTCACGGAAAATGTCGAAGTTTAACCAAAATCAGCAGTTAGACTGCTAAAACGGACCCCAGGCTCCAAAACTGAAAAGCTACGGATGCGACTGGGATTAACGCTGAGATGATGATGATGACTTCTATTAATATCACTTCATCAAACGTTTCTTACACTGGGGTATTATTCGTGTTATTTATTTTTTTTTCTCGGTGGTAGGCCATAACATCGGCTGCCGGCAGAAGTTACCACCCACCAGAAAAAGTCTTGCCGCCAAGCGATTCGTCGTGTTCCGGCATGATGTCTGGTGAAGCCGTACGGAGGACGGGTCTGAGCAGTTGTGTTGCGATGTGTGGCGGGTACGATGCGCCAAATGTTGTTGTGTCGAGAGTTTGGTCGTGGAGAGTCTCCAGATCAATCTCCCTCTAGCGCAGCATCGTTTGGTCGTGTTGGTCTTGGGTTTAACATTGCATCACCTCGCTCAACTGCCGTCATCCTTCCTATTCCTAAGTTTTTTAAGTGAATGGGCTTAATAACTAGCGCGCTTTACTACCAACGATTGCATCACTGCTTACCATCAGGCGGGATTGCAGTCAAGCGCTAGTATATAATTATTAAAAAAAATAAAAAAAAACTATGTAAGCGATTTTAAGGATCTTTATTTTAACGTCTCTCACAATGGCTAATTTAAGGCGACTAATGAATTTGAATATATTAGAGAGATTAATTATAAAATAGATATATTATGTTATGTTTTCAACCCCTCTTATGTAATGTAAGATCATGTGTGTGTGTGTGTGTGTAATGCAATCTACTCTCCAGCGGTAACGTGAAGCCATCTAGAAAATAAATTGGTTTTGTATTTTTGACAATGCAACACCGAGGCTTTTGACGTTTCTCGTGGTGAGTTGTAATAACTTTTTTACACAATAAATCTATACTAATATATAAAGCTGAAGAGTTTGTTTGTATATTTGTTTGTTTGTACGCGCTAATCTCGGGAACTACTGGTCCGATTTGAAAAATTATTTTTGCGTTGGATAGCCCATTAATCCAGGAAGGCTTTAGGCTATATAACATCACACTACGCCCAATAGGAGCGGGGCATAACTAACTCCACGCGAACGAAGTCGCTGGCGACCGCTAGTTAGTTATATGGAAGAGCAGTTTTCTACAGACCATTACAATATTAATTTCAGTGAGATAATCTCGAGCCATATTAAGCATTTATTAGCATACTTTGTCATAGGAAACACAATTTATTACTTACTGCAATCAGATACAAATGTCTTGGATTCAATTAATTGTCATATAGCAAGCGTAGATACTGTCCTTTGAAATATTTCATTTACATTTCATTGCTTTTTATTTATTATGAGTGTACTATCGAAGGAGTGGAAGACATCGCAATAGTAATGTTGGTTTAGCCTGAGTTAGTAAAAACATATAAATATATGTTCAGTTAATTCCATAAATATTTATTTATGAAATTAATTGAAGAAATGTTTATAATATTCTGATATTTTCAAAGAACTTGAACTCAAACGGAAAAATACGAGGCCCTCAAGTCTACGCGCATTATATATTTATTTTGTAACTTATTGACACTGAAAATTGGGATGTTATTAATTTTTTTTTATTATACAAGTCTACAAAATAATTATTACTTTAAAACTATATCCGGTAAAACTGTTTTCTCGTATTTTTGGGGGAACACAGTAGGTACCTATTAAGGATACGTTTAATAGTGTGGACATTTAATTTTCCCTTACTAATAAAGCAACTATTACTTTCACGCAAAAATTGCTCAACGGTTTTGGATGAAATTTGGCCTACATAGCTTATAACCAGAAATAACACATTAAATACTTTTATCCAAATATTCCCAAACTGCAAACTGCGGGGCGCAGCTAGTTAATTATATTAATTTGCTTACATTAAAAATAGCACAAACTTTTCTATTCATATAAATATCAAGAAGATACCACTCACTTAATTTCAATGTTACGTTTCCGAAATCACCCTCTACGTTAGGTATATATCAGTAAATCCTTCGCTAACTTTACTTAGTAATTTATGTAGAAATAATAAACACTATTAATATTCCTGTCATTATAATAGAAACTCTTATTAATAGACTTCTCGTATATATTAGGAGTATCTAGATTTCATATTTGAATAAATATCCCACGGATTGATAAATATTCCAATTACTCTAATCAAATTAAAATCGATTTCCAAATAAGGTGCATTTATGGTAATTAAACAACAAATATTGGTAGTTTTTGTTCACGGTTTTATGCAGAGATATTTTAAATTGGCTATTATACCGATACGAGTTAATACATCTAGATAAACTCCGCAGTTGCTATAGGTAGATCGCAACCTATCCGTCGCAACTTTTGGCAAGTTTAGCTAAATTAACGACACGACACGACACGATAGGTGCGGTGGCTGAGCGATTGATTGCTGCGCCGCACGTCGCGGGTTTGATTCTCGCACGGAACCAAATATATTTGTATGGCCTACAGGTAGTTTTTTCGGGGCTGGCTGTTTTTATATTTGAATTTAAATTTTTGTAAACGCACCCAAGATACAGGAGTAATTCCTAGAACGGGGAGACGTTTACTGTTAAAAAAAATGTAGTTATAGATGTTTTTTTTTTTAAATATTGTACACTAGTCTCCGGGCGTCGTAAAAATAAACTAGTGCTTGACTACAATCCCGCCTTTATGGTAAGCAGTGATGCAATCTTTGATGGTAAAGCGCGCTAGTTTATAAAGAGCCTGTTCAATGTCGCCTTAAATACATTTAAAATGTAGTCAGACGGAAAGACCGCCGCTGGCAAATTGTTCCAGTCTTTCGATGTAGGCAGTATAAAGGAGGAGGCGAAACGCTCCGTCCAGATCGTAGTGGTGGTAACAACGTAAGGGTGGAAACCAGCCGTACGACGGGTCGTCCGCTGGTGGAACGGAGATGGGGGAATTAAATCATGCAATTCCATCGCACACTCCCCGAAATGCATCCTATAGAACACCGAAAGGCTGGCTACTCTACGCCTGTGCTCTAGGCTTTGGAGACCGACTCGAGTTAGATCAGGGTCACCAATCAGCCTCTTTGCACGTCTCTCCACTGAATCCAAAGTGGCCAGGTGACACTTGGCAGCACCAGCACAGCACACACGAACGGACCTGTGCCTAATATAACATTAGAAGCTGCCCAGGTGTGAAGCACTGCAATAAAAATACTTGATAATAGAAATACTTTGAAAATTTTATTTCACAATAATGGCGGATTTCGCCAGTGACAGTTAAAAAGACGGCTGCGTGAACCGTCTATGAGGAAGATTTGAGACAAAGTCATGATGTGGCCCTTATGCTGCGATATTTCAATGTTCTTTATGAATTATTTACTGAATGCACTTTTTACTACATAAATCACGCGCTTTTATTTAGTAAACGACACTATAAATAATTTTAAAATTCCGATGAAAAATGCGCGTGACACTCATCTTAGCTTTCCTGTCAAAACTCCCTATGTACCTTCATATAGGTAAAATAATAGTAATGGCACATTGAAGTTTCACGAGCACCTGAAATTACTTTACCTCCTCAAACTAAAACAGATTATAATAGTAGTTTATGATTAAACTATTATATGATATGATATGGGGATAATATGATAATATATAATAATGAGGGGAATTAAGCACGAGTGTGAGTTTAAAAAACCAGCCAAATGCGAGTCGGACTCGCACACCGAGGGTTCCGCCGTACAAACGTAGCGGTTTACAATTTATGACGTACTAGCTTTCCGCCAACGGCTTCGCCCGCGTGGAGTTCGGTTATATCGCGCTGTTTAAATTCCCCTCGGGAACATCAAATTTTTCCGGGACAAAAGGTAGCCTATGTTCTTTCTCAGGGTCTAAAGATTGTCTGTGCCAAACTTCGTTTTTAGCAAAATTATTCTTTTTACACGTTTGTTTGCAAATATTTTTAAATGGCAATGCAAAAAACTGTGGTAGGGTTTGTATCATTTCGATATAAAGTTATCGATAATATTCAAAGAAGTTACTACGACGATGTTTTTTCGCATTATGATAGCTTGAAACAAAAAATTAGGAAGCAGAATAATTATGGGTAATTTCAAGTTTACAAGTTTCTTATTTATATAATTCTTTTAATATAATAGGCGTTAAAGTTTAAAATTGCCGATTAGTAGGTACTGAAAATGTAAATAAGTGCTTATTTTTTAATTTTTAAATAATTCATTTATAATCAATATATAGGAAGGTCGTTTATGCCTTTGTGATAGAACTCTGAGGATCTAGACTGCACAAACTGTGTGAAATCAGAACTGCCTCCTGGGAAGAAAACTTCTTGTCACGTAGATAATTGTCCAAATCACGACAAAAATGGTAGTCTGCTGGAGCAAGACCTTTACAAGATTCGTATGCCATTATCTTTAAAAACGGCAAAAAAATCACGGTTATTGTATGGGAGCCCGCCTTCAGGATTTATTTTATTTTAATTATTTATTTGTAATTTGAATAGTATTGGCATAGGATTTTGTTCGTGATGTCCTGTCTATTGTAAATATAATTTTAATGTCTTTGCTTGTAGGTTTTGATTCCCTAGCGTGTGACGGAAATTCGTCTAAGGTGTCGGTATAAACTGCTGTATCTTTTGATCGCTTTAACTTAGAAGTTTGATTTTTTCACTGCTTAAAGGGACAATAGACCTAGGTATTTTGTATAAATTTCAATATGATACCTTTATTAGTTCGTGAGAAATAAGGTAGTAAGTTTCATTTTATTAAAATATGTTTATTATATTATATAACTAAAAAAATGTGATTTTCGCAATTTTTCCTATATTTGCATTATATGATAATCCTTCATGCCAAATTTCAAGATTCTGAGTTTACGGGAAGTATCCTGTAGGTTTTGATTCCTTTGCGAGTGTCGAAAATTTGTTGAAAATATCGACATATCGGCTGTATCTTTTGATTGGCTTGGCTTAGAAGTTTGGTATTTTCACAGCTTAAATGGACAATAGACCTAGGTATTTGGTATAAATTTCAATTTGTTAACTTTATTCGTTCGTGAGAAATAAGGTAGTAAGTTCCATTTTATTAAAATATGTTTTTTATATTATATAACTGAAAAAATGTGTTTTTTTTTTTTTTTAATAGTTATAAACTAGTGCTTGACTGCAATCCCGCCTGATGGTAAGCAGTGATGCAATCGTTGATGGTAAAGCACACTAGCTTATTAACCACCAACGATGCTGCGCCAGAGGATTTTCGCAATTTTTCCTATATTTGCATTATATGACAATCCTTCATGCCAAATTTCAAGATTCTGAGTTTACGGGAAGTATCCTGTAGGTTTTGATTCCTTTGCGAGTGTCGAAAATTTGTTGAAAATATCGACATATCGGCTGTATCTTTTGATTGGCTTGGCTTAGAAGTTTGATATTTTCACAGCTTAAATGGACAATAGACCTAGGTATTTGGTATAAATTTCAATTTGTTAACTTTATTCGTTCGTGAGAAATAAGGTAGTAAGTTCCATTTTATTAAAATATGTTTATTATATTATATAACTGAAAAAATGTGATTTTCGCAATTTTTCCTATATTTGCATTATATGACAATCCTTCATGCCAAATTTCAAGATTCTGGGTTTACGGGAAGTATCCTGTAGGTTTTGATTCCTTTGCGAGTGTCGAAAATTTGTTGAAAATATCGACATATCGGCTGTATCTTTTGATTGGCTTGGCTTAGAAGTTTGATATTTTCACAGCTTAAAGGGGCAATAGAACTAGGTATTTGGTATAAATTTCAATTTGATAACTTTATTCGTTCGTGAGAAATAAGGTAGTAAGTTCCATTTTATTAAAATATGTTTATTATATTATATAACTAAAAAAATGTGATTTTCGCAATTTTTCCTATATTTGCATTATATGACAATGCTTCATGCCAATTTTCAAGATTCTGAGTTTACGGGAAGTATCCTGTAGGTTTTGATTCCTTTGCGAGTGTCGAAAATTTGTTGAAAATATCGACATAATCGGGTGTATCTTTTGATTGGCTTGGTTTAGAAGTTTGATATTTTCACAGCTTAAAGGGACAATAGACCCGAGTATTTTATGTGAATTTCAGCTTGATACGTCCACGCGTTCTTGAGATAAAGGGTGGTGACAGACAGACAGACAGACAGACAGACAGACAGACGGACAACAAAGTGATCCTATAAGGGTTCCGTTTTTTCCTTTCGAGGTACGGAACCCTAAAAACGAGCGAAGCGAGTTTTTTAATAGTATCACACGAGTGTGTAATACCTAATTATGTACAGTTTCATACACTATCTAATCTCAGTGCGTCTAACGCCAACGCAACACAATTCCATTTATTCAGTTTCATAATTGTAATATACAAAATGTTAACACTACTGCACCCTGCTTCACAGCACATGCGCCAAAGCGCGCGCAGCCACAGATAAAAAATGAAATAGTACTGTCTACATTGATATAATATTAAACAGATATGATATTTTGTACGCTTCAAGTTCAATGCGCTAGTGACTTATCTACCTTAGTTTAATATTATATCAATGGCTGTCTATGGTTTTTACCGTAATGAAAAAAAAAAAATTATAACATTATTTTCTTAGAGAAATAATGTTATAATTTAATTTTTTAATTTCCTTTCGATATACTATTGGTAAAGTACGTCAATATAAACTCCTTTTTGGTTTTATATTTTTAATTTTTTGATATGAGAGTAGATAAATACATAAAAGCACCACAAGCTTTGATTGTAGCAAAAAGGTTAAACTATTTAATTGAACTGTACAGTGTACGTGTGTATCTATATTAAGTCGGTCGGGTTCAAATTAATACCGACTATTTATATTACAAAACTGTAAAAAGGGCTCGGCGATTAAATGTCTATAAATAATCATCGATACTTACAATCGTTTAGTAATAAATAATAATCTCGAATAACTTTATAAGGGAAAGCTGTTCAAACATAGATAATAAAACGCTACAGTAGGTAACTATAAACAAATAAAACTAACTAGCGATGATCACAACTCGTATTAGCATCGTTAGGTATCGATAAATACACCAAATTGATTGCGTAAACATCGGTCATACGAATCGGGAATCGATTTTATCTCCGAAATGATCGACGAACAAACGAGTATACCATTTACGATGATTCGATGGACGTAAGAATCGAATGCCTTTTACAGCGATTCGTATGAACGGATGGACCATTCCTGGCGCATGTAAATTACTATCATAACATCATTGTCAAAGTCAAACATCTTGTACAATCAAGGACTAAACTCAAGGTAATTCAAACTCTATCCACTTGTAATAAAGTTAGTTTCACAATATAATTAGGGTGTCTCTTATTACTAAAAACTGGTGGTTATGAAGGTGTTAGCCGCACCTCGATAATCTTTAAATTAACGACGTTCTAATTTTAGGGCCCTTCAAT
This sequence comes from Sesamia nonagrioides, assembly GCA_017933935.1. NCBI lineage: Eukaryota > Metazoa > Arthropoda > Insecta > Lepidoptera > Noctuidae > Sesamia > Sesamia nonagrioides. Next base: position 23,648 of record JADWQK010000085.1, read on the forward strand.
TATAACTATTCATACTGAGATTGTGTTCATCTATTTGTCATTTCATTTCGTGCAACTTGTTTCTCTTCTTGAATGAATGACAAATCCGCCTTCCTTGGCAGAAGAAGTAGGCAAAAATCTACGTATCTATATAAACTAGTTGTTACCTGGAACCAAGCATTGAATCTAGAGGCGCGTGCGACCATGCAGACAGTAAAGGACGTCAGTCACCAGACAAACAGCCCTACCAAGGGGTTATGTATGTTATAACCCCTTGGTAAGACTGTTTTTTTTTTTTAATTATAAACTACACAACAATCCTGCCTGATGGTAAGCAGTGTTGCGATCGTTAATGGTTAAGCGCGCTAGTTTATAAACACATACACTCAAAAAACTGAGTGAATAGGGTGGAAGACGGCAGTTGCGGAACTATGCAGCACCAGAGGGAGATTAATCTGGAGACTCTCACGACCCAACTCCCGACACAACAACATATGGCGCATCGCACCCGGCACACATCGCAACACAACTGCTCAGACCCGTCCTCCGTACAGCTTTACCAGACATCATGCCGGAACACGACGAATCGCTTGGCGGCAAGATTTTGTCTGGTGGGTGGTAACTTCTGCCGGCAGCCGATGTTATGGCCAAGCAATCCTGATTGTCAGGAATAAGGTTATGTACATATATTACCCAGTAATTGCACTCTGGTGCCCAGATTGGTTAGAAAGGCCTTGATAGATGATGAAGATGAAATATAAGAAGTAGTTTACATCAAGTAAATCAATCGATCAACTGGGGACCTACTAGTGTATGCCACTCACTTGTGGGGCGAGGCCCTAGAGAAGAATGGGGAAGCGATTGCTGTCTCCCTTGATGTCTCGAAGGCCTTCGACCGGGTATGGCACGCTGGCCTTTTGAGTAAGCTTCCAGCGTACGGCATTTCCCCTAGCCTGACTGGCTGGGTAAAAGACTTCCTGACTGAACGGTCCCTCCGAGTTGTTGTCGACGGATGCTCTTCTGAGCCCATGTCAACTAATGCCGGCGTTCCTCAGGGGTCTGTTCTCTCTGCAACTCTGTTCCTGATGCATATTAACGATCTGCTAATGCCCGGTATCTATGGGTATGCAGATGACAGCACAGTTGTAGAGAGATACCTGCCGGATGCTCGGGCTAGTAGGGAATCAATCCGGTCCGAAAGAGAGGCCATGGTTGAGCGAACAAGTGTTGCACTGCAGGCAGTCTCCGAATGGGGCAATGCCAATCTTGTAGCATTCAATGCCGCCAAAACACAGGCGTGTCTTTTCACCGCCAAAAGGAGCCCGTTCACCTTGACTCCTACTTTTCGAAATGTGTCCTTGGAGTGTTCCGACCGCCTTCAGCTTTTGGGAGTTGAGATTTCCTCGAACCTTAACTTTGGGCGGTTCATTGAGTCCAAGGCCAAGGTGGCTGCCAGGAAACTTGGCGTTATCGCAAAGGTCCGGCAGTACTTCACACCTGGGCAGCTTCTAATGTTATACAAAGCACAGGTCCGTTCGTGTGTGGAGTACTGCAGCCACATTTGGGCTGGTGCTGCCAAGTGTCACCTGGCCACTTTGGATTCAGTGGAGAGACGTGCAAAGAGGCTGATTGGTGACCCTGATCTAAGTCGAGTTGGTCTCCAAAGCCTAGAGCACAGGCGTAGAGTAGCCAGCCTTTCGGTGTTCTATAGGATGCATTTCGGGGAGTGTGCGAGGGAATTGCATGATTTAATTCCCCCATCTCCGTTCCACCAGCGGACGACCCGTCATACGGCTGGTTTCCACCCTTACGTTGTTAGCACCACTACGATCCGGACGAAGCGTTTCGCCTCCTCCTTTATACCGCGTACATCGAGGGACTGGAACAATTTCCCAGTGGCGGTGTTTCCGTCGGACTACAATTTGAGTGTCTTCAAGGCTAGAGTGAATAGGCTCTTAATAAACTAGTGCGCTTTACCATCAAGGATTGCGTCACTGCTTACCATCAGGCAGGATTGCGGTCAAGTGCTAGTTTATAAAATGTAAAAAAAAAAAGTACCAGTGTAAGAAATATGTAAATAATGTAGATAGCTAATTTATCGTCTGACAAAGAAGGCTAATAATGTATCAATTTATCGAAGTAAAAAATGTGCTATAAATAGAACACACAATTTGATGGAAACAAAAAATTACACCCATTTATTTAGTCTTCTATAACGGTGCTTAATGTCAAAATACAAGAACATAGTACTTTATTTTTAGATGCTTGTAAAATGTACGCTTCCTCTTCTTATTAATCAATTCATTTTATTTCCATTGTAAATACACTGACAGAGTATTTTTTAATGCTGATTTGACCCGATCCTCTTATCCACGAACTAAACTAAATTTAAGTTTAGTGAACTTTTTTTCTATTGCTTTGTGAAAAGTACAGACGATAAATATAAATTTAGTCCTGTCAAATTAAGGTACTTCATAGACAATTTAGACGTGATTAAAAAGTCAGGTATTAAATATTCGTCAGTTTACTTCATGGTTAACAGGGTAGTTAACTGAATACGTATTTTTTCTTTTTTTCATCTTCTTCTTCTGCCTGACCTTAATCCCATTTATTTGGGATCGGCCCTTCTGGTCAATGGTCGCTAAGACGGTCTTTCCTGGGTCGTGTGAGATGTTAATTGCGTCCTTTGTTTTTACGTCGTCTTTTTTCGTGTGACGTCACTTCTCGCTATACTTTTAGCGAGGAGTGACGTCTTCAGACCCCACTCATCACATCATACATCTTTGATGCGTTTCATATTACTAATCTTTTATTGATTTGATAAAACAAAATATACGTATCCAATATTTTTCTATAATCTGAACGACGGACTCAATAGAATCATTTTTATTTACCCAGGACAGATCCCTATTTGCCCATTTCCTAATAAACAGTTGTTTGAAGATTATTCCTTTTTCAACAGTAACACAGTCCGAACAAGAGCGGTCCTGCATCGCACTGCTGCGGCTTCAGCGTCGTTCTGGCCAGTTCCTCTGGGTGCATGCTGTTCTGCAGCTCAAGGATAACCTAGAGAATTCGCAGAGACCTGTCATCGTGTGTACTAATCAGGTGTTGAGGTAAGTAGTGTTGAATCTGTACCTTCCTATTTATTTTGATATTAGCGGCCGCCAGCAACTTCGTTCGCGTGGTTTAGTTATGCTTCGCTCCTATGGGTCACAGCGTGATGGGATATAGCCTAAAGCCTTCCTAAATTAATGGGGTATCCAACGCAAAAAGAATTTTTCAAATCGGACCAGTAGTTCCTGAGATTAGCGCGTTCAAACAAACAAACTCTTCAGCTCTATATATTAGCATAAATTAAGGTTTTGGTAACCCAATCAGGGCAAAGACCCTGACCCTTCTTCCCCTCGTTCTATGTTTTCAAATATTACCATTTGTAAATAGAACACACAAGTTGATGGAAACAAAAAATAACACCCATTTGTTGAGACTTTTATAACGGTGTTTAATCATCATCATCACAGCGTTAATCCCAATCGCATCCGAAGCCTTTTCAGCTTTGGAGTCTGGGGTCCGCTTTACTAGTTCAACTGCTGAAATGGCTAAACTTCGACATTTTCCGTGAAGCGACTGCCATCTGACCTCCACAACCCGAAGGCGATATCGAAGCATTGCAGTTAGACCAATTGTTGGACTTTTGAGGGCTCCAACAACCCGTAACGACTGCCTAGATGTTTGTATGGCAACCGGGACCAACGGCTTAACGTGCTTTCCGTGGCACGACCAGACCAGTGCAAGTATTCATATTCATGCATACAAATACTTGCACTGTGCGGGGATCGAACCCGCGCCACCTTGCGCAGCGGCCGCAATAACGGTGTTTAATGTCTACCCTTAGTTTTTTATGCCACAGGTCTTAAAATCTTAAAGGCCTTAACAAAGTAATAACTGTATTTATCTACCATCAAAGTGTCCAGTTCATTCTAATATCAAAATCAAAAGTCATTTAGTCAAATTTAGTTGAAAATCAGCACTTTTCAAACGTCAAAATTACCAGAGATAGTCCCCCAAACAGGCCGTCCTTAACTTCCTAGTGGTTTTGCTGAGAAGAAGTAGGTACAACAAACTCCCCAGCGGTACAGCCTGTTTAATTAAAAATTACTTTGAATTATTTCTCATATCTAGAAAAGCCTTCTCTCTCATAGGTGTATAGAGGTAGATCAGAGGATCGATTCGGTAAAAACCTCACAGTATCAATCATCATCATCAACATCATCAGCCTCTACACGTCCACTGCTGACATAAGCCTCTTCCATGACACGCCAACAAGCTCGATCCTGAGCAGTTCTCCGCCTACCTGCGTACGGTGGTTCCCACTACCAGCCACCTTTTTGTCGTCGCTCCATCTCGCCCAAGGGCGTCCTACGCTACGTTTGCCGAGACGCGGTCTCCACTCGAGGACTCGTTTACCCCAACGGTTGTCGGCCCTGCGGCATACCCCTCATGCGTCCTATCGGTCATGACTTACGGAGCCGAGACGTGGACACTAACGGTCAGACTAGTCCATAAGTTTAAAGCCGCTCAGCGAGCTATGGAGCGGGCTATGTTGGGCGTCTCTCTGAAGGACCGCATCAGAAATGAGGTGATCCGACAGAGGACCAAAGTCACCGACATAGCTGAGAGGATTAGCAAGCTGAAGTGGCAATGGGATGGTCACATAGTATCAATCCCATCCATTAGTTGCTATGACAGCTCGCTACATGCTCACATGACTAAAAATCCAGATCCAGAGTTCCATCTCACACGTACTGCGGAGTCGTGGAAACGAACCATACTTCCACAACCGCCGACTGGTGACGACTACACGACATACTTTACTTAACTTTTCACGATGATGGTTACATAATCGTATTGCAGATTGAAATGTTACATAAGTACCTAATGGCTACACAAAATCACTCCTTGGCTACCACCACGACAGGGTGACTCTGGCTCGGCTTGGACTTTAGGACTGAGCTGCTCGCTCTGCTAAGCATTGTTATTAAGCAATATGCGTAATTATGACATTTTAAACTGTTTTTTTTTTTTTGTAAATGATTGTAAACGTTTCCATTTTTAATGTCTGGACTTGAAAAAAGACGATGATCCCTGAGTTCTTTTCGGCTATTTCTTTTCAGAGGTAGTCAGTTAGGAAATGCCGGCTCCATCTAGTTAAACAAATATGAAGTGTAAAAGTGATCAGGGATCCTACTTGCTTAATAAACCATTTCATTTCGGTCACCAGCTCGTAACACAATATAAGTATTGTGTTACGAGCTGGTGACCTAATATATAGATATACCCAATTTTATAAAGTTGCTGCTTTTTTTTTGGAGTTCTTGGGTCTGGATGTTTGTGTAAGTATATGACTTATATGTTTGTAAAAGCACCCACGACACAGGCGTATTTCTTTGTATAGGGAAATTTTTTGCTTAAGGCGCTGTGTTCAGTAAAAATAGGCTTCTTAAAACAATTTTTTAGCCAAATGTATACATTTCAGAGCAGCCAAAAATTTATATGTTAATCTTGATTATATGTAGCAGGAAACCATTGTTTTCAAAACACGTTTTGAATTAATTTTCTCGATAGAAAAAAATCCTAAAGTAACCCCTAAAATTGAATTTATAACAGTTGTAACTGTATTATTAATCATCAAATCTTGATAAAATTGAGAAGAGCGATGTAAAATATAATAGTAAATGAAACCATTGTTTTTGTTTATCGATTTAACTAAGATATTCTAAAATAAATAATGTATTTAATGATAAATAACGTGAACGAAACGTCACTCCATCGCGGCGTCCATTGCCTTCTCTTTCACTTCTATGCTTAGCGACAGTGACCGCTGAGGCGCTGTGCTTGTCGGACCTATGTCACTTTTTGCTTTACCCCGCACAGAAAATAATTATATTTACGTGTCTGTTTGTTGATGAATAATCATATTTCGTTTTTGCCCGGGTTCAAACCCCAGGTTTACATTATATGCTTTTTGTACATTTTAATTGAAATAAATGCTTTTTAATTTACTGTTGTATTTTTGCCGATATTTTATTTGATTTTTTCTGTAATTATTCTTTTTACTTTTTCCCGGCACATTTTTCTTCACCTGTATGTGTTCGGGTTCAAACCCCAGCTTTACGTTGTATGCTTTTTGTTGGATTTCTTATTTGCAATTGTTTTTTTTTTTTTAATTATTATTAATTTATCCGATTTTCTGTATTTTTTGTAGTAATTGTTCCATCTTTTTAAATATATTCTTTTTGTAACAATTATAATGCAAACTAATATTTAAAATCAATTCGTTATAATTTTCTTTCTACAAATTTCTAGAAATTAATAATAAATAATAATAATAAGCCTTTATTTAACCATGAATTTCTTAGTTCATAATATAATTTAAAAAAAGAAAAACAATAAAAATAACAGTTAATTTGTATTATAATATTTCACTCGTACAAACCCGATTTCGATAAGAGTTGCAGTTTTGAAGAAGAAATCTTTTATTTTTTTAAATATCCGAAAATGCATTTTTTTAACAGTTACTCTAAACAGCTGTTTATAAATAGTAATTTCTAGAAATGATATATTTCTGACAGTTTCATGAAAAAAGGACATAACACAAAAAATTTAAGCAGAACGGACAAAGCGCATTATAAAAATAAAAAAGAAAACAAAAAAAATAATAAAAAATGAAAATATGTATAAAATACACATTTTCGAAAATCGCAAGGTAAAGTCGGATTCGATCCTGGTGCTCGTCTAATGCGAACCGGGACTGTGACGAACAGAGCCAACCATGCTTCGGGGTTGAGTTGTGAAATAACCCTTCTAAATGTAGATGGAATAGAAAAGAAAAACAATAAAAATAACAGTTGATTTGATAATAGTTCAAAACAGTAAATTTAGATTTCATTTTGTTGCACTATTCATGGCCCCTTTCAGTATAGGCCTCCTCCAAGTGCCTCCATCTATTTCACTCGTACAAACCCGATTTCGATAAGAGTTGCAGTTTTGAAGAATAAATCTTTTATTTTTTTAAATATCCGAAAATGCATTTTTTTTAACAGTTACTCTAAACAGCTGTTTATAAATAGTAATTTCTAGAAATGATATATTTCTAACAGTTTCATGAAAAAAGGACATAACACAAAAAATTTAAGCAGAACGGACAAAGCGCATTATAAAAATAAAAAAGAAAACAAAAAAAATAATAAAAAATGAAAATATCTATAAAATACACATTTTCGAAAATCGCAAGGTAAAGTCGGAATCGATCCTGGTGCTCGTCTAATGCGAACCGGGACTGTGACGAACAGAGCCAACCATGCTTCGGGGTTGTGTTGTGAAATAACCCTTCTAAATGTAGATGGAATAGAAAAGAAAAACAATAAAAATAACAGTTGATTTGATAATAGTTCAAAACAGTAAATTTAGATTTCATTTTGTTGCATTATTCAGTATAGGCCTCCTCCAAGTGCCTCCATCTATTTCAATCTTTTTGTGTTGTGTTATTGTAAGCACTCGTACAAACCCGACTTCGATAAGAGTTGCAGTTTTGAAGAAAAAATCTTTTATTTTTTTAAATATCCGATAATGCATTTTTTTTAACAGTTACTCTAAACAGCTGTTTATAAAGAGTAATTTCTAGAAATGATATATTTCTAACAGTTTCATGAAAAAAGGACATAACACAAAAAATTTAAGCAGAACGGACAAAACGCATTATAAAAATAAAAAAGAAAACAAAAGTAATAATAAAAAATGAAAATATGTATAAAATACACATTTTCGAAAATCGCAAGGTAAAGTGAACGGATGTGGGATTCGAACCTGCTGCTCGTCTAATGCGAACCGGGACTGTAACGAACAGAGCCAACCATACGTCGCGGTTGGGTTGTGAAATTACGCTTCTAAATGTAGATGGAAGAGAATGGTTGGTATAGATTTAATAGAACGTGCGTATTTCTCGATGCACGACGCCTCACCTCACGCATCGATGTACTCGCGCGGAGCGCCCCGCGTCCCGCAGTGGGCGGGGCTAGTCGTGTCCCACTTCGTCTGCTTCACCCCCTCAAATACCTAAAAGTTTGCTATTCACAGCGTCTTAAACAAAAAAATGGCTGGGCAGATTATGAAATCCTGAATTTAGAATCATTGAACCAAAACACTCAAATAAAAACGATCTAAAATTATAGTCATCATTTTTGTTAAAATTACATTAAATTGCTTCAAGAAACCAACTCATCGGCCCAAGTTGACATCATATACATTCTACGAACCTTACTCTTTGTCCATAACCTACCAAAGTTGTGAGTTGAGTTATAATTTAGTATTAAAACCAAACCACTAAATTATCCCTTAACTCATATTCTTCATAATAGCTCGTCTACGTAGCGTCTCTGATTACCCAATAATACGTCGAAACGAGCGGCATTGCCCGATCAAGGGTGAAATCACTTCATTTGCCGTCACGCGCCTGTGCAATTATTGTGTGAACAAACGTCAAATGGACAGTTTATAACGATGAAGTAGCATCATGTGGACCACTTTGTTATATATTTTTTTTAATTTCGATGGAAAAATCGGTTTTTATTAAGTATTTAATTATTTTTATTTATACATTATTTTATTGAAGACCAGAAACAAACATCGACATTAACACAACAATACATACAATGGGCGGCCTTATCACTGATGCAATCACTTCTAGGCAACCAAAGAATGGACAGATTCTCCTGGGCTTGACCACAAATGGGACTGTCGTTATTATTTGTTAGTAGCCATTGATAAAATATTAAACTAAGGTAGATATGTCACTAGCGCACTAAAAATGAAGCGTACAAAAGGTGGTAAGTCCTGTATCTCGCTTTAGTCACTCTCGATACACTCGTAAAAACAAACGACAAACACTAACAGCGCAAACGACAAACACTAGCCATCTTTTTCTTCTCTATGCTTTAGATTGCGCCCCATCTCACTCACACTGTACCAATGTATGCCGAATAAAAATATGCATGTGTGCTGCTGCTGTGTTCAGCACTTTTTTTTTTTGGTCAGTTTGTTAGAATATATCGTATCTGTTTAATATTTTATCAATGTTAGTAGCCTTTTTTTTGTTTCACGGAGGAAAATATCATGGACTTCTTCCATCGTGGGATGACACAGGAGAGTGCCGGACTTTTACGAGCTAAAACCGCCTTGATGTTTCACCTCTACCTGTAGCCCGTGTAGGATTCGCATAAGCATTCACCGCTCCCCCGACAGGCCTCGACCCGCTGGTCCTCAGCTGGCCCTACCTCCAAACTGCAACCATTCGCGCCATAGTTGCAATTACTCAAGTGGCGCAAGTAAAACTGTGCAGCGCCAACTCGGACCTGTCAGTTTTGACGACGGCCGCCCCTAGCTCGCCACCCACTAGGCACCTCTCATGGAGGTCGCAGATCGTTTTGCACCCATCTCAACTACCCGGAGCGTCTTTGCGTGAGCGAAGAGAAGATTCAGCTTATCTCTCGCAGTCAGCCACCTTCTTTGAAGACATATCATCCTCACAAAAGGAGGTAAGCCTGTCCCATGTGCTCTAACTGGCCAAAGTATACCCTTGCTTTATCCTTTATGGAACACGATTATATTATCTGTTGTCACATTTTTAATGTTCTGATATCTAGACAAGCCTCTCTATCAAAATTTTGTAGAGGTAGATCAGCAAATTGATTCGGTAAAAATCTCACCATGAAGGCAAAGTAAAGTGAGTTGTCAATAGTATCAATCTCTACATCTCGCTACACACATGACTAAAAATCCAGATCAAGTGTTGCACCCCGGTGTAAGTGTATCCTTTGCGGAACACGATTATGTTATGTTTAGTTAAAAGTTCAAAATATTCAATAACGATCAAAATAAATAGATTTATATACACTTTGTAATAATGACTAAGTAATAAGTGTGCTTAGTCATTACAAACTATGTCCCTATAGGGCACACTATTTCAAATAACTCATCTTTTAATCCAATGGGTGAGGCGGAGGCTACATAACAATCATTTGTCTTATTATCCTTTAATATTTCTGCAAGCAATTTAACCACATTATTTCACTTTAAAATTACCATTTCAACCAATTGCAAAACCGTATTACAGTTATTATTTTGAACTAAAGATAAAATTACACGTCTAATATATTTAAATATACCTAAATACACACAAAATACAATTATCATGTTATTGTAATACATATACTTATCGATAAACTTCAAAAGCTCAGGTAAATGTGAAATGTTGAATAAATTCTGTGCCAAAGTAACAAACACCGCATTGTGTAGTAATGAATAAAGCACTTTAAATCACATTTAATGTTCCCGAAGTAACACAAATAATTCTATCGTCGAATCGTAGCTCAAATTATGTGTACAAAGAATAGTTACAAAATGGAGTTACAGCTTCTGTATACACAGTAGATTACGTTTCAGACATTGCTCAATCCATACTAATATTATAAATGCGAAAGTATCTCTGTCTGTCTGTCTGTCCGGCTTTCACGCCAAAACTACTGAACCGATTGTAATGAAATTTGGTACACAGATAGTCTAGAGCCTGAGAAAGGATATAGGCTATATAACATCCCGCTATGACCAATAGGAGCAGAGCAGTAATATTTTTTTATGCGAAAACGGGAGCAAACGCGGCCGTACATATTGCTCCTATTATTTTAACAGGCGCTAATTTTACATCAACTGAGCTCTTTTTAATTTTTTTCGGAATGGACTATGGCTTTTTTAATTTGGCATAATTATTGTTTATTATAAGCCGTATGTTTGCTATCTGGAACCACCCTGCGCTGTAAACTGAATTCCACGCGGACGGAATCGCGGGCAACAGCTAGTTTATAATAAAAAGGCTTTTTTTAATAAACCTGGCCCCACACTTGGAATTTCATGTAAAAAATAACGACAGTTATTGGAAAATACTATCTATATAATATATTTATCTTGTTTTGTATTTATACAATGGAGTACATTATAATTATGTGTATATCTTAGTAACGAAAGATGATTTCACCTTTGTAATGTACTTCCATAATGTATGTTACTTTTGTAAATGGAGAATAGATAGAAGAAAAACGTAAGCCGTCGATGTCTGAAACTGTCGTAAAGCAACGTCGTGGGTGATGCCATCTGCCTACTAGTTACTTCACAGAGAACGTAAACGTTCACTGTTATCCACGAAACTCCTGCTAATTGGGTAATATGATGCACGATCATATTGTCTCTAGATTACCAAATTTGTTTTTGACAAGAGTTCAAGGGGCTACTAATATTATTAACTTAATAACCTAGTCTCCAATTAATACAATCATCATTAAAAAGAAGTCAAAATGAGGACAACGAGTAGAATAGATGCTAACGACTTTAATCAAAAATATATATTGGTGCTAATTTCGAATTTCAGCGAAATAGGTACGCACTCTGTATTCTAAATACTCTTTGACTTGTCGAATAGCGACATTCAAATGAAAATAATAGGTTGTATTTAAGTACTCAGGATGATCATAAAAGTCGTAACAAATCTTTGACAGTTGTTCAACACAAAATTTCTCTAATGTCAAGACAGAGTTATTGTATTACCTACTTAATAGAAGGAGAGGAATGGTAAAATACGTATGTTAAATTTCAGAACATTCAGCTGCATTTTGATAAAAAATATTTTCACATTTGACCAATAAATTAGTTTCTATTGCAGAGCATCGTTTGTGCAATTAAATAAATTTTATTAGTTCCGTATTTATATATGTATAGTACTTATGCTCTCAAAATCAAAAAATTAAATCTATGTTGTTTGGCGTTTAAATAAAATTAGTACAACCAAAAATAAAATCATACATATTTATTATTATATGTTTTTACCAATGAAAAGTATTCTAAAACATAATAATTGCTTTCAGAGATGTACAAAATGGTTTTAAAAAAGCATTTAAATACAAAATGCAAAATACTTTTCAGATTTACTATTTCAAATGCAAAATACCAAATAGTTTTGCGTTTTGTATTTGAAATGCTAAATGCAAAATAGGTATTTTCAAAATACTTTTTTCAAAATAAAATAGTTTCTTATCTATAGATATAATGAATGTTCGTCGTTTTGGTTGATTTTTTTTGGTTCACTTCTTTCCATACTTCTAAACGGAAAAGGCAAAGGCATGGTACGCCATACAGTCTGGACTTGAGGAAGTTTATCCTTTTCTATTTTTTCCTTTATATATCTTCTTATCCTGACTTCACTAACCTACCTCCTTTCGTTTCCCGCGTGAGCCGACTACATTATGATTTTTAATTCGAGTCAGATAAATGACAAATCCAGTGTTGCAGGTTTTTTGTCCCAAATAAATAGTAATGTGGTAAATCGAGATTTTACACTTATAACTTAGTCTAGATTGCACTTTTTAATTCAAATGGCGTACATGTATATTATAAATAAAAATACAGGGTGGAACAAAAGTCAGTTTATATTTGAAATAATGATAAAATAAATAATTTCAGTAGGTAGATTAAAACTGTTTATTGTAACAAAAACTAATTACGAACGCTATGTTGTGGAAGAATTGGCCGCTGAATCGCGGTGCCACAATCCTGCGTCTGCCCCCCTATCACTGTGAGCTCAACCTAATAGAGTTAGGTGCGTATTCCAGAAGGAAACTCAAGCATTGATCTCTGCTTAAACATTACTTAAAACTAGTTTTAACCAATCAAGTGGCTTGAATCGTGACTTAAGTAAAGCTTGAGTTTTGAGTAACATTCTGTAATACGGACCTTAGTTTGGGCTCAAGCAAAGGAGTACGTCGCCAGGAAAAACAAAACTTGACACCGGAAAATTGGAGAAGTGCATCAATCATGCCATAAAAGTTGAAGATGAAATATGTCAACTCGACCACATCATGGATGAATGTGCGGATTCATAATTTATAAATGTAACTGATTCCGATTCGAGTGGTAATCAATAAAAAAGTAACGAATAAAAACGTATAAAATGATTTGTATTATTTCTTAATTGCTCTGAATCTCCAGCATCCATCCCCAGCTCTTGTGATAATGTTGTAGTGAGTTTAATATGCTGGTAAGGCCCATATTTCTAAAATCATATTGTTAAATACGGTATGTATTACATATTTACAATAAAAAACCGCTTTGATACCTAATGAAGTAATGCATGACTAAATGTAAAAATGTCGTGGTGGCCTAGTGGTGGTTAAAACACCAGCCTCTCAAGTATGAGTGCGCGGGTTCGATTCCAGGTCAGGCAAGTACCAATGTAACTTTTCTAAAGTTATATGTACTTTCTAAGTATATATTGGACACCAATGACTGAAGGTGAAGGAAAACATCTTGAGGAAACCTGGACTTTAAGTCTGAAATCGCCAACCCGCATTGAGCAAGCGTGGTGATTATGCCCAATCCTTCTCTGTATGAGAGGAGACTTGTGCCCAGCAGTGGGCCGATAAAAGGTTGATGATGAAATGTCTAACAATAAGGTGGACCGATGACCTGGTGAAGGTCGCGGGAAGCCGATGGATGCGGGCAGCACAAGACCGGTCATCGTGGAAAGCCTTGGGGGAGGCCTTTGTTCAGCAGTGGACACCTATAGGCTGAAGAAGAAGAAATGTCTAAGTCTATTGATTGCCGAACATCACTATTGTAGCGGGTCACCCTTATTCATATCAGTGACACTTGCCCTTGTCATTTTTCTGACTCGAATTAAAAATCCCACTATAGGAGGGGTTTGGGGTAAAGTCATGATGTGGCCACTATGCTGCAATATTTCAATGTTCTTTATAAATTATTCACTGAATGCACTTTTTACTACATAAATCACGCGCTTTTATTTAGTAAACAACACTATAAATAATTTTAAAAGTCCAATGAAAAATGAGCGTGACACTCTGCTTGACTTTCCCGCCAAAAAACCTGACCAAAGAAGTAAAAAATGTTTTTTTTTCAACTGTCATTGGCGATATCCGCCATTATTGTGAAATCAAATTTTCAAAAAATTTCTATAATTCGTTACACGTGTTATTGGCAAAATTGTGGTAACTATTCCACAGGGGCCATTGATCAAGAGTTGAAGTAGTATTCAATACTTTATCGTAAAGAAGAAGGAGAAGAAGTAAAAATATGGAATAATGGCAATACAGACGTCATTCGCTCTTATATTTCATTTTATTTTACTGGTAATATTGGCTAAACTTTATCACAAAGTATTTTGCATTTTGAAATGAATATTAAAAAAACAAAAGATATCTCGAAAGGTAGGTATTTCAAATAAAATACAAAATGCTTTTTACTAAAAAGCATTTAAATACAAAATACAAAATAGCTATTTTGCATTTTGTATTTGCATTTTAAATAGAAGTATTTCAAATAAATCGCATCTCTGATTGCTTTCATCATCTGATTCCAAATTCGTTAAACAGTTTTTTTCATTGTCAGCGGCGACGTTAGTGACGCAGCTGACAATGAAAAAAACTGTTTAACGAATTTGGAATCAGATGATGAAAGCAATCAGAGATGCGTTTCATTGTCAGCTGCGTCACTAACGTCGCCGCTACTGCTTTCATCAACCCACTATCTTCACATAAGAGAATAACTAATTCATGTGTACGTTGATAAAGGGTTTACTCTCACATTTTCCTGAAAGTTTAAAAATAATAATATGTAAGAAATGTTGTAAAATATGTTATCAGAAGATCATTTTCAAAATCAGCGGCAAATTGAATCACCTAGAGTATGAAAACTGTGCTCTACAATATGGTCTACTGATATTTGCAATCTAACCTATAAATACGCAATGTAAACAATCCTCATTTCAGTCTTAAAATCGTTTACTTAGTAAATTTGAAACTTCTAGTAGATAAAAACAAACAGTAACATGATTAGGTACATACCTGTTTTAACAACTGTTCAAGCACAAATATCATCCATATTTCATCAAATTAGTCCAGCTTCGTGTTCTAGAAAACATCGTCGATATACTTTAAAAATTATTTCCCGAAGTCCATTTTTATTTGTTATGCTCATTTTTAATACGCTTCTTCGATGTTTTATCCATGCAGATTTGAAAAGCAATAATAAATGCAATAGATATCGAGTTACAAAACAAATATACGAAAGCCGATGACATTCGATGTACTATAATTTAGTGTTACCCTACTTTCAAAATTTTTAGTAGAAACATTTGATTTCACGACTTTATAGACAAATTATATCTAGATGATTTATAAACAGAATTAACACATACAATCCCTTCTATTTCAATACTCCGACGTGATCAAAACTTACACGGAACAAAGCTAGCAATAATGTCACAAAGATGTACCTACCTACTAAGTTTTCTAATGTCTATCCTCTATTCTCAATTACTTACAAACTTCTTATTACATAGTATTATCATCCTACCAGCCCACACATCAAATTAAACCTCTCCATCAACAAATAATATCATGTAAACCAATACTAAACTGTATGATATTTATCGTCAGGTTGCGTTCAAGCACCAACCAATTATGTTTACGGCTGTGCAGTCCGGACCGGTAATTATGAATTAAACTATAATTGGAGATAATTTTACAAGGTATTTTGTTTGCGTTCGTCTCGACAGCATTTTTTAAATTCCAAGATGCAACGTGCAATATTTCCTTTTATAAGATGTGCCGTTCCCTGAAGTGGCAAATAAATCTGATGTTGGTATGACTAGGACAAGATAGTTTAATAAATATAAATGCTTCTTGGACGTTATTATGGTTAAAGTAGTAGGTAGTTGGAGAAGGTTAGTTATTTACTTTGAATAACTAATAGTTAGGTTAAGTCAATTAATTTTAATTAACCTTAATATAAATTACGACATGCTTCACGGAAAATATCATAGTTTAGCCAAAATCGGCAGTTAGACTGGTAAAGCGGACCCCAGACAAAGCTGAAAAGCTTCGGATGCGACTGGGATTAACGCTGAGATGATGATGATGATAAATTACGACATGCTAAGATGCCATCGTTTTTTTTTAATATTATAGGTACAATGCAAACGACAAGATAAAACGCTATCAAAACAGACAAAAATAGAAACACAGTGAAAAGTGTTTAGATCCTACTTGAGGATCCACCGGTCTCTTAAAAATGAGTTTATAGACTCGCTCATGATGGTACAAACGTGAAGAACAAAATACAAACACAAAAAAGTAAGACAAACGAACAAGATATTAAAAGGTAGAACAATAACTCCAAGTGTATCTGAAAGTCTAAAGCTGGCGAGCTAATTGAGCCCAAAGCCAAGCTATTAACCGGCCCGATAATTCCGCTGGCCCACGGTGCGCCGACTTTGAAAAATTACGGTCATAACTTAACGCGGTCACTTACAGACTTCCCTATTGAGATATCAATACTAGATGACGTCGGACGACGTACGCCTCTCGCGTAAACACGGCCCGTACTATTGTTGGTGGAACTCGAATTTGTTTCTATTGAACCGAAGGATTCAGGAAGAAACTGTATAGATAAAGATAAATTTATTTATCTCAAACATGTGTATACGTACAAAAATATAAATGCATGCTTGATAACGTAAAAAAAAATTAGACATGTTTGTCACCTAGTATGGCGTGCAAATATTATGATCAATAATGATTTTAATTATAAATTTGATGACAAAAAATATTCCTATAATGGTATTAGAAAACAAAAATATAGTAAAATATACTAGTGACAAAAACAAAATGTACCGGCAAAATGACGGGTGACGATAAAATGGCGATTCCAAATGTTAAAATTCCAACATGGATGCTGTCTTTGCAACGAAAGATATTTTACATTCAAATAATCGAACCAACGATTTTGAAATTATGATAACTGAAATAGAGGTCCATGTAGCCAATTCATGAAACGCATGTTCGTTTGATAGCCCAATTGTTGAGAAAGGCCACCCAGGCCGTTAGAAGCCCAGCAAAAAGAGTAAAAATCACAAAAAGCACCGCGCGTAAACGCAGTAATAGCGCGGGCGGGCGATACGATACGACGTGATGTGTTGCGTTCAGAAGCTAGTGCCATATTAACTACACAGTTTTTATTTTTCCTAAATAAGAAGACAAACCATTTTATAGACTGCTCAGTGCTCATGAGTCAAGCAGAACTTTTCTATGCCTCGTTAATTGACGTTAATAGTCACAATCATAGTCTAGCAATTTTAGAAGGCCAATTATGTTTGTTGATTGGAATAGCCTACATTTGACTTACATACATTCTTCTAATGATTACACTACGTAATCATTTTCATTCAGTGCATTCATTACCTACTCTTCTTTAGTCTATACGTGTCGACATCCAAAACTGCTTCAAGGTAGGCAATGATACAGTTTGGAACTACAGGTATAATAAATTAAATTTAACGATCACACATGCTCAAGTGACAGTTTGCTAGCTAGGAATACCGAGGGAACTTTCACTGAATGTCTTCTGATTTTTCTAATCAGTGACGCGGTTCAGACATCGCTTTAGATCTACCATGCTTATTTTCTAAAATGTATTGAGAATATTTATCTGCTCTGTTCTATGCAATCGAGTGTTAAAACTCGATCGAACATCTAGAGTTCGTAGTGAGGCTTCGCGGAGAATAAATATTGTAAGGGGGTGATTTATAGAGCCGGGGCGAGCCTCGCAAGCCGATCGGCTGGCCGATGTTACTATCGGGATGGCTTGAAATATGCCTGCAAAGGGCTATTGTTGTGATGTGAGAAACGGTGTTTAACAAGCGCCGGGTTTGATCGATGGACCCGGCGGATACAACCGTCTATATTTTATAGCACGAAAATACTCGAAAACTGCTGCTAATTTTATAAATTTGCTCGAGATGTATGGCCGGATTGGTATGAGTGAACTTTTGTATGGAAAACAATTTGGGAAGATTGACCGTTCTCAAAATTCTTGCGTTGCCTATCAATCACTTCTTATACTGGCGATAAGCGTTCTAATGATTGCTATAAAGACTGTGTCTTTAGTCGGGGAGATTCTGCGACGATGCAAGAAATTTCCATAGGAATTCCTTCCTTATTCAATGGCGCATGCCATTAAAGGCGTAATTAAGATAACGTCTGACTTAACACTTTCCTAAACATTAAATTCAACACCATTCACAATCCGGATTAGGCATCTAGATATTAATCGGCGCGAACAAAGTCATTATGGCTCGGCCTACAGTGACAAGACCGATTCATATTAGTCGTGGTAGGCGCTATTTAGATAGTAAATCTAAATTAATTTGAATGGGCGAGTGGGTGACAGTCCAGCTGACCTAAACAATCAGGCACAAAGGGCGGTGGCGCGGTCCTTAGCCACTTAGGTCTTGGAAAGGAGTGGTGCATGTCATAAGCAGAAATTTAGTCGATAATAACACCCGAAGACCATTTACCGTTAAAAGCTCAAATTAAGTATGCTGGCCTACGTAGTTAGTACAAAATGGAGGTTATGAAACTTTAAAAGCTTTAGCTCTCAAGCAATTAGTTATTCAGGTAAACAAATTAAACTTAAGTAGGCTTACTTATATAACATTTGCAAACATAAATAGGCATAATGGCTGTATTAAAAACGAGTTTTGGAAATTACTTGATTCTTAGAAAATCAAAATTTATGGCAAAGTGGAGCTTTCAGCTTTAAATCCACTATAGGTGATATTCTAGTATTAGGTATATCACCGTACAAATAGTGTAGGTAAGTTTAGGTATACAATTCCCACTTCTTATACAAATTATACTAACGCTTTAATTCATAAATTGCACCAAAAGTTGTACGGTGGTGGCTATAAATCCGCTGTGCTCACAAGCTCAGTTGCATTGTTCGTGGGATTGCGTCATTTGTCACGTTTCTGCGCTGATGCTCTTGCGCAACCTACTCATGTTACTTCGTGCTCTCCACTGACAAATTCTGTTGCTTTTAATAATGAGCCCGGCTTACGTGAATAACCGATTTAATGGCGCTCCGAGCCATTTTATCGGTACCTAACGAAAAGTTCGAAAATATTTTACGGACATTCATAGTGACTAGAGAATTCTTTAATATATTTCTTGTAACAAAAAATCATGTTACTATTCCAGATTTAATTGGTTCATTACTTTTAGATATAAAAACTTGCTGCGTAAGAGTTGAGTGACGCTTTTTTTGTGGTAGACACGTGGCGTAAGTATCGATAAAGAACCGTTGTAGTTGTTTAAACCAGCAAAAGAAATATCGATGTTGAAAGTGTATGAACAAGTAATTTAACGCTTATTTATACACACCTATGGTATGTAGAAGTGATACGGTGAACGACAACAAATTGTCAACATGTCGGCCGCCTACGTCATGTCGACGAGATTTATGCGTTCAGGCTGCGCGGACGCACAAATTGGCGGGAAACTGAGAACATGGACGGATACGTTGATTTCCAACATTCCATTAACTCGGTTATGCATAACAAGCACCGGATTATGTAGACAATATAAAAAAGTCTAACTAGAATGCCTGAACCTTGAAATTATCTTTAAAGGATCTTGGTTAAATAGGATCTACGACATTTTATAGACGTTGGTAGATTTACATTAATATAATTAATTAAATACGTGTTCTAACTTATGATGTTCAGGAGCACGTATTTAATTTCTGACTACACGTACCTTATTTACCCAAAAGGACGTCATAACTGACTACTCGTCATCTGCAATTTAAAAATATAATTTAAAAGCACGCTTTTGATGCACGTATTCACAATGTTTGGAATTAGTATTGCGAGTAAGTACCATACAAGACTCAAATGTAAATCAATTTGAAATATGATGTATGTGATATCATCACTACAATGGGCCTTATAAGAAAGCTCAATGTCACTCAAGGGAGAGGGCTATACTTGGGGTTTCCGCAGAAGAACGAGAGTAACCGACATAGCCCGAAGTGCCCCGAAGAATTGCAACACAGTGGTAGTGGCCCGGGCACATTGCCTGTAGAACCGTTGCTCGATGGAGCCGACAGCTCCTCGAGGGGCGACCACGCACCAGAAAACGTAGCGCGGGTAGGACCCGACAAGGTAGACCGACAACCTGGTGAAGGTCGCGAGAAACCGCTGGATGCGGGAGGCACAAGACCAGTCGTCGTGAAGACCCTTGGGGGAGGCCTAACTCCAGCAGTGGACGTCTTTCAGCTAAAATGATCATGATAATGATCGCTAACACTATTTCAAATCGATTGTTCAAAACACTCAATATTCCAATATGAAATATAACTTATTATACAAATAAGCGTACAATTAATGGCAACTGATGTGCATAACTTACCTACTGTTTCCACGATATCTCCGAGGCGTTCAGTAAGGCTTTTAGCATAAATAAAATGTTAGCATACGCTAGCTATAAATCACTAAAGGTCGTAAGGGTCAAGTTTATTAATGCAGAACGCGTGTAAACATAGGAATACCGTTTTATCCCAACGCTATTTTGGTTATGGAGCCTTCAGAACAATATCTCTTGCCTTACAGTGAATGTAATAGCGATTTGTCGGCGTCGGAAACATATCTACACTTTGATGTACTGTCGTCGTCAACTCTACCGAGAATTTTCAACGACTGTTCTATAACAAAATAACTAAGTATTTGAACTGCTATTTTATAAATATTAACGGTTTCTGTATTAAAAGATATTGGTAATCCTATTCCTGACCAAAATCGCAGGGAAGCGCTGGATGAAGGCCGCGTCCAAGCGGACTTTTTGGAAATCCTTAAGGGATGCCTATGTCCTGCCCCCTTATCGGCGAACACATTTTTATCAAATGATTACGACTAGTTGGGATCAGTTGGGATCTTTCGGACCGCCCATTGGTCCATTCGGTCCATACGATCCCAACTAGTCGCAATCATTTGAAAAAAATGTGTTCGCCGATTAGGGGGCTGCAATGGACTTCCAATGGCTGACATGATGATGATGATAATGATGGTAATCCTGTTTACTAAGGGTAGATAGATAGATAGAAAACCGATAATTAGCTCTTTTTGTTCGTCATTTCGGTAATACCTAGTCGTACCAGCCATAAGTGACCGGCCAAATTAGAATCAAAGACTAAAGGACGTCTTGCATACTGGAAATTTCATCATCCGGAAACATGACCATCGGCCACATACACTTTACTGGGCAAACCAAATCAAATATAAATAAAACAAGAATTTAACTCAACTCTCATAATTTCCTCCAGTCCAATAACTCAAATCGCTAAAGCAAAATAGTGTGTTGTCAGTGCAATAAACTTGTGTCTCTCATCGTGTACGGCGACATTTAATGAGGTACCTACCTAATTATACTTAAGTCTATTTATCGCCTTCAACTAATCCAGCCAACTTGCATTGAATGTGCATGTTTTATTGATTCGGTCTCACGCTATTATTTGTTTCAAGTATTTTGAACCCACCTGTACCAATGTAGGTCCAGAGCTGAGTCCAACTACTTAAGTGACATTTCCCTGCATCCACTATCTTAAAGGTCGCAAACACAAACGTTAAGTGAACTCGCGCTAAAGGTTACATTAAGTACAAATTCAATACTGTGTATTCACCTTGCCTTACCTGCACAGTCGTTACATGTCGTTTGTTTAAATGTTCCTCATTTTGTCGACAATCGGAGATTTGTGACGTAGATAACATATGTATGTATCATTTGTTAACTAGTAAGCAGCATAAGGTTGTTAACTAACTTTATTGGCTATACGTTTATGTTACGGCGGACGATTGTAGATAAAAACGATTTACTTGTTTTACAAAAGAACTTTGATTTTCTTTGTCTGGCTCTTCTTGCTCTCATCATCATCATCTCAGCGTTTATCCCAGTCGCATCCATAGCTTCTCAGCTTTGGAGTCTGGGGTCCGCTTTACCAGTCTAACTGCTGATTTTGGCTAAACTTCGATATTTTCCGTGAAGCGACTGCCGTCTGACCTCCACAACCCGAAGGCGATAGCTAAGCATTGCAGTTGGACCAATTGTTAGACCTTTGAGGGCTCCAACAACCCGTAACGACTGCCATTAGATGTTCGCATGGCAACCGGGACCAACGGCCGAACGTGCTTTCCGAGGCACGACCAGACCAGTGCAAATATTCATATTCATGCATACAAATATTTGCACTGTGCGGGGATCGAAACCGCGCCTCCTTGCGCAACGGCCGCGTTCGCTACCGCTACGCCACGGAGGCTGTCTGGCTCTTCTTGCTCTGTCTGGCTTTTAGTCCGGTTAATTTAGACATAAATAGTGGTCAAGTAAAAAAAATTCCGACAGAGCCAAATCTTGGTGAAGACCTTGGGTTTACCCTACAAAATAAAATTTTAAAAGTCCCGATTAATCTCATGCGGGCTTAGAAAGTTATCGGGGTCAAATATGAAAATTTCAGGGTGTTTTTGGATTTTTCTCAGAAACGGTAAGTTTTATCACGAAAACAGTTCAGACTAAATTTGTAGATCTCAATATTATACAAAAATGGTTACCTATATGAATTTTTCTCTAAGTAGGTATCATGGTTCCTGAAATATCGCGATTGTAACAGTCATGTTCTAAGTACATAATATGCACATACTTGCCCCATATATATGTATAGGTACGTAGGTACATATTCAAGTGCTCAAGCAAGTAAAAATATCTATTTGTCTCTCTTTCATGTACCAACTATACATATATGTACCTAATATATTGAGATAATCCATCACCATCATCTCAGCGTTAATCCCACTCACATCCGAAGCCTTTTCAGCTTTGGAGTCTAGGGTCCGCTTTACCAGTCTAACTGCTGGTTTTGGCTAAACTTCGATATTTTCCGTGAAGCGACTGCCGTCTGACCTCCACAACTCGAAGGCGATATCGAAGCATTGCAGTTAGACCATTTGTTAGATTTTTGAGGGCTCCAACAACCCGTAACGACTGCCACTAGGCGTTCGTATGGCAACTGGGACCAGACCAGTGCAAATAATCATATTCATGCATTCAAATATTTGCACTGTGCGGGGATCTAACCCCTGTCATGCAATTAAATAAGTATTGTCTCAAAAAAAATACATTATTGGTTTGTGGAATAGGCATACCGGAAAAACCACGTTAAAAAAACGCGCCGAATACACTACCCGGTGGTTCCCGGCGGTGGTGGTGAAATGTAGATATGCATATTATGTAGAACGTGACTCTTACAATCGCGATATCTCGGGAACGTTGATACTTAGAGACAAAGTCATAAACCATTTTTGTAGAGAATTTTGAGACTCTGAAATATATTTGTGATAAAACTTACCATTTCTGAGAAAAAACCTCTTTTGGCCTTTGACCCCGAATAACTTTCTAAACTCGCATGGGATTGGTGAGGACTTTTGAATTTTAAATTTGTAGGGTAAACCTAAGGTCTACACCAAAATTTGGCTCTGTCGGAAATTTTGTTATTTCAATTGTCTAAATTGACCGGACTATTTTGCAAAGTGCTGGATAAATAAAGATAAATACTACAATAAGTAGAAAACGCTTTTAAAATGGAAGGGATAAAATTCTCGCGGCTCGAAAATACGAAGCTTTTATCGGAAAATCTGCGACAGCAAACTCTATTTCAAGTAAGTATTTGTGAGAAGGCCGCCAAACAACAGTGACTTGTTAAATACATTACAAGTCTAATATACTCTCGTTATCTGCGATTAGTGTAATGGTACATAGCCTAAACTACTTCGATACATAATTAATAGGTGGTCGTAACGCATGGCGAAACGAATCCCACTAAATATAAACATTAAACTTTAGTACTCCTCTTTATTATTCTAGTAATGGCTAAAGCTTGTAACAATGTCGTAGAGACTATGGCGAATTCTTTCCAGTTATATGCAATCACCATTTAAAAGTTATTTTAATTGTTTGCGTAGCTCATAACTTACGATCTATTTCGAGTTCAAGGTTTCCTACGCTTGAACAAGCTATTCTACTCAGATAAATATTGATGGTAGATAGGTACTAGGGGAATATTTAATCAACCATTAGTTCTCGAATTTTCTGACATGCGACTTTTTGTCCACAGTGAACAGGAAGCAGCAGTAATGAAAGCCAACCCTTGGCTATACCACTATTACGCGGTACAATCCAAGCTACACTACGGACTGGCTTACGAAGCAGCGACAAGGATGTATGGGCCTCCACCACCAGACATCCAAGTCTACCCTCCAACGATGCAGTACACGCCAACACCGCCCGTTTGCATCAATGGCAACCAGCCGGTCATGATGCCCAACCCTGGCATACAACCTCATATACCACACGTCCCCCCACATATAGCACCCATGCACTACGCCTACGAAAGGACAGACAACGGACCCGTAGATTATTCAGTCTCTCTGCAGGAAAATAGGTAAGATATTCTACTTTCCGATTTGATGGCCAACAATTGTTCAATATGCTAATGGAATTAAACTGTTCATGGCCATGACTCTATTAATTTAAAATTGTCAGTTCATCTAACAAAATAGTGTTCAGGTATCAAGTCTGACCTAGAATTGATCTTGCTAATTGCACTATGACCTCACGCTGTCCATCAAATAAGTCGTTTTTGGAATGCGCGTATAATTTAGTTTCATCTTGAAATTA
Source organism: Sesamia nonagrioides (assembly GCA_017933935.1). Lineage (NCBI taxonomy): Eukaryota > Metazoa > Arthropoda > Insecta > Lepidoptera > Noctuidae > Sesamia > Sesamia nonagrioides. Next base: position 48,313 of record JADWQK010000085.1, read on the forward strand.
TTTTTTTGATTAACTGTGACGATCTTGCGTAGTTAGCCCGATTGAAATTCCACATGTGTAACATTAGTTTTCTATTTCAGGTACCACAATATGCGGATAGAGGACACGAGGGTCCAGCCGAATGCTAAGCGGAAAGGGAAGAGTATGGAAGATAAATCAAATACCCCAATAACAAATATGTCACCTCGATGCACACCTTCTACTGTCACATCAGGAGGAGATACACTAATAGCAGTTTCAGCAGGCTCCATTGCCAGTAGAAGACCGGGATCTAAAAACTTTAACATAACAGAAACAGAAATGGTTGACCAATGGAACCCAAGTCCCACGTGGTCAGAATCAGCGCTGCAAAAGGTGCCTGACGTCTGTCACCAAGACTTGAGCCCTTATGTGACGACGACGCCTCCTACGCCGTCCGGGACACCTACAGCCTACACCCACAACTACAGTCATACCTTCGTGTTCGACTGGTCACCTGAGCAATATGTTCCTCATACTAACAATAGATGTAACACAATAACCACAGAAAGTTCCTATCAACAGACGTGGAATAGGAGTCAAAGGACAACGTTCGCTAATAGCACGGAGAACTCGGTAGATGAAAACTCCAATCCTAATAGATTAAGTTTACCAATGAGGGTCAGTAATCCACCGCCAGCGTATAATGCATCTAGAGAAGACGTGCTTAGAAGGCAAATTGGTAAGTTACTACATTTGAATTGAATGAGAATTTTAGCTATCGTATCTACAGTTGGAACCAATATTTCGTATCTTAAGATAGTTGGAATCTGTTTCGAAGTGCAGAGATTGTAGATACATAAATAAAGCAAGATAAATGCGCAGCAGCAATGCGTCTGCACTACCTACACCAGATAAAACATCAGAATAAAATATATTAACGTTTCCTTTTTCTTATTGTTCTAGATCGACCACATTCAGATTCGCCGGATGCCAAAAAGCCTGCGTTATAACTATAGCTAAATTCCATGTAATTTCTTTGAATAGTTAAATAATAATTTGTTACCCTGTAATAATAAATTTTATTAATATAGTAAAAGCTCTGGAACTCTCCTGTGATCTTTGTGTTTAATTTTTTTTGTTTTTTTCGTTTATTTAGATGATAAGTTATTAATGTGTAAGTATATAGAAATTGTCCGGTATCATGGATTCTGTACAAAATTAACTAGAGCGTAATTATTGTTCACATTCAATGTGATTTTTTTGTGTATACGAAATGTATTATTTTTGTAAATATTTATAGGTTGTCTTCAAGTTCGTACTTTGTTAAATCGATACCGTCCATTTTCAGTGCTATTCATAAATTATGCGCAATCGCTATATTGCTTCTGGTACTGTTCAGATACGAGGTTGCAACTCCCTATTGAATAAAACAATAGTTAGTCTGGTTTTAGCTCGTCGTCGCTCTAATTTCTCTTTCTGCCTTTATACATATAAAAAGTAATAAAAGCAACTACGAGAATAGCAAAACCTCAAGTTTCTAAAGCCTGTTTACTTTAGAGAAGACTTTTGCCTCTCTGCGGTTCTAACTAAAGTATTATTGTGAAAGTACCTACTTACAATTTATTTTTGTGAACTCTTCACTTCTGTTTAAAAAAAGATATGATTGACTTCTAAAAGTGTTTGTACAAGCCTACTTACAGAAATGAACCATTTGACTTTTCCAGTTTCAATTCCTTTGACCACTAATTTTACGAACATTCCTCTCGGAACAATTTTCGTCCAGTATTGGAACTCATAGAATTAAGAATATTGTACAAAATAGTCATAAGAGTGTAATATAGGAACAGACACAACTATTTGTAACAGGAGAAGTACTTAGTATTAATTTATGATCGCTATTTTGTTGATTGAGTTTTGCGAAGTAAAGATTATTATGACCCTGGACTTTTTGTTTGATTTTTCTTCTCCTAACAGCAGCGGGATAATTGCATAATACAGTAATAGTAGGAATCACTCTCATTCTAAAAGTTCGGCCATATTCACTGCGTTACTAGCTTTGTTTGTTGAATTAAAATTAGTGCTATCCATCTTTTGATAGAAATTACATATTATTATTTTTAATCTTTCAGGAAAATGTGAGAGTAAACCCTTTATCAAGATATATATGCGTTAGGCTCCGTGGCGTAGCGGTAGCGGTCGCGGCCGCTGCGCAGGGTGGCGCGGGTTCGATCCCCGCACAGTGCAAGTATTTGTATGCATGAATATGAATATTTGCACTGGTCTGGTCGTGCCTCGGAAAGCACGTTAAGCCATTGGTCCCGGTTGCCATACGAACATCTAGTGGCAGTCGTTACGGGTTGTTGGAGCCCTCAAAAGTCCAACTTCAATGCTTCGATGTCGCCTTCGGGTTGCGGAGGTCAGACGGCAGTCGCTTCACGGAAAATGTGGAAATTTAGCCATATCAGCAGTTGGACTAGTAAAGCAGACCCCAGACTCCAAAGCTGAAAAGGCTTCGGATGCGACTGGGATTAACGCTGGGACGATGATGATGATGACTAACTTTGTTGAGCAGACAATTTGTTCGAACATAAGAAGCAATACTTTTTAATTTTTTTTATAAATTAAATAGCACTTGACCGCAATCCCGCCTGATGGTAAAGCGCACTAGTTTATTAAGAGCCTATTCATTCTAGCCTTGAAGACACTCAAATTGTAGTCCGACGGAAACACCGCCGCTGGCAAATTGTTCTAGTTCCTCGGTGTACGCGGTATGAAAGAGGAGGCGAAACGCTTCGTCCGAATCGTAGTGGTGTTAACGACGTAAGGGTGGAAACTCGCCGTGCGACGGGTCGTCCGATGGTGGAACGGAAATGGGGGAACTAAATCATGGAATTCCCTCGCACACTCACCAAAATGAATCCTATATAATACCGAAAGGCTGGCTACTCTACGCCTGTGCGACCTGTGTGTATTTTTGTGTGTGTGTGTGCGCCTGTGCTTTGGAGACCGTTTTGAGTTAAATCTGGGCCGCCAATCAGCCTCTTTGCACGAATTAGGATGCAGAACAAGTCATCATCATCCCAGTCGCATCCGAAGCCTTTTGAGCTTTGGAGTCTGGGGTTCGCTTTACCAGTCCAACTGCTGATATGGCTAAACTTCGACATTTTCCATGAAGCGACTGCCGTCTGACCTCCACAACCCGAAGGCGACATCGAAGCATTGCAGTTAGACCAATTGTAAGACTTTTGAGGGCTCCAACAACCCGTAACGACTGCCACTAGATGTTCGTAGGGCAACCGGGACCAACGGCTTAACGTGCTTTCCGAGGCACGACCAGACCAGTACAAATATTCATATTCATGCATACAAATACTTGCACTGTGCGGGGATCGAACCCGCGCCACCTTGCGCAGCGGCCGCGTCCGCTACCGCTACGCCACGGAGGCTGTCAAGGATGCAGAACAAGTACTTGAAATAAATTAAACATTTGAATTCAATATCTGATTTTATTTTACACAATATACTTAATAATAACCTTTACATCGAAATATAAACATTAATCGGGTCTAAGGCGCATATTCCTCATAAGACATAGATCCCTGGCAGTATCTTTTCGCCCGTAGGGAGTCGATAAGTCATACAATCGAAGGATCAAACTGATATTGAAACCATCGGAAAGACATTTTATAAGTGTTGGTACAAGTTCACTTGGCATTTTCTGCAAGACGACTGGAGCTCTATCTTGGCCACATTGCACAACATAAACAAGAAACTGTAATATGAATTCAGTCTGCGGCGTAATGTCACCATTTTTTCCAGCCAGTTGGGAGAACGACGTATACAATGTGTCGAGGGCGGTTAATAAAGGCTCTTTTAATGTAATCCCAGAAACACTATGTCCTTGTGAATAGTACATGCTATCAGAAGAGTTGTCATTCAACCTCCGTATTTTGTTGGTTGAACATATTTCTAAGTCCTCAGAATCATCGTGACGGCGCTTTCTGGAAGTCTGCCCTTTGGTCAAGTTGCTGTGTTCTAGAGCAGCGTAAATGCAATAAACTGTCAGTTTTGCTAACATACCACATTGAGGTTCTACTAAGTCCTCACACAGTTTAGCATTATATAAGTATTGTGGTAAGACGTGAAGCAACAAAGCTTCAGTGCATTTCTCAATATCTAAATGAAGCATAGCCAAAACTATGTCAATTGATCTATCAAGGTCTGCCTGATAACGGAATTTCAATGTTTCTTTAACTAAGTTTGTGACGAACCAAATAGGTCCAGTTGTGTTCAGAAGGCTTTCTATAGTATGTGTAGCATCAATGTGAAGGTAGCCTCTCGTTTTTATATCATCCCAAACTGTTTGCAATTGTTCTAGAATGGGCTGTCTTGATATAATATTATGTGTTAATGCTAAGGCTTTTGACTTTGGCACAGAAGGCGGATGTATATCATATTGCATCTTTCTGATGATTTGACACATCAAAACAGTTCTTTCCTTGAAGTTATCGATTTGTGTCAGCTCGGCTTCACTAGGCGGTACCAAAAACTGCTGAACCATATTGATAGGTTTCAAAAAAGCATCTTGATGAACAACATTTATGTAAGAACACAACCAAACTGAAGCACAGACTGCCAAAGATGCCATTTTCTGTCTCAAAGAATCCAACATACATTTGACATCTGCAGCTGAAAGAGAACCTTGTTCCCAAGCAAATAGGATTTCTTTTATAACTCCACTTACATTCATACAAAGATCGTGGGGTTTGATATTTGTGTTTTTAAAATCAAATTCTGGAGCACTCAAGTGATTTATAAATATTTCCACAAGTTGAGGATCACATTTTTGGAGAATCTGCTCGGGTGATTTGTGTACTCCCTGATAGACCATACATTCCTTTACCCATTTCTCAAAGAATGAGTCCCCGTTTTCATCAAGAACAGCATCAGCACCATAGTCTTGTACAATTGAACATAGGATCAAAAATGAAATATCAAAAATGTAAACCTTGGATTGAGGAGCTCCCTTCTCATTGGCAGCAAGCAAAGCAAATTCATTGAATTTGATCAATCTAGAGACAAACAGTTTCAATTTTCCTTCCACCGTGGCAACTGCGAGTATTGTGTCTAAAGTTGTTCCACCAACAACAATTTGACACAACATAGCATACAGAGACTCCTGGGTTTTATGAAAATCTCCACCCATCGTTTTCAAGATACCAGCTAAAGTTGGTTCTGCTCTTGTGATGAAAGATGGTACAGATCCTTGAAGCCCAGTTGGCTCTAACTTTTGTAACTTGACATCTTTATGTTCCCGCTTTTGTTTGAAGTATGCCAGGTGGCTTTCTGATACTACATTCAACTTCACTAAAGGTTCTAACAGAGATATGACACTGTTGCAAGAATTCTTTGTATCAACAACATCAAGTAGTGGTGTCGATTGGAGCAATTTCTCGAATGCTTCGGCAATCTCTATGGAGTATTCACTGTCTTTAGTAGTGGTACCACAAATATTATGTAAATAGTGCATCACTTGAGGTATTTTAAGGAAGGTGAAAGCAGCCCACAATGACTGTGTAGTAGCATCCTTACTGGAATCGTTGAGAGAAATAAAACATGCTCTGATCAGTTCGCAGTAGAGTCTTGATAGTGGGTATCCTTTGATTCTCTGTACCATGAGTAGCTGGTTGGATAGCTGTTGCATATTAGCACTGGGGTTCGAAAGTACATTAACAGCTACCAATGCTTGTAAAATATGTGTTACAGGCTCTGGTTTATTGTTTAATGGAGCTATTTTATCAATATCCATATTGCAAATCTTCTGTAAAGTCTCATGAATAGTGACAGGTGCCTTAAACTGAGTATTCATCATCATAAAAGCTGTTATCTCCTGGCACTTCTTTGTAACCTCAGTATACTCATTAGGGTCATTTTGTTTAGCTAAATAGAACATAGCAAGTAAGAAATCAGCACTCATAATAGAATTCAAAAGTATGGTGGATTTTTCCAGTAATTCTTGGCTTTGGACTGGGTTTGGTGATGGATACTTGCTAAGACAGTAATGGTACACTTGCAGCAGCCACAGTATTATTGACGATACAGCCAGCGATAACACTTCTTCTTCCATCTTTCCACGGCATGTAATACCGTCAAGAACCCCTTCCAAAAACTCAAGAAGACTCATAACACAATGAGGTTTATGAAATGCATCGAATTTCGATATTCTTTGCAGGACTGCGGCATACGATACGAGATGAGATGCCAAAGAATGTTTCAAATAAGATATCACCAACTGGTTTGCTCCACAGCCAACCATTGCTTGCTGAAGTATGCAGTCTGCTAGGTTATACAAGTCACCGCTGACACCCCTCGGAAGAATGGTCTTGATATTGATGCCCCATTGTATGTCAGTCCACCGTTCTCTCCAAGCTTTGAGGATGAGAGCCTTCAACGAGCTAGTTTTACTCGTCACTTTGGAAGCGTCCATCGTTACCATATTTCTTCAGTGTCACTCAAAAAAACATAAGACATTGGTTTTATTAACAATTCTGCATGGTCATGTCTGTGTAACGTCCACTTATTTATTCATATTTTACGTATAATATAATAATAATTCCAAAATCACAATCTCTATTTTGACCGCAACCAAGCACAACGTCAAACTAAGTACGTTTCCTATTTCTTCTGATCACCTTAATCCTATTGGATGACAATAAATCTTGTTTGAGTTTTAAGGTATTGACCAATCACAGACCACTTATTGATTTCATTTTTCATAGAGAACTGACTTGCATTCTGTTACTTTTCATTTTGCTAGTCTTGCATTAATTTAACATTAACCAGATAAATATTGAATAAATATTCGACTTTTATTTTATATATTTTATTTGCAAATGCACAAAGCCAATGCTTTGGTTGCAATTTTGAAACGAAATAATTTATTTTCTTAGACTTACTTCAAAACTTATATCAGTTGACGTATAATAAAACACAGTAGTACCGAAACGTAACGTCAAAACTTAGTGACATTCCTCGACCCTCGTGGTTTGTTTACAAACTTTGTGGACGGCAAAAATATACCCAAATAAAGATGAGTTTTAGAAATTATAAAGATAAAATTGAAGAGGGAGATACAGCTATACTATATCTAAGTAATAATCTGTATGCAATAGACGTGCAGCCAGAAATGAAAAACAAAAAGGGTGAATTGATGGAAAATGTGTATCAAACTCCTTTTGGTGCTCTAAAAGTGAGAACTCTCATCGGAGCTGAATATGGTAGTAGGGTAAGACTTATAGCCAAATAATAGAATACTAGTTGTAGTGGTATTATACAGAAATTACAAGAAAAACAAACTTCTAACCTCAATTAAATGTCAACACCTACTTACTAAATTAATAAAACATACATACATTAATAATTTTTGAAATATGTAATGAATTCCAAGGCATTTATTATCTGTAAGCTCCTTAAAAATTACCAATTAGTTTTGAAACAACAAATAGCTGAATAATTAAAAAACTCGAAAATGTAAAAGCAACTACTCATACTTTTTATAATTGTCCAGAAACGGTGAAGCAGTGGTCACAGGAGGCGTGTGTCCAAGCAGTGGGCATACTATAGGCTGATTATGATGAACAATTTAATTCCTCTTGTGTCTTTACTTACGGACACAGCTGGTTTTTGTTTTTAAAGTGTAAATAGATTTTATATTTACTCAATAAAGAAACCATACATTACCTATCTTATGACATTCAAAGTACTTGTTTTATGTAGGTGGAGCTATCAAAAGGGTGGGGTCATGTACTACAACCAACCCCGGAGCTGTGGTCATTGACCCTGCCTCATCGCACACAGATCATCTACACCCCTGACATTAGTATGATCCTTTTACAACTTGACCTGGTACCAGGATCTGTTGTTATTGAAGCTGGTAAGATGTCCTTTTAGAAAATTTTTCCCCTTTTTGAATAAACAAACCTGTTGGTAGTAAATAAATCAAGTTTGATAAATTTTTGAAACATACAAAGCCAAATTAGCATTTTGATTTTTAATCTTTACCCCAAACTTATAATTACTCCTTTATCATGGGTTCCTTTACAAATATGTACTTAAAGTCACATTGTGTATGAGACAACCAACCCAGAACACAATATTCAACACAGCTGTTGATACCAGCCACTGCACCAACCATGTGGTCTGAAGTTTTTTTAAGACTTTATAATTTTAAAGTGTCTATGTACACTTCTCTAAATTATAAAAGTCTTAAAAAAACTTTTAAATACATGTGAGGGTAACATTATATTTACTAAAAACTTTTTGGAACTACTAAAATTATTTAAACATAGTTGTATAAGGTAAAATGTTATAATATTATTTGATGTGAATATGATAACTGCACTGTTGCTTTACCTAACTGCACTGGTACTGGTGATAAATAATTAATTACCAACCCGAACTGTGCCAGTGTGGTAGATTACGGCCTACTCCCTCTCACCGAGACGAGGCGGTGTCCCAACATTGGGGACATTATAGGCTGATTATGTAACATCATTCTCCTGTCCTAATCTCAATTTATTTAGGCACACTTTCACTCCCAATTTCAATACATTTGAAGTATAATATTGCTTAACTTACTTAAGGTTAAAAATTAAAATAGTGTTAATGTTCGAATAATCTATCTGCCCAATAAAATAAATAATGCAATTAATGTTGTTAACATTCATTGAAATGAAACCTATTGCTAGTAAGGACAAAATGCCTTTAACTTAATCAAAACAATTAATGATTTACTCAGGTACTGGTAGCGGCTCCCTCACCCATGCTCTCATAAGGAGGGTCAGACCTCATGGTCATGTCCACACATTTGACTTCCATGAACACAGGAGTAAGGTAGCCCAGGAAGAATTTACTGAACATGGACTAGCCGATTTTGTTACTGTGAGTAAAAAAATAACTTTTTTTATTACTGTCGATACAGTTGGTTATGACTTTTGACCATGTACAGTAAGCTACATGGCACTGGTAATAAAACTATTAAGTATGTAATTCTATTGAAACTCAAGGTCTGAGTGTTGCCATCGAGATATGGTAGATATTATACTATTACTAGTGGTCTACTAGTAAACCAAAAGTGACTATTCAAACTGATATTTCAAATTAATATTATTTGAATTCCTATAAATTTCGTATTTATTGTAATGACAATTAAGTTTATTTCAGAGTGATTAGTATGATTGACAAAGTTATAGTAATGTTAGATGATGTAATGTATACTGAACGTTATTGTATAGGATTTAAAGTTAGTTTTCCATAGATAGGCAAATAAATCGCGAATGCAGAACTTTTGTTTTGAAAATGAATTTTTGGAAACCAGTGACTAGACCTCGGGACTTTTAAAATTTAACCTGATCACACGTCAGCCATCGTTAATTTAAATCATATCTCACAGTACAGACGACAGCACATCAAGCTAGTAAAATCTGTCAGTTTTCCTCATTAAATTTTCAACTTTATCTCTAAAGCATTAAGGCTTAAGGTTGATTGGGAATATCTGACAGTTTGGGGTAGCTTGACCTTCTGTCGTCCGTACATAACAATCATATTACTTTCTTGATCCTTTCAATTAGCTAAACTGACCTTATGCTGCTGTTCATAAAAGCCAAAATGCTTTATTCTTTCACCAGAAACTACACAAAGTTGTAATATTTTAGGCAAAACACAGAGATGTTCTGTCAGACGGTTTTGGTGAGGAACTGAATGGTAAAGCCGATGCCGTGTTCCTTGACCTGCCCAGTCCTTGGATAGGAGTACCCCATGCTCTTGATGCTATAAAGGACCAAGGTAAGTTTTTAGTCTTAAACATTTTTCTATATTTTTTTTTTGTCCTTCTAATAGCCGCTCGCTACCGTGTCTAAGGTCCGTATTCCAGAAGAAAACTCAAACATTGATCTCTGCTTAAGCATTACTTAAAACTAGTTTCAACCAATCAAATGGCTTGAAACGAGACATAAGTAGAGCTTGAGTTTTGAATGACGTTCTGTAATACGGACCTAACAGTCTAATAGACCACTAATGCCCGTTTTTTTACAAACCCACATAAATACTAATTCAAAGCGAGATTTTTTTAAACTATACAATATGTAAAGAAAACCCTGTCCGATCCGTGAAGGTATAGTTAGGTATCGATAACTGATTCTACTAACACCTACAAAGCCAGGCTAAACTTAAAAAAAAAACCCTAAAAAGATCAATATTATTTCGCAAGAGGTGGTAAATACATGCGCGGGCGAAGGGGGCAGGGCACGCGGTACGCGGTCGCATCGCTGTTCGCTCATAATAATACCGTCAAAAACGGTGTTGTCACTTTTTTTTAAAATATCAAATTTTGGGGAAGTTGGAATTAATTCCCGGAAAAGAAGATTATTTAAAAATGCAATAGCATTGTTATTATGATGATTACGTAAATTTTCGTATTTTATTTGGTCATGTAACCTAACCTTTATTATCCTTATGGGTCGGACGGGGTTTTCCTTACTAATTGTATAACTACACTAATATTTGTCTTCTCTTAATGAAATAGAAATAAAACTAGCTGACCCGTGCGAAAAATTCGCACAATACTAATAATTTTAAAATAGTATTCCATGGTACCAGGGACGAATATCTGTCGATTGGTGGGTCGGACGTTCAGATTGGTTCGATAGAACGAGAGAAAAAGGGAGAAAACGGTTTCAGACCCTTGGAGAAATAATATATGGCGATAACGCACTGAACTTAAATTTCATTTAGTTTATGAACTATGAAATCTGCGCCAATAATACGCGTCCCCATTTCATCCGCACATAGGCACCTACTCCCTTTCAAGACCTAACCATAAACCCATTAAGATTCCAGCAACGACAGATCTAGTTCTCTATTTGTATAGAACAGACACAAGATCAAACAATTTATAAATGGCTGCCACGATATACAGATAAGAAATCGTTTGTACCTAAGCGGAAAACGGGAGATCCTTATAAATCGACAAATAGATAGAGATCTGATTACACAGTGTCGATTATTCAGATCCCCGTGTAAGTTATTCGAGTCTATTCATTAATCTGGATAGTAGTGAACCAGATAACGAATTCTCAATCGATACATCGATTTGTGTCGATTTGAAAGTAGTTGAACTCCTACTATTGTATAGGGCTGTCAGCTTAACCATTCACATAGCCTTGTATGCACCTAGACCTGAACATAATATGTAGATACTACCTATTGTAAACACAAACAGACATCTGATACTGGGCAGCTACTGTCTGTCTGATGTCTACTAACGCATCGGCCAAAAATCAGGTCGAGTTTCTTAAAATCCCATAAAAGGGTATTTGACTAACAAAAACAGATTTCCAATAAATACACGTATTTTTCTTTTTTCATATAAACAAAAAATGAAGACGACACAGTGCGTTGAAAACTCGTGTGACGTCACTGCACGCTACACTTTTTAGCAAGTAGTGACGTCACCAGCCACCACTCCTGATGTTTGATGCCTTTAAGCCTTTTATATTTATCAATTTTTATTGATTTGATAAAACAATATATACGTGTCCAATATTTTTCTATAATCTGAATCACGGACTAAATAGAATCATTTTTTTTTTTTACCCAGGAAACATCCCTATTTAAATCGATTAAAATCTAGTTACATCTCATCTCGGCGGCAAACAAATGTCAAAATGTAGGGAAATTTAAAGTATTATTTTCCTGCTTCTCCAATCCACTTTAGACATTGGCAGAATAATCTAAATCTGCTTCACTTGCCATAAATAAAAATAGAATAGACAGATTGAGATCAGAGGGATCATCATCATCATTATTTCAACCGAAAGATGTCCACTGCTGGACATAAGCCGCCCCCAAGGATCTCCACGACGTCTTGTCCTGCGCCTACCTCGTCCAGAGGTTTCCCGGCCTACCCACGCTGCGTCTTCCGGTGAGTAGTCGCCACTCGAGAACCCGTGGGCCCCATCGGGCATCGGTCCTACGGGCAATGTGCCCGGCCCACTGCCACTTAAGTTTGCAATTCTTCGGGCTATGTCGGTTACTCTCGTTCGTCTGCGGATCTCCTCATTTCTGATTTGATCACGCAGTGAAAACCCAAGCATAGCCTTCTCCATTGCCCTTTGATTGACATTGAGCTTCCTTATAAGGCCCACACTGGCAACACACAATGGTCGAAGACATTTTTTCCTGAGACATTGCGGTATTTCGGACGAGAGGATTCTACGTAGCTTACCGAAGCCCAGCCGAGTTGGATTCGACGATTGACCTATTTCTCGAAGTTACTAATTTCAAGAACGTTCACTTAGCTTTAATCATCGTTTATGAGAAAACGATTATTTAAGTTAAGTGACATGTAAGGGTCTAAGGTCCGTATTACAGAACGTTACTCAAGCATTGATCTCTGCTTAAGCATTACTTAAAACTAGTTTCAATCAATCAAATCGCTTCAAACGAGACTTAAGTAAAGCTTGAGTTTTGAGGGACGTTCTGTAATACGGACCTAAAATGTATGGTTAAACAACCGCTTATCACTAGTTAACTTTAAGCAACGTTTATGAATAACGGGGAATATGTCAAAAAATACTTCTTATTTCCCTACATTTTGACATTTATTTGTCGTGGAGATGAGACTGCTACTAGATTTTGTACGTATTAACCCCAATTATCAGAATATTGGTCCAGACTGCAAACGTTCTTAAAATTACGAGAATTACCCTTAGGAAACATAGCCAATGCCTATAGCAAACTGTAGAACATAGTTTTCTCCCTCCCTTACCATCTACCACCAAAGGAGCGTCTCCCTGCAGGGTGGGTAACCTTTCATGATTCACTTTGAAGTCTGTGAACCGTTTCAAGTCTGGAAAGTGGAGCTACCGCGACGAAAGGATGTTGATATGGATGGCTATGTCGTTAGTATGTGTACCGATATGTAGTTTAGTTTTTTGTTTTCTCAAAATTGCGGTCAAAGTGACCTCTGATATCGTAGATATAGCAAAGTTTTGGGCCAACAAGATCTAAAAATGGCGTCATAGCGTGTTGAAGTGTTATAAAAGCCCTGGCCAGCTTTCGGCAATCAAGAAAGTGCTATGCAAATATAGAAGAAGTAAATAACTTTGATTTTAAATCGGTAAGTAAAAGTTAGTATATTTCAACATTTGTCACATACACAGCCCTAAATTCATTAGTCTAATTGGTACATAGCGGTTATAACATAAGTAAGCGTCAGATACGCATCGCCAGCCGATCCGGGCGACAAACTACACAATAACTGCGGCTTATCCTTGAGAATGCTTTTAGCTGTCCATTGTCAACGGTTCAGGAGACACCGGTTAAATACTGTTCGATCAATGGACCAATTTAGGCCGTAGAGTCTTATTCGGCATTTTATTTTGACCAGTTATGAAATAGTAAAAGTTTGGATATTAGGTAGTGGTCACACACTAATTATGAGTGACATACTGGGCCAGGCTATTAGACAAAATACAAAATAAATTGACGTCGTCGTCAAAAGAATCGGATTATTCAAGTAGAACTGGACTGGCCAGTGGCCATGTCTGCAGGCAAAACAGTCGAATGACCAAAAAGTAACCGAATGAATACCAAGAGACTAAATCAAAAGTGCACTCCTTCAGCAGTGGGTATAATATACACACCGGAGTCAGCGACGGCGGAGCGGTAGGGTCAACAGCATCTTGGTGTGGTGGTACAGGTTCCATTTCGTAGGTGAGTTTTGAATTGAAGCACGACGTGCAGATATACCCTCCAATCTTGACAATCACAATTTAAATAGGCAAACCGACAGTTTCGTTTTGGAGAAGTGCCTTGATGAGCTGAATCCGGTTAGACTGGAAACTGAGCCCAATATATATTGGGAAAAGACTAGCCAAATGTTGCTTTTGGATTATATGTAGATGTACTGTTTGGGTGTTTGCTGTTTCAGTTCTTCTTCCCAGCTAAAGCTAGAAAGTAGTGAACGGTGGGCGTTTGGGGGACTGTCTTATATTATGTTAACGTTCGAAAAGTGCTAATTTCCGTAGAATTTTATTAAGTGTGCATGCGTAGGAAGGACATGCGTCGCGAGTGGTATGTTGACGCCGACAGCCGCCAAAGTGTTGACCGATAAGTACCATCAAAACGCATTTACAGTTGCCGCCGACTCGCATGTCGGTGGCTGGCGACACGCGTTTATGGTTGCTGCCGACACGCACCTATGGTTGCAGTTGCTACTGACATTGACGCGTGTCGTTCGCGTGTATACACATTCAGATCCTACCGTCTAATTCATGCCTTTAAACGCAATTTCTATACTGTCGCGTGCAAAATATCAAGCTCAAAGAATAAGCAGCTTTTACGATATTGAAACGATTAATCTCTTCCACTAACGTCAGTAACATATTATATAGTATATCTATAGGTGCATCGCTAATACATAAACCTATCCATACAGCTATATAGGTATACGTCATTACTATAATCACATCTAATATACTTAAGTAACTTAATCCTCCTTTCCCTCAAAACGTAAGGCCCTATATTATCCTAAATTAGTCTGATCAGCCTTTTCAAAGACTTCCTTACACTATTATATGCTCAATAATGGCTAATACTCCTAATAGGCGTATTTCAAACATGTACGGGCTTGTAGATAGTTATATGTATATTGCGAATTGGATATATAAACGAGCAATATGTGGCTGATGTAAGGCTGAGGCCGCACTACGGTTAAACCGCGGCGGTTTTTAATCGCGTGAATTTGTGCCCCTAGAAGACTAATGCAAGCGGCCGCACCTGCGGTTTTTTCCCGCGAGCATTTTGTAGCGAAAAAATCAGTCGCGGGAAAAAACCGCAGCGGTTTAACCGTAGTGCGGCCTAGACCTTATATGGATTGGTTGAGGCAATCGTTGCCATGATGTTGAGCACTTAAATAGTATTGAATAACATCAGGTTGATTGAAGTTGGATTTCCATCTTGTAACCGAAATCTACAGTATTTATTTCACATAACTAGCCCAGGTGCTCTATCCATGTCATAAAATATTGTCGGTAATGCAAATCTCTTTATAATCCTTGTTGTCCTATGGCATAACAGCGCACTCTTTATCACTACATATTATACAACAAAGTCGCTTTGTCTTTCCCTATATCCCTTTGTATGATTAAATCTTTAAAACTACGCAACAGATTTTGCTGCGGTTTTATGTAATATGTAGAACATCCATTAAATAGCAGAGAAATACTATTATTATTGAGGTTTCTAATGTGATGTCGTAAAAAATAAAAGACAAAAATTTTTATTGTGGGATATCCATAAGAGATAGACATATACCATCGCAGACTTTTTTGTAGACCTTTTCAATGTGTACAATATTTGGTATTATTTTGATAAATCTCATAGGGTATCGCCTGCAGCATACAAGATATAATTTAAATGAAAACTTTCGAAGATATTGCAGATTTAAAAATTGCGGGGCGTCGCGTTATACGACGTCGACGGCAGCGGGCTGCTATGTTTTTTATACAACGTTCACAGTTTTTTCTCTAGTGTATTTAGCATCAGCATTGCACCCGTGCGAAGCCAGGGCGGGCCGTTAGTTATATTATATAAATGTATGTGTAAAAAGGTCCTAATAATGTTTTATTAGGTCTTTTGCACGCAGAATTTTTTGTTTCCGTAAAAAAGTACGGTTTATTCGCCGTATGTAGGGATGGTTAATGGATCACTATAAAAGCTGGCACTGTTTTTCTACGAAACTATGACCTTTTATGAGGCATAATTTATTCTAAAATTACTCCAGTTCAAGTGCTACGAATGCTAACCCATAAAGACCTTGTCACCACTAAATATTTCAAGCCCAATCGAAACGTTTCAAAATCACGTCTAATACCCCCGTAACTAACAGACTTTCGGTTCAAATTCTAAGTTGTATGCGTTTATTTATTACACGTCAATGGCTGTCCAAATATGTCCTATTAATAAATGGTCAGCCGTTCCGTGATGTCTGTTACAATAGCTATAACAAATGCATGAGAAATGTCACAACTATTCTCTTCGAAGTCCACTAATACTATAACTAAGTTTGACCAAACTTTTGTGTTATTATTGTACCGTTGTATGTAAAACGGCCGCACCAACTATTGATATGCGTTGCAATTTATCATAATTATCCTTTGTGTATCTGCATTCTGAGAGCAGTGCTAGGCCAATGGTAACTGTCCTGACTCATCTCAGCGTCGAGTCGCATCCGAAGCTTTTTCAGCTTTGGAGCCTGGGGTCTGCTTTACCAGTCTAACTGGTAATTTTCGGCTAAACTTCGATATTTTCCGTGAAGCGACTGCCGTCTAACCTCCACAACCCGAAGGCGATATCGAAGTATTGCAGTTAAACAAAATATTGGACTTTTTGAGGGCTCTAATAATCCGTAACAACTGCCACTAGATGTTCTTATATCAACCGGGACCAACGGCTTAACATGCTTTCCGAGGCACGACCAGACCAGTACAAATATTAATAGTCATGCATACAAATATTACCGACATAGCCCAAATAATTGCATCACTATTGTGGCAGTGGGCTGGACACATTGCCCGTAGGACCGATGCCCGATGGGGCCGACGGGTTCTCGAGTGGCGACCACGCACCGGAAGACGTAGCGTGGGTAGGCCCCCGACAAGGTGGACCGACGACCTGGTGAAGGTTGCGGGAAACCGTTGGATGCGGGAGGCGCAGGACCGGTCGTCGTGGAGAACCTTGGGGGAGGCCTATGTCCAGCAGTGGACGTCTTTCGGCTGAAATGATGATGATGATGAATTCGAAGGCATGTGACATTTACCAACTCGTACTGGGTCTGCGTGGTGGTTTACGGGTCATTTCCTCTCACAGGGTTAGGGTTTTGTGTCCCAGCAGTAGCATCATTAAAGATATCGGGTGACTTTTGTAACATTACCGAGTCATGATTGAACAGTCTGACTTATATAAATAAATAAATAATAATAATAGCGTAACTCTAATTAAGTTGTTAATTAGAGTTACGCTAAGTGAGGGAAGTTTGAGTGTTAATGTGGATGGCTATAAGAACAGAGGAATACTAAAAGAATGATGGGTAGACTGTCTGAAAAATAAATAAAAAGAAATGAGGCGACTACCGAAATGATAACCAATAGAGAAGTGTGAAAGACAGAGACATTTTGAGTCGAACCCAAATATTTTGAGATAAATGCCAGAGAATGATAAAGAATAATATGCTAATCATCATTTTTTTTAGCCTATACGTATTGTCTCCGTCTGTTGGACAAAGTTCTCTTTTTCTTCCAAACCTCCTTGTATGATGTCTGACCATGTTAGCCCTATGTGTTTTGAGTCAGGGTTGCGGGTTGGTCAAGAGAGAAATCATGGCGCTGACGCACAGGCAAGTGACGAAACACGGGTGGGTTTTAGTTAGTAAAATTCTGACACGCCCTTTCGCTCCGCCTAGAACGGGAGAGGTCATTTGATGATTTCCCATCCACACCAAAAAAAACCTTATCTGTTTTCAAGCCATTGGCATTTATTTATTTATAAAAAAGATGTAATTTCGGCGTAAATGTTCTATTAGATAGTGCAAAGAGACACAAATTTTGTGATTCCTTGCTATAAAAAAATACACAATGACAGCTAACTAATTATGGCTGAATTCTACTAACAAAAACACTGCATTTGACTTTAAAAAACCTAAGAAATAGTCTAAACAGAACACTCTCACACACATACAAACTTTTTCGCATTAACCTCAAGATACACTTAATCGCCTACTTTAAACCCCGCAATCTAAACATTTGAAACAGTAACAAATCTGTGGCCGCAGAGCATGACTCATATCCAACCAAGAAATCCCTCTCCCATGGTGGTCTTCAGGGGAATGAACGAAAGGCTAATAAGACAGGCCTTTAGCTTAGCTGTCTTGCCTAGGACATTATCAGCTTGTGAAAAATAGTGCCCTTTGTGGATTTACTTGAAAGCAACGCGGGCACGAAGGCGGAAAGTGACCTGTGCATTTAAAATGTTGGAGACTGTGAGTTTGTACTTTCAGTTTAAGTGGTTTATAATTGAGTCCATTTTTCTGTGTTTTAATGTTGTTTTTGATGTGTTAAGATTGTTGTGGATTCTTTGCCTTAAGTGTTTTGTGTTACTTAAAGTTTAAATGAAATCTTTGGCACGATTGTACATATGTATGCAATGGTTAATACAGTTTGCTATTAATAACATTTTGCTGTTTCTTAGCCTTGCTTTTAGCAAATCTATTGTCATCAGCATCATAAGGAGGACCAATAATTTGGTCAAAGTGATAGGAACCTGCTGGTGGCGAGACACACAGAACCGATTGAACTTGGAGGAGGCCTACTCTTTCGGCTGAAATGATGATGATGATATTTGTCATCATCAGCCGTCGTCAGCCTCCGTGGCGTAGCGGTAGCGAGCGCGGCCGTTGCGCAAGCAGGCGCGGGTTCGATCCCCGCACAGTGCAAATATTTGTATCCACGAATATGAATATTTGCACTGGTCTGGTCGTGCCTCGGAAAGCACGTTAAGCCGTTGGTCCCGGTTGCCATACGAACATCTAATGGCAGTCGTTACGGGTTGTTGGAGCCCTCAAAAGTCTAACAATTGGTCTAACTGCAATGCTTAGATATCGCCTTCGGGTTGTGGAGGTCAGACGGCAGTCGCTTCACGGAAAATATCGAAGTTTAGCCAAAATCAGCAGATAGACTGGTAAAGCGGACCCCAGACTCCAAAGTTGAAAAGCTGCGGATGCAACTGGGATTAACGCTGAGATGATGATGATGATATTTGTCATCATCGAGTTTATAGCTTGGATACGGGTTTTGCTTGATAGCTTTTAATTATATTTTATTATTATATTATTCGTGGTGGCCTAGTGGTGGAAACACCAGCCTCTCAAGTATGAGTGCGCGGGTTCGATTCCAGGTCTGGCAAGTACCAATGTAACTTTTCTAAAGTTATATTTACTTTCTAAGTATATAGTGGACACCAATGACTGAAGGTGAAGGAAAACATCTTGAGGAAACCTGGACTTTAAGTCTGAAATCGCCAACCGGCATTGAGAAAGCGTGGTGATTACGCTCAATCCTTCTCTGTATGAGAGGAGACCTGTACGCAGCAGTGGGACGATAAAAAAGGTTGATGATGATTATTATTATTAATTATAAAGAAAAATATAAATTAAGAAAAAAATACATCAAAATCACATATGTTTCGCTCCTTCCCTCAATTCCCCACAAATCTATACTAATATTCTAAAGAGACAAAGTTTGTGAGGTTGTTGGGGGTAATTTCTAGACCTACGGTACGTACCGAGTTTGAAAGTTATTTTTACCCTAGACACCTATATTATTTGTGAGTCTCAAGAGTCGAATAATGGCAAGGCTATTACGTGGTGGTCGGATTTGTTAGAATAATGAGATAAAGGTTTGTATGTGTTTACATGTAACCACATGTAAACAAATTTTGCGTGTAGGGAACTCCCATAAAATTTAGAACAGTAAATAATAAAAGAAGTAACCTTATAAATAGGTTTGCACAACAGAGGTTAGGCACTATCAACAGCAGGATTTCATCAAAAGTCAACATGTGGCCACTTCATTGGGCGGTAACCCAATGAAGTGGCCACGGGTCAGTTAATAAAATAACAATATTTACAACGTAAATTTGACATTTTACCCTCTTAGCATTTGGTTTGTGATTGAACAATGGCATGTTTTGTCAACCGTACCATAAGTATCCGCCGCCATTTTCAGATCTTTTCTTTACCTGCGCGGGTTATACCTATTTATTAAGACACGTCTGTACTCGTGCGCAGACACACCCCCTCCACGGTCACTCAGCGGTCTTTTGACATGACAACTATATACAACATTATTTTTTGTTAATGCGAAACCCGAAACACGTGTCCAGTATTTTTAAGTAAAAAATCCATGTACAAAATTTCAAAAAGATATAATGAAAAACCACAAAGTTATGAGCTACTTGGTTGTACCAACAAAAATATGGTCAAAGCTCCGCACGGGCGGGCGGGGTGCCTTAATCTCTGGCGTCAGCTCTGGCGCGTGCGCATGTACATATCGACGCTTGAAAGGCAATCATATCTAAGCGACAAAAATTCATAAAGTGAGTTATATACACCGTTCGGACCGCCAGATTTTTCTGCGTCGTTTGGTGTATATAACTCAATTTACGAATTTTTGTCGCTTAGATACGATTGCGTTTCAAGCGTCGATACGATGATATGATCTATGGTAACCGCTCGGTAACCACTCTGCAACAATTTCTAAATTTCATCATCATCTCAGCGTTAATCCCAGTCGCATCCGCAGCTTTTTCAGCTTTGGAATCTGGGGTCCGCTTTACCAGTTTAACTGCTGTTTTTGGCTAAACTTCGATATTTTCCGTCTGACCTCCACAACCCGAAGGCGATATCGAAGCATTGCAGCTAGACCAATTCTTGGACTTCTGAAGGCTCCAACAACCCGTAACGACTGCCACTAGATGTTCGTATGGCAAAATCTATCGTAACCGCTCGGTAACCATTGCAACAATTTCTAAATTTATTTGGGAAAAAAATGTAACATGGTGTAAAAAAACTTTTTTACAAAAAAACTTGTCTTTGGTTTTGTATATTCGTTTTTTGACACCGACTTCCGAAATTAGTTATTTTTCACTTTGTAGTGGTTTTTGGAAGTCGGTTGTTTTTTTGTAAAAAAGTTTTTATTTTACACTTTTTAGTTGTTAAAAGTACTATATATTCAGTTGCATCCGGTCAGACTGTAAGCTGACGCAAATATAGTTGGCAAACGACGTAATTTTGTTTACTTTAATTTTTACACGTAAGTATTCCCTCAGCTGCCTTGGTCTTCATCATCTTACTTTACTGCAGACCATTATTTTAACCCAATGGGTGCAAGGGTCTCATCAATATAAATGAATGAAGTCCAACCACAAAGTAGCTACTGTAAACCGTTGAGGAGTTCCCGGAACTGGCCTCTGTCTTCATCATCAGAGCTCTTATGACAGTCACAACCCATTTAGGTGTAAAGTTCTTATCAATACAAATTAATCGAGCCCAAACACAAGGTAGCTGCTGTGAATTGTTGAGGAGTTCCTTCGACTGTCTCCCGGCTCCATCATCAGATCTACTCCAGACCTTTATTAAATTGTAGTGCTTAAAAATACTTAATGAAAATGCTAAGAAATGCACTAGTCGCCCCTGCAATTTTTGAAAGTTCCCCTTGTTTTCTCTGGTCTTCCACCATCAAACCTTGATATCCTTATCATGTGACCACCTTGGGAACGTCTTCTTTCCAACAGAAAAAGAATTATCCAAATCGGTTCATAAACAACGAAGTTATGCGCGAGCAAACATAAAAAAAAAGCATATATACGGTCGAATTGAGTAACCTCCTCCTTTTTGAAGTCGGTTAAAAAATGATTGGAATCGATTCAGTTGCTTATTCTGAACAAACTGTATTCAGGTTTAGCATTAACAAAAATAACTTTGTATATAGTAGCTGTAGTATCCGTACTAATGACCAAATCTAAATAAACTAAAATTCTAATCTAACTGCATACCAATTGATTAATATGCGTTTGTATCGAATACTAATCGATGCTAAAGGTTTAGGTTCAGCCAGGTTCAACCATGACCTTATTATGTGTTGATTGAATTATTGTTCGACGATATCAATAAATATGTTCCGTTGATTCTTATGTTCTATGTCTAAGGAATTACAGCTGGTTACACATCCACCTGTATTAATGATGTCATGCATCGCAAGTTGGATCGGCAAAGGTCAGTCCGTGACCGTAGGTTGCTGAGAACTAGGTATGCTCAAATATTGATACCTTTAACCGCTGGTTCCTGGTAAAGAATAAAAGTGCTATTTCTATGTTAATTTCCACTCTAAAATGGAATTGGGCTGGACATTTCTGCCGAATATCTGACAGCCTCCGTGGCGTAGCGATAGCGAACGCAGCCGCAACGCAAGGAGGCTCGGCTTCGATTCCCGCGCTGTGCAAATATTTGTATGCATGAATATGAATATTTGCACTGGTCTGGTCGTGCCTCGGAAAGCACGCTAAGCCGTTGGTCCCGGTTGCCATACGAACATCTAATGCCAGTCGTTACTGGTTGTTGGAGCCCTCAAAAGTCAGACAATTGGTCTAACCGCAATGCTTCGATGTCGCCTTCGGGTTGTGGAGGTCAGACGGCAGTCGCTTCACGGAAAATATCGAATTCTCGGTTTTCTCGGTGGTAGGCCATAACATCAGCTGCCGGCAGAAGTTACCACCCATCAGACAAAGTCTTGCCGATAAACGATTGCATCACTGCTTACCATCAGGCGGCATTGCAGTCAAACACTAGTTTATAATTATTTAAAAAAAAATCGATTTTAGCCAAATGAGCAGTTAGACTGGTAAAAGCGGACCCCAAACTCCAAGGCTGTAAAAAGCTTCGGATGCGACTGGGATTAATGCTGAGATGATGATGATGAATTACCACCTAAGTACACATTGGCCCGATTTGATTGTTTAAACTTTAAATAAAATGTAAGTTAGTACTAGTTTTGCTTACTATTTCATTAATAAAAGGTCAAAAGATAAATACTATCTTAGTCCTGGCAAAATCTTCAGCACTCGCCTTAAATTGACGTTTTTTTAGTCACCATGTTTCTACAATCACGTCTAACTTGTCTATGGTCTATCTTAATTTGACAGCGCTAAATTGACGTTTATCTTCAGACAATGGCGCCGATTCTGTTGTTTACAAACTAAAGTAATTTTAAGTTAAATGCATTTTTTTCTTTCAATTTCGTTAAAAAAAGGATAGAAGATAATATTTTAGTTTAATCCTGTCAAATTAAGATACTCCATAGACAGTTTAGACGTGATTTTAAATATGGCGACTAAAAATACGGCAGTTTACGTCAGGAGCGCACTAATTTGACAGGTCTAAAGTGACATTTTATCTTCTGTCCTTTTCTTATAGAAATGGAAAGAAAAAGATGCACTTAACTTAAAATCAGTTTAGTTTGTGAACAAGGGAATCGGGGCATTTTAATAATCCATACTAATATTATAAATGCGAAAGTAACTCTGTCTGTCTGTTACGCTTTCCCGCTTAAAACTCTCAACCGATTTGGATGAAATTTGGCACAGACAATCTTTAGACCGTGAGAAAGAACATAGGCTACGTTTTATCCCGGAAAATTTGATATTCCCGAGGGAAATCTAAAAAGCGCGATATAACTGAACTCCACGCGGGCGAAGGCGCGGGCGGAAAGCTAGTGAAATATAAGGTTTAAAGTTGGTAGTTTTTAGTAGTAGAAGAAGAACTAAAATTCAGTAGCTTTTAATAGTTTAATTTGTGTACAAGGGAATTAGTGCCATTATAGTAAAGCAATAAAAATATTATATACTAGCTTTCCGCCCGCGGCTTCCCCCGCGTGGAATTCGGTTATATTGCGCTTTTTAGATTTCCCTCGGCAATATCAATTTATTTTTCAATAAAAGGTATCTCCTTTCTCAGGGTCTAAAGATTGTCTATGCCAAATTTCATCAATATCGGTTGAGAGGTTTAAGCGGAAAAGCGTAACAGACAGACAGAGTTACTTTCGCGTTTATAATATTAGTAGGGATTAATTTGTACCTTGACATTACTTGAGAAAACTAGGAATAAAGAAGATGCAATGATAAACATATTGCTGTTAATGTAATTAAAGATTTCCTAGTTGTTACTGACACTCGTATATCATTGTGTGACGTCATCAGTGTGGTACTTACTTCCGCGTGGTTCACTTGTAGGTATAAGGATGTAATTGAGTGCTTTGTATTTTTAAATAAATGCGGATCTTTCGATCCTTAAAGAAATAACTAGTAGACGGCTATTTTTTTTTTTTTTTTTTTTTAGTAAAACGTTGCCTCTCGCTATGAATCTCTTCTGTAGCGTGAGTGCGTTTTAAAAAAAATAAACTCATACACAAATCACGTGATCACGCTAAATATAACTGTAGAAGTTCGACTCTTGTTGATCACATTTCGTATCGCGCTAAATTTTTTTACTTCGGTTGAAGTAAAATCAATGCAGGTATGAGTAGCAGCATTTGGTCAGATATAATAATTAAAACTAAAGAAATTATAAGTAAATCTAATCATTTAGACGTAAGTTTGACATGGCATAGACAAAGTTAGCTTTGTTTAACTTTTTCAATTGACAGCGGTTACGTTCCAATTGCGATCCAGTTATGGTTAAACCATTTGTCAAAAGGTTAGCGCGGTACGAAACATAGCAAAAGTTATGGTTTAGTTGCGATCCAATTCTGTTTTGGTTGAATTATATTAGCGCGATTGCTCCCCAGTAAGACCCGGTACAACTACTTGTAGGTCACACAAATGTTTGTCCCGGTTGGGAATCGATGGGCACGCATCGCGCCAGTTAATCGCTTAACCACTGCGCCAATCGTGCCGTTATTCATTTAATTTTCTAATTATATAAGATCTTTATCGGGACTGATTTAAAATAAAAGTTTTATAGATATTGTGTTACTATTTTTTTTTTGTGGGAAACCGCTGCTTTCTCGGAGGCACTGGACCGGTCGTCGTGGAGATCCTTGGAGGAGACCTATGTCCAGCAGTGGACGTCTTTCGGCTGAAATGCTGATGAAGATTTTTTTTTTTACATCCCAGAGTCACTTTCGTTACATAATACATAAATCTTTCCATCTTGCTCTTCCTTCTCCAATGACAAAACCTTGCAACGTGAATGAGCCACAGCTCATTCGAAAACTTAGCAACTGCAGGTCAAAAAGCCTGCAAAGTTGCTAAATTCTCCTTAAAAGCAAATTGAGATAGATTTCTCACGCACTTTGACATATCAATGAATCATCAAATATTCCAAAACCAGTTACCATTTATATGTACATTATGCGGCGAACAGGCAGTTAATAAACTGGGTACAAATCTTATCGTATCACTCGTGATAAATTTATTTGCTGACAAGTTTCATTTGCTAAACCAACTCCACTGATAAAGATCAAGGAACGAATTGTGCACACTTCATTCACTCATTTACTGTTAACACTGACATACCTTTTGGGGGTCTACTATGAACGATCAACCCGAATTTCTAGCTGTCAAACGAAATCAAAATGGCGAAAAAAACGACAGTTGAATCTCGTTCGAAAATTAAATCTTACTCTTTCAGTGATAGACGCTAATGCAATATTATTACGATGAAGCAATAAATTTAATCAAAACTGTCGAGTCTTGAGTCCAAATTCATAGTATACCCCGTGAACTTCAATCAAATTCATATGGCGCGATATAGATCTTATATCCTTGTTACTTTCCTACCAGACATGTTGTACAAGAAATAACTGTGTGACATAACTTGTCCCCTTAGGCGTTGCTCACACAATGCATTTCGACAACCTCATAAATTCAAACAGCCCTAACAAACAAGAACTCTACTCTCCACGACACAAGAATGAAAATTGAATGACCGATCATTTTTGAAACGTAACGTAGATTGGCACGTGCCTTAGAACACCAACTTATACATGCTGTTGTTAAACCGTATTCGGCAATAAATTCGTTTAGTATATAGGTGTTGTGTTATAGCAAACAGTTGCGCCACTAAATCAAATTGCAGTCAATTAAGATAAAGCAGCGGCCCGACAGCTATGGACAATAGACCATATGACTAATACAGCGTTTTGTTTGGCTAACTGAATTACTACGTAGCCGGTTGCAGTGAATAGAATTCCTGTTAATATTAGAGGCGTTATGTACCGGTAGTACCGTTTGACTCATCGATTGGCCCGCTTCAAGGTTGTAAGAACTCTCAACCAATGAGAGCGCCAAACGCGCTCGATATTGACTATCGAGTCTCATAATGAAAACTCATGGTAGCTGCACTGGACGAAACATTTCGCATCGTCTTTTATACCGCGTACATTGAAGGGCTGAAACAATCTGCCTGAAGCAGTCTTTCCGTCTTACACTTACTACAATTTAAGTGTCTTCAAGGCTAGAGTGAATAGGCTCTTAATAAACCAGTGCGCTTTACCATCAACGATTACGTCACTGCTTACCATCAGGCGGAATCGGTCATGCACTAGTTTATAATGATAAAAAAAATATGTCACAAGGTATTGTTCAGCTTCATTTGTTTAGTCTAAAAACTATATTATTATCTGTTTGGACTTTGACGTATCATTGACACTAAAGACACTTTGAACAAACATGTGTTTTTTTTTGTGATAAGAATCAAAGATCCTCAATTATGACCTAAACAGTTCACAAGAGCAGTCATAAAAACTAACATAATCAAATTGAAAACCCTTCTGGCTGTAGGCAACTCCTGAGGCCTAAAGTGAAGTCGAATACAATCCTAAAGCTGTAATTCCTTTTTAAAAAAACTAAATAAGGTGTTGGTTGTTACACAGACCTCAAAAAATTCTCTTTATTTGAAATAACGTGAATGTCCAGAATAGAAACACCCAGTTAATAGACGACAATTTCATTTCCCTAGCAGCCATCAATGCTTCGATCATATTTTGAATAGATATTGGATTAGGTATAAAAGGTAATATAACAAGCCGCAATATATAACTTTCTATTCAGCTAAATTATCCCTTAACAACTTTAGGTTAAAGATATTACTGCAGTATCGAACATGCATAGGTGTAAAACAACCTTCAATAAACTTTATACCAGCTCTTATTAGGGCAATGTTGTCAGCTCAACAGTAAACACGCAATAAATTACTTCATAACACAAATTGCGCAATATCCTTACATCGTACGTGTTTTGTACTGAAGTTGTAGTTTTACGGACCTCTATCATTGTGTTGGAATTTACACCAATTAAATAATGACTGGGTCATCATCATCTCAGTGTTTATCCCGGTTGCATCCGCGGCTTTCGCGTTGGAGCCCGGGGTCCGCTTTCCTGCACATTCTCCTCCATTTCGCACGATCTTTAGCATCCTGTGGTAAGAGCTTGTTGGCACGCATGTCATCTCTTACAACGTCAAGCCAGCACTTGTTTGGTCTAGGTACCCCGCTTGTTCCGGCCCGGCGGAAGCGCCATGGCAAGTATTTGTTACCCACGTAACATGCCGGTTTGCGTAACACGTGGCCGTACCAGCGTAGGCTGATAATGACTGGGTATAGTAGCTATTGCCAAAATAGATCCAAAGAAAATCTGCGTTATCCCGGAAAAAAATCATTTGCTTTAAACAGTCCAATCAATTCGTTAATTTCCAATGGCTTTCGGAGATCATAGGGAGGATGTTATCTAACATCGGTAATACCCCTCCCGCTCTGCCCAGAGCGTGAGGGGTATTACTGTCAGACTTTTACTAAATAAAACCCAACCGTGTTCCTTCACTTGCCTATACGCTAGGGCCATGGTTTTTCTTTCAACCAACCCGCACCCTTGGCAAGCATCGGTCTTCGTGGAACCCGATATATGTCCTGACCTCTCTTTGATACGCGCGTGAATCTCAACGCTCCTTCCATCCGGGTCCCGGTCCTTCCCGGGTAGCAAGCTGCCCGCTGTCGTAATCCCCAAAAGGATTATGCAGACCTGTAGTATACTTACATTTTGCCAGTTATGTTAAATTTTCATGTAATAGGAGGAAATCCCAAGCATGAATCCAGACACCCTGTGCTGCTACTGAGAAATCCCAGTTTCAAAACCCCAATGACGCCTCGCCTAACCTCTAATTCGAACCACTAGTTCAAAGACGTACTCAGTTGTCCCTATGTATATGTTTGCAAAAAAATACTAGAATTCATGGACCCTTTGCTGTTTTCTTAGTAAACCACTCTTGGTAAATAGTTACAGAACAAGACTACGAAGTTAATATTCGGTGACAACAATACTTACGGATTTGGTTCATTTATATTAGCAAATAATAGGACCTAATTTGCACTAGCTACCCTAAAATGGAGATGGTGGTTCTCACACTTAGTCTTTGTATACTATTAAACCATTATTACAGCATTAAAATTAAATAATCCGACGGGTGCCGTCCACTGATTGGCTAGTATATAGCTCCATAAATATAATATTAAATAGGTAGCTAAATAAGGTCGAGTCTGCACGCGATGTTGACATGTTAATTCTTGGTCATTTAAATATCATAAAGGCAATATAAATTGTGTCTATGTCTCAGCTTGTATGCTGTTCTCTTGAATTTTACTTGATAATTATATTGTTATATAAATATGATACAGTTTATGCTTGGAAATATGGAATGTCAGGAATGTGAGACCCAGCCCTCAATGTATTGTTTCCAAAACTTGGTCTAGACAGTCCCTAATTGTTTGAACAGACTTGAAGTCCAATATTAAACACCGTTTACAGATTTCTACATCGATTGTTGCGGTGCCTACAACGCAACATGCGAACAACGCGTCATACTGACGTCAGGCGAATCCTGAATCTCGCAAGCAGAGTTTACTGTGCAACTAGCACGCATACAAGTTCGCGACATCAACCGGCGGGCAAAGTGGCCCGCCAGACAACCAGTCTGGTCGGAGGATCCTCCCTTTTCTATGGAGGATGAGTGAGCTTTACACGCTGCTCCTCATACCTCCACACTATGTACTATGTACACGTCTGCTTATTCTATCTGGGACTGCAGACATGATTCAATTTTATTTAGAATAGAATAGAATACTCTTTATTATATACACCATATAGATTACAGAACATAAATAAAAATATTTTACAAAGGGTGACACAATGGGCGGTCTTATCGCTAAGAGCGATCTTTTACAGAAAACCTTTCTTCCTTTTTATTTATTTTAATATACCAACTTTCTAACACCAAACCCACCAATAACCCTAAACTATAATAAAAAAAAAACATATAATGGATTGTCCAAAGCAGTGGTGGATTAGTGGTTGTCCAGTGATGAACTTATGAGTTGCTAGGCGGTCATACGTTGTGGCAGCAGGTTTTGTTTTTATAAATTTTGTCTGTTTATAATGGCTACCGCTAAAATATGTAGCTAAGTTTGCTATTATCATAAACTTGGCGATACTTTTGAATGCTATCCAAGGAACTTCTATCTAAACTGGTATGTGAACTATCGATCAAAACGCGGTCCGAGGGAGATAGCTTCACAGTAGCCCTCTATCCTTGTTGTGTAGGGTGACTATTATAATGGAATGTATAAGGAATGTACGCAAAATATTATTTTTTTTTCACTTATATTATCTGAGTTTTAATGAACATTTAGGCAAGGATGCGAACTTTTTAATTTCATTATAGAATTTTAAAAATGGATGAATTAATTGATGATGTACGGACGACAGCAGGTCAATCTATCCTAAACTGTAACTTTAGATAAATAAAATATCTACAAGAAGCAGAATTTAATGTCATTGTAAATACCCAATAAGAGTCACTTACTTATTATGCATATGCAATATGCAATGACTAAATGCACATTTATTAATTATTCCGAAATTTATGGTCACCCTACATACAAACAAAATAACTTGTATATTATTACCGCAAAAATCTTACTTAAAGAATGATATTCCGCATCCAGAGTATGACTCACTATTGCAGACATTAATGGCACCCTGTTTCACCATCTTTTTTCGAATCGAAATTGTTGGTTTCAAACAAAATTACAAAAAATAAATACGGGTAACACTTAGAAAGATACAGAGGGCTACTGGGACGCTTTCTCCCTCGGACCGTGTTCAAATAAAGTTTTATTTCCGATCGACCTTATTGCTCTTACGATACAGTCTTCTTTTAAATAAGAGATTGATGCAAGTTCACATTCCTGTTTAGATAGAAATTCCTTGATGCTATCTTACATATATTTTTTTTTTTTGCCGATTTTCGTTTTTTAGTTGTTGTGTGTTATTTTTTTTTACCATTATTAACTTTCGAGCTGTTACTTTTACATTGATAGCTTTATTTATAAAAAAAAGCATCTCGAAAGCTAAATGTTAACATATCAGGTTCTATGAACCTCTTTTGTCTAAAGTTAACACCAATGGAGTATAATAAAACAAAGAACGCAGATAGGCTCATCTGGATTTTGAATATTATAAATTAATCAATGCTTCATATATTAATCTGTTATTAGTGAATCTTACACATTAAAACGAAAAAAATAAAGCCAAAAAATGGGTACAGTTTAAAAACAAATAAAAGCCGCGAAATAGACGCCTCCGCAACGTCATGGTGGCCTAGTGTTTAGAACATCAGCCTCTCAAGTATAAGTGTGCGAGTTTCTAAGTATATCTTGGACACCAATGACTGATTATAAGGTGAAGGAAAACATCTTGACGAAACCTAGACTTTAAATCTGAAATCGCCAACCCGCATTGAGCAAGGGTGGTGATTACGCTCAATCCTTCTTTGTACGAGAGGAGACCTGTGCCTAGCAGCGGGACGATAAAAAAAAGATTGATGATGAATAGACGCCATATTCATAGTCAAAACACGCCTCACAAAATTACATCTATCGTATTTCTACCCAACGCTGTTTAATATTATCTAGTGGTTATTTATTACTTAACAAAGCAACTTTAATAAGAACTTAACATTAGTCACACGTAGAATGCGCACAACACGTCTATACATTGGACCCATAGCTCGCTGAAACTGGTCTCAAATGTGGATCAAAGCGCAATGTCAACAGCTGGGCGAACTTCAAGCTTTACATGTAGCTAACTAGCTTTAGGTTTAGATAAACGGGGGAAATAGTTTGTATCTCTTTTGTATATTATTTTGTAAGTGGGTTTGTATTTTGCTTCGCGGAGTGCTTTAGAATGAATTTGTACTACGGTGAATAATGTTATATCTAACACTAGCTTTCCGCCCGCGTGGAATTCGGTTATATCGCACTTTTTACATTCCTCGTTTTCGGGGATTAATTAAACTGCTTTCTGCAAAAATGATCCAACCCACAAACTCGACATTTTCGATATACAATAATATCGTACCTACACGGTCTAAATACATATAAAAGCATTTCTTTAAACGTCCCATATTACCTCTTCTTAAATAAATTTCGTCGGTTTCGCCCATCAGTGGAACGGTGTAAAGGTTGATGGTGATGAATTGGCACGTACTAAATCTAATCGTATAAGCAGTAGGGTAATTGCATAAAACACTATCAGTAGCAATGGGTTTCAGTTTGACAGTTTAACAGTGTTCATTGCGTGATTTGTTTCGTTACGCAGACACAGCTTTCGAACATATCTTTCGAGCTTTCCGCCCGCGGCTTCGCCCGCGTGGAGTTCGGTTATATCGCGCTTTTTAGATTTCCCTCGGGAACAACAATTTTTTTCTGGGATAAAAGGTAGCCTATGTTCTTACTCAGGGTCTAAAGATTGTCTGTGCCAAATTTCATCAAAATCGGTTGAGAGGTTTAAGCGGGAAAGCGTAACAGACAGACAGACAGAGTTACTTTCGCATTTATAATATTAGTATGGATAGAGCAATGTATTAGTAATATGCTTCAAAATTATTCCAATTGATAATAATAGTGTGTTATAGTGTGTTGTAAATCTTAATTGTGATAATTATAATTTGTAATATTGACATGGTATTGTATATAGACATGCTAAATAAATAATATTTTTTGTAAAATATCCTAGTAATTGTGTAATTAATGGAAATATTTGAATTTCATTTTATTAAATTGTTTGACTTGGGATCGATATCTATTATATAAATGTAAAATTTAATATAAGTCATCCATTCTATTATAATAATTATGTATGTACCTAAAATATTTGCACGCCATGAGAAATGGCAAACATGTCCGTGAGCCACTCTTTCTCAAGATCCTACATGCATGAGTTTTTTTATTCTGTATGTATACACATGTTTGGGCTAATAAAATTTATTCTTATCCGATTAGGGTGTTGTGTGGCTACCATGAGTTTACATTACAAGACTCGATCGTCGATATCGAGCGAGTTTGACTCATCGGTTGGGTCATTCAAGGTTGTAAGAACTCTCAACCAATGAGAGCGCCAAACGCGGTCGATATCGACAATCGAGTCTCGTAATGAAAACTCATGGTAGCCACACTGGTTGCTCGTTGATTTCCGAGTCACCCCAAACCTGTAGATTTTGTAGTCTCGTTTGGCATTAGACAAACAATTACTCCACCATTACTGCTTTATCAAACTTTGGCTTTTTTTTGAAAATACCATTTAAATAGCAACAATAAATCGTCAATTTTCTTCAAACCATTTATTTCCCAATTTGCAAGGGGCCTTTGTACGGCCCCTACAATTTTAAGCTTGTAAATGACAACCGTGTAACAACATAATAGGCTTTAACTTACTTAATTAAATCTCTGGGTATTGCCACCGCAAATTAAAATTTAATACACATTATTTTGATTTATATTCAGTAATGACATTGCGAATAGTTATAATAATATGGTTGGTAATTGGTGTGGGCAATCACCACGCCTTCCGAGCCTTGTATGGGCTAGCCTAAACACTAGGTGCGGTGTCGACGATTTTAAAATTGATCTACTGGTAATAATATTAATGGCAACACTGTATTATTAGTGTCAATTGACGAGGATTTTTGCAGCCGTTGGCTACTAGCCAAAATGCACACATAAGTAAGTACTTCTAATACATGGGCGATGTAGCAAAAATGACAAATGGACATCTAAATAAAATTCTTCTGCGTTCTTTATAATCAAGATCAAAATATTATACATATTTCACATGAGCCACTTATGAAACGAAAGAAGCTAGGTGCTCGTTTCTAATTGGACGCTTCTCAATTACTCTTTTATTATTTTTAGTTATCTACTCGTCGTCCAAGATACCACAGTGTCTCAAGACTAAAGTCTTTGACTAGTTTGTATTGTCAGTGATGACTTACGGAACTGAAACGTGGTCGCTCACAATAGGCCTCATACGAAGGCTCAGAGTCACACAAAGGGCAATGGAAAGAGCTATGCTCGGAGTTTCTCTGCGTGATCGAATCAGAAATGAGGAGACCCGCAGAAGTACCAAAGTCACCGACATAGCTCTTCGAGTCGTTAAACATAAATGGCAGTGGGCAGGGCAGGGCACATTGCTCGTAGAACCGATGGCCGATGGGGCAGTAAGGTTCTAGAGTGGCGGCCACGTACTGGAAGACGCAGCGTAGGGAGGCCCCCAACAAGGTGGACCGATGACCTGGTGAAGGTCGCGGGAAGCCGATGGATGCGGGCAGCACAAGACCGGTCATTGTGGAAAGTCTTGGGGAGGCCTTTGTCCAGCAGTGGACATTTACAAGCTGAGAAGAAAAAGAAGAATGTTTTCAAATCACAATGGGTTTGGGGGGGCAGCATAAGCATATCATTTTACTAAATTATTTCTGATGTCTGTATTGCCTTCGATAAATGGGTTGGCGTCCATAATCGCCCTATAATGTTCCCACTGCTAGGACACAGGTCTCCACTCTGAGAGAGTATGGGCCATAATCCACTACGCAGCTCCAGGGTTAGCGGATATCACGTCTTCAACAAGCCATGCCTATCCCGATTGTATATTGAAGTCATCGTTTCTTATCCCGTGTTATAAAATTTTCTACATCCTAATGAATGTTATCCTGATAAATTACTAGAATTTTTATGTTTTATGCATCATTATTTTTTCTAATACTGTAGATATCGTTTTGCGAACCTGGGATTATCAAGCTTTGTTAGAGTTAGTCAATTCCAGCTGCCTACGTGGAGGAATATTCATGTTTTTATAATAGTAATGGTTAAGCAGACCTTAAGAATTGTAAGAGATACCATAATCGTTTCACTTTCACTATCAACCAATACATCTATATCTATACTAATATATAAAGCTGAAGAGTTTCTTTGTTTGTTTGAACGCGCTAATCTCAGGAACTACTGGTCTTATTTGAAAAGTTGTTTTTGCGTTGGATAGCCCATTAATCCAGGAAAGCTTTGCTCTAGGCTCTAGGCTCTGCTAGGGTATATAACATCACGCTGCAACAAATAGGAGCGTAGCGTAACTAACTCCACGCGAACGAAGTCGCTGGCGACAGCTAGTCCTATATAAAATTGTGTCGTCTCATGGGTGCAATATATCATTTGCTAATTAGTTATTGCTATAATGATCTATGTCCAGGCTTTGATGGCTCTAGTGCGTCTGTAAATTATCGTATTTATGCCTATAATAGAAAGCAAATATTGCGAAACTTTGTCAATGATATGTCAAATGATCCATTTCGCGGTAAATAAAAAAAAAACTGTTTGTAATGTTTGTTGCTTCTTGACTCCTAAACTACTGGTCCAATTTTAACGGAATTCGGCATAGAGATTAAGCAGGGTGCAGAAAAAAAACGTTTTATCCCAATAAAAATCTAAACTAATGTGTGTTAGTGGTAGTAAGAAGTTAGTTTTTGGGATCAAAAATCCAGGAAGAGCTGTTTAAGTTTGGAACATGATCCTTCTAGACTAAGCTGGTTGACTAACTTTGCGTCAAAGTATATTTCAGTACCTACTGTTGTTTATCCATTATACCATCAAGTATAATTTCTATTTCATTAAGTTTTCTATTTCATTGCTACTATAATTAGGAAAATATTTATGTCCGTAAAATATGCATAATAGCTGTACAATATGCATAACGTATACTTGAAATAACGTGCTCTGTCTTAAAACAGAAACTTCGAATATTTTGAAACGACCATCATTTTACTGTATGTAAGTTCACTTAAGAATAAAATTCAAGCTAGTATTTTATATATATTTATAAATTAGTGCTGGGCCGCAATCCCGCCTGATGGTAAGCAGTGATGCAATCGTTGATGGTAAAGCGCGCTAGTTTATTAAGAGCCTATTCACTCAAAACCACTGAGTGCATAGGAAGGAAGACGGCGCGGCAGTTGAGCGAGGTGATGCATTGTTAAGTTCAACAACACGACCAACGATGCTGCGCTAGAAGGAGATTGATCTGGAAAGCCTCCACGCCTAAACTCCCGACACAACAACATTTGGTGCATCGTACCCGGCACACATCGCAACACTACTGCTCAGATCCGCAAAAATACTTAAAAGACATGAACAAACCAGAGGATAATGATCCTCGTGTTGCAGGGAGACTGGATTCGGAAGAAGTAATTGGATACTTGGAATACTTACCAAGTACTTGGAATGGAAGGCTCTATAAGGCCAGTAGGAAACTAGGATTGACTGCCAAGCTATATTGATCAACTTAGCTTAAGTTGTATCGGGCATCGATCTTCGTGGACCTCTTCACGATGTGCTGGCATCTCTTTGAGGCGAGGTTGACTCGGGCCTGGTCCTTACCGGGCGGCGAGCTGCCCGCTGCTCACCGCCCGCAGGCCCGCGCCTACGGTGGCCGGGAGTTTGATGTTGTCTCCTGACCAGGGCCTCTCCTGCGGCGGCTAGTGTCTAGATTGCCGCTGCCTCACGCTCTCCGCCTCCTTTGCCAGCATCACTGCTTCGCAGAAGGAGGTGACGCTCTGCCATGCCCTCTCGCTCCGGACCATCACCTGCACCAAGGTCGGACGAGATCCCAAGCCGGGCAGACCTCCACCGTATGCTCCACCGTGTCCTCAGTGTGACCCACACAATGGTGGCACCCTGGCGTTTCCTCCCGCCTTATCCGGAACAGGAACCTCCCGAAACAACCGTGTCCGGTGAGGACCTGCGTCAGACGGAAGGTGAGGGCGCCGTGGCGCCTCTCTAAATACTCCCCAAAAAGATAGAAGTGCCTTACGTCTCTTTCTATTCAAAACGTTGATCCTCAACAAGGAAAAGCACACCAACTAACGTTGATATTAATAAGTTTAATACGAAATTAACACAGACATTAGGCGTGCCTTTCTCTCTGACCCCTTACCTTGACTCGCCGCGCCCTGCGGCTGCATTCCGGTCACACGTCACAAGCGCCCGCGCACTATATTTGTTTTCTATAGATTACATTGTTATAATTATCTGGTGTTATGAGCACACTTGTGAGTGAGGCCTCTGGCTCTGATTGGCGGCAATGTTGCTATGAGTTATGTAGATATATTGGCGCGATAGGACCAACAGTACGAACACCCTAATTGCCCAACACACCATCAATCATAAACTGAATCATTTTGAAGGATATTGCTAAATTATTGCTTCGTATGTTCGAAAAATATGAATGTTGTTGAACTTTCTACGAGATTTGTGTTAGGCAAATACCCCGATTTATTTGTCGTGGGCGAGCCTAAATTGTGATCGGCATTGTGCTTATTCTCATTCTTTTTCATTTCCCACCACACAAAAGCATAAAAAACGTCTTGATGGCCATTTACTTCCATGTATCAATCAACTCAGGATATTACTGGACATAGGCTGCGCTACAATTCCTTGTCCTCCGCCTTCACCCTCTTAAGGTCGGCGATCCATCTAACTAAGGGGCATACTACGTTTGCCGATTTGTGGTCGCCCCTCTAGGACTCGTCTGTTCCACCGACCATCGGTCCTTTAACAAACATGGCCAATTGGCCAGCCTTCTGCCACTTCAGTTTGTCTTATGTACAACCTACATAATTATGTTGGTTACTCCTGTACTATAATCATCATCATCATCATCATCATCTCAGCGTTAATCCCAGTCGCATCCGAAACTTTTTCAGCTTTTTCGCTTTACCAGTCTTAACTGCTGATTTTGGCTCAACTTCGATATTTTCCGTGAAGTAACTGCCGTCTTACCTCCACAACCCAAAGGCAATTGTTGGACTTTTTGAATGTACAATAATACTATTATATAAACAATAAGTAAGAAGCAAATCTGTAGTGCACTCGCAAGATTCAATCATTTACAAAAAGAGCTGCCTTGTTTTGCTTTCAACATTTTATCAAAAAGGTTGAAATTAAATACTTAGGTACATATGTTAAAAGTTTCACAATATTGGAAGCCATTATTTAAGTACTACATACTACTTTCTTCAAGATTGAAGGCTAGCCGTTAACCGGTTGAATGTCATAATTATAGAAACGACTAAAAAACCAGTGTTTCTGACATGGTTACACGTTATGCATCATCATCATCAACCTTTTTATCGTCCCACTGCTGGGCACAGGTCTCCTCTCATACAGAGAAGGATTGAGCGTAATCACCACGCTTGCTCACGTTATGCATAATCAGCCCATAATTTCACTACTGCTGGGACAGAGGCTTCCGCTCAGAATGGAGGAGGGCGCCGTATTCCACCAGCAAAACCAGTGCGCGTTGGTAGACGTCACGTTTTAATTTTCTTTTTTTTTTTTTGGTTCTAAGACATGCCGGTTTCCTTGCGATATTTTCCTTCACTGTTTTGAGAGTAGAGGTGCTGAAATATTATATTCAAAGTAAAGCGCTTCTTTCATTTCGAACCACCGACCACCACTGCACACCCGAATCCACGTTATACAACGGGTTATTTGGTACAGTCAATACACAGGTGGTCTTTGGGTCATGGCGATCCATTAATGATTCGATCATCTAAGAGGAGCCCTACGCAATATTCACGAGGGGCTCTAACCAAGGTCCCACGCAACCAGATTCATACCGAATTGAAATTACCGATTATAATCTAACATTTTACGTACGATTATGAAACGCAATTTGACATCATCATCATCATCAACCTTTTGTCGTCCCACTGCTGGGCACAGGTCTCCTCTCATACAGAGAAGGATTGAGCTTAATCACCACGCTTGCTCAATGCGGGTTGGCGATTTCAGACTTATAAAGTCCAGGTTTCCTCAAGATGTTTTCCTTCACCTTCAGTCGTTGGTGTCTAAGATATACTTAGAAAGTACACATGTATAACTTTAGAAAAGTTACATTGGTACTTGTTTGACCTGGAATCGAACCCGCACACTCATACTTGAGAGGCTGTTGTTTTAACCACTAGGCCACCACGACATTTGACATAATACATAACATTTAATTGAGAAAAAGAACTTACCATAGATCTAATCAAAGTTCTAATTAATTAGTTTAGCGTTTAAATGATTGGCAAATGGCAGTTTTCTTGTCATGTTATTAAATGATTTTAATGAACAATCGAGTACTTAGCCGGTTAGATATCATATCGAATCTGATCTAACTGGCCAGCCTGCAAGCGTGACATCTAAATCAAATAAATTAACAACTACAAACAAGCCTTAAGCCGGATACACAATTTAAAAATAATAAATCAGTTTTTAATCAAACTTCATTAGTAGTGTTATTTGTATTTTGTTATAGGGTCTACTACGCGAGGTATCATTTCGAAACACCATCGCACCGGCCATTGATCCCTTTGTACTAAACAATTATAATGGTAACAGTATAAAGCCTGCAATGGAAATCACGGTATGAATTTTCATGATTCGATTTCGAACGGACAGCCACGCTCGGGTCACGTTGAAATGATTTAGTTTCAATATTCACAAACGTCGGTGTAAACGCGGCTGTCGAGTACCACTTAATTTATACCGATTGGCCCTTGTTTATTATTACTGCTTATGTAATAAAACCACTGATTTTGCAAGGGAATTTATTTTAATGCTAAGGTATACTTAACAGTGAATATTGGTATTTTACTTGTTACAACGTTACGACCTTTTTCAGTTTTAGTTTAGTTTTTTTTTCTCGGTGGTATTCCATAACATCGGCTGCCAGCAGAAGTTACTACCCACTAGGCAAAGTCTTGGCGGCAACCAAGCGATTCGTCGTGTTCCGGCATGATGTCTGGTGAAGCCATACGGAAGACGGGTTTGAGCAGTTGTGTCGCGATTTGTGCCGGGTGCGATGCGCCAAATGTAGTTGTGTCGGGAGTTTAGTCGTGGAGGGTCTCCATATCTCCCTCTGGCGCAGCATCGTTGGTGGTGTTGTTGGGTTAAACATTGCATCACCTCGCTCAATTGCCGTCTTCCTTCCTATTCACTCAGGTTTTTTTTTTGAGTGAATAGGCTTAATAAACTAGCGCGCTTTATCATCAACGATGGCATCACTGCTTACAAAATAATTGGTCCTGGATAAAATTGAGTAGGCGCGGAGAATTAAAACGTCTTTTCAACGTGTTATAAAATCAATTTATAGGCATGTCATTAAGGAAAGGGATGCGCACACGCATGGAAGAGCAGCGCTGGCCTAGTGGTATCAACCGCGACTTACAAGTTATAGGTCGTAGCTTTGAACCCCATCAGGCGCTTTACTGTGTGTTAATCATTTCATTATACATTGTGCTCACATAATAGAAGCAACAGAAATATGTAACGAAGAAATGTAACCCATATTATGATTTTTAAAAAGTGTCCATGGAGTTTCTTGCAAGTTCTTCTCCATAGAGATCTACGCTTTGGAACGTGCAATTTAGCTTCACTGTTCTTGGACTGACCGACATTGACTATTCAAAAGCACCAACGAGTAGTTAATTTGAAATAAACAATTTTGATTTTGATTACCACTGCTCTCACAACCATAAAGAAACACATCGTTAGGAAACCGACATGTCCTTGATCCAAAACTGAAGATATGTGATATCTACCAACCCGTACTGGGCACGACAAGATTACGGCCTACTCCTTCTCCCCAAGAGGAGTGTGAACATATTAGGCTGATTATGTTATGTATGCAAGTAGCGGTATCAATAAGCACCATATAAAGGGTGTATCTGACATCGACGCACAAACGAGTACCATGGATTCAGTCAGAGATGCGATTTATTTGAAATACTTCTATTTAAAATGCAAATACAAAATACAATTTTGTATTTTGCATTTAAATGCTTTTTAGTAAAAAGCATTTTGTATTTTATTTGAAATACCTTTCGAGATATATTTTGCATTTTTC
This sequence comes from Sesamia nonagrioides, assembly GCA_017933935.1. Taxonomy (NCBI): domain Eukaryota; kingdom Metazoa; phylum Arthropoda; class Insecta; order Lepidoptera; family Noctuidae; genus Sesamia; species Sesamia nonagrioides. The sequence goes on from JADWQK010000085.1 coordinate 88,210, forward strand.
AAATTCATTTCAAAATGCAAAATACTTTGTGATTAAGTTTAGCCAACATCACCAGTCAAACATTAATGAAATTTATGAACGAATGACGCCTGTATTGCGCAATTTGACCGATAGAGACGCCTGCTAGCCATTCGCGCCATTTTTAGTTCTTCTCCTTCTTGTTTACGATTAAGTATTGAACACTACTACAACTCTTGATCAATGGCCCCTGTAATAGTTACAGTTTTGCCAATAACACGTGTAAAAAATTATAGATCTTTTTTGAAATTTTATTTTACTATAATGGCGGATATCGCCAACGACAGTTGAACTAAAAAAGAACATTTTGACTTCTTTGGTCAGGTTTTTTGGCGGGAAGGTCAAGCTGAGTGTCACGCTCATTTTTCATTGGACTTTTAAAATTATTTATAGTGTTGTTTACCAAATAAAAGCGCGAGATTTATGTTGTAAAAAGTACATTCAGTGAATAATTTATAAAGAAAATTAAAATATTGTAGCATAGTGGCCACATCATGACTTTACCCTAAACCCCTCCTAGTCGGCTCACGCGGGAAACGAATGGAGATATGTTAGTTAAGTTAGGGTAAGAAGATATATAAAGGGAAAAAACAAAAATAGAAAAGGATAAACTTACTCAAGTCCAGGCGTATCCAGGGTATGGCGTACCTTTGCCTTTTCCGTTTAGAAGTACGGAAAGAAGTGAACAAAAAAAAATCAACTAAAACGACGAACAATGAACATACATTATCTATGACTATGAAACTATTTTATTTTGAAAATACCTATTTTGCATTTAGCATTTCAAATACAAAACGCAACACTATTTGGTATTTTGCATTTGAAATAGTAAATCTGAAAAGTATTTTGCATTTTGAATTTAAATGCTTTTTTAAAACCATTTTGTACATCTCTAGATTCAGTACATGATTCTGAACCCCCCAGTGGTGAAATTTGTCGTCGGCTTTATCATGAATAAAAAAAATATTTTTTGTAGTGTTTTTCACTTTAGACCATTTATAATTACTATAATTTAGTAACCCAATAAGATTTTAAAGTAAAAATTAATTAATTCGCTAATTACATAAAAAAACGCACTGAAAACAAAACTCGAAACACTATCTTATCAGCTGATTTAGTAGAGTTCACATCAGGGATCAACGTCATACCTACAAACCCGCACGGCGGCAAGCTTGCAACGTTCAAAGGCCGAGCCGACACTTTTTTTTAAACACTGTGAATTTTGTAACCTTTCATCAACGACATAAATGACTATCATAATTTTATTAGTGGCTTGCGGTCTAGTCTTTTCGCGAAGTTTGCGTTACGATGTCAGATACACCCTGTACAAAACAACGCGTTCTTCTACGAATTCTACATCTCGCAAGCAGAGTTTACCGTGCAACTAGCATATATACAACTTCCCAACATCGACCGTTGGGTAAGTGCCTGCCGACACAACACCCGTCTGGTCGGAGGTTCCTCGGAGGACAGACCGATAGACAGACAAACAGAGTTACTTTCGCATTTATAATATTAGTATGGATTTAGACTTATTTTAATAATTTCAATAATATTTCAATAATTCTTAGTTACTGCACCTCCTATTCCGTATTTCAATTTCATCCGTAAGTAGGTAATTGCTCTATTGATTGACCGATTGCCGTCATACGTCATATGTCTCGTTAGCTAAATTGCAAGTCAATTATGTGATAAAAACGTAATGCTCTTACCAGGATGTGGTCCGACAATGTGTATTATTAATATTAATATAATGGCTTTATTGTTTGCAATCTTTGAATTATATCTGACTGCTTAATTGTAGGTATTGTTTAAAAAGTCATGTCAATATTTGAATAACTAATGTCTGTGTTCACCAACATTGGGCGACTCCTAAATTAATCTATACTAATATATAAAACTGAAGAGTTTGTTTGTATGTTTGTTTGTTTGTGCGCGCTAATCTCGGGAACTAGGTACTGGTCCGATTTGAAAAATTCTTTTTGCGTTGGATAGCCCATTAATCCAGGAAGGCTTTAGGCTATATAACATCACGCTGCGACCAATAGGAGCGGAGCATAACTAAACCACGCGAACGAAGTCGCTGGCGGCCGCTAGTTTGTAAATAAAACACACTGTTCGATTTTCAAGTTTCGGCACTAAATCGAGCGAGCCAACTGCGACTTGGGCATATGGGGTATCAAAAAACAAAAGAAATATTACTTATAACCAGATTGTTTCTAAGGAGTCTAGTTGTTGAGGCTATTGTTAGTTAGATAGCATGCTATAGTATTCAATGAGGTAGTAGTAGCATACTTTAACATCTTGCCCTATGTAGTAGTCTCGTGTAGCCGGCAAAGGCCTAAATGGCACCATTTAACTCTAAAGACATTTTTGTTTTTTAAGGCAATTGTGTGATTTTGATGGTGATATTGGTTTAAAATTTACTACAGCATCGTGTAAACAGCACTACTTTGTACCAAGCCAGCCAAATAATACAAAATCAAAAGTCATTTATTCAAATTAGAGTGAGATCCAGCACTTTTTGAACGTCAATGTTACATAAGACAGTCTCCCAAAACACCCGCCCTTCTTCAGTTCCTAGCGCTTTCGCTGGGAAGAAGTGTCGAATACAAAACTTACTATCTGTCTTGACAAACCAGCCTCATGAATCCTGGGCATTACAGACGAAATATATTATAACAAAGTCAACTTCGGAGTTTATTAAAAAAAAACATCTTCATATAAATCCCGCAGATTAACGCATAAAATTAAATTTTTATTTAGTGCCCAGACTAATACCTCGCATTAAAATCATTTATGTGAGCAATTAATACGCATAGCTGGATGTTCTCCTACATTAGAACCAGCCCTTAGGCGATACGCCTGCGGTGTTCTATGGCAAATGGGTTAAGACACGCTACATCCATTCTTGTGTACTAAGCGTTATTTGTATGAGAACTTTGCTACATCAAGAAAGTAAGAAATGAAATGGAATTGTTTCTTTAAGAACTGCAGTTCGATTTTGCAGTGGCTCTAGAAATCGGTGTCTCGAGGTTTCTGTTGGTTAGCTCGCTACCGACTTCTAGAGCCATGACAAAAGTAAAATATATTTTTTCCTTTTAAGTGTTTTTTTTTAAGTCGGTTTCTATTTTTTTGTAAAAAGTTTTTATTTCATGCTTTTCAGTCTCTTAGTCGAAATTCGAAAATAACTTATTTCACCTCATAACAATAATGGCAGCCATAACCCATGTTAGAATAAGTTCTCATCAATACGAAAAAATCCCTGTCTCAAAAACTACTGACCTGATTTTGATGAAACTTATAGTATTCCATAAGTTAAGCAATACATAGTACAATAAAAAAAAGAATTACTTAAATCGGACTTGTAGTGCCGGAAATATGCGCGCACAAACATAAAAACATACGTACATACATGCACTTGGCTTACATACATAGGTACGGGGCGAATTTTTTGAAGTCGGTTAGTGAAAAATTAGTGAAGTGAGAGTGAACTCAACTGTCAACGATGTTAATCCCTAACGATAGTTGGAACTAAAGCTCTCTCCACGCTCGCTTTATCTAAGTTTTTACGGAGAGATGATCACAGAATCGCATTGCAGTTCTTACACTACTTTTTGCAGAAACCATCGGCTAGTGTTTTTTTTTTTTACATAATCTGTTTGGCGTCAAAATTTTTCTTCTTCCTCTCTGCCTATACCTAGAGGTCCACTGCTAGACAAAGGCGTTGCTCAAAGCTTTCCACAATGACTGGACTTGTACTGTACGCATCCATCGGTTTCCCGGGATCTTCATCAGGTCATCGGTCCACCTTGTTGGGGACCTCCCTACGCTGCGTCTTCCGCTACATGGCCGCCACTCAAGAACCTTACTACTGGATCTTCGTGCAATGTGCCCGCCAACTGCCACTCAAGTTTAGCGACTCGAAGAGCTATGTCGGCGAATTTTCTTCTGCGGACCTCCTAAAGACAGTCCAAAGTCTTTGACCAGCGTGTGTTGCCAGTGATGACATACGGAACTGAAATGTGGTCACTCACAATGGACCTAATACGAAGGCTCAAGGTCACACAAAGAGCGATGGAAAGAGCGTCAATGCTATTCCATGAATAAAAATGTTGTTGATTGAAAAATCAGGCCTAATTAAGAAATAGGAATTATTTTTACACGTCATATAAAAAAGCTACAGGAGTCGACATTTTTTATCTGACAAGTGTTAGAGTTCAGAATCTCGGGAAGTCCGCACATATTCTTGGTCCAAACATGAGAAGACCATGAAGATTGGAGCCTGAAATGGTTTTATTTAAGGAAAGAACGTCACAGATTATAGTGGAGCTGTCCAGTCAGTGGAAGCATTTGCCAGTAATCGTATTTTATTTTTTGGAATATAATTTATAAACTAGTGCTAAACCGCAATCCCGCCTGATGGTAAGCAGTGATGCGATCGTTGATGGTACAGCGCGCTAGTTTATTAAGAGCCTATCCACTCTAGCCTTGAAGACACTCAAATTGTAGTGTGACGGAAACACCGCACCTAATTGTTCCAGTCCCTCGATGTACGCGGTATAAAAGAGGAAGTGAAACGCTTCGTCCGGATTGTAGTGGTGTTAACAACGCAAGGGTGGAAAGTCGCCGTACGACGGGTCGTCCGATGGTGGAACGGAGATGGGGGAATTAAATCATGCAATTCCCTTGCACACCCACCAGAATGCATCCTGTAGAAGACCGAAAGGCTGGCTACTCTACGCCTGTGCTCCAGGCTTTGGAGACCGTTTAGAGTTAAATCTGGGTCGCCAATCAGCCTCTTCGCACGCCTCTCCACTGAATCCAAAGTAGCCAGGTGACATTTCGTGGCACCAGCCTAAATGTGGCTGCTACTCTACACACGAGCGGACCTGTGCTTTGTACAATATAAGGCAGCTTGCCTTGGTGTGAAGTACCGCCAGACCTTTGCGAGGACACCAAGTTTTATGGCAGCCACCTTGACCTTGGACTCAATGAACCGCCCAAAGTTTAGGTTCTCACAGCTTAAGAAACAAATATATACGAGAAATCTTTATCTCCTCAACTAACCAAAATGGTTTCTACAATTGCGATCACAATTTTGTTAAGCTTTTACATTAACACAGAATGGGCACTAAACTTTATTGCTCCGCAATTCAACGAAAATCTTGTTTATCTAATTCTATTTATTTACAAATTAAACTTTAATTTAATATGCAATTTGTCTAGATATGTAATTAATGAACATAACTCACAGTTGTAGGTCATGCGAATACTTGTTTAGTGAATTATATGAATTCCGACAAAAAACGTTGCCTAGCCTTTGAATGAATATCTACTACTTTATCATTTAGTTGAGAACACAGCTATAGCAGAAACTTCGAACACTCGACCCGAAGTTCCTACCTAAGTTGGTTGCGTTCCTCGTCGATGTAAACGCTTCCTAACATACTGTGGCAATATAGCTCCAAGCGAAGTAATAAAACATGCGTCTATCCTGTTCGGTACTGCTTTAAGTATTGTTTATCACGTAAGGCATATTAGTAGCCAAATGCCTTCACACTTTACTAATTCTACTGTTTACCATCTAATTTGCTGTTTTCGCTAGATTGTATATAAACATGTTTACACATTCTTACGTGATGAGACATGTTTCACGCACTTTCTCGAAATTCTCGTAATAACATCATATTATTGGCTCTTCATTACTCTACCATAAGTGGTGTCTAAACTATGCCTATTACCGCTTTACGAGCGTCCTACTAATTCATGTTGTACCAAGAAACTGTCAATTATCAACAATGTATTATTATCCAACCTTCCTTCTTATCTCCATATCGTAGTAAATGTTGCCGGCGAAATACTGTTCGTTTGTTGAACTCCTTAATTATCAACCGATGGGATGTATTGCATCCTTAAAGGCTTAATTACGTACGCTAAAGGTTCCCGCTAAATGCGATTGACGCAGTTTCTATGGCTATCCGCGAATGCGTGCGACTATCGATTAGACTCAGTAATTCGAGCAATAATTCCCTATTGAACTGTTACCTCGGCTAGTTAAATGAGTTTATATCTCTGCCTAGAAGGTTCCCACTTGTTTGCGCTTAAGTTTCGTACTTTATAATACAGCCTGAATAAATGGGGTTTTCGAAGCTCTTTATGTTTGAGAATTGTCTGAGAATCGCAATTTATTCCGACGCTGCTCTATATTATAATATAATTATACTTGGACATTTATTCGTTTATAGGTTTTAAGTGCCTTGTTAGGAACTGAATCAAATGCAGGATAAAGCTGACCCGCTTTACTTGACCCGTAAGTTAAACGGAAACCTTTTATAATTACCATTAATCGAAAAGCGTGCATATTGTAAATATTGGGCTAGACTAAAATTAGCGAGCGTAAACTGTTGTAAAACAATGTCAGTATTTAACGGTTGTAGTTCATCGAAAATGTATGCAAATTGCAAACTTGTCGAATTAGCATCGTTCTCATATGTTGAGGCATCATCCCCGTAACGGGGACGCGTGTCTAACGTCGTATAATAACACGTCCGCTCGCATCGTCGACCGTTGCGCGACTAATCAATTGGCGTGCCGCGTGATGTCTTCATCAGCCGCCTGGGGGCGTAACGCCCTGCACTGCGCGCCTAAGACAGCTTTTGAGCTTTCCGCACCAATATGGTGCTTCTATTGTAATTTCATGCGCTCGTGAAAATATTGCATAATATGTGAGATGGTCTTGCTTAAATATTATTAGAATAGAGCAAGTTCTTGTGAACATTTTACCATCAAATGTCAAGTTAGGTCTTTAGAAACCTTCGTCTCAGCTCAATGAATACAAACAAAAAGAATGTCCAGAATGTGTGAATTTAGGCCCAATATTTTTAGAAACAGTGTCTCAAGACTAAAGTCTTTGACCAGTGTGTGTTGCCAGTGATGACTTACGGAACTGAAACGTAATCGCTCACAATGGGCCTCATACCAAGGCTCAGAGGCACACAAAGGGCAATGGAAAGACTTATGCTCGGAGTTTCTCTGCGTGATCGAATCAGCATTGAGGAGATCCGCAGAAGAAGCAAAGTCACCGACATAACTCTTCGAGTCGCTAAACTTAAGTGGTAGTGGGCAGGGCACATTGCTCGTAGAACCAATGGTCGATGGGGCAGTAAGGTTCTGGAGTGGCGGCCACGTACTGGAAGACGCAGCGTAGGGAGGCCCCCAACAAGGTGGACCGATGACCTGGTGAATGTCGCGGGAAGCCGATGGATGCGGGCAGCATAAGACAGGTCGTCGAGGAAAGCCTTGGGGGAGGCCTTTGTCAAGCAGTGGATATCTATAGGCTGAAGAAGAAGATTTTTAGAAGTATGTGTTGGAATACAGAGGAGATACACCGAAGCATATTTATACATGTCTTTGTTTTTCTAAATATCAGTAATCCGGATATGTAGATGATGTAGTAACACTTCAAGACCGTGTAACAAATGCCACCCGGAATCACACAGAATTTAATGCTATGGTGGCAACAATGGCCTCGAGGTTCGAGTGACAAATACCAACCATTGAACCAGAACCGAACAAAAACAAGTCTAAGTCCACCTGTAAGTGTTAGGGTTCGCGCGTGGGAAACCTTCCCTAATTACCCAGGTCCAGATAACGAGTCTAATTCGCGGGCTGCGTGCGCGGCGCCCGAGTCTCACGCACGCATTGTCTTCAGTAATTGCCTACCCTGTTCAATTTGTTGCTTCTCCGCGCTGTGATTCCTTTAAGTGGCTACACTCAATTGCTAAATAAATCGCATGCGTACTTATGTGCCCTAACCGATACTATTTCTCATACATTGTTAAATGTTAATAGGATGGAATGTTGGAGTCGAACGTGGATATGGGCTAAATAAGCTGATTTATTGACGGAGTTTGAGCCAGATTTGATATTATTTATAAGATTAACCTTTTCACTACAGTGGCTTGCGAAATCGGCGATGTGCGATGTGTAGTTTAAACAAGCATCGTTGTTGTATTATCCATACTAATATTATAAATGCGAAAGTAACTCTATCTGTCTGTCTGCTTAAACCTCTCCATCTACTAATTTTAAGAACATTCGCGATCTAATCTCAAACTCAATCTGTCAAAAAATACTAATAATTTCCCTACATTTTGACAAGTTTTTGAAATTTGTTTGTCCTCGAGTTGTGACTGGGACTAGATTTTGAATGTTTTAAATTACGAGAACACGCCTTCAGAACAAGGCTTAGTTTATTGAATACTAGCTTTCCACCTGCAGCTTCGCCCGCGTGGAATTCGGTTATATCGCGCTTTTAGATTTCCCTCGGAAACATCAATTTTTTTTTTATAAAAGGTAGGCTATGTCCTTTCTCAGGGCAGGGCAGGGTTTGTCTGTGCCAAATTTGATCAAAATCGGTTGAGAGATTTAAGCGGGAAAGCGTATCAGACAGACAGAGTTACTTTCGCATTTATAATATTAGTATGGATATAGGCAGTTACGTTATGTAAAATACTGGTATTTACCTGAATCTGGTTAGACCGCAAGCTCACTCCAACATAATATGCAAAAGGCTGGCATCTGCCTGATGCAGATTCAGGTATATACATATGTTTAGATACAGTGTACCTTTGGACTGTTCATTCTTCTTCAGCCTATATAGTTCCACTGCTGGACAAAGGCCTCCCCCAAGCCTTTCCACAATAACCGGTCTCTTGCTGCCCACATCCATCAACTTTTCGCGACCTTCACCAAATCAGCGGTCCTTCGTGTTGGGGGCCTCCCTACGCTACGTCTTCTGGTTCGTGACCACTCCAGAACCTTACTGCCCCATCGGTCTTTAGTAAACCCATAAATTCCATTTCTTTGTTGATTGTAGTACCTACCCAATTTAGCGAACATCTGTTAATTCAATGTTCCAAATCAAGTAAACCAATTAAATCTGGGAGATCGAACAAGTACAACCGTTACAAGTATCGTATATCACTTGACATTATTGATGTAGGTAGGAACAGATATTGGAATGTCCTTAGGAAACCAGTATTTAACTAAAACCTATTAATAATCAATTAAAAACACATCTATTCGGCATAAATCATACAGCCTCTGAAGTTAACAGGAAATAAAGCATTCCCAAAATGGAACACGAATAAATTTAAATATTAGAAAATTGGAACTTAAATCAAACGTACTTGGCGCGTAAACGCAGCTGCCAATATTAATTTGAATCGAGAACATCGGTGCATAAATCGATTCGCGGGGCGAGTAAAGTGAATCGATTCAATTCGTGCGGTGAGTTTTTAATAAGGCATCTATTAAATTGACGAACGTGTGAATGAGTATTATTGCCTTATCGGTGGTTAAGTAAGGCGGGAGGCATTGGCACGTCCTATAATGATTTAATGGAGGTTTCTGACTTACATAGGCCTGTAGTTTGTTTAGAAAAGATACGTAATACTGTATTTATTAATATTCATGCTGAATGACTATACAGTGTCTACTAAGTTAACCGGTTTTTGACAGATCGAAGTAATATATAATTACGTTTATGTTTTTTTTTTTTTTCTTTGTCAAAATTAATACATGTTTGATGTTATGCTGTCTGAAAGAAGTCATAGATAAGTTGATTCAACAAGATTAGGCATTTTATGTATATATATATATATTTTAATAATTATAAACTAGTGCTTTACCGCAATCCCGCCTGATGGAATTGCATTGATGGTAAAAAAAAACTGAGTTAATAAGAAGGAAGACGGCAGTTGAGCGAGGTAATGCAATGTTCTGATCTGGAGACCTTCCACGACCAAACTACCGACACAACAACATTTGGCGTATCGTACCCGGTACACATAGCAACACAACAGCTTAGACCCGTCCTCCGTACGGCTTCACCATACATCATGCCGACGAATACGACGAACAACTTGGCGGCAACACTTTGTCTGGTGGGTGGTAACTTCTGCCGGCAGCGGATGTTGTTTCCTATCACCGTCTCGTTTTATTGTGCATTTTAAAGTTAACTTTTACATAATCTGGAATACATAGCTAGTCAGTATAGTCTCATTGTGTATGAGAGTACTGGTATAGAAAATACTAGCTGCCGGCAGAGACTTCGTTCGCGTGGAGTTTTGAACATGTTATGCTCCGCTCCTATTAGTCGCAGCGTGATGTTATGTAGCCTAAAGCCTTCCTGAATTAATGGGCTATCCAACGCAAAGAATTTTTTCAATTCGAACCCATAGTTCCTAAGATTAGCGCGTTCAAACAAACAAACTCTTCAGCTTTATATATTTGTAATAGTGGCCGCCAATGACTTCGTTCGGGTGTAGTTAGTTATGCTCCGCTACTATTGGTCGCAGCGTGATGTTATATAGCCTAAAGCCTTCCGGAATTAATGGGCTATCCAACGCAAAAGCAATTTTTCAAATCGGACCGGTAGTTCCTGAGTTTAGCGCGTTCAAACAAACAAATTCTTCAGCTTTACATATTAGTATAGAAGTATAGATTGTTTAGAGCGCGTTGATGTTTTTTGTATGGAAGTATTCGTGTTCTTGTTTGTTGTGCTAATTTGTTCAAAGACCGTGTTTCTTAATGGTCTATTTAATATTTATTAGTGTTAAGATTTATAGCAACTAACACATTAGCCTTGATTCAACCCGTACATGCAATTGCATGGAGATATTTTTTTATTATTATTAAAAGTAATCGTTGAAAAGTAATCAGAAAATCTTAGATAATTTTTCACACAGTGTCCTAAACAAAAAAAAGACGTATTAAAATCGGATCATCCGTTTGGGAGCTACGATTGGGAGCCACAGCTAGACACATACACATTTACACACACACCCAGACACGTCAAACTTATAACACCCCGTCGTTTTTCCGTCGGGGGTTAAAAATATTTACCAAACAATGGAAAATATCTAAATACTCGATTCGAGAGCAGCCGCGGCCTAGTGGTATCCGGCGCGACTTGCAAGTTGTAGGTCGTAGGTTCGAACTCCGTCAGGCGGTTTGCTGTGTTTATTATTTCATCACCACTGCTCTCAAAACGGTGCAGAAAAACATACGTCCGTACGGAGGACGAGTCTGAGCAGTTGTGCTGGGATGTGTGGCGGGTACGATGCGCCAAATGTAGTTGTGTCGGGAGTTTGGTCGTGGAGAGTCTCCAGATCAATCTCCCTATAGCGCAGCATCGTTTGGTCATGTTGGTCTTGGGTTTAACATTGCATCACCTCGCTCAACTTACTGCTTACCATCAGGCGGGATTGCAGTCAAGCACTAGTTTATATTATATTTTCGAAGACATGTCATCATCATCTCAGCGTTTATCCCAGTCGCATCCGAAGCTTTTTCAGCTTTGGAGTCTGAGGTCCGCTTTTACCAGTATAACTGCTGATATGGCTAAACTTCGACATTTTCCGTGAAGCGACTGCCGTCTGACCTCCACAATCCGAAGGCGAAATCGAACCATTGCAGCTGATCTATTGTTGGACTTTTTTTTGAGGGCTCCAACAACCCTTTTAACGACTGCCACTAGATGTTCGTATGGCAACCGGGACCAACGGCTTAACGTGATTTCCGAGGCACGACCAGACCAGTGCAAATATTCATATTCTAAAATTTCGAAGACATGTGACATCTACCAACCCGCACTGGGCCCGCGTGGTAGATTACGGCCCACTCCCTCTCACCGAAAGGAGGCTTGAGTTCCAGGATTGGGAATATTTTAGGCTGATTATGTATGTATGTACTCGATTCCATGTCGTCTGTTAAAATGTTCAAAACCCATAACCTAATCAGTCTATAATTTTTCCACTGCTGGGATACAGGCTCCATTTCTTCGATTGGGATTGGGCTGTAATCTACAAGGGTGCAGTGCGAATCGGTAAACCCATAACCGACTCTTAAACCCTCTCTCGGTAGTAGGCCATAACATCGGCTGCCGGCAGAAGTTACCACACAAGTCTTGCCGCCAATCAATTCGTCGTGTTCCGGCATGATGTCTACTGAAGCCGTACGAAGAACGGGTCTGAGCAGTTGTGTTGCGATGTGTGCCGGGTACGTTGCGCCAAATGTTGTTGTGTGGGGAGCTTGGTCGTGGAGGGTCTCCAGATCAATCTCCCTCTGGGTTAAACATTGCATCACCGCGCTCAACTGCCGTCTTCCTTCCTATACACTCAGTTTTTTGAGTGAATAGGCTAATTAAAATAGCGCGCTTTACCATCAACGATTGCATCACTGCTTACCATCAGGTGGGATTGCGATCAAGCACTAGCTTATAATAAAAAAATAACCCTTTGAATTTCCGAATCAAATTCGTACGCCAAATAGAGACACGACGCCCGGAGGCTTAATCTATTCCTGTTTTCACGCAAGCCATCGACCTTCCTCAACAAAAAAAAAAAACAAAACGCATCTATTCTAATTACATCACCTTACCCCGTTTAAGCGCGCACGCACATTCTCCATTAATTGCGTATGCTCGTATAAGGTAGCGACATGTCGCTGCGACACGCGACACGGGCGCGCGCTGGCGCGTTGTCGCCTTGTCGCTACCGTACATTGCGTACGCGCACCTTGATATACGACCGGGTTTTAGTGTGGAGTTAGAAGCAAACCTGCGTGTTTTATTGGCTAATTTAAGCTACTGAACATGGTCCTAAAGTTGTAAACTTAACTTTTATGAAAGTATTTAGGTTATTTAAAGGTAAGTTTATGATAAACCGGTTGAATCCGAATTGCAGAAAGAATTAAAACGCCATTGCTTTGAACGTGCATCCATATCCATATGATGTTAAGGGATTTGTGACAATCAAGGTCCTTTTTGAGATGTGTCATCATGGCAAAAACCTATAACTTTTATAACCTGAACTACCTGCGCCCTGCAGTTTTACCCGCGTAAGTCTCGATCCTCGATCTAAAAATGTATCCCATCTGTTATTCCCTCTTCTTCTTCAGCCTATAGAGGTCCACTGCTGGATATAAGCCTCCTCCAAGGAACTCCACGATAACCGGTCTTGTGCTGTCTGCATCCATCAGCTTCCCGCGACCTTCACCGGGTCACCCGGGCTTGGGAGTCTCCTTACGCTGCGTCTTCCAGTACGTTGCCGCAACTCCAGTACCTTACTGCTCCATCGGCCATCGGTTCTACGAGCAATGTGCCCCGCCCACTGTTAATCCTGGTTATTAACTATCTGTGTGCCAAATTTCATCTAAATCCGTAAAAAAGTAACAAACATCCATACTCACAAACTTTCGCATTTATATATTAGTAGGATGGCCAAAAGTTATCGAAGTTTCGTTCTTCCGAAAGTCTCACGTTGAAACTCACAAAATATATAATGGTAACGCATTTTTTTTATATATATTATAAACTAGCGCTTGACCGCAATCCTGCCTAATGGTAAGCAGTGACGCAATCGTTGATGGTAAAGCGCACTAGTTTATTAAGAGCCTATTCACTGTCACGTAGCAAAATATAGCAGCAGGCGACATCTCGTGGACTCGGGCTAAACTCGGGTCACATATTTTGCATCGAGCCGAGAGATGGCGTTGCGCGAAAGGACGGTCGTTAATAAAATAAATAAAATCAAATAAAGAACGACCGGGTTAAATAATATAAAAAAAGGACTTAGGATAAAGATATTAAAAAAATAGGAACCAACTCATGAGTCTGAGATTAAAGTACGGGTCGCGGAACGCACTAGTCTATGGTTCAGGAAAAGACAATTGGGAGCGGTCGATCGGAAGGCTAGAGAAACTTCCAGAGGAACGACCGAAGCTTGCTTGGTGTCGCGGTTTTTTTTCTGACATGGCTGGTACGCAAGGTTGGCGTGTGGCGCAATAAACCCCATGGGGTTGTGCGTCTAACGTTTGGCTCATCTCTCTGTGAGTATTCATTTCTGTACCCGGAATATTTTCTCCACGTGTTTTCTTGTTCTATAGTGCTGACTTAGGTTAAATGTTGTTCTAGATTTGGCTCTTTTGGCGGGCCTAGGGTGGGAACCCGTGTGGAGGCGTCGCGTCATGACTTATCTCAGGTGACCTTGATTCCGATTGGATCAGGCTTGTTTGGAGTGGAAGTGGCTGAACCCTGATGGTACGGCACATCCAATTCTCTTTCGACGACGACTAGACAGGTATAAGCTGTCATGATTATTTTGCTCCGGGTGTTCCCGAAATACCTAATCCCGCAGGCCGCGTTCAACCGTGCATTAATCTGACACCCGTCAGTTAGTGAAGCCAAGGGTCTTTGTACCGTAATCCAGAAGTGTTAGTCAGGAGAGCTAATCCGAAACGTAGACTCCCTGTCCTTGTTTCTTTGTTTTGATGTATCTAGTGAGTGAGAGTGGGTTTCCAACAGGTTGCATGTAAGTAGGCTATTGGCTTGATATTGTGTGCATAACCTGAGATACTTTTGTAACGACTGAGCCGTGATCACAACGGTTCACCTCACGAATCCTTCATCAAGCGACCCTGAGCTTGCTGAATTGTCTCATGTGGATTCCCTGTCCCACTCCGACCCGAGACGGAGTGAGTCAGGAAATCGGCTAGGTACGTTAGGAGATTGTTTTGTCATATATTTATGACACAGGGTAATTCTAAAATAAATTTGTAATTGTATCCATTTATTGTTTTATTTAATGCTCCTAGCTACCAAGTATTTACATAATTAAATTTACTGTAACTGCCGGGTAAGGGTGGAGTTAGCCCCCTGAGTTAATTTAAAAAACTAAAGAGTAGCGTTACATCACTCTAGCCTTGAAGACACTCAAATTGTAGTGCGACGGAAACACCGCCGCTGGCAAATTGTTCCAGTCCCTCGATGTACGATAAAATATAATTCAAACTAATATTATAAATGCGAAAGTAACTCTGTCTGTCTGTCTGTCTGTCTGTTACGCTTTCCCGCTTAAACCTCTCAACCGATTTTGATGAAATTTGGCACAGACAATCTTTAGACCCTGAGAAAGAGAATAGGCTACCTTTTATTAAAAAAAAAATTGATGTTTCTGAGGGAAATCTAAAAAGCCCGATATAACCGAATTCCACGCGGGCGAAGCCGCGGGCGGAAAGCTAGTTTCTCTATTTAAGATCTTGAATACTCCAAAAATTATTTCGCCATAGCAAATTTCTGATAATATACCTAGTAGTATACCTAGAGTTCCTTAGTAAGCTGACATTTACCTACAACACCCTTACACAACAGCAATTTCCCCACACAAACCTTCCCAGAACAACATTCAAACGATATTGATGAGAGCATACAGATTTCCAGAAATAAATAGCGCAGTATTTATAAGGTTAAGCCAACTGGAGATCCGGCGTACGATTGTAATATTCTTGTATCACTTGTAAAATACTTTATGGCTATAGTGGGCGGGACGAGAAGTGACCGCTGAACACCTTTGGCATTTATGACCAGTTTTAACCCATTATTTCTAATATGAAATCAGTTCCAACCATTGGTATGCGATTTGTCGCAGATATGGTAAACAGGTGTCCTACATTTTGAGCTGTATCTTAACTTTGACACTTTGGACTAAGGATTAATTATTTGTTTTGTAGCTAGAGGTTAATTACAATGTGGATATTTACATACAATGAAATCAGTGACACGAAATCGCCAGCCGTGGACATTATAGACAGAGGTATAAACTAATTGTTTCATATTTATATTACCAATTTATTTGACAGGCATTGTAGTTATGACAAGATCCGTTATGAGCCCTTCGCCGGGTTTCTAGGACCTTCACAGATAATCTACTACGTTTTTTGCTTAGTTACTTGCATAGTTTGAATTTGGAACGTAGCTTCAGCATTTTGAGGAGAGAGAGATTTTTTTGTGCGTCAACGAAATGGTAAAACTTCATTCTTACGACAAAACTATTAGAACGAACACTCATCTGAAAGTACCAGGACTGCATGAGTGGGACAGAGTTAGCGTTTAGTTCGTATTGGTATTTATAGCAGCGCCTCCCCGTTAGCTTTATCTATATCGCGGCTGTGCGCTATGCGGCTATCGTGCGCCGAGCCATCGCAGATACATACGAACTGAATTTTGGTGAGAATTACGACATTTATAAATGCTTTTCCAGATGCTGAATTTGATAGTTGAATCCTTTTGTTTTATACATAGTTGGTTAATGTTAGAAACGGACAAGAACACCTGCCCTCAGGCTTGTCGTAACCAAACTGGAACCCGTCAAGTGACTCCAAAGTCGGTTCATAGGTCCCGGTTTGGACTCGGCTCCGCCGCTTCATACAATATCTCCAAATAAGAAATACTTATTTCGATATTGAATACGAATGCGGGATCCCATTCAGTTCATATTCCATATCCGTGCTTGCAATACCTCCTCTACACGAAAGAATTAGTGAAACCACCACAAGTAATGCCATGAGAAGGATCAAATGAGCGATAGTCTTGCGCCTACGTCGAAAATGGAGTAACTGACCGAAAACCTCTTAAATATGAGTCTTTTTTTATAATTATAAACTAGTGCTTGACTGCAATCCGCCTGATGGTAAGCAGTGATGCAATCGTTGATGGTAAAGCGCACTAGTTTATTAAGCCTATTCACTTAAAAAACTTAGGAATAGAAAGGATGACGGCAGTTGAGCGAGGTGATGCAATGTTAAACCCAAGACCAACACGACCAAACAATGCTGCGCTAGAGGGAGATTGATCTGGAGACTTTCCATGACCAAACTCCCGACACAACAACATTTGGAGCATCGTACACGCCACACAACGCAACGCAACTGCTCAGACCCGTCCTCCGTACGGGTTCACCAGACATCATGCCGGAACACGACGAATCGCTTGGCGGCAAGACTTTGTCTGGTGGGTGGTAACTTCTGCCGGCAGCCGATGTTATGGCCTACCACCGAGTAAAGTGAGTCAATCTCTTTGGCCCTCAAACCAAAATTGCCTCAAATAATATCATTAACAATCTGATTGAGGCTATTATAGTCATATACTAACTTGTTTTGGAATTATTAAGTGTACGTGTATACTGCTCTCAAAATGACGAAGGAAAGCATCATGAGGAATCCGGCATGTCTTAGAACCAGAAATTAGAAGACATATGACATCTATATGTATATGACCCAGCAATAGAAACATTATTTGCTGATCGTGTTTTATGCTAAGTGTACGTTCAGAAAGATATAAAGCTGTTACAAGGGATCTGAAAAGATTAAAAACACTATGTAAACTGGTAACTTTATTTGTATGTATATAAAACTCTCGTGTTACAGTGTTAGTTACCATATTCCTCTGAAACAGCTTGACCGATTTTTATGAAATTTTATAAGCAATATTTAATAGGCCTAAAAATCGGCTACTGTGACTACTGTCTATTATTCATAGCCCTAGCCTATGGGTTGTCCGTCCCTAACATTTTTGTACTTAGTTTTTATAATGTGACATTTAAAACTACAACCATAAATTTTCACCCTTCTATCATCAAACCCTATTTTTTAAAGAGGATTCTAAAAAAAAATCCTAAAAATAATGTTTAATGCAAAATATAATATTAATTAATGTCATCCACAGAAACGGACAGTGTGTGTCGTACTCGCGAGCTAATGATACACTGATTAACAATATTCGGGGCAGATAGCAGTGAGTTACTCGCGGGGGGCGGGGCGAGGGTCCGCCGCGATGTTAGATTGCGCCCGCGCCGATTTATGCCAGCCTCTCCGTATTAACTGATATCGCCCACTAAATATGCCATTATTATATGCGAAACAAATAATGCTCTCTCACATTTACGATCCTGATTGCGCTTTTTCTTATTTATTGGTGAGAATGGAATTTGAAGGCGGTTAAGATAATAACAATATGTTGTGTTAAATCTTTCGGATGGTTGCTGCTGATTGTGTTTGCTATTAAGTCTAAGTACCAGTTATACTGACAGCCTCCGTGGCGTAGCGGTAGCGAACGTGGCCGCTGCGTAAGGCGGCGCGGGTTCAATCCCTGCGCAGTGCAAATATTTGTATGCATGAATATGAATATTTGCACTGGTCTGGTCGTGCCTCGGAAAGCACGTAAAGCCGTTGGTCCCGGTTGCCATACGAACATCTAATGGCAGTCGTTACGGGTTGTTGGAGCCCTCAAAAGTCCAACAATTGATCTAATTCTAATGATTCGATATCGCCTTCGGGTTGTGGAGATCAGACGGCAGTCGCTTCACGGAAAATATCAAAGTTTAGCCAAAATCAGCAGTTAGACTAGTAAAGCGGACCCCAGACTCCAAAGCTAAAAGGCTTCGGATGCGACTGGGATTAGCGGTGAGATGATGATGATGACCAGTTATACTGACAGACGTAAAGGATAACTGAAATGTATATCCGGAAGCAGATGTTTTTTTTTAAGCTCTGACGTTTCATTCAATAAATAATTATTATTTGTGGAATTAAATTTACGTCTGACAGATTCTGTATAGAGGAACTGCCAAAAAATCAAAATTATTTCTCGTAAAAAATTATCTGACGTTAAAAAAATCTGCTCTTAGTACGTTTGTGTACACAATTTTCAATAATGTTTTAAAAACTAGCAAAACTTGATGTTTCGTATCTGACTACTTTGAGAAGAAAGGGCGAAACAAACACAAAGGTCACAGTTTCTTTTAAAGTTACTTCACATGTAGGCAGCTTCTAATGTTGTACAAAGCACAGGTCCGTTCATGTGTGGAGTACTGCAGCCACATTTGGGCTGGTGCTGCAAAGTATCATCTGCCGCTTTGGATTCAGTGGAGAAGCGTGCGAAGAGGCTGATTGGCAACCCTGATTTAACTCAAAACGGTCTCCAAAGCCTAGAGCACAGGTGTAGAGTAGCCAGCCTTTCGGTACTCTATAGGATGCATTTTGGTGAGTGTGCGAGGGAATTGCATGATTTAATTCCCCCATCTCCGTTCCGCCTTCGGACGACCCGTCATACGGTGAGTTTCCACCCTTACGTTGTTAACACCACTACGATCCGGACGAAGCGTTTTGTCTCCTTTTTTACCTTTTTTATACCACGTATATCAAAGGACTGGAACAATTTGCCAGCGGTGGTGTTTCCGTCGGACTACAATTTGAGTATCTTCAAGGCTAGAGTGAATAGGCTCTTAATAGACTAATGCGCTTTACCATCAACGATTGCATCACTGCTTGCCTTCAGCCGGGATAGCGGTCAAGCGCTAGTTTAAAATTTATTAAAAAAAAGAAATGTTGGGCCATAATCTTGATCAGATCAATCAGAGTGAAAATACATGCAATGGAAATCGGTTACTAACATAGACGATGATATGGCTTAGACAACATAATATGCACACACATGTTCCATTAGTACATGATCGAAGACATCTGACATCTCATCGGTGCCCGCACCGGACCAGCGTGGTCTACCACACACTCCCGAGAACTTTGTACCATTAGGAACCTTATAGGTTGGCTATTCAGACGACAACAAAAGAACCAATGAAACCAAAAATATATGCAGACTCTGCTTTTGTAGCTGCAATATTTTCAAACACTATAATAAAGTTTAAAACTAGAAACTGTAGAATATTAGAGAAGCGACCTATGGAATTAATACAGTCAAGATGTTATTGCTCTGATAGGAAATTGGAATTCTATTATAGTCTAGCATGAATTCTGTTACTTATTTTCTTATCCGCCATCATACAATTGCATAGCACTTAGCATTTCATATTGTACCTTTGAGTGAAGCATTCACTGTTTTGTTTCTAATTTCTCTTGCAACTTTGTTACTAAGTTTTTGTTATTCTCATTGTTGTCTTGCATTTTCTTCTTGGTTTCTATAAACAAAAACGAATCTTTTTTTTACCAGTGGTGGCTGTTTTTATTGCAAATAAACTGGTTATTTAATTTTATAGTTTAAAGTTTGACAGCCTCTGTGGCGTAGCGGTAGCGAACGCGGCCACTGCGCAAGGAGGCGCAGGTTCGATCTCCGCGCTGTGCAAAATTTTGTATGCATGAATATGAATATTTGCACTAGTCTGGTCGTGCCTCGGAAAGCATGTTAAGCCATTGGTCCCGGTTGCCATACGAACATCTAATGGCAGTCGTTACGGGTTGTTGGAACCCTCAAAAGTCCAACAATTGGTCTCACTGCTATGATTCGATATCGCCTTCGGGTTGTGGAGGTCAGACGGCAGTCGCTTCACGGAAAATGTCGAAGTTTAGCTAATATCAGCAGTTAGATTGGTAATGCGGGGACCCCAGACTCCAAAGCTGAAAAGTTTCGGATGCGACTGCGATTAACGCTGAGATGATGATGATGAAAATGAGATGGTTATCTATACTAATATATAAAGCTGAAGAGTTTGTTTGTATGTTTGTTTGTTTGTTTGTGCGCGCTAATCTCAGGAACAACTGGTCCGATTTGAAAAATTTTGCATTTGCATAGCATTGGATAGCGCATTAATCCGCGAAGGCTTTAGGCTATTTAACATCACGCTGCGACCAATAGGAGCGGAGCATATAAAAAACACGCGGGTGAAACCGTGTCGCGCAGCAAGTTTAATATATTTGTAAGGTAGTAATATTGGAGGCTATGCAAAGCTACGAAGTATTGGAAATACACAAAGACTCTTAAATTTATCCAATAACAAGGTACAAAACCTGGCAGAGGCTTCTTCTCATACACAGAAGGCACTATCATTGATCACCATAATTGCTCAAAAATTTGGCGATCAAATTTATACTAACTAATAACTATAATCCCAAGTATTATCACACGTTATTCTTTCAGTCAGAAATGTGAATTTAAAAAAGCAGCGCAAATCAATTGAAAAGTCACTATCTCAGATTTGAACTCACAACCTACATAGAGCATGTGAAGCGAGGTCTAAACCACGGTGCTGTCACGACACCACTCTCTTGTATGCCTCCTTCAAATTTTTCGCAATTAACGTTTTTACTATTGACACATTTGGGCTAAGAAAAAAATCCGCTTGGAACGCGTCTTTGTCGCTGACCACCCAATATTCCCATAGCTAGAACACAGTACTCATTGCGGTGAATATGAGCGGGGCATAATCTAATTTATCTATTTTGTTTAACTATTCTTATCAGATTCTTGTAAGTTCGCAGACAAATATTATCACACTTTAATCCTGAAAACAATTCGCTAATTATGTCGCATTCTCGTAGATTGACTATCAGCCCTATCACACATGTCCCGCCCTTTGTTAAAAACAGAATAAAGCCAATTTATAAATTCGTCTCCAACACGAACACCATTAATTATGTTGCTGGCTGGGTGGCTGAGAAAAACTTACTCCACTCATTTCGCTATCAATACCATCGTGTATTGTCCCTTTTGCTCCTCCAATTGTATCATCGTTTTGCTGAGCTGCTTCGTGACTTATGTCTTCTTCTGCTACTTTTAGTTTTTAACTTTGTGATCTTCGACATAGAGTTGAATTTTCCTTTGCCAAGTTAGCGAAATTTAACTTTTTCGGAAATGAATCAATAGTAGCGTCCCTGTCTATTGTTTTGTTCGCCAGCCTCCCCGGCGTTAATGGTGTTATCTCGACCCTCGAACGCAAGCACCTCTCCGTATATTTCTTTATCTTGTCCACTCCGTTGGCGGTTACCAATATTTTTTTTTAATTCATTTGCTAATTTCGAAAATGAGAAGGCGTTCGCGATCACATCTTTCAGTGATCGTAGATTTAGGCTTGCGCGCATTAATAAAATTAACGAATGTTTTTTAAATTAATTGAACGCACCGTAGGTACTTGGAATTTTATTATCCACCATCGGATGCCTTCTCGGTATAAGTCGTTAAAAATGTAAATTGTATTTGATTATATTTTGCTTGATTCATTTATTTAGAAGTTCTGTCGGGTTGTTGAGAGTTGAGTTATCAAATGTTGACTCATCGTTGAGAAGTACCTCAATAGTTTTAAACCTAACTACATGGTCTAATCACCATCGTTCAGACATAATAGTACAAAGCAATCTATAATTTAACATACGTATTTCATTATTATTACAGTTATAATACCTTAACCTCAAAACTAGGAGAGGGTTGAGAGCCTTTACGACTTTATCCTACAATGTTAAGAATAAATGAATATCATATCGCAAACAAACATGACAGAACAATCCTTACCATTTCCCATGATTGTTTACATTAAATTACAACATTGGGTTTATAGGTGGTATGTTGATAATAGTACGAGTTGTCGGCGCGAGCGCAGCCTCGGGCGGGGGCGGGGCCGACGCATGCGCGGGCCACCCCGGCGACGACGCCCCATGCCGCACGCGGGCGAAACACCTCGCCTATGTAAGAATTGTTGGAAAAATATGTGGAATATGTATTTGGAAAAGTATATGAATTCAGGGCTGGTGATGTATGGGTAGCGTGGAATTAAGTCTGGTTAAACTGGAATGTAGGTACGTAGCGTAGGACGCCCTTGGGCGAGATGGAGCGACGACATCAAAAAGGTGGCTGGTAGTGGCTGGCGGAGAACTGCTCAGGATCGAGCTTGTTGGCGTGCCATGGAAGAGGCCTATGTCCAGCAGTGGACGAGCAGAGGCTGATGATGATGATAAAACTGTAATGGAGGACTCTTCCAGTCCAATAGTGTCTGAAATGTTGTGAAGATAATTATAGTTGAAATAGTCTTACATAAGTTTGAATGCTCTAGAATCACAAAAGATACGAAGTTGATGAAATTCTAAAAAGATCTTTTGAAATTAAGCTGGAGTTTCTGTTAACAACGTCGGTTTCGCTTCTTTTGTCTTCCATTACATAAAAATGTAACCACAATTTACCATTACCCAACACAAAGCGACGCAGTATCGACGCAGCTTAATTCCAATCGGATCATTGAAAGAACAATACGGTATGCGCACGAGTGGATTGCAAGCCGACCTCATTACGCGTACGCGCAGGCTACACATGTGATTTCACCGCGTTATCTTTACTAATACATCAATGGCTTGTCCAGTATTGTTAGTGACGCGACGCGGGGCTATTGTGATGTGTTGCTTTACATCGTCTGGGTTATAGTGATGGGATAGTATATTCGATAAATAGAAAACTGAAAATTACTATAACGTTTAAGTATCCTTACAAAATACCGTCAATTGGCATACAGTTCAATTCGATTAATCAAAAACTTTAGGCACATTAACATGTGGAGCCCATATTATTCGTACCGTACAAGTTCATCCAGGACAAGTCGTGGATATAAAACTCCTTGACGGAACATATCGAAACGTATTTGCGATTGACAATTTAATTAAATCTGCAATGATTCGTTTTTTGTATTCTCATTAACAATTTTAAAGTATCGATATCCCAAACATGGTGCATCTCTAAACCAGCCAGTGAATGGAAGTACTTATAGCACAAAGCCCTTGTTACGTAACGCATATTGTTACAGTCTGCCAGGATTAGACTTGTGTCGATACCTTCAGTACTAGACTTGACATTTAGACCCCTTTACATCTCCGTCTATAGTGTTTACGACACTACAAATTACTGCTTTCAATGCTCTAGTTTCACAGAACAGTGTTTATAGATTCTGTTCTGTCTCTTCATCATGCATCAATTTTGTCTTAGTCAGTGTTTAATTTTGATAGCCAGTTATTATGCTTTGCTTACGACATCCTCAGTATTATATATTGGATTTATTTGTACTGTAAAGCTTTGCTAAAAGCGACATCCGAGCGGAGCGGGACAGGAATGTCATCATTGGCCCGCCATACCCATATAACCGAACATCGTTGGGGTAAGACGAGTTCTTGAGTGAAGACCAAGAAATGGCAAACGAAATGTAGGACACTTTCAGGCTAGACAGCGTAACGATCTTTGCAGTGTAGCCGATAACAGCTTGATGAGATTGTTTCATTCCCTCGATGTACGCGGTATAAAAGGCAAGGCGAAATGCGTCGTTCGGATCGTTGTAGTGTCTACAGCGTAAGGGTGGAAACTCTCCTTACGACGGATCGTCCGATGGAACGGAGGTTGGGGAATCAAATCGTGCAATTTCCTCGCGTCTGCGAATGCGTTGCTCTATGGGATGCATTTTGGAGAGTCTTCTCCAACATGCATCCCATAGAACACCGACAGTCTAACTACTCTTCGCCTGTATTCCAGGCTTTGGAGACCGTTTTGAGCTAAATTTGGATCGCCAATTAGCCTCTTCGCACGCCTGTCTACCGAATCCAAAGTAGCCAGCACCAGCCCAAATGTGGCTGCAGTACTCCACACACGAACGGACCTGTGCTTTGTATAACATTAGACACTGGCTGGTTGGAGTTTTATTTTTTCATTATGATGTAGGTACAGACCAAAAAAGAGTATCTGAAAATACATAGAACTACTTACTGCTCGGTATTTTCATGTCTGAAACTGTAGCTACAAATAACACGTGCACATGGTTTTTTTTTAAAGACTTTGTCCTACACTAGGATTTACTCTTATATCGTGGGCGTGTTTACAAACATATAAACATACAAAGCCAAATCCGGAACAACTATCTGTTAGCCATACAAGTATTTGTTCCGTGCGGGAATCGAACCCGCAACACGCAGCGCAGCAATCGATCGCTCAGCCATTGCACCAGCCGTGTCGACGTTACATCTTGACTAACCCTCTTTATACATCTCATATATGCAAGAACAAAATCAAAGTACTTTAAAAGAACAAAAATTTCACTTTAATTTGTATAATTATCGAGTAATATAACCCATACATATCTTTAATAAGGAAATAGGTCGCCCGGAAATTGACCTTCATACTTTAAAATCCCCTTATCTTAACTTCCAATCGTTAGCTTATAAGATTAGATTTCATAATTGTCTAGTTAAAACCGCCTCAGGGCAGCAATTAGTTAAGAACAAAGGGGTCGTTACTAACCAGCAGTGACACTACCAGCCTACCACACCAATTTATCAATAAGGTGACACAGCTATGTCTTGACCTAAGGGCCAAAAATTGTCTTACAAGCCCCAACTTAAAATATCTTTATCCTACTTTTAGGTCTTAAATGGCTGGACTGTTTTAGTTAATGGTTACTGTAAAGAGTAGTTAGTGGGGTTATCGTAGATAGGTTTATAGATACACCATTTATTTCCTGTACATTTCATAATCATCATTATCTTAGCCGAAAGACGTCCACTGCTGGACATAGGACCGGTCGTCGTGGAGATCCTTGAGGGAGGCCCCAAGGATCTCCACGACGACTGGTCCTACGCCTCCCGCATCCAGCGGTTTCCCACGGCCTTCACCAGATCGTCGGTCCACCTTGTCGGGGGCACGCTGCGTCTTCCGGTGCGTGGTCGTCACTCGAGAACCCGTCGGCCCCATCGGGCATCGGTCCTGCGGATCATGTGCCCGGCCCACTGCCACTTATGTCACTTACTCCATAAGAATTATGTTAATTATTCCAATCGGTAATTTAGCTGCCTCGAGTAGGAGTATAAACTGCAAAAGTAGAAGCTCAATTAGAATCGGCCTTTTCGTCTATCCAGGGTGTCTTAGTTTAAACACTTTCACAAGCCATAAATTATACGTGCTTTCATAAAAAAAAATAGGTGTAGCATCGTAGTGCATCTATAAAAAAAAACTAGGAGAAAAAATCCAGAGAAATCATCTTCAGTCAATTTCTAACCATATTATTATTCACACGTTTATTTGATTCATCCATCGTTTCTTTAGTCTTCCTCTACTCTTCACTACATTTTTCTCATTCCTCCGCATCATATACCAGAAAACCTAACCGACAATATATGTCACTCCAAATTCAAAATTCGCAATACCGCCAAAATGGCTGCCCAAACTCTAAATTGCTAAACAATTACTAAAGCACCGGTGTTATTAAACAGCAGTGACAAGCCCGTCCTCAGCAATCTGTCAATTAGGCGACATTCCTGTGCCCTGACCCACTGACTGCGCAAGCGCACCGAGGATGACTAACGGCTGTGTTCACTTCACCCTTTACCTTGCTGTAGGTATCGTACATATGTAGACAGGCATAAACTTGGTGTATGATTGTTTTGCACCATGTTTAGATTTAGCAGTGTTACATGATAAGAATAACTGGTCGCTCTGATTAACTCAAGACAATGTTTGAGTTCTTTCTTCAGAATTAGCTTACTGATATAAGTTCATAGGTATTATGTTCAGGGGTATTATAAAATCACTGATTATTTAGAAGACAATAAAGCTGACTGAGCTGCTCGCTCTGCTAAGCATTGTTATTAAGCAATATGCGTAATTATGACATTTTAAACACTGTTTTTTTTAAGTCACGTAAATGATTGTAAACGTTTTCATTTTTAATATCTGGACTTGAAAAAAGATCCCTGAGTTTGTTTCGGCTATTTCTTCTCAGAGGTAGTCAGAAAGTCAGATAGGTTTCATCTAGTTAAAAAAAATATATATGACGTGTAAAAGTGATCAGTGATCCAACTAGCTTAATAAACGATTTCATTTCATATAATTGTGTTTTTTTTTTTACAATGCATAAATATGTGAGCTGTCACGCCCTTTATACAGGGGCTTTAATTTAGGTAAAAATTTTTTACTTTGCTGGTATTTTGGCTTGGCTAGCTGGCATATGGTAAATAACTTCATTGCTGTTGTGTTTTCTTGTGTTCATTACTATATATAGTATTGTATAGAGTCATGTGTTTTAAACGAACAGACAGCTGTGCTGCTGGGGACTTTGTTCCGCCACTTCTTCTCAGCGAAAGCACTAGGAAGTGGCGACAGGCGGGCGTTTTGGGGAAACTGTCTTATGTAATATTGACGTTGAAAAGGTGCTGATTTTCACCCTAATTTGAATAAGTAACTAACATGCTTTAATTTTGGTCATGTATAGGTTTTTGAGCGAATTGTAAGTTTTTTTTTTTTTTTTTTTGTATGTTAATGTCGTTGCGACGTTCGTATGGAGCACGTTGTGAATTTTCATCATAGCAACATCGGCTTAAGGTTCCGTTTCACTCATTCGATTCTGTATTGATTTTATGTCCACTTCTAATATTTTTTGTATAGTTTTGTGCTATATGATAAATTAGTGGCACATATCTCCTCAGGATTGTTTTACTACACTTGTGAAATAAACGAGATGAAATTAGTTTCGCATCAATTGATTTTCCTTCAAATAAAGGTAAACAGCAGGCAAATTGCGTAACACACTATCAGTAGCAATGGGTTTCATTTTGACAGTTCAACAACATTCGTTGCGTTATTTAGATTATTGAGCGGACATATTTTCAAACACTGTAATGTTATGTACATATTCAGATATACTTACACTTATTATTTATACTCATATTCATACTTATATATGTATCATTCATTTCCACGGTCCATAATATGCTTTCCATTATTATGAGGCTCTGTTTTGATCATATTCCACTACACCAGGACTCATTTTTCTGTTCACAGACTCAGTCCTCAACTTTACGCCTAAGTTTCGGTTACTTAGCGACCCCTTAGTGTAGGAAGCCGTACCTATGCAGGACTGTATCACTTTTTCCTATCAAACACAGCACTTTTTAATTTAATACCATTTATATTTACATTGTTACAGAACATTTTCATTATTTTGACATTTTATTGACAACATTGTTGATGATGTATCTATGACAACCTTCTCATCAAAATTCTTGTTGGTCTGCTATTTTTATTTCATAATTGTTATTCGAACTCTTTTATGGTAAAATTATTTACCGTTCCTCGTCCATATTTTCGAATATTTTAAATTTCGACCTCCGACCGTTCTGCGAGGTTTCTTTAGGAATCATCGCAGAGCAGTGGTCAGTCGAGCTCTGGCTTCCAAACAAGCCTCTTAAAAAGTAGGTCTCCAGTAAACGCTGCCTCGAGAGCCCTTCTAGGGTGTTTCCTGCTGTGCCAGTCTCTATATAACTGGTGCGCCTGGAGCTGCCTGGCCCTTTGCCGCCGGAGCCCTCGACTGCTGCCGGCCTAGTGACGCCGGGGCAGTCCCTCTTCTGTAGCTGCCGCCGGTCTACCAGGGCCGTTCTTCTGTAGCTGCCGCCGGTCTACCAGGGCCGTTCTTCTGTAGCTGCCGCCGGTCTACCAGGGCCGTTCTTCTGTAGCTGACGCCGGTCCACCAGGGCCGCTCCTCCGTAGCTGCCGCCGGTCCACCAGGGCCGCTCCTCCGCAGCTGCCGCCGGTCCACCAGGGCCGCTCCTCTGCAGCTGCCGCCGGTCCACCAGGGCCGCTCCTCTGCAGCTGCCGCCGGTCCACCAGGGCCGCTCGTCCGTTGCTGTCGCCGGTCCACCAGGGCCGCTCGTCCGTTGCTGTCGCCGGTCCACCAGGGCTGCTCGTCCGTTGCTGTCGCCGGTCCACCAGGGCCGCTCGTCCGTTGCTGTCGCCGGTCCACCAGGGCCGCTCGTCTGTTGCTGTCGCCGGTCCGCCAGGGCCGCTCGTCTGTTGCTGTCGCCGGTCCGCCAGGGCCGCTTCTCCGTAACTGCCGCCGGTCCACCAGGGGCCGCCCCTCACCATCACCCATCAATCATTCATCTACATTATTCATTTTTATACTTCCATCTTGTCTTTTCTGTATACTTAATAAATACTGTCTCCCTCTAAAGTCTTTTTCTTGTCGTTACACGACAACACATAGAGTAATGGATTAGTAATATGCTTTGAAATGATTCCAACTGATAGTAATATTGTGTTACGTAATTAGGGTGCTGGTAGTATAGTTCAAAAGTTATTAAACTATTTTAGTACATACGTAAATTAGAATCACTCACAAAAAGGTCATAAAAGTTCATTTAAATAAAGGGCAGCCGGTTTTACGACAAATATTCTAAAGATCTGGGTTTCTTAGGCGCCAGGTGCAGTAAAAAGGTTAACAAGCGCAAAGTTATTTTCGAATAAATCTCAATACGATCTCTAACATTTCCCACGATAAACCTAAAATCCTGCCAACCCTACCAACGGAATCTTAGAAGACATTAACTTTCAAATGCCCACTAAATACTAATAAGATAAACAGCCTTCATTTATCTACAAACAACTAATCAAATCGTCATCAGTGATTAATTAACTTTAATTGAACACTTGGAATCATGTTACTAATACTAAGATAACTCGATACTCGGCGCTCTCGCTATCGAATCGAGTCGAAGCGACTACGTGACTTGCGATGCATTAAGATAGTGTATTACATATTTCACCACCTATACGACCTCAGCTAGAAACCTTTGTAGTGACAGTTTGCAGACTACGCCACAAAAATGTCGAAAGTAAAAATGTTGCCAGCGAAAATATTATGTGATTTGTATCTTGCTGTGTAGAGCGTGTGAAAGATCTTATTTTTTGACTTACTCGTACGTTTACCTTTCCTTGATTTATTTGGCAAATGTCTTTTTTTACGTGGTACGTGGTTTTGAATTTCTGTCCATGAACATTATTATTTTACCCACTAATATTATAAGGAGGTGAAAGCACATCATTCATATAGTACCAAAAAAGTCGGTAAGAATAAAATCAAAATAAAAATCTTTTGCTGACTTATGGGAAATCACATCCTGCAGGGTGATTACGTAACACACTATTAGTAGCAATGGACAGCCTCCGTGGCGTAGCGGTAGCGGAAGCGGCCGCTGCGCAAGGTGGCGCGGGTTCGATCCCCGCACAGTGCAAATATTTGTATGCATGAATATGAATATTTGTACTGGTCTGGTCGTGCCTCGGAAAGCACGTTAAGCCGTTGGTCCCGGTTGCCATACGAACATCTAGTGGCAGTCGTTACGGGTTTTGGAGCCCTCAAAAGTCCAACAATTTGTCTAACTGCAATGCTTCGATGTCGCCTTCGGGTTGTGGAGGTCAGACGGCAGTCGCTTCACGGAAAATGTCGAAGTTTAGCCATATCAGCAGTTGGACTGGTAAAGCGGACCCCAGACTCCAAAGCTGAAAAGGCTTCGGATACGACTGGGATTAACGCTGGGGTGATGATGATGATTATTAGTAGCAATGGGTTTAATTTTGACAGTTCAACAACATTCATTGCGTTAAGTTTTGTGCAATGTGAGTTAAAATTATACCAATAGGACGTTACGCAATTAGGGTTCTGAACTTGTTTTAACTACAAACTTGTTATATAAATATGATTTTTGGACTTTTCAATTACAAACAGCCGGTCCTACTTTTATATAGTCATCCGCTGTAATATATAGTATAGTATGCTCAAGGAGTTATTTGTCATAAGGAGCATAGTACAATTATTATTTTTTTGAGTGAATTTATGTATTGGGTATAAAATGTTCGACACTTGAATGGATATCTTTTATGAGTTTGTATAGTATCTTCGGAACAGATCCGATTAAAAAAAATTATCACTAAAGGGAAGCTCCGTATTTCCAAGTGCCATAGGATACATTTTAGGAATTCGTTGGCTTTGTTAAAACAATACTAGCCTGTTACTGTTCTATTGCAAGACAAAGATTTCCTCCTGGCAGGGGCGCGAGCTGATCGATGACCGTGGCCCTGGCACTCAGGCAAGTGAACAACACGGGTGGGTTTTAGTCAGTAAAAGTCTGACACGCCCTTCCGCTACGTCCAGAGCGGGAAGGTCATTTTTGATGATTACTCAGCCTGAAAAAAAAATACGCAGAGACGTCTTCTCATATAGAAAAGGCACAAACATTGAACACTATGCTTATTCAAAACGGATTGGTGACTTCAGACTTCTATGAACACTGACGTATTCTGTTCTTGTTAGATAATTGAAATGAATCCTGTTCAATGGCTTTTAATACGTATTCTGTCTTTTAACTTTAATTAAGCTCTGCAATGTAAATTATTGCTATTTTTCCATGCCATATAGTGTGGCGTAGTGTGTCAAGGCTCAAAGATTATCCTCTATAATGGCTTCATTACGTACCACAGGTACCACTAACCGTCTCTAACAACATTATGTTAATAGAACGCTGGTTATACCATCCAGGCACGCGATACACATTTAAAAAATGGAACAATTTTAAATTCGCCCCCCGCAGTGAAACGCCCGCGCCGCTCAGATTGGCAGAGTGAGTGACGTCTGCTGTCCTTATTGGTCGATAAGATATGACAGATAAGAGTAAGCGGGCCACATAAAAGATGATGTGTCTCTTCCTGAGCATTTTGGACTTGTAAAAATTTCAAAACGGTATCGCGGTAACAAAAAGGGTACATTATCTTAGTCTCGGGCCGGTCATCTCGTATCTATCACACGGGAATGAAAACATCTGTCGACATTTTGTTATGTCTGGATCTTTTTTACGTGCGCGCGCGCATTATGAAGTGGTAAGATGTCTTGGTTTTGTTTGGATTGTGTAATAGCGAGGTCGATCGCCCCTGCTCCGTTTCAAACATTATTATGAGCCCTAACGGGTCCTGACGTGTAGCGAGGGATCCCTCTGGACATTATCCGAGTCCTACCACAGTTGTACAAGTTAACACAATACAAAGATGTTCGATAGTGTAGCGTATAATGCGACCTCGTCATTGTTATCTTACATCTACGATGCACTATTGAATGTATACCGTTATGAGGCTTTGGTTATATTAAATTTAAGATATCTTATAATGTTACTGAATTCTCTTGCATCGAAATACATAGTGCTTGTAATTAGCAAACAAATAAAATCGAATAAGCTACTATGAAGCTTTAATTACTTAAAACTTACAAATATATTCAAACCGTAAGCAATATTATTCGCTTTGAAGCCAGATCATGAAGTTCTAATCAACCAAGCTTTTTAAAAAAATACCATTATATCTATCGATCTGGGCTAATATTGAAACTGAAGAGTTTGTTTGTTTTTACTGATGCTTTTTTGATCGCGTTAAGGTCTGGAATAACTGGGGCTCTACTCTGAAGTGACACATTCGAATGATGTGATCGGACAAGCACTCGGCCGAATTGAATATTGTTGTCCTACTACGAAAAAAGTCATTTCACTACTATCTTAAGTAGAGCACATTCATTTCAACACTGAAAGGAAGAAAAATATTTATTGTGACTCGTACAGGAAAATTTTAAAACTAAACTAAGTAGACACAATTATGTAAAAACAAGTTATACATAAAAAAAAAAGAAAAATAATTATAAAGTCCCTTACGAGGCCAAAACGCTCCTATCTCAGCACAGTGTTTCGACATTTAAGATTAAAGATAGGACTGATAGAACCAGGTGTGATATCACGGGCAATCTGAGACAATGTTATATTTTCTTACAATGACAGACATTGTAAGAAAATATAACATTCATTGAAATTATAATACACAATTCATTTAATTAGTACATACACACATCAAATAGTAACTTCATAGTTGGAGCGACCGAACATTCGGCCGATACGTTAAATTTTACCACTTCGGAATAAGACCCCCTGGTCGGATTTGAGAAATTCGGTAGGCATTTGAAAGCCAAATTTTATACAATACTAGCAGCCGCCAGCGACTTCGTTCGCGTGGAATTAATTCTGCTCCGCTCCTATTGCTCGCAGCGTGATGTTATATAGCCTAAAGCCTTCCTGGATTAATGGGCTATCCAACGCAAAAAGAATTTTTCAAATCGGACCAGTAGTTTCTGAGATTAGCGCGCACAAACAAACAAACTCTTCAGCTTTATATATTAGTACTAGTACCTTGTGTATAAATTATAGCGGCCGCCAGCGACTTCGTTCGCGTGGTTTAGTTATGCTCCGCTCCTATTGGTCGCAGCGTGATGTTATATAGCCTAAAGCCTTCCTGGATTAATGGGCTATCCAACGCAAAAAGAATTTTTCAAATCGGACCAGTAGTTCCCGAGATTAGCGCGCACAAACAAACAAACTCTCCAGCTTTATATATTAGTATAGATGTAAAGAAAACCCTGTCCGATCCGTGAAGGTATTGTTAGGTATTGATAACTGAATATACTAATGCCTACAAAGCCGGGCTAAACTTAAAAAACAATCCCCCTAAAAAAATAAATATTATTTCGTAAAAAGAGGTAACTTAATATATAAGCGGTAGGCAATACATGCGCGGACGAAGGGGGGCAGGGCATGCTGCACGCGTGAGCATCGTTATTCGCTCATAATAATACCGTCAAAAATTGATGTTGTCATTTTTTTTCAAATTATCAAATTTTGGGAAAGTATGTAAGTAGGAATTAATTCGCGGCAAAAAAAAAGATTATTTCTAAAGCCATTAGTATTGTACTATTATGATTATGTAAAATTTCATATTTTATTTGGTCATGTGTTTAATGTTTAATTCTGCAGGTGGCAGATTCTGTTCCTTCTCTCCATGCATCGAGCAAGTGCAGCGAACTTGCTTAGCGCTTAAAGAATACGGTTACCAAGAGATTTCTACTATGGAAGTGCTGCAGTCTGAGATCAAAGTCACCAGGAGGACAGTGCCCGTAAGAGATTTGTCCTTCCTCAAGCAAAAGGTAAGATTCCATTTGTATTCTTCATTTGTTTCCATGTGTCGCTTTTAGGCGAACTAAATGGAAAACTTTTCGAATTCCTACTTTTTTTGTATCAGAATAAAGATTTTATTTCTGCTGACCACCTTGAACTTAACCCGGATGGTTAAGATGGCGTCTCGAAAACAAATACGTTGAATTAACTTGTATGGTTTTAGCCGACCATTCAGTTGTCGATGAAATTCCTATCTCGACGTAAGCGATCATCTCCGGATAGATTACAACTATTTGGCTAACAATTTAACCGGATGTACAGATACGGATTTACAGATCAACAGCGGGTTTTAACATCTTTAAACTATCCAAAATGTAAAAGACCGCGTGTGTGTCTTGTCTTGTGACTTTAAGACTAGAGT
The DNA here is from genome assembly GCA_017933935.1 of Sesamia nonagrioides. Lineage (NCBI taxonomy): Eukaryota > Metazoa > Arthropoda > Insecta > Lepidoptera > Noctuidae > Sesamia > Sesamia nonagrioides. The sequence continues at coordinate 122,063 of JADWQK010000085.1, forward strand.
GAATAGGCTCTTAATAAACTATACTTACTTTATCATCATGGATTGCGTCACTGCTTACCATCAGGTTTACAATTATAAGAAAAAAAAGGCCCGCGTTATCGCAATTGTGATTTTTTTTTTTATATATAAATTACAAACTAGCGCTTGACTGCAATCCCGCCTGATGGTAAGCAGTGATGCAATCGTTGATGGTAAAGCGTGCTAGTTTATTAAGCCTACTCACTCAAAAGAACTGAGTAAATAGGAAGGAAGACGGCAGTTGAGCGCGGTGATGCAATGTTAAACCCAACAATACGACCAACGATGCTGCGCCAGAGGGATATTGATCTGGAGGCCCTCCACAACCAAACTCCCGACACAACAACATTTCGCGCATCGTACCCGGCACGTACATCGCAACACAACTGCTCAGACCCGTCCTCCGTACGGCTTCACCAGACATCATGCCGGAACACGACGAATCGCTTGGCGGCATGGCTTTGTCTGGTTGGTGGTAACTTACGCCGGCGGCCGATGTTGTGGCCTACCACCGAGGCATAGGCATAGGCATGGCTTCTTCCGATCCCAAGATATGATCCTGCAGCTAATCTAAATCTAAAGTGATACCTAAAACTAATTAAACATAAATAAGAGCAAACTCACTCACTTGGGTAACTCATACACAAAAACTCACTCGATTACATCACACCATGGCGCTCCTTGTCGTCTTTTATAGGGACTTTCTTTTTAAACTTTAGTTTTCTCTTTTATATTAATTTACTTCTTTTATTTTTAGTTTCTATTTTGTTTGCATTTTCATACCGATTATTATGTCCAGTAGAAGTTCATTAAATACAAGCATCTCCTTGATTAAGAGGTGGCCTCTAACTCATGTGTTTCTTTTCATTGTATCTAATTGCAATTTCCATTTTTATTTACTTTGCACCATACGCAAATCCTAACCCTTAGTTTTATAAAAATCATATAATTAAAACCAACCCAACTTAAAATATTCAAGCAAACAAAACATAGCTCAGAGCCTATCTCCCATCGGCTCTTAATTTACTAATGGCAAGATCTGGGCCATTCGACTGACCTGGGCTGACACATTAGACGGCTGACTTACGACTCTTCAACACACGCCGAGGATCGATCAGGGCTAACGAGCAGATAATTGACAGTATCACTTGGTGGCAGTATAGCTTACTGTTTCTGTACTCGGACCGGTTTAAGGCCATTCTAATAATTGTACGTTCGAGTTGAGGACCTATTTTGAGTATATGTATATACATACTTCGATGGGGCAAGCTAGTTATTCATTTAGTTATTAAAGAATATAGCTAATCGATTATGTGAAATTCTCTTCTTCTTTTTTCAAGGTGAGATTCAACCTCAAGTCTTGATGTCTTTATGGAATAGATACCACAATTTTGCCAATAACACGTGTAATAAATTATAGAAATTCTTTGAAAATTTTATTTCATAATAATTGCGGATATTGCCAATGACAGTTGAAGAAGACGGCCGCGTGAGCCGTCTATGAGGGAGGTTTGAGGCAAAGTCATGATGTGGCCACTATGCTGCGATATTTCAATGTTCTTTATGAATTATTTACTGAATGCACTTTTTACTTCATAAATCACGCGCTTTTAGTTAGTAAACGACACTATAAACAATTTAAAAGTCCAATGAAAAATGCGCGTGACACTCATTTTAGCTTTGCCGTCAAAACTTTTTTAACAAGTTGCCTATTTTTATTCATGAAATTCTCATCGTGTATAGTTAGTTGAAGTGAGCTTATGAGGCTGTCAATAGGGTCAATCCAAATGTCACAAATGTGACAGCTCTCACTTCACATACGTTTTCACCGTGAGATGATTACAGAGAGGACATGCAGATTTAAACTTTTTTTTTCGGTTTTGGCAACTGAGCCGGTTATCTAAACGTTGTGTTAGCCTATTTTATACTTCACGTCTAAAGACAGATTACGTACAGACGATAGCATATCAAGCTACTAGGTACAATCTGTCAGATTTCTCTATTAGATTATCAACTTTATCTTTAAAGTGTTAAGGTTCAAGGTTCATTGAGAATATTTGACAGTTTAGGGTAGCTTAACTTGCAGTCGTCCGTACTTACCGTCCAAAATACATTTTTTTTTTAAGCCCGTACAGTGCGTATGGCAAGGTCTTCCCTAAATCCTTCCAGGAGCTTTTATATAACTTTACTTTTATTTATTTTGGACGTAATCCTTCTTCGCACTTGAACCTGACGCCAAAAGCTGTGTTTAAAATCAGTTTTATTCGACTTGAAAAGCTGGTTAACTAAAGCGTTATTAATAGAAACTCCTTTCTGCAGTTAACCGCAAGAGCATAGTTGGCTTCATTATTTTCAGCTTCACAAGACTTTATTACATAATCAGGCTTTTAATTTTAGGTCCATAGGAAAGGCCTTTTAAAATAGAACATTTCTTAAATGGTAGTACGTTCTAAATTGAATGGGCTGCGGATATGAATGGGGTTACCGCGGAGACTTTGAGTCGATTCGGCCAATAATTGGACCTACGCGGATCCGCAAAACGCGTAGTGCTGAGTAAGTACGGTCATAAGTATTAAAGGTTGGGCAATGAGATTGGCGATTTCCGAAAATAAGCTGTTCACTGAAGAAAAGGTATAGCTATGGAACCCAGAAATAATTAAACGTACTAGACACGACATTATGGACATTATGTTTATATTGATATGAATTGAATACCACATTGATTCGTATCTCCACGCTATTACTTCGTTTCGCTTTATGTATATTGAATTGGACCATCAAATGCTACAAGATTTTTTTAAATCCGACTGTTTGCTCCAGAGATTTGCGCTTTCAAAAGAACGAACAGAAAATCAAAGGAACTCTTCAGTTTAATGATAAAAATGATATACATAAGTATAGACAGAGTCCATAATGTCGTGTAATAGTATAAATCTAACTACAGAAATAAGAGCAGCAGAAATATTAAGAAAGTGGGCCGAAACAATTATCATGGGAAACAGAACTTTGCTCACCAGTGGGATAATTCAAGCTAAAAAACTAAAGTGAGTAACTAAAGTGGCAGTGGGCCGGGCACATTGCCCGTAGGACCAATTCCCGATGGGGCCGACGGGTTTTCGAGTGGCGACCACGTACCGGAAAACGCAACGTGGGTAGGCCTCTGACTAAGTCGACTGACGACCTGGTGAAGGTCGTGGGAAACCGCTGGATGCGGAAGGCGCAGGACCGGTCATCGTGGAGAACCTTGGGGGAGGCCATGTCCAGCAGTGGACGTCTTTCGGCTGAAATGGTGATGATGAACAGTAACAGTTACTATGAATTTGTTGCTTCGATTAATTCCTTAAATAATCAACCCGTGGCATTACGTATCATCTTAGATTTTGAATAAAACATACAAGAACAGTACTTAAAATTTTATAAATCCATAGAAATTACTTAATATTCTCAGTTCTTAAGCCCTCAATGGGCTCACAAACACTCGTCAATGCTCTGTCAATGAATCTGGCTGATTTCCGAGCCCCTGATAAATCGTCTAGTGACGTAGATTGAAGCAACAGAAAGTTGAAGTAGATGGGGTACTAACCCGCCCATCACAGTGAATAGTGATCGTGTATCGAATTAAATTGAAGTAACTTAGGTTAAACTCATTGATTGATTGATGTAAATGGATTGCTTAGAGGAATATATGTGAGAATATTTTACTGTTTTCTCGAATCACCTGGTTATATTGAAGTTATTGCCGTCGTATTTACTTACGGAGTGAACAATATCTTTGAGGAAATCGTTATTTCTGCTATGTGTTTAAATTGCTGAGCAGCCTATATGCTACGTGGCTGGCTAGTGCGCTGACGTTACGTGGCTGTCGTTCAACAATTTCTTGGCCCTATTTATTGCATTCGTCATAAAAATAAAAAATGTTTATTGATACCAGATACATTCACAACTTTACAGGGTAAAACGAGTAACAATTTAAATTTATAGTACAATACATGCTAATATTGATTCCCAAACTAAGCTTGAGCTTGTATTTTGGGGTCATTACAAATCCGACTAAAATGTCGGATGCTGTACTAATTTAACTAATAATATAAACGTGAAAATTTGTATGGGTGTATGGATTTTTGTTACTCTTACACCCAGAAACTACATTTATATATATAAACGAAATTTGGTACACGGATGGTTTATCACATAGGATACTTTTTGTCCCGATTTTCTCACATGTTTGAAACTTATGCGGGTGAAACGGCAGGGCACATCTAGTAAGATTATAAATTCGAAAGTAACTCTGTCTCTATGTTCCCTTCTTACACTAAAATCCCTTTGGATTTCCACAAAATAAGGGAAGAACTTAGGCATACTTTTTATTCCGATAACACGTTCCCGTGGATGTAGCCACTGTAATGGGTGAGTTTATTTTTAACTGACTTCAAAAAGGAGGAGGTTACTCAATTCGACCGTATATGTTTTTTTTTTTATGTTTGTTCGCGCATAACTTCGTCATTTATAAACCGATTTTGATAATTCTTTTTCTGTTGGAAAGAAGACGTTCCCAAGGTGGTCCCATGATAAGGATATCAGGGTTTGATGGTGGAAGACCAGAGAAAACAAGGGGAACTTTCAAAAATTGCAGGGGCGACTTGTGCATTTCTTAGCATTTTCATTAAGTATTTTAAAGCACTACAATTTAGTAAAGGTCTGGAGTAGAGCTGATGATGGAGCCGGGAGACAGTCGAAGGAACTCCTCAACAATTCACAGCAGCTACCTTGTATTTGGGCTCGTTTAATTTGTATTGATAAGAACTTTACACCTAGATGGGTTGTGACTGACATAAAAGCTCTGATGATGAAGACAAAAGCCAGTTCCGGAAACTCCTCAACAGTTTACAGTAGCTACTTTGTGGTTGGACTTAATTCATTTATATTGATGAGACCTTTGCACCCACTGGGTTAAAATAATGGTCTGCAGTAAAATTGATGATGAAGACCATAGGCAGTTGAGGGAATACCTACTTACCGGCTAAAAATTAAATTAAACAAAATTACGTCGTTTCCCAACTATATTTAGGTCAGCTTCCAGTCTGACCGGATGCAGCTGAATACATACTTACGCTTAAGCTGAATACATACGGCGTACTTTTAACAACTAAAAAGTGTAAAATAAAAACTTTTTTACAAAAAAACAACCGACTTCCAAAAACCACTACAAAGTGAAAAATAACTAATTTCGGAAGTCGGTGTCAAAAACGAATATACAAAAACCAAAGACACCGACTTCCGAAATTAGTTATTTTTCACTTTGTAGTGGTTTCTGGAAGTCGGTTGTTTTATTGTAAAAAAGTTTTTAATTTAATAAATCATGGAATGGACAGGGTCTACTTAAGTTACAATTCAGGAGACGAAACTTTAAAAAAAAAACACTATTGATAACACTTTTATATGGTGATCATTGTATTTGCTATTTATACCTAAATACCACAACGAGACAAGACACTACAGGTACACGACTCCTCTTTACAATGATGACTTGATCCAACAAACGCATATCATTTCATCCCAGGTGGCTCACAATCAGATCTTCAGCGCGATTGTCTCTTTGTTAGTCATCATGCCTGTCAGCGGTTGTCACCCGCCTGGTGCAGGGTATGCGAGGAGAATTTTGCCGTTGAGTAAGCAAGGGGAGAAGGTGCGCTTCTAAAGCTTAATAAAAATCTTCCTTCGATTGATTTGATTTTGCGAGATAAGAGATAGGCCTCTCTAACCACAAGCACAAGCCAATAGTAACAATGGAACTGGTCGACTGTTTCTCCAGCAAAATACTGAGCTGAAATCCATGCGAACGGCAGAGTAACTTCTGCATTGAGCTGTGTTTTAGTCCCGTCTGTTGGCCAAATTCCAGCAGGAGGCGTCATTACATTCTCACATTCTCAGGTCACCGGCAGTCGATGAAAACCTGCGCTGAGCTCTGTTTTGCAGAGGGTCGCAGTATAATGCTGAGCGGCAGCCGTTTTGCGTGGATGTGACGCATGTTCCCTCAACCATTTCTTATTTTTTGTGATTTTAGGATTTTTTGCGTCATGTACCGCAAATAAAAATTTTGTCCTGAAAAACTTTTCTGAAAATTCGCGACCCACCAAAAAACTTGCGTTTGTCAAATCAGACTCACTGTCACTTCAAAGTCTGTAGTAAAGACTTCGAAGTCAACCATAGAATTTATTACAAACCTTCTGTTTTATTTACGTATTAAGTTTATTCAACAATCGCACTATCGCTGATCATAACCTGAATAGAATACGACTGTTTGGAATTGAGATACTTGTGACACTTTTGGTACTACTTGACGCTGAAATTGTGGGTTTTGGGTCTAATAAACTAATAAGGTGTTCATTTGTTAGTCACCATGCCTGTCGGTAATTGTCACCCGCCTATTACTGGATATAGGATGACCATTTTATTAAATGTTCTTGACAACTTAAAAAAATATCCATGTGGCCATCTGCTATGCATGTTTTGGTGCCACTGTTATTGAAGATAAATTAGGACTTTATGGTTGGCGTAGTGGCTGAGCGATCTACTGCTGTGTGTGCGGTAGGCAAGGTATTCTAAAAAAGAAATACTACCCTCTGTGTCTACATTTGATGGCGCCGTGAAAGTTGCGTAGTTTTGGGCCAACATGATCTGAAATACAGCCAGGCTAGCCATCTCCGTATATTATTAATACCTTCGGCTTTATTGAAAAGGGATTTGTTTATTAATAAGATTTGGTTTTGTTACGCACATAGCATTTTCGAAACCACGAAAAAATCGCAATCGAAAGCTATTGCTCATGACTATACATACGACAGCACATCAAGCTACTACAGTCTGTCAGATTTCTTTATTAGATTTTCAACTTTATCGCTGAGGCATTAAGGCTCAAGGTTGATTGGGAAATTTGACAGTTTCAGCTAGCTTGACCTGCTGTCGTCCGTACAAAGTGCTGAATTTCTGACTAATGCACAGTTACTGAGGTCCTTAAATAATCTTTCAATAGTTATTGATTTGACAAAGTTATCAACTTCATTGAATTTTATTGTATGATTGAGTATTCAGAATCGCATTATGTCAAGATAGTTATTGATATCTTGACACATTTGCACACAATTAAATAGATAAAATCTGGTAAAGAATGTCTCAGGATTTGGAAACCGGACAGTGGTCATAAGATGCAAGTCAAATGTACTTCAAATGATACCAAATCCTGCAAAATCCTGCCTGGATTTCATCAATCTTTCTTTTAAACACATTTTGTGGAATTCAACCAATGAATAAACATGAGGCATTTGTCAACACAATTTTGCGTATTTTAATTACTTTCAAATCAACTGCATAAAAGATGCATTGTAATACTTTCAAGTATTTAATAAGTATAATCCATTAATATAAAGTGCGTATGTTTGTATGTCTGTCTGTATGTATGTGCCCGAAGTTGCTCAAAACCCTCACCACTATAGATAATCATATAGATCTGGATGCACTGAGTTCAAAAAAAAAAAAAAATTTGTCTCGGTCCTATACAATATGTAAAGAAAACCCTGTCCGACCCATAAAGATAATAAAGGTTAGGTAAACACATGACCAAATATAATATAAAATTTTACATAATCATCATAGTAACAATACTAATGAATTTTGAAAGAATTTTTTTTCCCGGGAATTAACTCCAATTTCCCCCAAATTTGGTAATTTTAAAAAAGTGACAACACCGGCATTATTGTGAGCGAATACCGACGCGACCACGTCACAGGTGCCGCGTGCCCTGCCCCCCGCCACCCGCGGAAGGGTTGCTTACCGCACATGTATTAAGTTACCTCTTTTTGCGAAATAATATTTATTTTTTTAGGGGAATATTTTTTTTAAGTTTAGCTGGCTTTGTATCCATTAATAGAATCAGTTATCGATACCTAACAATACCTTCACGGGTCGGACAGGGTTTTCTTTACATATTGTATATGTATCAAAAAATGTAACCTATTAGGAAATTAGCTTACATGTAAGTCATATGTCATTCAAATCGGTTAAGCGTTCTATGCAAATCATAAATATCTAAACAAATAAACTGTTTACATTAGTAGGAACTAGAATTATTACTTTTATGAAAATCATCTATCTAGAAAAGGTTGTTAACATCTGTCTTTTAGGCCTAAACTACTCGCTGGGTTTCAGCGCAGGTGAAACTGCTGGAACCCAGACCTCTGAGGTGCTACCGCTGCCATGTGGGCCACCACGTGGGAGTAAAATGCACCTCGGAGGTGGACCGCAGCGGTCTCTGCTTCCGCTGCGGTCAGCCCGGTCACAAGGCCGGCTCGTGTGAAGCCACTCCGCACTGCTCAGTTTGTGCGGCAGCTGGTAAGCCGGCCGAGCACCGGGCTGGGAGTAGAGCCTGCGCCCCACCCACCAGAAGCAAAGCCAAGGGCCGGGTTAGGCCCTCCGCCACCACCGCCGTCATCGCCGCAACCGCGGCCTCTGCCGCAGCCGCAGCCTCTGCCGCTGCCGCTTCCAGCAACGCCGTTGCTGTCGTCGCCGCCGCTGTCACCGCGGCTGAGCCCTTACAAGGGCCTCGGAAGGAGGCTGTTATGGAGTGCCAATAAATGCCCCCATTACGCCTCCTCCAGGCGAACATCAACCACTGCGCCTCCGCTCAGGACCTTTTGCTCCAGAGCATGGCACAGTGGTTGATTAACATCGCCGTGGTCGCTGAGCCGTACTTTGTCCCACCCAGGGAAGACTGGGTGGAGGACCTCAACGGCTCAGTGGCACTAATTTCGTCGGCCGCCGCCGGCACCCCGTCGCTCGAGGCCATCAAGAGAGGACGGGGTTGCGTAGCAGCACGGTTCGGGGAGATAGTCGTGGTGGGGGTATACTTCTCCCCGAGCTCTTGCCGAATTCCACAACTCCCTTGCGGAGTTAAGAGTCGTCGTCGTAGGGTGTCGATCCCTCCCCGTGCTCGTCCTCGGGGACTTCAATGCCAAAAATCTGGCTTGGGGTTCCCGACTTACAGACACACGGGGCAGGGTGGTGGAGGACTGGGCTCTGGAGACAGGCCTGGTCGTCCTAAACCGGGGTTCGGTCCCAACCTGTGTGCGGATGCGGGGTGAATCAGTGGTGGACATATCGTTCGCCAGCCCCGCTCTGTCGCCACATGTCCTTGACTGGCGGGTCATGGAGGGGGTGGAGACCTACTCAGACCACCGGTATATCCGGTTTGACGTCTCCGCCAAGACCTCTAGCACGCCGGTCCGACCGGCCCCGAGTGGTCCGCGGTGGGCGCTGAAGCAGCTTGACCGGGAGCTCCTCCTGGAAGCTTCGATCGTGCAGGCCTGGGTGTCACCACCAGACAGGCCTGCTGACACAAACAACGAGGCGGAGTGGTTCCGGGAGGCCATGTCCGAGATATGCGACGTGGCAATGCCCCGAGTCAAGCCCGGACGCGCTCGCCGTCAGGTGTACTGGTGGTCGCCGGAGCTTACGTCTTTGCGCAAGGCGTGCGTGGCTGCGCGACATCGGTACACCAGACATCGCAGGCCCCGTATTCGTCCACCGAATACGGAGGCCATACAGGCGGAGCTTTACGAGGGATACAGAGTGGCGAAGACCGCCCTCCGAGCGGAGATCCAGCGGGCCAAAGGGCTGGCCCGTGAGGAGTTGCTGGGGACTCTGAACAGAGACCCGTGGGGGTGCCCCTACAAAATGGTGCGGAATAAACTCCGCCCATGGGCTCCCCCGCTGACGCAGAGTCTCCGGCCTCAGCTCGTGGAGGACGTGGTGAGCGCTCTGTTTCCCTCACGAGGGGAACATACCCCTCCTCCCATGGCTCCGACTCCTGCGATGCCTGATGCGGACCACAACAACGACGACGATGACGCTCCAGAAGTGACCGAGGTAGAGTTAAGAGCGGCGGTACGTAGGCTGAATGCCAAAAATACCGCCCCAGGACCCGACGGCTTACCTGGAAAAGCCTGGGTCCTGGCCTTAGGGGCTCTCGGGCCTCGACTACGGGGGCTACTAAGCGCATGTTTGGAGAGGGGCCAGTTCCTACTTCGCTGGAAGACGGGGAAACTGGTCCTCATAAAGAAGCCAGGGCGCCCTGCGGACTCTCCGTCCGCTTACCGGCCCATTGTGCTGCTTGACGAGGTGGGCAAGCTCTTCGAAAGAGTCATTGTAGACCGCCTCGTCGGGCAACTTAGGCGAGCGGGCCCGGATTTGGCGGAGAGCCAGTTTGGCTTCCGCAGGGGGCGCTCAACAGTGGACGCCATCATGCGCGTGCGAGCCCTCACGACAGGGGATGCTGTGGCCCGGGGTGGGGTTGTCTTGGCGGTGTCTCTAGACATCGCCAACGCCTTCAACATCCTTCCCTGGAGTTGCATCAGGGAGGCATTCCGGTATCACCGGATGCCGACCTATCTCTGTCGAGTGGTCGAGGCCTATTTGACGGACAGGGCCATAATTTACCCCGGTCACCAAGGAGTGTGGAATCGGCGAGAGATGTCGTGCGGTGTTCCACAGGGATCGGTCTTGGGACCGCATCTGTGGAACATCGGGTACGATTGGGTGCTGCGCGCTGACCTCCCTATCGGCGTCAGTGTAGTCTGTTACGCTGACGACACGCTAGTCCTGGCAAAAGGGAGGTCGCACCAGGCGGCGGCTGACGCAGCGACCCTCGGGGTTGCGACAATCGTCAACAGGATCCGGCAATTGGGACTCGAGGTGGCCCTGCAGAAGTCCGAGGCCATGTGCTTTTATGGTCCTCGGAATGCGCCACCGTCGGGTTCCCACATAACGGTAGGAGGGGTTCACATCGGCGTCGGGTCGACGATGAAGTACCTGGGACTTGTCCTCGACAGCCGGTGGAACTTCGAGGAGCACTTCCGACGTTTGGCTCCCAGGCTGGAACGGGCCGGGGCTGCCCTAAGGCGGCTCCTTCCCAATCTAGGGGGACCAAACGCCTCCTGCCGGAGGCTCTACGCGGGGGCCGTGCGGTCCATGGCCCTTTATGGGGCACCGGTGTGGGCGCGGTCGTTAAGGAAGCGACCAGCCCGATGCCTGACCGCGTCCCAGAGGGTCATGGCCATTCGGCTGATCCGGGGATACCGCACGGTCTCCGCTGAGGCGGCGAGCCTCCTTGCCGGATTACCGCCATGGGATCTGGAGGCCAAAGTCCTCGCCCACATATGGGAGTGGCGAGGGGAGGCAAAACGCCGGGGTATAACTCCGCTGCCGCGAGAAATCGCGGTACGGCGGACAGAGCTCCGGCGGGATCTCATGGCGATATGGAGAATGCGATTGTCGCAACCCAGTACTGGGCACGCCACAATAGCGGCGGGAAGTCCCCTCTTTGAGGAGTGGCTAGAGAGGCGCCACGGCGCCCTCACCTTCCGCCTGACGCAGGTCCTCACCGGACACGGTTGTTTCTGGAGGTTCCTGTTCCGTATAAGGCGGGAGGAAACGCCAGGGTGTCACCATTGTGTGGATCGCCCTGAGGACACGGTGGAGCATACGGTGGAGATCTGCCCGGCTTGGGTAGAGCACCGCCGTGTCCTCGTAGCGGCGATCGGCGGCGATCTCTCGCGTCCGACCCTGGTCCAGGCCATGGTCCGGAGCGAGAGTGCATGGCAGGCTGTCACCTCCTTCTGCGAAACAGTAATGCTGACAAAGGAGGAGGCGGAGCGCGTGAGGCAACGGGAATCCTAGCGCCCTCACGCCACTAGCCACCGCAGGAGACGCCCTGGTCGGGAGATGACACCAAACTCCCAGCCACCGTAGGCGCGGGCCTGCGGGCGGTGTGCAATGGGCAGCTCGCCGCGCGGTAAGGACCAGGCCCGAGTCGACGGCGCGTCGTGTTTCACGCGCGCCTCAAAGAGATGTCAGCACATCGTGACGGGGTCCACGAAGACCGATGCCTCCTGGGCCAGGGTTGCGGGTTGGTTAAACAAGAAACCGTGGCCCTGGCCGTTGCACAGGCAAGTAAAGAAACACGGGTGGGTTTTAGTCAGTAAAAGTCTGACACGTCCTTCCGCTCTGCCCAGAGCGGGAGAAGTCATTTGATGATTTCCCATCCCAACAAAAAAAAAAAAAAGGCCTAAACTACTCCTTGCCTAGCAACGGTTTGTTTACCTCTATTCTTTATCGAATTTGGTCGACATATAGCTCACCGTATCCTCACCTACATTGCGTTGTGTAACGCGCGGTCAGTATCTCAGGCCACCACTTCTTTGCTTTTTGGGCCCACAGCTTGTCAGCAAACATGTCTTGCCCAATCTCATTCAAAAAGGAACAAAAATATTTTGTTTACTTCAGAACGAAGTTCGTTAAAACCAAACTAAGCATAACTCCATTAATGTAAGCTTCGTAACACATAAAACATGAAAATTGCTGTACTAACACTTTTAACATAAACTTCATTTCAACTTAAAATAATACATAGGAAAAATTTCTGACGTAACTATTGACTAAAGGAATATGTCTATTGCGGCTCTTGTAATAAAGGATAAAGTTGTGTGTAGTGATGTGCCTCGTATCGGCGACATATCGGGCTGCGTTCGGAAACGTCACGCGCGCCGTTTGTCGCGGGCGGTCACGTTTCGCAAACGGTAGCCAAGTGCTGTCGATACGGCATATCGATTATCGAGAAAATGCACTACTGACCTGCTATAATCCTTCAATTTAACTATTGGCGCATGTAATGTAGAATAAAGTGACAGAGTTATAAATCGTAAAACGTTTTTATGTGTCAACGCCTACTTAGTACAGAAAATGGAAATTAAATCGCTATCCTGTTATCAGATATGCAAAACATAGTGTCAAAGTGAGTCAACTACTAGATAACAGGTTCAGTCACTTGAACACGATATTAGATAAACAGCATAATGCGTACTTTATAATGTCCACCGTAAAAGTTCTGACACATTAACATTCAAATAAACGCGCACATGACATTGCCGAAAAAAATCTACAAGAGATTGAAGTTTATCGATAAAATTCTTGACTCGCGGCACATGCCTAACAACAAAGGCTCAGCATCCATGGGAAAATCAGCAGGGCTTTTTAAAATCTATCTAAAAGCAGCCCGGGTATGCCCATAGTCATATATTAAGACTGCATTACTAGATTACTTGGCTGGATCTTATGGTGTTTTCCTATTTAGGTTAAGCTGATTTACAGCCTCTGAGATGCATCGGCGGGGTAATGACGATGGTTTCGCTGATGCATATCATTGATCTAAGTCTTCGTGTCTATGAATATGTAGCCAACAGCTCTAGTCTTAGATTATTAAATTGTTCGTAATCTTTTAAGTGCGTTGAAGATCCTTGCTTGTGTACCGCGGAAAGAGCCTTAGAGGTCAAAGAATTGTTGTGTAAGGCTTACATGGAGATCATAAACAGAATAAAACCAGCCAAGTGCGGCAAAAACGGCAAAAAAATACGTTTGTTGTATGGGAGCCCCACTTCAATATTTATTTTAATTTAATTGTTTATTTTTAATTTTAATATATAACCAAATATTCTGTGAACATTTCAAGCGCTATTTCCGTTATGAATATAGAGCAAATACGGCAAAAAAATCACGTTTGTTATATGGGAGCCCCCCTTAAATTCTCTTTATTTTTTTATTTTTAATATTTGTTGTTATAGCGGCAACAGATATACATAATTTCTGAAAATTTCAACTGTCTAGCTACTACGGTTCATGAGATCCAGGTGACAGCTGACGGGCGGGCAACGAAGTCTCATGAATAGGGTTCCGTTTTACCTTTTAGGTACGGAACCCTAATAAAGATATACTAGCTTCAGCCCGCGACTTTATGCGAGTGTTATGTCCTGCTACCCGACCCACTCCGTTACTCCGCATCGCCTTCCAATACTATTGCCTCGTTTTCACTCACCATTCGTTCAGACTTTATTCTTTCTTGCTCGGCTCCGAAGAGGATTAATGTGATGTTAAATAACGTATAGTCTTACTCAGGAGTTCTAACTCCTGGGTAAGGCTAGGCAGGTTCTTATTAATTTCAAAAAGAATTTCTAGAATCCTACTGGTAGTTATTATATTGTATGTTAGCGCATTCAAGCAAGGAAACAAACGCTGATTCTTTATTATTACATTAGATATTTTCAAGCAACCGAAATACCATTGGTGGCCATTTCCAGTATGTACCAAGAGGCTCCGAGATCAAGAGATTAAACATAAGATTCCATTAAGATACAACTTCCATACTATCTACTAAGATCACGGCACACCTTTTTCTACCAATACAACAAATGTACTATTTATAAGAACATAAATTCTCTAACAATACCCGGATAAACGATGTCAGAAACAACTAAAAATTTCATAAATCACCCCGCAACATTTATTTCAATGAGCTGCAATTTCTACAGCTTTTAAATCATTGCCCACCAGACAGCTGGTCGCCGTAATCCCTTCTGTTTATAAATCCCTCTAAATCTTAAGCAAGGTATCAGATAAAGTCGAAAGTAGCCAATCTCGCACAATTGAGTGGCTGGACGTTGATAAATTGCAAAACTGGATCTTGTTAGTCGTTGCTGTATTTAGTATTCATAAATTTTCGTAAACGCATGCCGCTAATATATTTTCTATTCTACGGGGAAACACACGTGCGTTTGACTCGGCTTATTTTGCTTAAATGTCAAATGATTCAAACTATAGCCTTCGGTTTGATTTAGTTTGGACTTTGTTCTGAATTTGCGATGTTTGTTTTGATTTTCAATGCTTGATCCTGTTCAAATGATAAATTGCATTTTGTTCTGTACAACAGTTTCAGTTCAGCTCTAAGTATAAGCATAATGAGCCTATAACATTTCCACTGCTGGCACACAGGGCTTTAATCCACCATGTGGGCCTTGTGAGAATTGGTACATGTTACAAATGTTCTCGGCGGTAGGCCATAACATCGGCTGCCGGCAGAAGTTACTACCCACCAGACAAAGTCTTGCCGCCAAGTGATTTGTCGTGTTCCGGCATGATGTCTGGTGAAGCCGTACGGAGGATGGGTCTGAACAGTTGTGTTGCGATGTGTGTCAGGTACGATGCGCCAAATGTTGTTGTGTTGGGAGTTTGGTCTTGGAGAGTGTCCAAATCAATCTCCCTCTGGCACAACATCGTTGGTCATGTTGTTGGGTTTAACATTGCATCTCCTCTCCTTTTTGAGTCAATAGGCTTAATAAACTGGCGCGCTTTGCCATCAACGATTGCATCTCTGCTTGCCATCAGGCGGGTTGCGGTCAAGCTAGTTTATATAGTTACTAGTTTATAATTATAGAGCCCCTCCCTACGATTTTAAGGAAAACATGATGAGCACGACCTAAAAATTTCTTTGCTTCTGGTTCTTATTTCTAAATCGGCTTGCACACCATGTTTTTCTAGGAGGCTAAAATAATAATAGCCGCCCAGGTTGATTGATCAAGTTTAACAACACTTGTCGCGGTATGTCTGTGGATAGGTGACCTTTACGCCCCAAAACCCCTCACCCCTGTCCTGGAAAGCTCGTTAAGCCGTTGGTCCCGGCTGTCATTCGTAGATCTTTGACAGTCATTACGGGTCTTCAGAACTCTGAAAGTCGATACCTCTTGGTAAGAGTCGTGGTCACAGTCTTACCAAGAGGTATCGTCTTACCCAGTAACTGGGTTGTGGAGGTCGAACCCAACCCCAACCACGGTTAGTAGTTAGGGAAAAGGCTGAGCTAATGATGATATGATATTTTCCTTTAAATCGGTGTTCTGAGTGGAATACTTCACCAAAATTCTTATTACTTCGTTCATTAATCAACCAATTCTCTATTTCATCTTTTGTTTATGATTTTTGAACACATGTAATGCGTCCAACATTGTTCATACCATTATGCACTGATGGTGATATCTTCACTTTCAGTTTCTATAACTGACGTATTTTTCTTTCTAAGTTCAAAGTGCATTGACACGGTTTAAGTTCGAGTGTATACGTTCATGTAAAATGATCTACTTATGTTATACCGTGTAATTTATTAAATGTGATTGTGAGCTTCAGAATAAATATCTTTATTGCCTACCTACAATTATATAGAGCTACATAATAAGCATATAGGTAATATTCTCAATGCTGAGACACAAGCCTCCTCTCTGTAAGAGGGAATAGGCCCTAATCCAGTGGCCCAATTCGAATTGGCAGGACGTCACGTCTCCTAATTTTTAATTCTAGGATAAACTAGCCACCTCACAATGCATATTTTCTATCAACGTTTAGACAGCAGTGGTGATGAAAAAATTTACACAAAGTAAAGTGCTTGCTTAGGGTTTGAACCCACGACAAACAACTCGTAGGTCGCGGCTTTTTTACCACTGGGCCTCCACTACTCTTTACTACTGGTTCACCATTCTTCTACAAAGCTAAGGAGATACTAATCTTCTACTTCTGTCACTAAAATAAAATAAACTTGTATCCATTTCAGCAGACTCAAGCAAGCCCTAGGGCTAATGTCTCAGTACATGTTCACTACTCCACAGAAATCCCTGTTTAATATGACTATTAACTCATGAAACTTGCCATGACTGCCATCCTGACGACAACAGACCGTGTGCTCGCATATTTGCGACCCTAATAAGGCCCACCTGAGCCGTTTATGCCAAACGAGATCGGGACCACCGTCGCAAATCAACGAGGGCCTAATAGCGCTGTCACCATTATACGACCATTATAGAACAGGAGGCTTGTTCTGCTGTAGTGTATGAGGGGCGTTATGTGTGCCTAATGTGGCCTTATTCTGTGTTCGAGGCCTTAATCTGGGCTGGATTTTAAAAGGTTTTTAGAAAGTGTTGTTTGGGCTGAGTGCGTCTGGTTTGTATTTATTGGTTGTTTCATAGTTTCTATTACGTTTTCGCAATCACTGTGATGTGTTTTCTCAGTCTGGTTAAAAGGCTTTTGTACGAAACCTCCATTTAAAGTTCTACCTGTAATTTAGGGGTTGTTTACTTTTATGTATATTGAACGAAATAACGACACCTATAAACCTTCCAGCAAACTTAGGTATTATTATTTATTTCTCTCTTCACAGCATTGTTTTCTTTTATAGTTAACAATATTTTGACTTCTATTTCATCATTGGAAGAGACTGGTGATCTGAAAAATCCTCCTGCTCCAATAGCTGCGTCCTCCGTGGCGCAGCGGTCAACGCGCCTGACTGCGACGTGAAGGCCCCGGATTCGATCCCCGGCCAGGACATGATAGAAAACGATATTTTCCTGATTGGCCTGGGTCTTGAATGTTTATCTATATATGCATGTATCTATTATAAATATAGTATCGTTGAGTTAGTATCCCATAACACAAGTCTCAAACTTACTTTGGGGCTAGCTCAATCTGTGTAATTTGTACGTAGGTATGAAAAACCAAAAAAAGATCGTGTTCCTTACAGTGGTTGAAATTCTTATTGAGTCATTTAAATAGATTCGTAAGGTTATCTTACCTGTGATAGCTACCTCCACGTGGGCCAAGTCTACTACGAAAAGCTATAAAGTCTTTGCATCGCTATCGATAAAGGTAATGGAGATTTTAACCAATAATGCTCCGTATATTATAACAATAGGGTATTTGACTAACAAAAACTAATTAGTCCGTCATTCAGATTTCCAAAAAATACTAGACACATATTTTTTCTTTTTTCTTAAAAACAAAAAATGAAGACGACACAGCGCGTTGAAAACTCGTGTGACATCACTGTACGCTACACTTTTTAGCGGCCAGTGACGTCACCAGCCACCACTCCTGATCTTTGATGCCTTTTATAGTTGTCATTTTTATTGATTTGATAAAACAAAATATACGTATCCAATATTTTTCTCTAATCTGAATGACGGACTAAATAGAATCATTTTTTTTTACCCAGGAAATATCCCTATTGGCGAAAAAAAACTCAGTCACAATAAAAATATATAAGTAGCCATAATTTACAGATTTATTTATGGTTATGAGACGTCAATGACTCAAAACATTCCCTAATTACAATCTAAGCAAGCGTCTGTCCTAATTTAGATAAAGCATTATATACCGAAATGATTTATTTCTCCATGCAGCTGTGGACTAACAAAGGCTTGCTTTCATTCCCACATAACTTACGGATATGACAGATCACAGCACCATCGTATTATCTTCTTAGTATTGTGTTTTTCTTGCCTTAATAATATTCAAGTCTCGCATTTCAATCTTGATTGAATAATTGGTGTGGACAACGTAATGTCTTGATCTTGGTAATAATTTGAAATCTATTTAAATTATATGCAAATTAGGTGATAACTGAATTTAACGTAGTCTGACTTCTAAGCCTCACTTGTTTATTTGTCCAAATATCTCAGAAAACGTATTTTGTCTTACGCCTCCATGGAAATTGAGTAATCATTAAAGATTTGTGTATGTAAGTTGTCGGTCAAGATTTCCAAACCATTTCTACCATACCTGCGTCTTTTTTCATTTGGTAAAAATTTAACCAACCTTACCTTCCATTTATAAGCATTTGTAATCTTGTCCAACATATTGTAAGATGAATGTTTCTACAAATTATGATATAATTATTTTTTATATGAGTCATATTATAAATAATATATGCATTATACATTAACGTGGCTATCAGCTATCAAATTAGTAATGTATTATTAATAACAAAAGATAATTTGAAACAGTTATTTACGTACACCTTAACAAAAGACGCAAAGATGCAATAGAAATACACTGTGACGTTACTATCACTATCACTATCAAAGTCAGACGTGTTTAAAAAAACTAAAGAAAACGTTTTTTTTTAGGTGTGGAAGATGAAGAGATGCTAAAGTCTGGTTTTTCAATAGGGTAGTTGAATAAAAAAAACTAATTAGTCCGTCAGTCAGATTAAAAAAAAAGAAAACTAGACACGTATTTTTTTCTTTTTTCATATAAACAAAAAATGAAGACGATACAGTGCGTTGAAAACTCGTGTGACGTCACACTTTTTAGCGAGGAGTGACGTCACCAGCACCCACTCCTGATCTTTGATGCGTTTTATATTAGTCATTTTTTATTGATTTGATGAAACAAAATATACGTATCCAATATTTTTCTATATTCTGAATGACGAACTAAATAGAATCAACTTTTTTTTTACCCAGGACACACCCCTATATTTATTCAACTAGCTTTCCACCCGCGGCTTCGCACGCGTGGAGTTCGGTTATATCGCGCTTTTTAGATTTCCCTCGGGAATATCAATTTTTTCCGGGATAAAAGATAGCTTATGTTCTTTCTCAGGGTCTAAAGATTGTCTATGCCAAATTTCATCGAAATCGGTTGGGAGGTTTAGGCGGGAAAGCGTAACAGACAGACAGACAGACAGACAGACAGACAGACAGACAGACCGACAGACAGACAGACAGAGTTACTTTCGCATTTATAATATTAGTATGGATTAGAAAATTTGAACTATTAAAAAAATAAAGATGTGGGTTTGTGTGTAATATACATTAGTCTATCAGGAGAGATTACAATGATCCTATTCTTTCTTTGCTACATAGCAAATAATAGCATCATTGTAGACACAAGCAATGAAACGTAAGCCTTCAACTTTTCCCTTACAATCCTTACGATTATAACAGAAAAATACATTTACACAGCACAAGTTAAAACTCCATACATAATAACATCTGTTATCTCTTAATTCATGTTGTAAGGACCCTTCAAAATTTGAACAGCTCAAATAGTCAATAGAGCTCAAGATGGGTGATGAGATAAAGACCCGAACTGACGGTATCTTAGACTGTCAAGTCAAGAGTACGTATATACCGCACAATCGAACAGCATCATGTTGTCATTCTTGTGATGAATAAAAATATATTCAAGTTGAATTGGGTTTAATCATGATATTACCTTGAATTATGTTTAAGTTGGTATTTAGAAATTATTGCTTTTATTTCTACCGATAAAACATACTTCAGTACCTACTTAAGTACTTATTTATTAAATTATCGTATTCCAAATAAATCTTAAATTACACAATTCAAAATCTTCTTCAAATGTAAACTGTTAACAGCAATCAAATTGAGCTCTCTCTCCTTATTTCCAGACAGAAAAAGTACCACCCAAAATTGTTACTAATTTACCTTAATTACTCTAATCATCTACATAAATGGCCACATCAAATTCAATCATACCACACAAATCCCACTCAATACCCACTTAAATAAATAATCCTACATTAAACAACGTTCCTAACAATTAATCCATAGGACCATTAAGCACAACTATAAATCGCTTTTAATTTCACGGTCCAATCTAAACCGGAGCTCGGCGCGTGCGCTACGATACGATCTAATCGCGCGATCGAGACGCGACTCATTGTCGCTGTCGCGCGGCCAGCGCGTGTCCAAACATTGTCCCCTGTGGCACACCGCGATTGCGGCTTGATTTCGTGAATGCTAATAGAAATTGGTTTGATGAGTGAGAATTTGATTATAATTATGTGATGTAGAACGATTGAGTGATCTGATGATTATTGTTATGGTAAATTAATCGGGGTTTTCTGCATTTCAATTTGTATAATATTGAACTGGGAGCAGGATATACAAAGCTATATTGTACTGGCAGTTTTAACTTGAAATTGTTGCAAAGTTGACTTAGATCGCAAATTCGTATAATTGTACCATTTTTTTTTTGACATATCTCTTACCCAAATATTTTTGATGAAAATTTAATAAAGTATTGAGATACTTATGCAATTTATGATATAAGTGTCATTCATGGATCAGCTAGCAATAGTACTGTAATTATGTTTTTAGCAATCTTTTATTCTTGCTTAGATAATATTCCAAGAATTATAGACGATGAAGATCAAGTAAGATAAATGAAACGGAAATCGAAAAATTCTTTCTCCCATCTTGTATGGTCGCCCGCACCGTTGGCGTCCCATTTAAATGAACGACAATGGATATATGACTCTCTAAAAATTGTGTTAAAGCTCTATTAAAAAGAGACCTTTAATCTTACAGTAGTCTGTAAGATTAAAGGTCTCTTTTTGATAGAGCTTTAACACAATTTTACACATTATGAAAATCGCGCTCGCATTTAATGTTAAGATATTATCTCGACTAAATGAAATCCAATTAATCGATGATTTACAAGTACTGGAGAATAATAAACTGCACTAGAATGGTACATTCCAAATGATATGACTATTTTCATTTTAATTGTTCACTATGTAATGTCCCGGGGCCGGGGTCAATAAGTCAATTCTATTAATTGTCTGTCATACAAGCTATTATATCAATATGATTAAATCCATCGCTAATTGCATTTGTAATATGTCCTAATACGTGCATGTCAACAGAACTAATCACAATGTTATTTTGAACAGCTTCATCTGACCTGAAATGTATCGACATTAACTAGTAACATATTGTACAATACTAGCTACAGATCTACACATGCAAATCAAAGAACAAAGGAGATTTAGGGCAGTGTAACACGATCCTCTCTATATTGTTGGCGCATGTGACGCAACGTATCTGTCGCACGCGGAGCCAAGATGGCGGCGTGATCGAGGGTCGACAGCCGTGGCGAAAGGATGCGCTTGCGCCGTGAAATCGCTCGTTACAGCTCTTGTGTTAAAACTGATACACTATACTACACAACTCCGAATTATTTGATTAAAAGTCGAAATTGGACCAACTGTATATCGATCGTGGAATGTTAATTCAGAATTTTAGAATTTCAAATCATTGAATTCACATTCCGATAGTGACGGGGTTAGAGGTGTCTCGTAAAGCAATGGACAGATTCTGTGGTAAACATCTATCGTTAGCTGGGTCGTGCTTGTTAGTGAGATGAAAAAACTTTATTGTTCGATATTGATATTTGTAACGAAGCTGAAATGGAATTTAGATTTATCTGCATAAACAATATTTAGAATATGGCTAAGTATTGTATTGAAAATTACCAAACAAGATTAGCTGCTATTATAAATACCGTTGAAGAAGATAATTTCGTACCAGATGGTGATATTGATGTAATAGATTTAAAAACCATCTTCAACTAACCCGATTCCCAAGGACCCTACAGATCAGTCCTAAAGATTGAGTCTAAAATATGAAACGCTTGTAAGCGTTCTTCACCAAGAACAGTTACCCAATCGAAACCTACGCTAACTCAATCCATTCCCAGAACACAAGTAACCTTTACTTAGTCCTTATCCTGTCTGATACTATCAAAGAACAAACGCCCTATATAAGAGCATACACTGGTAAATGTTCATAGGACTTCGACACAGCTGTACCGTTACGCGCGGCAATCTATAAATCCCAACTTGACAAAATAATAGGCTAGTCGATAGTTCCTCGCTATTAACGCCCAGAAAGATATATTGAATCTGCTCTTCTCAATCAGATACCTTAATAGAAGCTGCTGCCTCGTAATAGAAAGTAAAGTACCTTAATGTTATTGTAGCGGTCTGTTAAAACCGCTGTCACACAAATCTTAGGACACTTGTAATATAGTGTAATTGCTAGTCGGGATTGAGTTGGATTGTGTTTCGAGTAGGAGATAATTACTATGAATATAACGTAGATCAGCAATCAGTCTGCTATTAGAAGTAATAGTGGTAATATCATTTCAGTGTTACTGATTTTGTTGTTTATGGAAGAAGTCTGAGTTCAGTAGTGAAGCAATTTGATCGATCCTCCAAAAGGCGCTTTGTTGTGCAAATGTTTATTACTGTGAATAGATATTTTAACACACTTTTACATGTCAATATTTTAAAAGTGCATACATAATGCCGACATTTCTTAGCTCCCTCAGAGGAGCGCCGACACAAACTCCGAAGTCATGGACTCTTTTAAAGTCCAAACTTATATTATTAGACTTTTTAACGTGAATCTAATAATACCAGGCCATATCTATCCATATCATGCATATGTATAAGAAAAGCCATTGCAGCTTTGAGTTGGCCTTCCACTACAGGTTATGCTAATATTCTCTTCTAAAAGATGATAGAACTTTATATGAGATTCCGCTTCTGTTCTCCAGTGGGTCCATATAACAAGACATAAATAGTTTTCGGGAGTGATGGTGACCCAACGGTAACGGCTGCGACTTAAGAGTTGTAGGTCATAGGTCAGAACATAGAAAAGCGCTTTCAAGCTATTCATATGGTCACAGTACCAGGCAAAGGCTTTCCTCTCCTTTTTCCACAAAATTCTACACACGGGCACTTTGCTTTGTGTTCATTATTTCACCACCACTCCACTCAAGACTGTGATGGACAACATCGTAGAAAAACCGAAATTCCCCTGAATTCCAAAACAGCTATCAACTGAGCCCGAGTGGTGGAGAGGAGACCTGTGTCCCGGGTAGTAGGGACAGTATGAGGTGATAATGATTTGTAGTTACCATACATTATAGGATCCCGTACCTAAAAGGTAAAACGGAACCTTATTCATGAGACTTCTCTGTCCGTCTGTCCGTCCGTCCGTCTGTCACCAGGCGTCTATCTCATAAACCGTAATAGCTAGACAGACAGTTGAAATTGTCAGAGATAATGTATTTTTGTTGCCACTATAACAACAACTACTAAAAATAAGAAATGAAACATTTAAGGGGCGCTCCCATACAACAAACGTGATATTTTTTTTCCGTTTTTTGTCCCATATTAATAACGGAAATAGATAAATGCTTGAAATGTTCACAGTATATTTGGTTATATATTAAAAATAAATAATTAAAATAAAATAAATATTGAAGTGGGGTTCCCATACAACAAACGTGATTTTTTTGTCCTTTTTAAAGATAATGGTACGGAACCCTTCGTGCGCCAGTCAGACTCGCACTTGGCCGGTTTTTTTACAATTATTTAAGCTTAGCACCCATTCTGACCATGATGTAGAGTTAAATCCTTGATTCTATTTTAATGTCTTTACCCGTAGCCTGGCCATCAAATGTTAGTTTAGATATATTATCTTCTGTCGTGTTGTGTTTCATTCCAGTCTCTAGTGTTGATTTTAGTACCCACATCATTATTTTACGACAAGCAAATCACCACAAATTTTATACTGGCTAAATAATTAAAAGTGTCCCAATGTCTTCGAGTAATTTAAAAGTTACGACCTACATATATTGCGTTAAGATTGAATGTAAAACACATGCACATTTCACGCGCATAACTTGGACATTTACACCCGACATAACAGTTATTATTTATAGATGAAATATTTATATCTTTATCGTTTATTTCGGTAATATATTCGTTTTCATCATTTACTAGCAATTGGCTGCTTATCGCTCGGTAATTTATTCTCCATATGCAAATAAGTGAACTTTTGGTTTTATAAGCTATAAAATTTATTCAAGCTGCGTGAAACCTAAATTATGGGGTTTGGTGTATAAATTAATCGAATGTAGGTAATATCTGTTTTACTAACACGTAACTAGCGCTAAACTACGCATTTCAAGTCTATAAATACGTCACATCGTCAATTTCCATTCGTATAAATAGCAAATGCTGGGACTGACATCCATAATAAGCCTATAATGTTTCCCACTACATATGGGATACAGAACCCTCCCAAAGCAATGAAAGCCTTGGCGGAGGACTTTGTCCAGCAGTGGACCTCTATAGGCTGAAGCAGAAGAATATGGGGCCCTCCGTGGCGCAGCGGTCAACACGCCTGCCTGCGACGTGGAGGCCCCGGGTTCGGTCCCCGGCCAGGTCATGATGGAAAATGATCTTTTCCTGATTGGCCTGGATCTTGGTTGTTTATCTATATATGTATCTATTATAATTATAGTATCGTTGAGTTAGCATCCAATAACACAAGTCTCGAACTTACTTTGGGGCTAGTTAAATCTGTGTGATTTGCCCGTATATATTTATTTTTTATTTATATAAATTTGTCATTTCAACAGGATTCCATTGTCATTGTGCTAAAAAGTTCGTAATCTGCAAACTTCATAACAATCGATCAATTCGGTCAGTCGTCTCGTAATGGAATGATGATAGAATGACATTGCCGTATTGCTAATGTTATAAAACCCGTTAATTGAAATGATTTTCTAAAGAGTACTCCTCAATTTGAACATTTATTTGTATGAAGCGGAATGTCAGAGAGTGGTGTGATTGACCACTGGAAAGACATAAAGACGCCGGTTTGTTAGTAGATTACAAAACTTGTCAAAATCGATCATTATGAGATCACTGATCGACCATCCTGACACTATTGTAATAGCACACTAGGGCCCCAGGCCTCCTCTCTGTAATAAACAGTCGCCCATAATCCACCACGCGGGCCTAATGCAGGTTGGTATATATCATCATCATCATCATCAACCTTTTTATCGTCCCACTGCTGGGCACATGTCTCCTCTCATACAGAGAAGGATTGTATAACACATGTCTTTTTTTTGGACATGCCGCTTGCCTCACGATGCTTTTCCTTCACCATTTTGAGAGCATGGGGGTGCTTCACTTTTTGTAAATTATTTTAATAATTTACAAAAAGTGAAGCACCTTTCTGGGTTCGAACCTACGATCTACAACTCGTAACCCGGGCCGTTACCCCGGATGACGGGATGACGACGACGACGGAATGATGAGGGGGTCATTACGGGCCACTGCTCGCTGAATAAGCATCTGCACACAATAGGCATAACGGACAGCCCTCTGTGCAGAGCCTGCATAGAGGCTGACGAGACAGTTGCGCATGTACTCTTCGAGTGTACAGGCGTTACCCAAATTAGAAACCAAACATCCAAGTAGCACCACGATCTTACACAGATGTTCTCAACAGGCTAGGAGACCTGATGATGATTTCCTTCTGGAGGGAGGTGGGCGGGCTGGAATAACCTTCAAAGGCCGCCAAGGCCCACGCACAATGGTCCACTGGAGGGACTGAGTGCGGAAACCAAACCAGTAACATAGAACATAGAAGTATTTGAGGGCGGTCTTTTAACAGTGGGTCAACGGGAACAAACTTAAAAAAAAAATCACACTTTACCCAGTTTACACAACCATGGGCCCCAAGAATCCTAACTTCAATCGAACTTGCAACCTCTAAGCCAAAGAGGCAGTATTTATTGATCGTCTATGTAATAGAAACATGTGAGATGTGTTGTGCGCTGTACCAGCTTGTACCTACGTGTGGAATGGACATCTACATCAATGACACGCGACACGGAATCAAACGTTATACGTTGTACTAAAGTAACGTTCATACGGCTAGTTCAAAATTTAGAAATATCTGAAGCTTTAACATTATATTCAAAAAAATCAAAATACTTTATCCTTATCAATATTATAAATCGGGACGTGAGTTTGTTTTTTCCACTTTCAGGCCGTAAGTACTGAACCGATTACTTTGAAATTTTGTATAGGTACGTAAAGTTAGAAGTCCGGATTAAATTCCGGTAATCAAACCTACGCGGGTGAAACCGCGCGGCGCAGCTGGTCATTAATATCAATGGCCTCAAAGTTCATATACATAATCATTATATAATGTTCCGACTCCTGGGAGATAGGCCTCCTCTCGGGGGTGCGTCGTAATCTACTACGCGGGCCCAGTGCGGGTTGGTAGGACCAACCAGGGTGGCTTGGTATATGTCTTCGAAGTTTTGTCTCTAGGACATGCCGATTTCCTCATGAAGTTTTCCTTCACGTTCTCGTTTTGAGAGCAGTGGTGATGAAATGAAATAATTTACACAAAGTAATGCGCCTGACGGAATTTGAACATAGGACCTACATCTTATGAGTCGAGGCCGATACCACTAGGCCACTGATTCAAGTTCAACCCTATTGATTGATATTTCATGAAAACATCATTCAATGTCCGTTATAGTTAGTAGCTCAATTAACACACAAAGCATTTGTGACCTTCTCCAGTTTCGTAAAAGTTCATGTTATATATAAAGTGAGTAAAGTTCATAGGCAGTGCTTACAGATAATCCATACTAATATTTTAAATGCGAAAGTAACTCTGTCTGTCTGTCTGTTACGCTTTCCCGTTTAAACCTCTTAACCGATTTTGATTAAATTTGGCACAGACAATCTTTAGACCCTGAGAAAGGATATAGGCTATCTTTTATTGAAAAAAAATTGATATTCCCGAGGGAAATCTCAAAAGCGCGATATAACCGAATTCAACGCGGGCGGAAAGCTAGTACGCTATATTTTTAAAACGGACAATACGTTTGTTGATTGTAAAATACATTTAATGTTCGAGTCTAACAAGACCGTCTTCTTGCCGTCGTTAAAAGTCGATAGCAGTACTATTCTCAAGTAGAACTTCAAAATAAAATACAATACCGACTACTCCAGAGACATTA
Organism: Sesamia nonagrioides; assembly: GCA_017933935.1. NCBI lineage: Eukaryota > Metazoa > Arthropoda > Insecta > Lepidoptera > Noctuidae > Sesamia > Sesamia nonagrioides. The sequence goes on from JADWQK010000085.1 coordinate 149,438, forward strand.
ACTCCTTCCCTGACATTAGTGATTATACCGCGGTCACAAATCTCATTGTAATTGTCAAGTCAAGGGGCAGTATAAACCTGCCTTTACGTAGTACAACACTCTGAAATGTGAATGTCAAGGTACGCTATGTGAGACAAATCTGTGTGTTTGAGTGCGGAAATCGATTCTATACGTTTCAACAACTCGATAGTACATGCATTCTTAGTACGAAAAATTGTTATGTAAAGAATAAATTTCGTTTCAACATCATTTCATATCCTATAATGAATGTTGACAGGAAATAAGCATATTTAAGAAGTTTTTATTTTTAATCATTATAAACTAGTGCTTGACTGCAATCCAGCCTCATGGTTAGCAGTACCTAATGCAATCGTTGATGATAAAGCGCGCTAGTTAATTAAGCCTATTCGCTTAAAAAAACTTAATAAATAGGAAGGACGACGGCAGTTGAGCGAGGTGATGCAATGTTAAATCCAACAGCACGACCAACGATGCTGCGCCAGAGGGAGACTGATCTGGAGACCCTCCACGACCAAACTCCTGACACAATAACATTTGGTTCATCGTACCCGGCACACATCGCAACACAATTGCTCAGACCCGTCCTCCGTACGGCTTCACCAGGCATCATGCCGGAACACGACGAATCGCTTGGCGGCAAGACTTTGTCTGATGGGTGGTAACTTCTGCCGGCGGCCGATATTATGGCCTACCACCGAGAACTTTTTTCTTCTAAGTTAGTGGTCATCTGGCAGTTTAACTAATGCGGTCTACGTGCTGTGTGATACTGTGGTTAGAATAGTACCAACCCATATCCTCCCGTGGGTGTCGTAAGAGGCGACTAAGGACTCTTACCAGGGAAGCGGGGAGCAGCGCTTCTCCTGTGGAATAACAATTTTCTGCGATCCCCAACCGGCCTGCCAAGCGTGGGAATTATGACAATGCCCCTGAATGGACTGAAACTCTTGGAGGAGGCTTTGTCCAGCAGTGGAGTGGTGAGAAGAAGAAGATGCGGTCTACGCAAATGTCTTTTTTATTGTTATTATTTTACATCGATGTTTTGAGGCAGTTGTTCTGAATTGAGCTGCACGTTTCCTGACAGACGCGTGTACTGTACAGGTCCACTCACTTTACGTGGTAATAATTACCTTTTCAGACACCAATCTGAGCGTCTTCACATTATCTGACTAGGATTCTGTTAGGACATAAAAGAGATTGGCCTCCGAATATGTTTCAAACTTTCTTCTCAGATTAGTTAGAGAGAAAAGGGCGACCTCATCCAATTTAAAGAATATGAATGACCTGTAAAGTCATACACAATCAATCAATAAATTCCATAATAATAAAATTACATTAATTGTCAATCCATACTAATATTATAAATGCTAAAGTAACTCTGTCTGTCTGTCTGACTGTCTGTCTGTTACGCTTTCCCGCCTAAACCTCTCAACCGATTTTGATGAAATTTGGCATAGACAATCTTTAGACCCTGAGAAAGAACATAGGCTACCTTTTATCCCGGAAAAAAATTGATGTTCCCGAGGGAAATCTAAAAAGCGCGATATAACCGAACTCCACGCGTGCGAAGCCGCGGGCGGAAAGCTAGTTTAATAATATTCATTAAACAAAACAGGACTCTTGCCTTAGGAGAATTGCGAAACACATTATTACTATCAGTTGGAATAATTTCGAAGCATATAACCCATTGCTTTGCCATGTTCGAAAATGTGTCTGCTCAATAAAGTGATGCTGAAAAAAATGCAATGAAGCATTCATTGCATTTTTTTTCAGCATCACTTTGTTGTTGTTGAACTGTCAAAATGAAACCCATTGCTACTGATATTGTGTTACACAATTATCATGCTGGTCCAGCTACTGTTAACTCTAATTTTCCCAATATACCTTCAATCTAACGGTTTAGCGACAAAACTTAAAATCGAATAAAAATATTTAAGTATTTATGTGCTGGCGTCTGAACAAGCATACTTACAGAAATAAAATCATTTACATTAATATTTAGTTCTACTTGACAGCCAAAAACACCTTTAGAGTTTCACATTCTTCTTCTTCTTTTTCTTCTTCTTGTTCTTCTTTAGCCTATAGATGCCCACTGCTGGACAAAGGCCTCCCCCAAGGCTTTCCACGATGACCGGTCTTGTGCTGCCCGCATCCATCGGCTTCCCGCGACCTTCACTAGGTCATCAGTCCACCTTGTTGGACCGATGACCTGGTGGCGCCACTCCAGAACCTTACTGCCCCATTGGCCATCGGTTCTACGAGCAATGTGCCCTGCCCACTGCCACTCAAGTTTAGCGACTCGAAGAGCTATGTCAGTGACTTAGAGTTTCACATTGTATTTAGAATATTATACTTTGTAAATACATAATCATAACTAACCGGTCCGGCCTATAGATACAGTTTTAAATTTCTCAAGCATTTACATTTTGATACTACAGTGTCTCTAAAACTAACCCCAGGTCAGGAAGTAACAATGACAAGATTGGAAAAGCTGTTATTGCGCTCCTTAACTCATCTTCACTATTTACTGAAGTGCTACAACCGAAGGTGATTACATCAGCGTCGATCGCAATCACAGCATTGTACTAGAATATTTATGAGATGATCCTTAAGCTTTATGGTTTTGAACTATTGTTATGGGGCGTTTAGACCAGCTGATCATAGAGAAAAGACTTTAATTTTATGGCTAAGATCAAAGCGAATCTTGGACTAAGATTTTTGACAGACGATGAAATCAATATGGAAATTCTGCGTACTTGTACGTAGGTACGCCTACAAACTTTTAGAGTCTCGCGAAGGAGTGACAATAGGTCCCGTGGCAATAAATGGAACTAAACATCCTACTTTATGCATTCCATAATGTGGTACGTAATAGTATATTGAAATATAGAATCAATTATGGACCCTGACGGGCACAGCAAGTTTTTTGTTTTTTAGCTTTACGAAGAGAGGATGAAGGCGCACTTGCTAAGGAAATAAAAATATAAATAATATTTAAAATAGTATCATTAGAGAACAGTATTAAATGCTTTTGTGTTATTTATATTTAATATAAGTATTTGCATAGTGGTTTGGTTAGAAATTATTTTTATATTGCACAATTTTTTTAAAATGGAATGTATTGCTGAAATTTGTCGCTGAATATTCGCCAATAGTATTGTAAGTTTTAGTTACGAGGAGTAGTTTTAATTTATTGGTCAAGATATTACTTTTTAGTTATTTTTTTTTTGTATGTTTTAGGTAATTTATTGTATATTTTAATGGACATAATATAAAAAGTAACAAAAAATACGAAAGTTTATGAGTCTGTATGGATGTTTGTTACTCTTACACGCAAAAACTACTGAACTGATTCCTGTGAAATTTGGCATACAGATATTTTATAACTAGGAATAACAGATAGGATACTTTCAATATCCCGATATTTGCACAGGATTGTAAATTACACGGGTTAAACCGTTGGACGCAGCTAGTTAAGATATAATTAGCAACATCCCTCTTATCTTAGACACCTTTATCTGTTTAAGATTATGCATTTTATTATGCTGGTGTCCGTAATATGATCTCGAGATAAATAAATAAAATCATTGTTTACGGTTACGTCGCACGATAATGGCGCCGCGTTTACGTAACTTCTTTCGCGAGACCGAATTTAATTAAGATATGAGTAAGCACAGACTCCAGCATATAAAGCCACCTAAAACTGTAAATTTTTATCAATCAATCGTGAACCTAATGCGTTATCGATAAAGTTGAAAATATGTTGAAGAACTTTGTCAGATCGTAGTAGGCGACTGTACTAGACAGCGTGTTTTTTCGACCAAGGTCAAACCGGAAAATATCGTACTAAGACAGCAAAAACCGGCAGTACACAAACTCCGCCTCCATGTTATTCATTCAGTAAAACAGTAAAAATATCAGTGCCTCAAAAGTCCAACAATTGGTCTAACTGCAATACTTCGATATCGCCATCTGGGAGTGAGGGTCAGACGGCAGTCGCTTCTCGGAAAATATCGAAGTTTAGCCAAAAGTAGTTAGACTGGTAAAGCGGACCACAAACTTCAAAGCATCTGTTGACAAGTAGCAGAACACAGTTGACACATGATACTAGATCACGCATGAATACCATTCATTCTTTTTTACAAACCTGGAACATAGCATTTTGGCACATCAATCAAATTGACAGATGATATTCTTGCCATATAACAAGTACAGTGTGCCCAAGGTATCCTGTTACTCTATTAGTTATTGCAACAAAAATCTATCCAAATTTTTGAACGAACCAGTATGTCCACTAAAAGCACTTCTAAAATTAGCCGTAAGATGCCAGAAAAAACTACCTGTTTTAAATGCAAGAAATCTATTGACATCAAAAAGACCGCATTATGCTCAACGTGTAACAAGCGCTATGAACCAGATTGCATTGGCTACCCGGAACAAACTTACCGCCTGTTGGACCAGGAATCCAAGAGAAAATGGAGATGTACTGCATGCATCAAAAGTAAAAAATTTTTAAATGATAGCCAAACGTTTAACGTAACTACAAGGAAAAGACCACAAATAAACCGCTCTTCTCCAGAACAGGTTCAACAACAGTTCCAGGGCAGTCCACAAATCCAAGCAGAAAATTCCGGAACTCCAAATAGCTTCAAAATGTTAGACTCGCATATAATAACTGAATATGAAACATCGGATGAATCGTATATCACCCCTAGTAAGCTGTCTAAAAGCGTGGACGGTACCATATCGGAGTCTTTATCTATTCTAGAAATGAAAGACACAATAACAGAGCTCACACGTAAACTAGATAGTACAGAAAACGAGCTAGAAAATACGATTCTTGAAAATAATAGTCTTCGCCAACAATTGATCAAGTTAAATCTAGAAATAAAAATGTTAAAATCACTCTGCCATTCTCCAGTTGAAAATAATCTTGACGTCACTATTAAAGGAAAAAGACATTCTTTACTACACCAGACATTCTCTACACCTTCTACTCCTCTTACAAGCAAAACAAGTGCGGATAATAGCATCAAAATTATGCATTTACAACAGAAGATCACCAACCTGCAGCAAAAATTAGTAAGCGCACAACAACAGATTGAAACTTTTAAAAATAAAATAGATTCACTAAGACAATACAACTACGGTAAGCCTATACTACCCCAGGTCCAAAAGTTCTGCCCCCAAACATCATCGGGTACTGAAGAACAAAAATGTGTCCCGCCAAATCGAATTCTCATATTCGGCCCTCAACAATGCGTCGGCCTAGCAGCAGCGATTATAGATTCTAGACAAAATACACAATATGAGAAATATAGTGTTATCTCAGAAACAAAACCAAATGCTTTAAGTAGTCAAATAACCATTAATTGTCTTCATGCTAAGCTAAATTTCAATGACAAACTGGTAATATGTTTGGGAGAAAATGATCACAGTTTACGGAATGTTTTATCACATTTGCAAACTGTGCTAGAGACATTCTATAACAACACGGTAATTGTATTAAACGTGTTTAAAAGTGAGTACTTAGACATAAATAAGCTTAATTATCGCATAAAAAACATATGTAAAAATTGTAAAAAATGTACATTTCTAGAAAGTGGAACCTCTAAGATAACTGAATTGTGTAAAAGTATCAATCACATTATAGACTGTAATGATTACAAAAACAATTATTTAAATCCTAGGGAACTTATTAAGAAAATAGCGAAAAACAAACAAAGCCAATTAAGTACTGACAAAAACAAAGTGACTGAGCCTAAAAAGGAACAATTCCTTTCTATTTTCGCCGTGTAATTTCTAAGTTGCAACAACAGGAAAATATTGAAGATCCTGTAGAAAAAAGTCACAGAGGAACCATTCCGTATTATTTTCCGACCATAAAACGTAACACTACATTTTTTCGAGACCAAACCCCTTATAACTGATACCCCTAATACCCTAACAATTCTCCATCAGAATATTGCCAGTATTGTATGTAAAAGAGAAATTCTTGAACTAACTCTGCAAGAACTTCAAGAAGCTCACAATGACCCAGATGTAATATGCCTCTCAGAAACCTTTATCAAAAAAGGAAACGAAAACTATATTAAAATACACGGCTATGAAATGGCAGCCACCTACTGCAGAGAAAAGCAAAGAGGTGGCACTTGCATCTTAATAAAAGAACATATTTTCTTTAAAGACCTACCATTTGTAAAAACCTATGCCACGCAAAATACGTTTGAGGCTTGTGGTATTGAACTTACATATCATAAATTAAATATTATTTGCATTTATAGAACACCTCAATCGGATCCCACTCAGTTTCTAAGCAAATTAAATAGCCTCCTGCACAATGTAATGCAACAATATAAATCTAAATTTAATGTAGTTTTGGCTGGTGACTTTAATATCAACACCTTAAAAAAAGGTCATATTTCAAATCAATTACAGGATTTAGCATATAATTATAACCTGAAATTTCATATCAATGGACCAACACGTAAATTATCATGTATTGACCACATTCTTAGTAACATACCAGACGCAACTGCTGTTGTGATGCCCCTTCACTTATCAGACCACGACACTGCACAAATGTTGACCATTCCGCTAAAATACAATACACAAAAACTACCGACATATTATGCATATAAAAGAGATTTCAGCAAGGATAATATTCAAAGGTTTAAGGAATGCTTATGTAGTTTATCATGGTGTGACACATATACAGCTATTGACGCAAACGTGGCATTTAATTATTTTCATGAAATGTTTTGCTTACTCTACAATCTCTGCTTTCCTAAATTAAGAGTAAAGGTTAATATAAACAACAAAAAGAAACAGACTTGGATAAGTAAGGGCTTAAGAAAAAGCTGTAAAACAAAACGTTCACTACGCCATAGATTCTATAAAAATAAAACGGCAAATAATAAGATCAAATACATTAACTATTCTAAAATCCTTAAAAAATGCATCTTCAACTCCAAAAAGAATGCAAATATCAACTTTATTGCCAAAACCGACAACAAATGTAATGCTACTTGGAAGGTTATAAAAGACGAGCTTAACAACACAAACACCAAAAGTAATATTGGCCATATTAAAATTGACGATACGGTAATATCCAACCCAGTTGAAATAGCATCCGCTTTCAATAATCACTACATCAATTCAACTAATAAATTAATAGATACAAACGAGGGAAATATCTTTGTGAAAAATGTAACTGTTTATTCAATGTTCCTTAAACCCATGACAGTAAATGAAGTTAGACAAGAAATAACGCTTTTGAATAACACCAAATCTGAAGGTTACGATGAAATCAATACAAAAATTATTAAAGTATGTGCTGATGAAATCATTGACGTACTGACATACTTAATTAATTTGTCATTCAGCTGTGGAATTTTTCCAGAAGCACTGAAGTTTTCCATAATCAAGCCTCTATACAAAAAAGGAGAAAGACATGATGTGAATAATTATCGCCCTATTACTCTAATACCCATTTTTTCAAAAATATTTGAAAAATGTATGTACAAGAGACTTCTACATTATTGTAATAAATTTAATATAATAAAAAATGAACAGTATGGGTTCCAAAAAGATAAATCTACCACATTAGCCATCTACGCACTTATGCAAGTAGTATTACCTAGTATTAATGATAATAATTTAACCACGGGTCTGTTCTTTGATTTATCAAAAGCTTTTGACCTAGTCTCCCATGATTCATTATTACAAAAACTAGAATCACTTGGAATCAGAGGGCCACCCTTACAGTGGATAAAGTCATACCTTTATAACAGGAAACAATGTGTTACTATATCAAATATTAATGATGATAAAGACTTAACACTATACGCATCTGAATATATTTGCAACAGATTTGGTGTTCCTCAAGGAAGTATACTAGGGCCAATCTTATTCTTATTGTACATAAATGACATCACTGAAATAACTAACCATAAATGTATTTTATTTGCTGATGACATTTCTATTATTGTGACATGTAACAAAAATAATAATACAATTTATGACCATGAAGCTGACATTAACAACACAATTGACATCTTAACTAACTGGCTTAATAAACAAAATTTGACAATAAATCTTGACAAATCGGTGTACATTCAATTCAATAAATGTAATAATAATAAGTCTAATATCAGTCTAAATATACCCAAAATCAAATCTGTAACAATGACCAAGTTTCTGGGTGTAACTATTGATGAACATTTAAATTGGAAAATGCATGTAGATAATGTCTGCAGTAAAATAAATAAATTTGTATATGCGCTCAGACAAGTAAAACAAGTTACTAATTTAAAAACAGCCATATTGGTTTACCACGCATACGTAGAATCTATACTGCGGTATGGACTTGTTATATGGGGCAACAGTACCGACCAACATAGAACATTTGTTGCCCAAAAAAAATGTATTAGAGCTCTATACGGACTTCAACCTGACGATTCATGTGAACCAGTATTTAAAAAGCTATGTTTGTTACCGCTACCTTGTCTATATATTTATGAAATATGCATGTTTGTGTGGAAACATAAAGAGTTGTTTAAAACAGCAAACGATATATGTCTTCGAAACCGACGAGACCCTTATAGGCTCGTACTAAGCAATGCTCCTAGGCTTGCAAAGTATAGCAAAGGCTGCTTAGCTATGTGTGTACGGATATATAATAATTTGCCTGGTGACTTTAAGTTGGTAAACACAAGATATTGTTTTAAGCGGAAATTGAGTGCATGGCTAAACCAACATAACTTCTATAGTCTAAAACAGTTTTTTGACACGAAATGTTGAGTACTTTTTTTTTTACTTTTTCTTATTTTGTATTCTAATTTGCGTGCTGAGTCTAAGCTTGGCAAAACATGTTTGTACTATTGCTATCTGTAAGACCTGTTATACCATGTTTTGAGCAAATAAATATTATTATTATTAGCTGAAAAGGCTTCTGATGCGACTGGTATTAACGCTGAAATGATGATGATAAGTAAAATATCAGTGCAGACTCAGCTTCACACGTTCTGTGCGCATTGCCCGCTTTATTCTGGTCTAACCACCCCTTTACACGTTACTATTGTGTAAATGATTAACGTATAGTGCGAATCGTGCATCATTTGGCACGCTCGTATTTATTTATGCCACCGGTTAGTGAGCGGTTTGACTCAATTTACTGCTTAATCTGATCCACTGAGGATGATACGTAGTGATGTATCGCTTTGGTTACACAATTTTATGGGTATGACTGTAATTGTTATGCAGGTATACGGTTTCCAAATGCCCTGAAAATTTTGCACGAAGACACAAATAGTTTATACAATTTTGATTCGAATTGCAAAATAATTATACGACTTTCAATCGATTAAATGTGGTCATTAAACAGGCCTTGATATATATCATATAATGGTAGCAATTCAAAGCCACGACCTAGCAAGCCAATTTAGTGCATTATTGCTACGCACTGAAGCGACGACCAAACTCGGTAATTGACGCACTGAATAATAACATACGCATACCAATGTCGAATGATGAAACAAAAATACAAGATGGTATTGTAATTTGTAACCACAGAACCGCATTAACAATTTGCTTAGCGTTACTCAACTAAATAACTCAATACGGTGTGACAACGTAGCATCGTTTGACAGCGCACTTGTGGATTTCGGCTCGCTAGCCCTCATTTGCGATGTGAATTTACGAGGTAATGCCGTGGCAGGCGGGATAGAGTCGTCAGTCCCATGTAGTGCAACGCTAGGCAATAAATTAGCGCTCGGAGAGGTGTGTTCCCACGAACGCTAAGCCGTATCAAGATGGTGGTGCGCGGAACAGCGCTGCTCCAAGCCCGCTCGAAACGGGGACACGGGCGAATGCTTTATTTTCCCCGCGATTTATTTTCTCTATGTGACATTTTGTTACGTTTTGTTAGCTGTCACTCGTTCACACTTGCAGCGTACATTGTTTCAATTTATGCAACAGAGGTTTCAGTGTTTGTTGCGGATTATTGAGACATTTTCGTTATGCACTGTTGTAATGTTAACTCAATGTATTAGTCCCATCTGGCGTCCACCAGATTTCTATCAAAAGCCTTTCTTAGATATAAACTTCAAAGATTTTGAAACGATATTCTGGATCTGGCACTGTTTCTGAAATACGCTATTTGCTAAGGCTCATTTTTCGATTTGAATAAAATCGAAACTAAAACAATTAAACTAAACATTCCAGCCTCACACGAATACCGTTCACCTTGAGCTCATTGAAATTAATTAATTGAATAAATATGATTAAACACTACATCCGTAATTGTGATCGATCGTGTGTCCGCAGTCCTAACAATGGTATTCGTGGGTTTGACCGGATAGAAATTACACAGTCGCTATTAATATCCTTGGATCACGATATGAAAGTGGACGGTGATTTGACGAAATGACAGAGCTTTGAAGGGGCTGACACCGGTGGGCGTGTGATGTTGTATAATCGGGTGTTGAAAGATTCGGCTACCGCTCTTTGGACTTAATAATGTCTTTGTTAATAATGTCTGATCGATTTCGATTGGATGAATTTAATTCGAATACTGTGACATGAAGACAGATGTCTTCGAAAGTTTAAGTCTGACTTTGTCAGGATTTATGTAATGCGAAATTTAGACCTACTATCTAGTCACTATTATTAAAGCTTCATTAATGGGGTTGTGGTACCGGGCATAGAATAGTGCCAATCTATATCCTCCCGTTGGTGTCGTAAAAGGCGACTGAGGGAACTCTCATCAGGGGAGCGAGTAGCAGCGCTTCTACTGTGGAATAACAAATTACTGCGACCCCCAACCCGCCTGCCATGCGTGGGGATTATGGCAATGTCCCCCAATGGAATGGAAGCCTTGGGGAGGCCTCTGTCCAGCAGTGGACCTCTATAGGCTGAGAAGAAGAAGAGAGGGGGAGGTTAGTTGATTGCCCGTTTGTGACGCACTGAAATATCGTTTCCCGGATCTGGAGGTGCCTCTTATAATAAACTAGCTGCGTCTCGCAGTTTCACCCCCGTAGGTTTCGATATGTTTTTTTTTAAATATGCTCCGCTCCTATTAGTAGCAGCGTGATGTTATATAGCCTAAAGCCTTCCCGGATTAATGGGCTATCGAATGTAAAAAGATTTTTTCAAATCGGATCAGTAGTTCCTGAGATTAGCGCGTTCAAACAAGCAAACAAACAAACTCTTCAGCTTTATATATTAGTATAGATTTAAGCGCGCAATTATAAATGGTAATAATCTATATAGGCTCGTGGCTAAATAATAACACCCGTACGGATCAATCGATCAGGTTAGGCAATACATGCCGCGATTGGTCTGTGGATGGGTTACCAACATTACATACCGAAACACCTCCGTGGCTCGGAAAACCATGGCTGGATTAAGCCATTGATATCGGCCGTCATTCAAAGCTATTTGTCAGTCGTTACGGCCCATCAGAAGTCCCAAAAGTCTGATCACCGGTCTTACAAGGGGGGATCGTATTATCCAAAAACTGGGTTGTGGAAGTCAGATAGGCAGCCGTTCCATGTAAAATAGTACTCAGCTGAATCTGTTCAAGATGGAAGCTTCCTGACTCACTGAAACGGCTAGGAAGATGATGATGATGTGCAAAAGACAGCACATCAAGCCACTACAATTTGTCATATTTCTTTATTAGATTTTCAACTTTATGGCTGAAGCTTTAAGGCTGAAGGTTAAATGAGAATATTACCCGTTAACCCGTGAATTACTATCTTTTTATATTTTACAAATGTCTTAAAAAAAATACATTTCACCAACACATATATACCTAGGCATTTTCACTATAATGTATAGAATGTAAATTTATTAAACAAATCATAATAACAAAACTAAAATAAAAGAAAGAGATAAAAGCTAAAGAAAAACCAGATCCAAACTAGCATTGAAACTCTTTGAAGCTGATACTAATCAATGATTGATTTAGAAAATTAGAAATACAATATGTAAAGAAAATCCTGTCCGATCCATGAAGGTATTGTTAGGAATCGATAACTGATTCTACTAATGCCGACAAAGCCGGACTAAAGTTTAAAAAAAAAATCCCCCTAAAAAAATAAATATTATTTTGCCAAAAGAGGTAACTTAATACATGTGCGGTAGGACACCCTTCCGCGGGCGACGGGGGGCAGGGCACGCGACGCGTGGTCGAATCGCATAAGCATACCGTCAAAATGGTGTTGTCACTTTTATAAAAATTACCAACTTTCGGGGAAGTTGGAATTAATTCGCGGGAAAAAAAGATTATTTTTAAATTCATTAGTATTGTTACTATGATGATTACGTAAAATTTTATATCATATTTGGTAATGCGTTTACCTAACTTTTATTATCCTTATCGGTCGGACAGGGTTTTCTTTACATATTGTATACTTACATATGATATTTACTATCAGGATACGAATTTCTACACTCTTAGTGGTAAATGTATCAAGTATTAGCAGAACTATATTAGTATCGACTGTCTCATTGTTCTAGCCTAAGTTAAAGTTAAGCCACTTCTCATAGGTAGCGAGTGACCCAAAACTGGCGGGACCGTCAACTCGTGACCCGGCCTGACCCCGATCTAGTAACCGCTCCGTACCCATTGTCTCTTGGTTTCGGGGATGGTGTAATTTATAAACTGTTTTATTTAAACACGAGCCGATTATAAATAAAAGCTCCCGAGAGGAACCGAGAATCTACATTGTTATAATAATACAATATTGAGACAGGAAAAAAAATTAACAAATGTTTTCGACACTGTGGTAACTGATAATTTGAAGTGATGAAGAATATAGGGACGGCTGACCACATCATCCCACCACGATTAATGTAAGATTAACAGTAGGAAAAATAGAGACAATTTGTATTTATCAATATTATGTTCTCGAAATCCTAAGCTAGACAGGGTTCTCCAAGGTTCTCCACTAAGCCCTTTTTTATTCCGTTTGCATTTTTTCGAGTCGCATATATTAACCGGTTTCGGATCGATAATTATCTCTCTTATACCATTTTAAAAGTAAATCAGTATAAAAATTTGCTTTATTTTGACTTTTCAGTTAACATTTTTTGGGGCTTTCTACCTTTTTTTTTTCTAATATAGGAATATGGTTTACATTTATATTTATTCATCGTTTGTGACATATCATAATAACTGGCTTTTATCATATTTCATATCATTGAGTGGCCCTTATAATTTTAATGACTTTATTTAAAACAGTTTATTGATAAATAGCAATTAATAAACTATTACAAACACCGTGGGTGTATGAAATGTATTAATTTTACAATAAAATGACACTTCGAGATAATACTTTTAGTGCCATTTCCCAAGAACCGTTTAATTATTTATTATTATTAAGTTTGCCAATAAATGATTACACTAATGTAACCACATTTCTAAAAGTAAAATAATAGTGAAATAATGACTTATAGGTAAACACAACACGCGTTAAAAGGAATCTGAGAAATAAGCTAATTTACTTAGTAATAAGTGCTAATATTATTTAAAAGGCCCATTTAAAAATGAAGTTATTTAAAAAAACCTGCTTAGCAAAAGTAGTGCTAGTTTGAAAGGGAAGAAAAAGTATTTGGTAGAAAGGAACAAGATTGGAAATAATTAACTTAATTGTGCTACTTTATAAATATTATTACACTCATTATTTCAGATTTTTTTCGTTTCATAATACGACCCAATATAGTGGAAGCAATAATACAATCAAAAGTTTATTTACTCCATTAAATGAAAATTTTTGGGAAATAAATGCAAGCGTCAATTCAGATGCATTGATGACGCTATTACCTATGCATACTAAGCTGCTATACTACTTATACATATACTATGCTATACTACTTCACAAGGCCATTAAAATAATATTTACTGTATGCACTACTACTGCCCTCTGGTGGCCGATTTTGCAGTATTATCCCCTATTTCTTTTACATGTTTTAATTGCTTACATTATAGATACTACTCTTATGTGGATGTATCGCTTAGTAACAACACCCACACATCTCGTAAGATCAGTTACGTATCGTCCGTGGAGGGATGACCATTTTTATACCAAGATCCTTTCTTACCTCCGAAAGCATGTTTTTTTTTTAAATAATTATAACTATAGCTTGACCGCAGTCCCGCCTGGATGGTAAGCAGTGATGCAATCGTTGATAGTAAAGCGCGCTAGTTTATTAAGACTATTCGCTTAAACAACTTAGTGAACAGAAAGGAAGACGGCAGTTGAGCGAGGTGATGCAATGTTAAACCCAAAAACACGACCAACGATGCTGCGCCAGAGGGAAATTGATCTGGAAACTCTCCAGGACCAAACTCTCGACACAACAACATTTGGTGCATCGTAAACGGCACACACCGCAACACAACTACTCAGACCCGTCTTCCGTACGGCTTCACCAGACATCATGCCGGAACATGACAAATCGTTTGGCGGCAAGAGTTTATCTGGTGGGTGGTTAGCCCGTTAGTCCTGCCTGCTTTTGTTAGTGGATCTTAGACTGTCGTTACGGATCTTTAGAGGCCCTTAAAATCAGAAATCACCTCGAATCAGAAATGAGGAAATCCGCAGAAGAACCAAAGTCACCGACATAGCTCTGCGAGTCGCTAAACTTAAGTGGCAGTGGGCAGGGCACATTGCTCGTAGAACCGATGGCCGATGGGGCAGCAAGGTTCTGGAGTGGCGGCCACGTACTGGAAGACGCAGCGTAGGGAGACCCCCAACAAGGTAGACCGATGACCTGGTGAAGGTCGCGGGAAGCCGATGGATGCGGGCAGCACAAGACCGGTCATCGTGGAAAGCCTTGGGGGAGGTCTTTGTCCAGCAGTGGACATCTATAGGCTGAGGAAGAAGAAGAAGAAGAGGCCCTTAACAACTAGTCTTATCAAGGGGACGTGTCTCCCAGTAACTGTGGAGGTCAAATAGGGAGTCTTTCCATGTATGATTCTGATATTCAACTTCGTCTAGTCAGACTGGAAGCCGACCTTAACATCATCATCATCAACCTTTTTATCATCCCACTGCTGGGCTCAGGTCTCCTCTCATACAGAGAAGGATTGAGCGTAATCACCACGCTTGCTCAATGCGGGTTGACGATTTCAGACTTATAGTCCAGGTTTCCTCACAATGTTTTTCCTTCACCTTCAGTCATTGGTGTCCAAGATATACTACTTAGAAAGTACATATAACTTTAGAAAAGTTGCATTGGTACTTGCCTGACCTGGAAACGAACCCGCGCACTCATACTTGAGAGGCTGGTGTTTTAACCACTAGGCCACCACGACACCTTCACACACACTTCTAAACCACGAAGACCTTAACATAGTTGAAATATTTACAAGGTAGATTGAGTTAGAAGTTCTCTCTTATGACTTGCAGTACAATAGTGTCGATGGCAGCATCGTTCGGATAAGGCTCATATCGGTAATTGAAATGTGTCGCTCTGTCAGTATAAGCATGCATAAGAACATTGCACAAGTATAAAAATTACGAAACCATTCTATTCATTTACTTGTGCAAGTTCTTTAACTAATATGATAAGAGTGTTAACAATCAATCATATAGCTTGACGGTTACACCTGAAGATCTTTGCAAAATCCTACAGGTATTATATGTAAATGTAAAATTTTGGATATAATTATGTTTGTTACTCTTTCACGCAAAAACTACTAAACGGATTTGGATGAAATTTGGCACACAGGTGGTTTATAACAAAAATTAATATACAATATGTAGGTAAAGAAAACCCTGTCCGATCCGTGAAGGTATTGTTAAGTATCGATAACTGATTCTACTAATGCCGACAAAACCGGGCTATACTTAAAAAAAATCCCCCTAAAAAATTAAACATTATTTCGCAAAAGAGGTGACTTAATACATGTGCGGTAGGCAATACATGCGTGGGCGAAGTGGGGCAGAGCACGCGGCACGCAGTCGCATCGCTAATCGTTCATAATAATACAGTCAAAAAAGGTGTTGTCACTTTTAAAAAATATACTAATTTTTGGGGAAGTTGGAATTAATTCGCGGGGTTTTCTTTACACATCGTATAGGATAGCTTTATCCGGATCATCACACGGGATCACAACTTATGCGTGTGAAACCAAGGGGTGCCGCTTGTAAATGTATAAAATTTAGCAATGCATCGCGATCTTACAAGTAAGGAGTATTAACGTGTAAGATTTAAATTTCTCGGGGATAATGTGATTCTACGGATTGTTTCGTGGTGATAATCAATTTATGATATTGTATGACGAATAAAGTTGCATGGGCATTATGAAATCCAACACTATTGATATAACTTCTTTTATTTTGAGGTTCCTTTGCGATATTGTGTTCCCTAAGTGACTAAACTTATTATCAACTTCATCGGAACACAAAAATAAGTGTATTATTGTCAACAGCATCGACTCGAATAACCAATTTATTTTGAGGTTCCTTTGCAAAATTGTGTTCCTTAAGTGACTAAACTTATTATAAACTTCATCGAAACCCAAAAAATGTATAAAATGTATTATTGCCAACAGCATCGGCTCGAATAACCAATTAAACCAATGGCTGGCACTTTTGAATTTCTCTGAAATATGAAGCTTTCCAAAGCTGAGTAGGTAGTTATTTTTTTTTTCTTTTATTTTGTCGTATGTATCGACACCATCACATTGACCCAATACACTAGATTCGATTAAATATTTCAACACAAATCAATTAAATATTTTATTGCAACAAATCAACACCATTGTTCGGAATCATTGACATTACATGGCTTCAATCACAATCATATAAAACAAAAGATAGTTGCACAAGCCGTCGAAGCAGTAAATGATCTCATTTGGAAACCATTGTCTTGACCCGTACCGGTCCAGATTAATGATTGGTGACTGATTCTGAAGGATGAAGATTGGTATCCGTATTGATACCAAGATTACAATAGTCTGGCTATGTTTAGGTTTGTTATGAAGCATAGTACTCTATTATAACACCCAGCATATTAGTATTTACAATCAGTCTGCTCTCAAAACGGGGAAAGAAAGCATCGTGAGAAAACCGGCATGTCCTACTTAGTACCAATAATTCGAAGACACGAGACATTTGCCAACCCGCACTGGGCCAGTGTGTTGGGTTATGGTCCACTTCCTTTTATCGAGAGGAAGAACTGGATCCCAGATCCAGTGGTGATTATGATTACTCTTTCATGCTATACTCCACGCGTATGAGGATATGCATGTCATCATCGTCATCATCTCAGCGTTAATCCCAGTAGCATCCGCAGCCTTTTCAGCTTTGGAGTCTGGGGTTCGCTTTACCAGTCTAACTTCCGAAAACATATTGAGGAAACCTGGACTTTTAAGTCTGAAATCGCCAACCCGCATTGAGCAAGCGTGGTGATTACACTCAGTCCTTCTCTGTATGAGAGGAGACCTGTGCCCAGCAGTGGGACGATAAAAAGGTGGATGATGAGATATTATTGCTCGTGATAATTTATAGAGGAACTTACTCGTGGGTTTACAGGTTGCAAATATTAAACACCTTGACTGTGTTGAGAATTACTAAATGAAACAAAAGATGGTTGCACAAACAGTAAATGATCTCCATTTGGAAATCACTGTCTTGACCCATACTGTTCTAGATTAATGATTGGTGGTAGGGGACACCGATTCTGTTGAAGGATGAAGATTGGTATCGGTATCAATATTAAGATTACAATGGTCGTGGGCCATGTCGAGATTTGTAACGAATTGTAGTACTCTGTGTCGAGATTGATTGTCTTTTGTTTTAGGGATTTCTCTTTTGTTTTTGAAGGCATTGACTGAATAATTCGCTGATTTTATTATTTTGTTTAGAATGTTTGTCATATTTTTTGCTCTATAAGGTAAACGGCCCAGTAACCGTTAAGTTATGAACTTCGCCGAATTTGCATGAGCACTAGGCTAAAAC
Organism: Sesamia nonagrioides; assembly: GCA_017933935.1. Classification (NCBI taxonomy): domain Eukaryota; kingdom Metazoa; phylum Arthropoda; class Insecta; order Lepidoptera; family Noctuidae; genus Sesamia; species Sesamia nonagrioides. Next base: position 167,428 of record JADWQK010000085.1, read on the forward strand.
TAGAAGACTTACAAAAATAATTTTTACTTGACTGTTTAGATAATTTAATATACTTTTAGTATAATATGATTCTATTAAACTAGTGTAAAATTTAATTAACTATAAAATAATAAAACTACAAAAAGGGCCAATTGTACCAGTACCCGGTAGAGTTGTACTAGTTAACGTTAAATTGTCCCGGTAACCGGTAATTTTTGCCGCGAAATTGTACTCTATTGCTTTACGTTAAAGTTCATAGAAATAAATAAAAAATTACTGAAAAACATTAGGGTCCGTATTTAACCAACAAATAAACACGATTTGTTTTAACTTTTTATAATGTATGTTTTATAAAGTACCTATACCTATATAAAAAGAAACAAACAAACTCTGTCCGTCGTGGATTGTCATTTTTTCTTCGAGATGTGCCAATAGTCCATCACGTCTTTAGAACTATAAAGCACGGGTGTGCATTAGATTTTGAGACACTTGCTGGCCTACTACAGGCGGCAGCTTCAACCAAACGACCGAGTCTGCCATTATTAAAAGCATTTTCTCGCTTAATTTTTTTAATAAATAAACTACCACTATCCAATAACTGCTCCTTAGTGACATCTGAAATTATTTATTTATTTATTTTACAATTTAATATATTAACAAAAAGAAAAAACAGAACAGATAAAAGGTACAGAGATGATTATATCATAAAAAATCTCTTTCGGCATACCTGCAATAAGAAAGCGTATAAAAAGTAAAGGACAGAAGACGTGCACTCTGCAGGAGTAGGAGTAGAAATCGGTAGAGTGGGAAGGCGACTTGAGAAGGTTTTTAAGATGCGACCTTTTGCTTTTTTATCGTGGATAAATCCGATAAAAAAAGTTTCCCCCTTATTTAGTCTGGGAATAAGGGAGGGTTATGTCGGCCTCCTACCATCTAAACGTCCACTATTCCTTCCAGTACCATTAGTCGGGGACCCGGCAGATACTTGTACATTCGCCCCACACACGTGGGGACCAAGTGCAGCCGATCCCTCGACCACACATCCTTCCACTAAGCTGCGCATACTGCATGTCACGCTCGAGCGACGATACGGCCCCAATTTCGTCGCCCGCATGGTCCTTCTTATGGTGGCCAAAGATCGTGAAGCGCCCTTCGACGCCTGGCTACCCTTCTCATGCGAGTGGAGTGAGCGTCATGCTCTTTTTCCCTTTCTGCAGCCTCCATTGCATGCACTACCTTCTCGCAAAAAGAGGCCATAGCATCCCCCACGCTCCTTCCTTCTTCGCTTTCGACCATGAACTGTACTACGGCCGGGAGTGAGATATCACCGGCACCAAGTGTCGCGACTATGGCACAGCGCTGTTGGGTCCAAGCTGAGCTTTCCTCCAGCCTAGGTGGCGCTTTGTGCTCAATTATTTAAAAAAAAGTCATATGATATATTCTCATTCAAAAAAAAGTCCACATTGAGCGGAGCGGAAGGGTGAGGGTCTGTGTTAACCCACCCGTGTCCCTTCATTTGCCTGTGCTCCAGGGTATGTCTTATTATGGCGGCACACTCAAGCAAGCAAGTCAGCTCGAAGGTTTTTACGAAAAATAATTGAAGGTAGATAAGTATGCAAAATAATTACCTTTAAATAATAATAGTCTCTAGAAAGATTCAGTTATGGCAAATCAATCTTTAGTACTTAATAATGATTTTTTAACACCTGTTCTGACTGAGACTTGCTCCCAAATCAGAACTCACGTGAGCGACTTAATGAGTACAAATGAAAGCCGTGCTGGAAATATGGGAAAGTACGGGCGTAAGAATATGTAGACGAGAGTTCCAACTAATGAGGCATAGTCATCAAAAAATAAATAAAAGAAAGACATATGTTAGGACTCGAACTGCATTATGTAAATGAAATAGCCAAGAGCTTTTCGCCCTTGCTTCAGTTTCAGCTAGGAACTATCATTTTCTCCATGGTACTCCAAACAGTACGGTATACTACCATATATCGTACTGTTTGGAGTACCGTACGGTATATCGTACCAATACTACCATATACCGTACTGTTTGGAGTACCATGGAGCAAATGGTAGTACATGGTAGGTATACCACGGTGTACGTTGCATGACAAAATACTTGGCCACTATGCTGTTAAATCCCAAAACCATGTTTAAATAATTAAATTACCATCTGCTAAGAAATAAACGTGTTTAATTTTTTAAATTTTCCAAAACAAATTATTCACATTCTAGTCGCAGTAGGCTTTTTTATATACTTCATAGCTGATTCAAGAAAAGCTTGTAATGCAACCAGTACAAAAAGTGGTAAACCATACAAAAAAAACGCAACCAAATTCACATGGTACCAAAACAAACTAAATGTCTAGTAACTACATCATTTTGATTCTAAGGAAAATAATGCTTAATTCAAGACAATAAGGACTATAAACGGATTTAAATGCAGCTGTTAAGGCATGCCCCAGTATCCGGCAGAAAATATTTAATATAATCTACAGTTTCAAAGGAAAATGAGATCTATTCCAAAGCAATAAGAATAGAATAACGGGTTTTGGTGCAACGTATGTAACTGGTTTGGTAGTGTACCAATATCCGGTAAAAATCGCACATTTTTACCGGGTACTAGGTCAAGTGAGGTTTTGGCGGGAATGTCAAGATGAGTGTCACGCTCATTTTTCATTGGACTTTTAAAATTATTCATAGTGTTGTTTACTAAATAAAAGCGCGTGATTTATGTAGTAAAAAGTGCATTCAGTGAATAATTCATTAAGAACAGTGAAATATCGCAGCATAGTGGCCACATCAAGACTTTTTCCCAAACCTCACTCGTAAGACGGGTCACGCGGCCGTGTTTTTCGCCATGAATACCTAATAATTCATAATTACGTGACATTGGCTAAATGCACAAACCGTGCGAAGCCAAAAAATAAAGAAATAATAATAATACTAGGTCAAGTAGGGGTTTGAGTGTACCAATAGATGTAACATGTAAAATTATTTACTTTTCGATGAGATTTACCTCAATTTATAGATTAAATCGTTAAATAATATACACAATTTATTAAAAAAATTAACACTTTTACCTTAATTTTATCCGTCGAAGTATGGCTAGATAATTTCTGCGACCGGGTGGGTTCATAGTTCACTGACAGAACTTTGTACTTATAGATAATTTTACTATACCATACTTTTATTTTCTCACAGTTTTTACATTATTAAACTTTTTGGTGAGTGTCGCCATCAGAATTGTATAAAATAGTACCAAGAATAAATTGCTATTTGCGAATTTTAATTTAGATTTGCTAGAAAGAAGCTAATATTAAAAAACTGACTAGTTAACGGCTACCGGGACATTAACGGAAATAGGTACTCTTACCTTAGGTATATCGTTAAACAATATGAGTTGATGACGTTTAAATGTCACTTTTTTAGTTTATGTGTAAAGAAGAATTTCGATTGTAGATTCTCAGCGGGAGCGATGTTGCACCCTCGCGGGCGTTTAATCTTCCAGTTGGGGGGCAGTGGAAGACAAATGGAGTGGGCTATGCTTGTACATGTCTAAGTGATCGAATCAGAAATGAAGTGATCCGCAGGAAAACCAAAATGACCGACATAGCCCAAATAATTATCAAACTTATGTGGCAGTGGACAGACATTGCTTGCAGAATACATGACCGATGTGGCGGAAATGTTCTGGACTGGTGACCGCGTATTGGAAGAAGTAGCGTTATGCCTCCCACGTGTCCTAGTCCCAAGGAGCCTATCAAAGCCACAGAAACTCATTGGATGGGAGAAGCACGGAACGGATCGAATTGGAGGCGTTTGCCCAGCAGTGGATCTTTGACTTTCGGCTGAATTGTGAATAGCTATTTCGGATTCGCCACAGGAGATAGGCAAAAAACCTGTTAAGGCTTTTAAAAATAAAATATTCCCAAAGTGGTACTGATGGTAGGCAAAATAAGATTGTGAATCTATTCTTTAGATAAGGATTAACTGAAACGAGTCATCAAAAATATAGCTTCCAATCGAATAGAAAAATAATACAATGAGAAACATTTCTCTAAAATTTGATATCAACTGGATAGTTAACAAAAACATTCAACAATAGTCTGGTCTCGACCCCTTTTTTAAATAATATAAGCATCCACAGACTAAACGTTTTTATGTTAATAAAGTCGTAACTGACTCTTTGTTGTCATCACTTTGCAGAAAAAATCTTCAGATAACCGTTCAAGGAAGTTACAAAAATATACTTTTCAAAAAGGCACAATTGCTCGCTATTCGCACAAAAATAACAAACAATAGACGGTCAATAAAACTAACAAAAAAGTTCTTAAAATAGAATAGAGAAATGAGTATCGTGATTGCACGGTTATCAAAACAAAAGGATTGCCTCAAATCAATCAATGTCATGGCGTTCACGGGAATACTAGGGCTTTTTGTGGGGCTTCTGAGAAAGGGGGAGGGTACTGTTCAGGTTCATTGAAGAGACGCAGGCAGGGAGGAGGGACGTGACCGCTGGACCACGTCGGGTCACGCCGCTGCTGTTGACCGACTGTTTCCATTGAAATCGACGTTGTACAGATATTAAATAATAAAATCAATATGCAATAAGTTTATTTATAAATAAAACATGACACATCAAAAAAACTAATAACAAACACTAAAAATAAACAGAGGCCAAAAAACTGAAAGCAATCTTCTCGTCAGAAAAGCGCCATCTGGCGGAATTTATTGGTACCATATTTCAATGTTCAGGAAAACTTTTCATTGCGTCAAAAGTTGCGAAAAAAGATAAAAAGAACGAAAAGTTTTTTATCGCAAGTCATTAAAAAAACCCTCTTTGTCGCCACGTGAACCGTAAGGTACATAATAATCTAATTCAGCATTACCATAGCGTCGAACGACATATGTAGGTACGTACACCAAATCTCCACCGAGTTTTAGTTTTACTATGTCGGACTTCAGTGGACACCACCCGTCTATCCGACCTCCGACACGGAAGGTAAAGCGTCACGACCCGACAAAAAATGATCACAATTCAAGTCGTGACCAACACTGTCCCATTCACAACACCGTCTGAGAAAAGCCTACGTGTAACTATTTTCGCAGCCGAAATGCATTCGATGCGCCGCAGAATACCTTTGTCACCGCAGACAATTAAAAAAGTAAAACTCACTGACTATTATATTAATTGTGGTTTATTAATTTTTCTTATTCTATATTTCTTTTTTCTCTAAAATATCACATTATTTACACCATTACCAAACTTCTCCATACCGCGGTCCTACGCCCTTTGTTGTTTAAAAACATGCATTAAATGACGTCATAAAAAATATTTAAGACTACAAAAAATTTTATGCACCGAAAATTATGTCTAAACAAGTTTGTTATTTAATAATTAAAAAGCTAAATTTTCTTCGTTAACGCAAAAGTTTACCCCCTACCTCGATAGATGGCGTTGGGATCGAATTAGATCTCGCTATGGTTTCGTTACCGCGATTTGGTTGGGCTCGAGCCGAGAATTTGTAAAGTTAACTTTGCGCAGAGGCAATATCGTAACCAATGAGGTTAATCCGAGGTGCGATTATTGCTAGTTGAAAACTTTACCAATACCCCGCCGTGTGGACGTGAAATACCGTCCGCGTTGGCAATTTTTGAACGGCCGTAATTGGCCTAAGAAGCGCTACTAGGCTACTACACCAAACTGACGGCGACGTGATGAACTAATGTTTAGTAAAAGCAACTAAATTCTTCAATTATGTCCAAAATATCTACGTTGGACTTGGATCTCTAAACTTTAATCTTGATACGATTATAGATTAATGTTTGACATAATTATTTTGTTCTAAAATTACTCCTGTACGTAACCTAGGGATGTGTTAATGTTTTTGAGGAATAATTTTAACATGGGCCGATTAATTTCAAATTTAATATTGATAATATTCACAAAAAATACTTTTTATGTATTTTTAACTTTTCTTTATCGAAAATCAACCTAACCGCTAACTAGATAAAGTCAATACATTCAAGGAAATGATTTCACTGTTTATTTCGATTTAATAGAAAATTCTTAAATGATATCGGATAAACTGTGAAAATATTTAAATGCGTTTTTCTTTTATTTTGTTAATTAACACTGGTTGGTTTGAAAAGGAGGAATGCACTTTTTTGAAAAATCTTATTCCTTCGTTTGAAACTGGAAATGACACATACATATATTTACCTAGGTAGAAAAAACAATAATAGAGTAAATCAATGGAATAAATTTACGCGTGTATGTTTGATCTTAGTATGTAAGAGAATTCACTGTTTCATGTTCGTTTTTAGTAGTTTTTAAGATATATGATAATTATTGTTGTATCGTTTTAAATATGTAAGACTGGATTCCAATATAAGCATTATTTTTAATTACACATTATGTGAATGCTTGCCCAACTCACCGATTAATTCAAAGCTTCCATAAACACGATTTTCGTACGTAATACTTAGCCCGTACTTTTGACACTTGAATGTAGTATTGCATGTCTGGGTCGTGCATTAGACATCATTTATCTGCCTGTCTGCGTAAACTGCATACGGTACTGTTAACATGTTGAAATTGTATCCATTAAAATAATTGTTGTTAACGTAAGCTTTGTAATGATTGTTGTGGTTCGCAGAAACCACAAGGGTTTCTGGTAAGGAAGAGGATATATCACATATAGCATATAGTTCTAATTTCTCTGAGGCCTCTATGATATGAACATTACTGTTTCAAGACCACTAATATACACTTAGTAAGCAAATCTTCTTCTTCTTCATCACCCTGTTTGTCGTCCCACTGCTGGGCACAGGTCTCCTCTCATACAGAGAAGGATTGAGCGTAATCACCACGCTTGCTGAATGCGGGTTGGCGATTTTAGACTAAAGTTCAGGTTTCCTCAAGATGTTTCCCTTCACCTTCAGTCATTGGTGTCCAAGATATACTTAGAAAGTACATATAACTTTAGAAAAGTTACATTGGTACTTGCCTGACCTGGAATCGAACCCGCGCACTCATACTTGAGAGGCTGGTGTTTTAACCACTAGGCCACCACGACATCACTTACTTACTTAGTAAGCAAAAAGTACATTGAATTGAAATATGGGCTTATAAATAAGTCTTAACAGCAAAGCGCGGTGTCACAATAAGACTCTCCTCTGGGCTCTGTCTGCCTTTGAAGAATTTTAGAATATTTTGGCCATATTGCCAGAAAAGATAAACATCTGATGGTTACTGGGTAGGTGGATGGACGACGTTCTAGAGGTCGCAGTCCAATAAGGTGGACTGCCGCAATCGTTCATCTCTGGACACCGGCCTGCATGATGCTATACTTACTCGCAGCCAGGGATCGTAACAGAAGGAAAACTATCATAAAGGAGAAGATAATACCACACGGACATCACGACCCTCAGTAAAGAGGAGGAGAAATAGCAAAGCGACCGACTTGACAACTGTCTCTTATGAGACAAAAGACTCTGGAGACTCTGCCTCTGGCTCTCTCTCTCTAAGACTCTGGATGCAAAAATACAGGTGCCACTGAATTTGAGGACCGCCGCACAAAAATCCAAATGAGGGTGGCTAACATTTTAGACCGACGTTAAGTTTAATTTAAGGTAATAATTGTAACATTGTTCAATTTTTTTTATTTTTTTTATATATTATTACCGAACTTAATAAGTTTGCTCAATACGCACTAGGAGTTACTCTTGCATCGTGGGTGCGGTTACAAACGTTTGAACTAACATACACAATCAGCCAGACCCAAAATAATTACTTGTAGGTTATATAAATATTTGTTCCGTGCAGGGATCGAACCCGCGACACGTAGCGCAGCAGTCGATCGTTCAACCACTACACCAACCGTGTCGTCAAAAGAACACTGTAGCAAACCGTCGTACGAGGAAATGGTCCTAAAACCACAAAAACGTAAATATGTAGTAGGATATGTATATAGGTAAAATCGACCTTTTCATCGTTGTTTTTTTACGTTATTAAATTTCAAATATGGTAACGGTAACTTTTTTTTAGCTTATCAAATTATGGTTAGTCTAGAAGCTACCAAGAGCTGGAAAATGTGTTTGGGCTTCAAATAAGAAAAGGCTTTCTTTCATTAATTTTTAACCTTTGATGGTCATATTGGGTGGTAATTTTAATCTATTCTGTCTTAAAGTACTTACTAAAACACTAGCAATAATATAGCCTATATTAAACTGAAGGCAAATGAAACCGCCAACTACTTTAAATGCAGATCTGTCACAACTTAAAGGGCGTCTTGTAATATTTATAACCTTTAATCATACTTGTAACACAATCTGGGCTTTTAAAACAAATGACCGTCACTAAAAGGATTTAAAATCGATACAAACATTCGGTCGGATTACGTTCCGATCCAGATTTTATGCTCATGATTTGACATTCATACTCGGTGAAAGCGCTCGCTTATTACCAATCGATTCAACCGATAATCGATCGTTCGGTTCGCATAATCGCATTAGCTTCACGGGGGGTCCAACACTACGCGTGCCATTGCACTTCGTTTAGTGTTAAAATTACAGCCATATGTAAGGAACTTACCAGCCCGAATTATTATTATGTAATAGACTACGTCATGTTATAATTTTCAGTTCAAGGCTTAGTTTACTCCACATTCATACTAATTAGCTTTCAAGTTCTCGTGAACAAAGTGACAGCTTATTTGTTATCCGAACGGATATATTGGCCAATGTTTTGTCTGCTCACCGCATTATGAAACATGGAATCAATCAAAGCTGTACTTATCGAAATTAAAGGACGTTACAGCCACGATCTCTGCGAGATGGATCGCTGAACGTTTAAAATCAAAGCATATTATTAATTGCGTATCCTTGCGTGTTCCGGGCACCCATTTCTTCATTTAAGATTCAAAATTGACCAAAATGTTGTTTCGTCGTTCGTGATTATTAATGTGGATATTAAAATGATTTTAACGTGGTTGTGAGTCATTATGGGCAAATGAGTGATTTAGGTGGCTGAATGGTGTGATAAAATATGTGACGGCGTCGAGCCGGCCGGTCGGTGGCGTGCGAGGAATGTTAGTCGGCAGCCGATGCCGTATGGACACGGTGACGATAATCAGATGCAATGGAAGCGTGAAATTTCTGTAGACGGACCGCAGGATTATTTCGGTTATCGTTTATGAGATATTTGCGAAGGAAATCGACACAGTAGCAGGTATTACTTTAAATTCCGGCATGCAGTTAAAAATCTTATAACATTCTAACCATAAACTCGTAGATGTCCTTCTATAGATTATGGATATTGAGAGGGATTATTGACATTAGATGATATCAAACTGTAGGGTAATTCTGTAATACACTCTTAATAGCAATGGGTTTCAATTTGACAGTACAACAACATTCATTGCGTTATTTATGTTGTTGAACAGACTCAGTTTTAAAACATACGAAGGAATGGACCAGCAATATGATTCTTACCAGATATATGATTCCCAATTGATAGTAAGAGTGTATTACGCAATTAGAGTCCAACAGGCAACATCGTAACAATGAGGTAATGAATAGAGTATTAAAAATCACAAGAATTTTTAACATAAATAGGTAAAATGCCTGGTGGTAGATGTTACAAGAGGCAATCTTCCTTTATTTCTATGGTAAATTTTCCAAGTCGAGATGGAACATACACTACTACTTCTATCGGCAAAATGAAATTAAATCCTGACCATGAACTATATCAATGGCTCATACATATTCAAGATCCCACAAATCCATACAAGTATAAATCTTAGCGTATGATAGCGCGGGCGGTATCAGGCGTGATTCATACGCTCTCATTACTGACAGTTGGCGGCGTAATAGCTCGATTGATTTACGATACCGCTCGATTTAATCGTTGCGTAATCGAGTATCGAATGTATCGATACTCTTGACGCGCCGATTGTATCGTCCCTTTATCGAATAAAACACGCGTCTCGCTGTGGAAATATTGAGTGATGATGGTTACGAGTTGCGGTTTGTTGGTTTATGTTCGGATAGATATGAATATTATATTTCTGATAAAGTGTTGATCTTTTCATTTGTCTTTTATCCAATGTCTCTTTTTTCTGCCATAATTTTCAATTACATGCATCTCACTTCCAGGGACTCCCGCGATTATAGGTAACGATATCACCAACCGAACGCACTTTTAGACGGCCTTTTTTTTATCTAACCAAGACCACAGTTTCAAGTCATCGGCGATCTCCTCGACTAACTCGATGGCCTGCTGAATACCAGTCGAGGTGCATTGCCCACTCCCCGACGGATTCGATGTTAGCACAATCTAAGATCTTTCTGTTTGATTCTCTCTTCACCTTATGCCACGCTATATGAACCTCCTTCGCTTTCCGTTATTCCGTCTCCAACTAACCCAGCTGCTAAACCTTAATTTGCATGACCACTGTCTACCTTTGCCGATACATTACTTCAAGTATCACCAGTCCTTTGGCAGATACATAAAGATACATAATGAATCTGCAGCTGTTGCTCAAAAAGTTACCAAAAAAACTGACGTTACTCCATCTCATGGTTAGTCGTATACTAATTGTAACAAAGTGTATGGACAAATGCTCGATATTGAACACGTCAGCACGCAGGTGGCGGTCGCGTGTGTGCTATCAGTAGACTACTGACGCTTTTTACCATATCTACGACATGGGACAAGCCGTATTTGTTACTTGACTATCAAATTCCACACGCACTTCTTAATATAGAAGTTAATTCATATGATTTTTTTACATTTTAATGTGTTCTACATTATTTATTACATTGTGTGGTATTTATAGCCTTTGTATTAACATTTTATTTACATCAGGTTGAATTGGAAGTCAAAGATTAGCCGAGTATAATACTTTATCTTTTGGCTAACACCTCAGTTTTTTTATAAGCTTTATTTCTGTTTTCTCCATCACCAATCACTACCTATGCTGAACCGCTTTCATATACTTGGCAGTGATACTATCGGATGTACTAACATAGAGAATGACATGTTATGTCTTTCTATGCTTTATCATGTCATCGACCTACACATCACTTCTCAATCTCTCACGGTCCATCTCATCCTCTTCAAAAACAGCCTCTTTTGTCACAATCCCAACTTATCGTTCCAATAATCCTACTGCATCGTTTTATTTCTCATTTCAACGGCCAGGATGAACGTCTAAATCCATGGTCCGCCCGTTTGTCAATGTGGCGACAGGTAACATGCCCTGCCGATAACACTTCTTGTATATTGTAACCGTTTTGGCAGCTCGGTGACGTTTTATCGATGTTTCTTTTACGGTTGGGTTTATTTGCATATCGCATTTCGGGGTATTTTGTTGCTGATGATTTGTTTTTGTTTTATGTGTAAGGTTTGTAGTGAAGAGTGTCAGGAGGATAATGAGAATTGCTTCGTTTATTAAATAGTTTTTCTTATAAAAAGCAAAGCTTCAGATATCAATATATCGCAGAAGTCATCTGCTTTGTAAGGTTCTGGTCAAGAATTGGGTTGCACCTGCGCTTTTCCTTTTACCAAGTTTTTTCAAGCTCTTAAGTAAATAAATATATCTAAAGTAGAACACTTACTGGCTTTGGTTGTCCTTTTGCACATTTATCTTCGATAACTTCGCAAATAGCATATCTATTATAGTTCAAACACATCGACGTAAGGTCTTCGACACGAGAGCCGCATTCGGCACGGGCCAACCGTCCAGTAATTATTTTAAGTGTCAATAAATAATAAAGTCGGCCGCGCGCCGTTGAGTGCCCGTCCATCTCTCTTATCTCAATTCTTAATGCGCCTCTTTGCTCGTTATTCTTTTTTTCAAAACCTTTTTATTTCCTTTTTCGTTTATGTCATCCAGTGGAGAGGTTAAATTCTGTGTTGACAGCATGAAGGTTTTATGTTTTAATCTGGGCTTTATGGGCGTTTAATCGCTTGTATTAGAAAGAGTACCTCGTCGTTTATTTATTGTTATAAAAGCTTATCTATTTTAAGTTCGCTGATAGAGTTAAAACCATAAACGTGTTATTGTATTTTAATATATTCAAAGTAAAGCCTAATTGTTGGGTTAACAGTCGCGTAATAAAGCGTAGGTATGATACGGTTGACTAAAATTAACAATGCGATCTAAATAAAGTTGATATAATAAATCAAAATGTAACAAGTGGACATGGTTTTGTTGTGTTTGGGAACACAGCGGTCCATCGATCACGGCACGTTCGACTCTGGATTTATGTTACGTAATTGCGGTGCGTGCGCGCAGCTTATGCGCACAACGAGCGATGCCTTCGACATTATGTTGTTTTTCAACGGTTAATGTCTTGATATCTCTGTTAATGTGGCAGCGAAGCGCAAGTGTGTTCGTAATTTGTAATCACATAACACTTTCACTAAGTTTAATGCAAATATCATCGTCATGCATAAATACCAGATCAAATGAAGTATATTTATTTACCGGACTACATATTAAGCCGTAGGTCCCGGCTATAATTCGTAGATTTTTGACAGACTTTACGGGTAGTCAAAAATCCAAAAATCTGTTAATCAAGGGATATTCTGTTACCCGGTTAGCTGCATAATTTGTGGAGGTCAGATACACAGTTGTTCCGTAAATACTGCTATTCAGCTGCATCCGGTTAGACTGGAGACTAGGTAGATAGATTGATTTATTTATTTGTATTGCTAAGTTTTGAAGTAAGATACACAAGTTTATGAAGAGGCCAAGGTCAGGAGACGAAGTTCAGTTGTGGTTAGAGACACCGCTGGGCCGGGGTTAGATTAGTGTAATCTTCGCCACAACTCTGTCAAGGTTTCCAATTATGACTTTATACATTTATGTGGTCATTACAACGATGGAGTCCTAGACTTTTTTTAAGGCTTGTAAACCATTGAAACTTGTATGCAGCTTCTTCATAGTTTTAAATGTCCATTGCGTAGGACGAGCATATAACCGACCCAGCATTTCTATTATACTTAGTCATACTATATTGTTCCCAATGCTTGAGAGATTACGCTTATTCTTACGGAGAGCAATAAGCGTGATCTACTACATAGGTCCAGTGCGGGCTGGTAGATGTCACGTCTTCGAAATTTTGTTTCTAGGATTTATAGACACACATTTTATATGTTCTCTTGTTGATCTGCCATTAATCACTTCCCATAGCATCGAACTGTCGCATTCCTAAAAACAACCATTATGAAATATTGACGTCATACAGCGGTTCTAAACAAAGCAAGGGTGCAGCCAGCCAGCAAGTTTAGTAATCTTCCTAATGAGAGGGGACATCTCTGGCGCACCACCACTCTGTGATTAGCGAGCCGCGTGGCGCCACCGCAAGCGCCTTGTCATTTCACCGGTACCTGTACTGGGTAGACGAGCGTCCTCGATGATGCTTTGACGATTTTTGGTCGTATCAAGATATTGGGCAAGGAGATTCTACGCGCAGTAAAGAACAATTAGCTGACAATCATGACAAGCTTGGAGTAACAAAGCTGAGAAGTTTGATATAAAAATAGGCTTGTAGCATTTGTTTTATGATCATCGTAATTGTCGTCAGCTGCATATAAATTTTATACATGCTGAGATAATGATGATGAATGTCATGAAAATCTGGAATGGACGCCAACTGTAGGCTTATTTCATCATCACCACTACTGAACTCTGGTCTTAGGTACGCCAGCACACACTTTGGCTAATATTTATAACAAACTAGCTTTCCGCCCGCGGTTTCGCCCGCGTAGAGTTCGGTTATATCGCGCTTTTTAGATTTCCCTCATCACATTTTTCCGGAATAAAAGGTAGCCTATGTCCTTTTTCAGGGTCTAAAGATTGTCTGTGCCAAATTTCATCAAAATCGGTTCAGTAGTTTTGGCGTGAAAGCCGGCCAGACAGACAGACAGAGATACTTTCGCATTTATAATATTAGCATGGATTATAGATACAATTGCCTCACGACTTTCTGTTTCAAACTAGCGACTTCGATCGCGTGGAGTTAGTTATACTCCGCTCCTATTGCTCACAGAGTGATGTCATATAGCCTAAAGCCTTCCTAAATTAATAGGCTATACAACGCGAAATAATTGTTCAAATTGGACCAGTAGTTCCTGAGATGAGCGCATCCAAACAAACAAACTCTTCAACTTTATATGCTAGTATAGATTTGAATTGTCGTATTCTTTCACAATCTTCGACACTTTCGTGAAAGTCTGCCGTGCACGCAGTCCCGATTACGAAAGGCGTTTTTCGGTGGGCAATGTCGGTGTCGCTAAATTTAAACGCGACTGCATCTAAATCCAACGGCTCCCTATAATCCTTTTGTTTTGTATTTTCACTTGATGTCAACTGTTACTTTGGTTGCAATAGTTAATGTTGGTGATGTGAGATATTATTTTCTGCTGTTATAACAGGTTCATATAGCGTAGTGCACGATAAAGCGATATAGATATAATTGATCCAAATATTACACCGACGTTAGTAGGCAAAGCTTTTTTTTTAATAATTATAAACTAGTGCGTGACTGCAAGCCCGCCTGATGGTAAGCAGTGATGCAATCGTTGATGGTAAAGCGCACTAATTTATTAAGCCTATTCACATAAAAAAGAACTTAGGAATAGGAAGTATGACGGCAGTTGAGCAAGGTGATGCAATATTAAACCCAAGACCAACACGACCAACGATGATGCGCCAGAAGGAGATTGATCTGGAGACTCTCCACGACCAAACTCCTGACACAACAACATTTAACGGGTAAGATGCGCCGTACCCGGCACACATCGCAACACAACTGCTCAGACCCGTCCTCCGTACGGCTTCACCAGACATCATGGCAGAACACGACGAATCGCTTGGCGGCAAGACCTTGTCTGGTGGGTGGTAACTTCTGCCGGCAGCCGATGTTATGGCCTACCACCGAAGCTTCGAATATTTCTTTCAATACCTTTCATTTTGACAACATTAATTGCGTCATTTTCGTTAATAAGCAAAACAATATGTGAAGGAATGGAATTCCTTCAAAATCCTTAATATTGTGAAACAAAGTGTGTTGCGCAATTGGGTTTGGTGCTTTTGATAGTGCTGATTAAAAGCTGATGCCTATTTATATGTTAATGAGAAGGTGTTTCTCTGGCATTGGAAGTCTTTCGACATCGAAAATACTTTTGCAAACAGTGAGTTTGAATCTCTATAATTCTTTTTTGCGTGACGACAAAACAATTTAACAACAGATATCTAAAATATTCAATTCTCAGACCTCGAAATAATCGATTCCAATTATTCGTATAAAAATAATATCTTCATTTTATTGTTTCTACGCCAATTACTGTCCTATTTTAATGTTGCACAATGTTTTTGTAATTTATATAATAACCCTTACAAATTTACGCTGTTAGTATTAAATCTAAATGTCTGTGATTCATCTATATTGGCATGGATTGAGATGACTTGCCCTCATCATTTAAGTAATGACCCCCAATGAGGCTGCATGCACATCTAGCATGGCTGTGTGACCGGTCTTGTACAAACCTACGCCTTCAAGAATTCAACACCGAACCAAATATCAATTTTATTTAATTTTGAGGTGTTAACATAACCGATGAATCTACTTTTAGGAGTAGGACAGGATTGGCAACGCATAAAATGTCACAGACTAAACTTATGCTTGTAACCGTTGTCCGAGCTTGCTGCTTTCGTTGATTGTGACGTAATGTAACGATTTTGATTTTCGATAGTTATCATTTCGAGCCTACATGAGATACTACTATACCTCTGTTCCCAAAAAAAAAACGTCGTGGAATTGACGAGTGTTGGGCCAACCAATACTATTTAAGCAACTGTCGTGCCAGCGAAATGTAGAAGACTCGAGATGGATTGATTTAACCGTTTGATTGGTCCTTTTTGTGAACATATTAGACGTTAATATTCGCCATTGCAGTATCTTTCGAAATATGTAACGTAGGCAGGGTCATCTTTAAACTATTGCGGGCCCTAGACCCTAGGGCGCATGAAGCCCTGTGTAGATTAGAGATATTAAGAGAAACATGCCTACATACTAATATTCCGTAACTTTGCAAATCACTTATTTTGTCATTGAATCATAATAATGCAGAGAATGGAACGGCGGCTGCAAAGAATGACATAGACTCTTGCCCAAAGTGCCCAATGGAAAAGAGGGGCCTGAGTTCAGGTATCGTAGTGGATATGCGTGTGTAATCGATTCTCGGAGTAAAATAAATACAGTCAGTTACTAGTGACAGCGTTGTTTGAAGGACGAGATGCAACGAGCCACGAGCCGTGTCATCGATAATTACGCCCGCTCCCTGACCCCTAGGCGTATCGTCGTGAACATAGGCATTACGCTGTTCAAATTGTGTATATTTCTGAAGCTATAATGTTATATACGTGTGTTAATCTTTGAAACATAAGGCGTTCAAGTGAATACTGATTTGACTTATCCATAAATGTCCCATTTTAGGTATTTTTGCCACGCTTAATTGCACACGTGTAAGGTTTTCTCCTCAGCTATAGTCTCAGTTCCAAAAAGATAAACCAATTAGTTTGGATTATTATTGGTTGCAGATTTCACATTCAGTGCGCAGGGTAGCGTTGAGCTTTCTTTCTATAGCATTAGATGTCATGTCGTTTTAAGCCAGTGAGAATTTATACGGCTTCATTCAATCTTTAGTTGAATAAGCACATGACACGTCAATTGTACTGTTGTACGCACCATCGAGCACGTATCGTGGCCCGCACCTAATAGCGCACGTATCACACGTCGGACTGCGCTGTTAGCAGCTGATGATGAGGTGACATCATACTCCGTTTAGTAGAACCTTAGTCAACCTTTGACCACACTGTCCAGTTGAACTTTGACCAAATAAACCAGTTAATAATATCCCGAATAGTCATGTCTTCAAAATAGCGGTGAAAGTGTCTTCAAGCGGACCGCGGACTCCAACGCGACGGCCGCGGATGCAACCGGGACTGAACGCTGAGATGATGATAATGAGTCGTGTCTTCAAAATGAAAGGAATGAATGGAATACCTGTCTTTATAGGATTCCACACTTTATATTGTCATTGGGTGTAACTAGGTGCTTGTTTTTGGGGGACCTTCAAAAGGCACCAGACGTCTGAGGAGCGTGTTTGGGGAGTGTGGCGAATTTTTACATCTCTGAAACCACCCCGGTGATCAGTATGAGCACATAGGAATGGTCGCGGTTCAACTTAAAAGACCAATTGTGGAACCGCCCCTACTGAATGATCTCTTGCAAATAGTCCACAGTACAGTCATACTCATTAATTCAAAAGCAATTACATAACGATTACACACTGTACAGGCCTATCAAGCACGTCTAGTTCTAATAGCTAGTCGTAACGTCCATCAACTCACGCGCATCAGGCGATGATGAGGTGACATCATAGGCTCGACACTAATGAGAAATGTGCGTAATCATCAGACTTAATTTTCTATTTATTAGGCAGTTTGCATGTTTTTTGTCCGTCATTTGACCAAGGTGACTTCCTATTTTATTTCCCTAATTTGGCCACTCTAGTGCCTCATCTTTCTTTGTTAATGTTAAATTTTTAACATTTACAAAAACCGGTAAACGTCAGGGTCGGGCCCTGGCGGGCTTGACGATGACCATTAAAAATAAATATGTTAATGATTTAATTTAGTGTACCTACAACAATTATTTATCTTTTAATAATATTATGTAAGTACTAGCGGCCGCCAGCGACTTCATTCGCGTGGAGTTAGCTATGCTCCGCTTCTATTAGTCGCAGCGTGATGTTATATAGCCTAAAGCCTTCCTGTATTAATGGGCTATCCAACGCAAAAAGAATTTTCAAAGCGAACTAGTGGTTCAAACAAACAAACAAACTCTTCAGCTTTATATATTAGTATAGACAAGTCAGATGACATCTCACTAGTTTCTTCGTCGTTAATGTTCACTTAGCGTTATTTCTGACTGTTTTTTCTTTTTGCTCGTTTCCTAAGGGTTCTACATTATGTTAAATAACATCTA
Organism: Sesamia nonagrioides; assembly: GCA_017933935.1. Taxonomy (NCBI): domain Eukaryota; kingdom Metazoa; phylum Arthropoda; class Insecta; order Lepidoptera; family Noctuidae; genus Sesamia; species Sesamia nonagrioides. Next base: position 185,479 of record JADWQK010000085.1, read on the forward strand.
CTGTAAATCGGGCTATCAAGTGCAAATATGTTTCTTGAATTGAACTATGCGTTCAAATAAATGAACAGAAAACCAAACTTCGGCTTTATTATTAGTACCTATAGATTTTCAACCACAGTGTAATGATATTGTGTAATATGTAGAGCTAACCACACCATGAAGTCAGCTTCTTAAAATTATTATAATTATTCTTTCTCCTAGCATACCAATTGAATTGTATCCTAAAAAATAATTTAATGTCTCTCAGATAGATTTTTAGTATTGAACACGTGTTTTTAATTTTTTCTTTCATTTAAATACTTAGGAAGATATATTGATTTGAAATGTCGCATGACGTCACGTAATTAGCCCCCACTCCGTAACTTTAATGCCCTATATCTCAGTAGTTTTTGGTAAGTTCGACAAAATAAAAAATTCAGGTCTTAATTTTTTTTATTAGCTATAAGACGGACTAATTACTTTTTTGATTTTCATACCTTGGATACATCCCTATTAATTTTACAGATACAAGTTGTTGCAATAAACCTTTTTTTTTCACAGAGCTCATCATGCCCTGTTGAAGAGAAGCCAAGCAGCGAGACAAGCTACGTGGTGGGCACCTGGCCGCAGAGCACTCCCGGACATACTGGGTACCTCACCGTCGCCACGCAGCCTCCACATGCACGCAGTAAGAATTTGATGGATTTCCCGTCGGCAAAAATTACGAACTGTCACACAAGCTTTCATCCCTTATTTTAACTCGTTTTATGTGTAAAGTTTTATAGATTTCTACCTTCTTTCTTTATAAATCTAAATGGGCTCGTCTCAGTTTAGCGCATTCACCAGCGTCCATCAATTCCAGTAACGTGCAGCTGATAGAACAATTCTCGACCTTAGAAGCATTAGGTCGTATCTATAGCTCGACGTTAGAACCGTCGTATGTATAGGTCCGACTCCTACACATACGACCTACTGCTTATAGTCGTGGTGGCATAGTGGTTAAAACACCAGCCTCTCAATTATGAGTGAGCGGGTTCGATTCCAGGTCAGGCAAGTACCAATGTAACTTTTTTAAAGTTATATGTACTTTCTAAGTATATCTTGGACACCACTGACTGAAGATGAAGAAAACTTGAGGAAACTTGGACTTTAAGTCTGAAATCGCGAACCCGCATTGACTAAGCGTGATGATTACGCTCAATCCTTCTCTGTATGAGAGGAGACCTGTGCCCAACAGTGGGACGATAAAAAGGTTGGTAATGATGATGATGATTAAGTGTCTCATCCTTTGTAGAACAGCACCACATTTACTCTCCAAGCTGCGTCTTCTATTAATCTCCATCTGAACATATTATCCTTGCTTCGGCTGACCTGGGTCTGGAGTCTATTTAATTAAATTTAAATTCAGTGCAGTTCTTTCTTTCTATTTCATTAAGAAGAGAACAGAAGATAAAATGTCACTTTAGACCTGTCAAATTAGTGCGCTCCTGACGTAAACAGGCGTATTTTTAGTCGCCATGTTTATAATCGCGTCTAAACTTTGTATGGAGTATCTTAATTTGACAGAATTAAACTAAAATGTTATCTTCCATCCTTTTGTTAACGAAATGGAAATGATGTCTGGTGAAGCCGTACGGAGGACGGGTCTGAGCAGTTGTGCTGCATGTGTGGCGGGTACGATGCGCCAAATGTTGTTGTGTCGGGAGTTTGGTCGTGGAGAGTCTCCAGATCAATCTCCCTCTAGCGCAGCATCGTTTGGTCGTGTTGGTTTTGGGTTTAACATTGCATCACTGCCGCTCAACTGCCGTCATCCTTCCTATTCCCAAGTTTTTAAGGCTTATTAAACTAGTGCGCTTTGCCATCAACGATTGCATCACTGCGTACCATCAGGCGGGATTGCAGTCAAGCACTAGTTTATAACTATTAAAAAAGAAGAATGATGTTCTCAAAATGGCAAAAGGGGCAACCAACAAGTGAAGTTATCTAACCTCATAATAATAAATGTACCTCTCTTCTGTTACAGGTAAAGTTAAGAAAACGACAACAGAAATAGACGAGAGCAAGAGCTCGTCAGAAAACGGCGACAATATGGTTATTGATGATACTGTATGATATTTTATGATGACGTAAATGTTTTAATAAAAATGTTTTGGTGAATCTTTTTCTTTCATTACATTCATAAGTATGCTGTTTACTTACATGGAATATTTAATTTAAGTCCTTTCTTTGGTACTGTTCGTCCAAACGTTGAGTTCCTCAAGTTCAGAGTTGAGCTGCATGATTTTTGAGAAACACGTGCACTGATTGGATGTAATGACCAATCTATATGGTCTTTACTTGATTTGACCAAGATAATGTCAAGACCATGGCTTCGCCCAGTCCTACTTGTTTCGAACTGTATACACTCGCAATCGCTAAACATTCGCATTGTTTGATGCGAATGCGAGCGTTTGAATAGGGTATTTGACTAAAAAAAAACTAGTCCGTCAGTCAGGTTTCCAAAAAAAAAAACTAGTCACTTATTTTTCTTTTTTCATATAAACAAAAAATGAAAACGATACATCATACAATGCGTGAATACTCATGTGACGTCATTCCTCACTACACTTTTTAGCGAGAAGATCACTCCTGATCTTTGATGCGTTTTATAATTGTCAATTTCTATTGATTTGATAAAAACAAAATGTAACGTACCTATCCAAATTTTTAAATTTTTTCTATAATCTGAATGACGGACTAAATAGAATCTTTTTTTTTTACCCAGGAAACAGCCTTATTGATGCGAATCATTCGCATTATAAAAGAAATTGTGAACAGTTTGCTTCGGTCTTTCTACTCAGAGTAGTCAGATATAAAACGTCCAAACTCATCTACGAGTAGTTTAAAAAAATTTGATTGACATGTAAAAATGTCTGTATGACCTACTTACAGAAAATAAATCATTTACCAATTAACCCATTCATTGCGGCAGAGAAAATTAACTTTATATTTCAGGTTACGGTTTTCGTCTATAACGTCGATGGGCGTCCTCAGCACCTCAAATGGATAATATAAAACGTCGTTGGGCGTTTTATAGTTAAAAATCCGGAAACCATGAGCAGTACTTTGTGCATTTAAAACATATAGCACCTATTGCAAAAATTTTCCCATTTTAGGGCTGGTTTTTGCCAAGATATATACAATTGTAAAAAAACGCCGATAGGCGTACTCCGCACCTGAATATGAAATTAAAAAACGCAGATAGGCGTCTGCCGCAGCGAATGGGTTAACAAAAGCTAGCCTAGATTTAGGCGGGCCAGGTCGCATTGCATGGCATTCAATCCTCACTTTCGTATTAACCTTCGTACACTTTGAGCAGACCGCACTGGAATGCACTAGCAGATTGCTCGTGCGACGTATTTTTATGGACGACTTTATTTACGTTGCGCCGCGGCCTGCCGAAATGTGAAGAAGCCTCATTGCACTGGACTAGATTAATTCAAATTCTCTCTGAAACAAATAGGGCAACTAGTAGCTTACCTTACTGACTGACCCTTTAACGATTCAAAAGTGCTTGTAATACGGTATTTGACTAAAAACAACTAATAACTAATTAGTCCGTCAGTCAGATTTCCAAAAAATACTAGACACGTATTTTTTCTTTTTTCATATACTTAAACAAAAAATGAAGACGACACAATGCGTTGAATACTCGTGTGACGTCACTACACGCTACACTTTTTATAGAGCAGTGACATCACCAGCCACCACTCCTGATCTATAATGTCTTTTATATTTGTCAATTTTTATTGATTTGATAAAACAAAATATACGTGTTCGATCGCGGTTTTCTATCAAGCTCGACAGATGGCGTTGTACCGTTTTCTGAATCGCGGTGTCGAGATTCTCCGTGATCATTATATATAGGTTACAGAAAAATAAATTTTTTTTTGGTACTCGCTTGGAAATCGTTGTTTCATTTCACACAATCTCATCGGGCAGTTGTCAAGTGCCGTACATTTTGGTCCTAACGAGTCGGATCGCGGAAACTCGGAAAGTGTAATCGCGTCGAAAAGTGAGTGTTGTGACGTTCTGGTAAGGCATAGAAACCAGTGGTGGATCGCCCTGAAGTGCCAGTAAAATCCACGTGTGTGCGTGTGTGGGAATCCAGCAGTGCAGCACTGAGGTTTGCAGCCGGCTGCGCCAGGGGGCGCCACCACTCTACCAGCATTGAGGCTCACTTCATGCGGCAACAGTGACGACAGCAGAGCAACGAGACGAGAACAAGAGTGACGTCACAAACTGTGACGACGCACTCTCAGCGGTACCAGCAGTGACGTCAAGAGTGACGACGCCACACTCGCAGCAGCGACGTGCTTGGAGAGGTTTGACAGACAAAACCGTGAGTTACAATCCAGTGTTTATTATGTTGTAGACTTTTTCTCAGTGAATTTTGAAGATCAACTTGGTTAACTTAGTACAATTATTAGAAGTGTTCAAGACTTTAAGATTTATTAGTAGGTGGTTTGGACTTATTACTACTTAATATTTTTTGTGCATCTTAAAATATTGTCGTGAGGAGAAATCTACAGGATTTTTTCTAAATTAAATACTGTTAAATAAATATTAATATATAATAAAATATACTTAGTTTTTCGTCTGTTGTATTTAGATTATAGAATTGATTCCATTACTTATAAAATTATTTAGAGTTTCTGTAAAAAATGGAATCCTTAGGTAAATTGCAATTAAACAACAAAGCAATCATTGAAAAGGGTAGAATTAATTATAAAAAATCGCCTAAGGATCGTCTCACACAAAGTTACATTGAAACGAGATTAGAAACATTAGAGGCGCAGTGGAAACAATTTGTTGAAACACATACCCGCATAGTGGAAAAAGTAACAGACGAAGAATTAAAAAGAAATATTTATTTTACGTCTGATATATATGATGTAACTGAAGAGTTATACATAACATACAAGTCTGAACTAAAACAGCACTTATTGCAAACTACTCCATGTAAAGATTCTAAGCCAAGTAATAACAAACATTGTAATCTAACCGGTTCAAATGTGAAATTGCCACAAATTAGTTTACCTACATTCACGGGTCTGTATTCCGAATGGGTTACGTTTCGTGATTTATTTACGTCATTAATTCATAGTAATGATACACTGGATGACGTTCAAAAACTCCATTATTTAAAGAGTCATCTCTCAGGGGAAGCAGAACAGCTGCTTCGACACATTCCCGTGACTGCGGGTAATTATAATGAGTGTTGGTTGATTCTAAACAAACGGTTTGACAACAAAAGGTTTTTAGCTAACTGTATGCTCAAACGACTAGTCCATCAGTCGCCCATTACTAAAGAATCATCGACGAACGTTAAAACTCTGTTAGATACAACTGCTGACTGTTTGCATGGCTTACGCAGTTTGGGTATTGATGTCAGCTCTTGGGATGCAATTATTGTATACTTAAGCTCCGAAAAATTAGATACAGAGTCGCGTAAATTGTGGGAACTCAGAGTTAGTACAAGTTCCAACGACGACTTACCCACGTTCGATGAGTTCAAAAGTTTCATGGAGTCTAGGTTTAGAGCCTTAGAATATTTAGATCCTAAAGCAAATAAACAAAATCATTCTCGTGATAATAATGTCAAATCTTTTCATGTCGCATCTCAAAATTGTGTATTATGTTCTGGAAATCATAAATTGTGTCACTGTAAGGAATTTGCGAAGAAAAATTGTGACGAGCGTCGTGAGTTTGCACGAGTCAGTAAGCTGTGTTACAACTGTCTAGGTACAAACCATTCCGTCTATGCTTGTCGTCAGCATACTAAATGTCACCTTTGTAAGAAGAAGCATCATACATTGCTTCACCCAAAATCAACTGCCAACTCTGCTGAAATTGTTGATAGTTCAGCAGAAACGAAAGCTGTGGTAGCTAATGCAGTTGCCACTTCCAGTGAAAGTGATACCAAACCCACTTGTTGTTTTGCGGATGTTCACAACCAAGGGCTATTAGCCACAGCCTTGGTCAACGTTGAGTCAAAAATTGGTACTGCTGTTGTTTTAAGAGCTCTGATGGATCAGGGCTCTCAAGTCTCTTTCATCACAGAGGCTGCAGTACAGTTGCTCGGGCTTAGGAAATCACCTGCTCGCACCGACATACTTCGTCTAGGCGATGGCGAAGGAAACTCAATTTCCTCTAAATGGATAGTTCGCTTTAAATTACAATCACGTGTAGATCCCACCTTTATTTTATACGTCGATGCATACGTATTGAATAAACTGACATCCCGTCTACCCGAGAAGAAGATCATTCAAGTATCGCCTTCTTTCTCGTCCTTAAAGTTAGCTGATCCAACCTTTAATACGCCAGGGAGAATTGATTTACTTTTGAGTACGCGTGTAGTCGGAGAAGTTTTATTGGATGGTTTAGTCAAGGGTGCGCCAGGTTCTCTAGTGGCTCAGAAGACAAAATTAGGCTGGATCTTGTCTGATGAGATCCCATTGTCGGCAATCTCTAGGTCAGTATGTTATCATACAGTAGTACAGTCAGCGGATGTCAATGGCCTTTTACGTAAGTTTTGGGAGTTGGAGTCTGAGCCCTCAGTCCGTAGTGTAATGTTGACTGAAGAAGAACAACAATGCGAGGATTTTTACTCTAAAACTACAAAACGCGACGCGATCGGGAGGTATATTGTAAGGCTACCGTTCAAAACAAATGCGCCCAGTTGTACATCTGGGGGATCAGAGGTCATTGCCCGTAGACGCTTTATCAACCTAGAGAATAAATTATTAAAGGATCCGGAATTTAAGAATCAGTATAGTGCAGTCATCAATGAATATATTCAACTGGGACATGCTGAAGTTGTCCCTCAGATAGAATTAGGTAAGGATGCGTTTTACCTACCCCATCATGCGGTGGTGCGTGAGGATAAAAGCACCACTAAAGTTAGGGTCGTCTTCGACGCTTCATCTTCAGGTCACAATGGTGTATAATTAAATACAGAATTAATGGTTGGACCAACCCTACAACCTGATTTGCGTCAAACTATTATGCGGTGGCGCTGTCACCCAATAAGTTTGGTCGCAGACATTGTGAAAATGTATCGTCAGGTGAAGGTTGCAGACGAGGACGTCAATTATCAGCGCTTTTTTTGGCGTGACAATCCAAATGAAGAATTGAAACATATTCGGCTGTTGCGGGTTACCTTTGGAACGTCATCTGCGCCATACCTAGCTGTCCGGTCTCTGCAGCAACTAGCTCGGGATGAAGGAAGTCACTTTCCCCTAGTGGCAGACAGAGTCCTTACATCGTTCTATGTAGATGACCTGTTAACAGGTTGTCAGTCTGTTGCTGAAGGGGAACTCATTTATCACCAGCTGAATCAGTTGTTAGGACGTGGGGGTTTCAAGCTTCAGAAATGGTCCAGCAGCAGTGACGAATTATTAACCAAAATAAACGGGGATACTGCTGGGCAAGATAATCTGGAGCTTAAGATAGATACGCTTACAAAAATTTTAGGATTAACTTATCAAAGAAAGTTAGATGAGTTCAGATACACTGTGCAACTTCCTCCGCCCGAAACGCCCATAACCAAGCGAAAGGTGATCTCTGACATTGCTCGCTTATTTGACCCTCTTGGCTGGCTTGCGCCGGTTATAATAACGGCCAAGGTGTTTATTCAACGCCTGTGGTTAGCAGGGTTGGAATGGGACGATGTACTTCCAGACCAACTGTCGAGGGAATGGCTGAGTTACAGAAATAATCTTAATTACCTTAAGGACTTCCGTTTGCCACGGTGGATTAACACGAGTCAACTTGACGTACAGCTGGAGTTGCACGGATTCTCTGACGCCTCCAATGTCGCTTACGCCGCGGTTGTCTATGTACGTTGTATCGATGTCAACGGTCATGTACATGTTAGTCTAATTGCAGCTAAAACCAAGGTGGCCCCTGTCAAACAGGTATCTATACCTCGTTTGGAGTTATGTGGCGCTTTGCTACTTTCAAAACTTCTGCGTGAAGTTTCCGACACCTTGAGTATCTGTAAGGAAAACGTACATGCCTGGACTGACTCGACAGTGGTGCTCGCCTGGTTGAGCAGCCACCCCAGCCGCTGGAAGACCTTTGTCGGCAACAGAGTGTCTGAAATACTTACCCATATAGACAATAGTCAGTGGTCACACGTGCAGTCCAATGACAACCCCGCAGACAGCGCATCGCGCGGTGTGAATCCCTCTGAGTACGCTAACCTAGAGTTGTGGACACAAGGACCTAGTTGGCTGAAAAATAAAGAAATTCATTATAGTAGACGAGAAATTAAAGAAACTAACCTTGAGGAGAGAAAATCTGTAGTAACATGCAACACAGTAGTAAGGGAAACAAGTGATGATTCTATAATTTCAAAATATTCATCTCTTAGAAAACTTACCAGAGTAGTAGCTTACTGTAAAAGGTTTTTGAAGTTTAAAAACAAAAACTATACTACAAAATTCGATAAATTTTTAACACATTCTGAAATCCAAGGGGCATTACTTACCTGCATTAAATTGTGTCAAAGGGAACATTTCGGATCGGAGATGGATAATTTAAAGATAAAGGGTGAAATAAATAAAAAGGGGGTACTTACCTCGCTCAATCCTTACCTAGATCGGGAACAAATTTTGAGAGTTAGTGGTAGGTTAAACAGAGCCAACCTGCACGAAGACTCGAAGCATCCTGTAATTCTTCCTCGTAAGTCACATTTAACCCACCTCTTAATAGCTGATGCTCATGAGAGAACGTTGCACGGTGGGCCTCAGTTGATTCTCAATTACTTACGATCCAAATATTGGATAATAAATGCCAAAAGTATCGTTAGGCACTACGTACGCAAATGTGTTATTTGCATACGTCATTCCGCTCGGTCTGTACATCCTTTGATGGGGTCATTGCCCTCTGCTAGGGTCAATGCCAGCCGACCTTTCTTTAGAAGTGGCGTGGACTATGCAGGTCCTATTAGTGTCCGTCCTAGCAAAGGTCGCGGTCATCACTCCAACAAAGGATATATATGTTTGTTCGTATGTATGGCTACTCGAGCCATACATTTAGAAGTTGTCAGTGACATGACATCCCAAGCCTTTTTAGCAGCCTTTAAGCGCTTTACAGCGAGGAGAGGCATTTGTGGTGAAATGTGGAGTGATAACGGCACTACATTTGTTGGAGCTAACACGGAGTTGAAAGCATTGTTCAACCACGAAAGGTCCGGCATAGTAACTGATATTGCCGATTGGTTAGCAACCAACGGAACCACCTGGAGCTTCATTCCACCCCACTCCCCTAATTTTGGGGGGCTTTGGGAAGCTGGAGTGAAATCAACCAAATACCATCTTAAAAGAGTGATTGGTGCCAGCACACTCACTTTTGAGGAACTGACAACAGTCCTTGCCCAAATAGAAGCCTGTCTAAACTCCAGGCCTATTTCCACCATCAGTACTAACCCCGAAGATCCACAGCCATTAACACCCGGTCATTTTCTAGTGGGCGAGCCCTTGCTTCTCGTACCAGAGAATAATTTCGAGAAGTCTAATATCAGTACCTTAAAACGATGGCAGTTGACTCAACGTATGGTTCAGGACTTTTGGCGCAGGTGGTCGCGTGAATATCTGGTTCAGTTTCACCAAAGGAACAAATGGGCGCACCAAACCGTGGAACCGAATTTGGGTGATGTAGTGTTAGTCATTGAGGATGACCTTCCACCAGCAAGATGGCTCTATGGTGTCATTATTGAAAAGCATACTGGCTCGGACAAAATCACAAGAGTGGTTACATTGCGCTGTAAAGGTTCCACTATTAAAAGACCAGTGTCGAAGCTAATTGTGCTTCCTATTACATCATAAATTTATTATTATGTTCTTGTTCGGTTCTTGGTTTAATTACCTATAATGTTAAGGATAAAGTTGTTGGTTAAGTTACAATTTAAGTTTAGAATAAAGGTTTTGTATGGTTTTAGATTAAGATCACAATTTTTGTTGTTAATATAATTACAGTCCACTATTGTTTTAATTTCCCGCCAAATCTTGATTTTGTTTCATGGTGGGCGGTTAGTTGATAATAAAAAACTAAGTTCTGGACATTCTGTCCATGGTGGGCGGGATGTTCGATCGCGGTTTTCTATCAAGCTCGACAGATGGCGTTGTACCGTTTTCTGAATCGCGGTGTCGAGATTCTCCGTGATCATTATATATAGGTTACAGAAAAATAAATTTTTTTTTGGTACTCGCTTGGAAATCGTTGTTTCATTTCACACAATCTCATCGGGCAGTTGTCAAGTGCCGTACAATACGTATCCAATATTTTTCTATAATCTGAATAACGGACTAAATAGAATCAATTTTTTCTTACCCAGGAAACATCCCTATTGGTTTACTTGAACTAAATGCTTTGATTTTGATTACTCTTTTGCTTTGAGCCGACAGCATCACGGCGCAGTCGGACAAGCGGCGCGCAGTCATATACTACAGTCGCAGCACGTGTGGGGTAGTCGCGGAGCGGTGTCGAGTAGAGGGCGCTGTGCCCGACTACGATATGACTCTACCACAATTTTGTCATTTTGTTTCATGAACGTACGGACGTCAGCAGGTCAAGGTACCCGAAACTGTCAAATATCCCTTACACGCTTATACGCTTTACTATTAAATTTGAAAATCTAATAAGGAAATTTTATAGACTGTAGTAGCTTGATGTGGTGTCGTCTGAACCTATTGTCACAGTTAAAATAATGCGTGACGGTTTTCAAACCAACTTGAGGATTTTTATGAGCTCACCTTCCGGACAACCCAGATCCTTTCTGGGGGCTCGGGTGCTTCGGCAAGTACCCGTGCTGCATCGGCCGGGAGCTGACGGCGGCATGCCTTCACTGCGATGACTGCCCTGAGGATATTGCGCGGCATACGCTGGAAGAGTGTCCGGCGTGGGACGAGCCGTGCCGTATGCTAGTAGCGGCGCTAGACGGGAGCGATCTCTCGCTTCCGGCCGTCTGCAAAGCCATGGTCGGCGCATGGGACGGGATCGTCTCCTTCTGCGAAGCAGTAATGCAAGCAAAAAAGGCCGAGAGGGAGAGAGAGGCACAGAGTTCTTTCCCTTCGCGGAGGCGGCGCGGGGTCGCGTCGCAGGGCAGAGGCTGATCTACTGCCTCCATGATAATGGCCGACGGGCGAAGGAACCGGGGAGTCCAACATCCGTCACATGACTGAGTTGAAGTTGTGACGCGTTCGCACACGCCTCTCAGATGAGGAGAGCTGAGGGCTGCTCGCGCAAGAAGAGAGCCGTCGAACTCGCGACGACAGGTCAAGGCTGTAGAATTGGGAGGACCCGGTACCCCGGAAAGGCAGATGACGAACGCTTAGGTGAGTTTTTAGCCGGTAAGAGTCCGGCACACTCCCCCGCGTCCCCGAGCGGAGGATAGTCCATGAGGATTTTTCCACCATCGGAGAGTAAAAAAAGGACTTGTATGAGCAAGTACGTCGTCGTCTTCTAACGACGATATGTCAAATATAATGTAACTTTTTTTATGAAGGAATCGCGCCTCGACGTTAGAGAAATCATGCCTCGACCGTGCCCCAACACCGCCGAGACCTCTCCTCGACTTATTAATGAACGATGCGCCTTACAGGTCAAAATTATAACGTAAATACGTTGTCAGTCTGGGGAACGATACTGTTATAAACTCATCATCATCATCCCAGTGTTAATCCCAGTCGCATCCGAAGCCTTTTCAGCTTTGGAGTCTGGGGTCCGCTTTACCGGTCTTACTGCTGATTTTGGCTAAACTTCGATATTTTCCGTCTGACCTCCACAACCTGAAGGCGATATCGAAGCATTGCAGCTAGACCAATTCTTGGACTTCTGAGGGCTCCAACAACCCGTAACGACTGCCACTAGATGTTCGTAGGGCAACCGGGACCAACGGCTTAACGTGCTCTCCGAGGCACGACCAGACCAGTGCAAATATTCATATTCATGCATACAAATACTTGCACTGTGCGGGGATCGGATCCGCGCCACCTTACGCAGCGGCCGCGTCCGTTACCGCTACGCCACGGAGGCTGTCATTACTTATTATTTGTATACAGATACTGTTATAAACTACCAATCGTTAAATAATACCTAAAATAATCGCTTGCCGTAACAATCCTTACGACAAACGCAAGTCTTTACATCCGAGATACCGATGTCAGTAGATCAGCGAATAGCGTATTCATATTTCGGCTTTTCAAAGGCAAATTATTAGCCATTACTAAACCTTGAATGCTGGAAAAAGTAACATCATCTACATCATCAGCCTCTGCTCGTCCACTGCTGGACATAGGCCTCTTCCATGGCACGCCAACAAGCTCGATCCTGAGCAGTTCTCCGCCAGCCACTGCCAGCCACCTTTTTGATGTCGTCGCTCCATCTCGCCCAAGAGCGTAATTACTTTCATTAATCCATACTAATATTATAAATGCGAAAGTAACTCTGTCTGTATGTTACGCTTTCCCGCTTAAACCTCTCAACCGATTTTGATGAAATTTGGCACAGACAATCTTTAGACCCTGAGAAAAACATAGGCTACCTTTTATCCCGGAAAAATTTGATATTCCCGAGAGAAATCTAAAAAGCGTGATATAACCGAACTCCACGCGGGCGAAGCCGCGGGCGGAAAGCTAGTTTTTTTTTTTTTTTTTTTTAATAATTATAAATTAGTGCTTGACTGCAATCCCGCCTGATGGTAAGCAGTGATGCAATCGGTGAGTGTAAAGCGCACTAGTTTATTAAGCCTATTCACTTAAAAAACTTAGGAATAGGAAGGATGACGGCAGTTGAGCGAGGTGATGCAATGTTAAACCCAAGACCAACACGACCAAACGATGCTGCGGGGAGATTGATCTGGAGACTCTCCACGACCAAATTCCCGAGACAACAACATTTGGCGCATCGTACCACACATCGCAACACAACTGCTCAGACCCGTCCTCCGTACGGCTTCACCAGACATCATGCCGGAACACGACGAATCGCTTGGCGGCAAGACTTTGTCTGGTGGGTGGTAACTTCCGCCGGCAGCCGATGTAATGGCCTACCACCGAGTTCACTATAATTAAGTATAAATAATTGTTTTTATTGCGAAAATCGTCAAGTTTGCGACAACCTTCGGTAGAATACCGATGACAATCGATAACTTTCAGAGCAAATATCGCTACGAACCTATCGACAGGACTTAGCGAACGATATCGGTCGAAAGTGATCGCTATCAATATCGTGACTGCTACCCCTAGCCTGTCGGAAACGTGAGGTACTTACTATATAAAGTAAGGGTCAAAAGTGCATTACCGCTTTTAAAATTTATTGCACTAACAATAGAGACTGATTTACACTGCGCAATTTAGTTGCCTATGGCTTCAATTAAGTTGAATCAACAATAAAAGCTGCATTGTCTAAATACCATTTAGGCGATGCGAGTCATTTGTTGCATCAATTTTATTGTATGCCTTAGGCAATTAAACTGCACCGTGTAAATCAGCCAAGTGTCAAAAGTGGTACTCCACTTTTGACCCTTACTGTACATAAGAAATTAGTTATATTGATGGAAATAGAAAATAAACAACAGATGGTTACTATGTTAATATACTTTATTGAACCGAAAGCATTAAAAATAGGTACAATGATTGGCAACTTAAAGCTAAATAAATATAATTTTCTTAATATAAAAGAGCTAAATATAATTAATTGACTTCAACTCAAAATCTTAATAATTCAGCGCTATCATAAAATTAATAATTATAAAAGCCAGAATAGGGTATTTGACTGTAATAAAATATGGATTGTAATAATGGTATTTACCCCCTTATTCATAAACGTTGTTTAAAGTTAACTAGTGATTAGCTATTCTTTAACCGTACATTTTGACCTTTTAAGGTCATTTAACTTTAATCATCGTTTATGAATAAACGCCACAGTGTCTAAGGGGGTTTATTCATAAAAGATGATTAAAGTTAACTGACGTGCAAACGTCTAAAATGTATAGTTAAAGAATCGCTAATCACTAGTTAACTTTAAACATCGTTTATAAAGGGGTTATTTTTTAAATTAGCTTGTGTTCGCAATGTCGTCTTCTGGTATTGCAGGCATAATCTATACTAATGAGTTTGTTTGTATGTTTGTTTGTTTGTCTGTTTGCGCTAATCTCGGGAACTACTGGTCCAATTTGAAAAATTCTTTTTTCGTTGGATAGCCCATTAATCCAGGAAGGCTTTAGGCTATATAACATCACGCTGCGACCAATAGGAGCTGAGCATAACTAATTCCACGCGTACGAAGTCGCTGGTGGCCGCTAGTGTATTCATATGTACGAGAACATTTGAAACGATATCCTAAAACAGTCAAATACCGTATTTGTAGGAACAAGTGAAATATCACTCAAACATGTGTAAATGGAAGCATAATAATGAAACATTCTTATATTTATAAAAATTTGGCATGTTAGATCTTTTCTCGCCACATACGCCATATGAATGAAATAGAGATTCAATAATATTTTTCAAAAGACTTCAAATCAAAGGAGTAAGTTACCGATTCGACTGTTTTTTTTTAGTGTATGTGTGTATTTTTTTTTAAATAGATTGAATTAGAAGTTAGTACGGACGACAGCAGTGACATCTACAACTGTCAAATATTCCCAATCAACTTTGAGCCTTAATACTTTAGACATAAAGTTGAAAATCGAATAAAGAAATCTGACAGATTGTAGTAGCTTGATGTTCATAAAACCATTCATTTGAAATACGGTGTAAAACATAGTTTTAGGGTATATTAAAAATTATGTTATCATCTTTCCATTCATATCTGCATATTTTCAAATAAAATCGTCATAATTTTAAAACTGTTTTAAGGAACTATCACAGGACTGCCGATTTCCATAATATATCATTTCATTTCGTTAAAAACGTTAATTTTCTAAATATACGAGTATTTTTTTTAATAATTTTCTATATTTGCTACGAATATTTTTATTTCAATCGTATAGCATAATTTTTGAATTAGGAATACATTTTCTCCTTCTTTTTGACATGTAAGAGAAATCATTTGCCATTTCGTTTAACTGAAACTTACTTTTTTTTGCTTTGATCGAATCGATAGACAATCGGTCGTCGAAATATTGTGTTAGTTAGGCGTAGGACACACATTTAGGATACAAGAGGCGCCTCATATACTGGCCCGAGCCACACCATACTATGTATCCTAAATATTTTATAATTATTATAAACTAGTACAGTGATGCAATCGATGATGGCAAAGCGCGCTAGTTTACTAAGAGCCTATTGGCTCACAAAATAAATTGAGTGAATAGTAAGGAAGACGGCAGTTGAGCGAGGTGATGCAATGTTATACCCAGCACCACTACCAACGATGCTACGCCAGATGGAGATTGATCTGGAGACCCTCCACGACCAAACTCCCGACACAAGATTTGGCGCATCGTACCCGGTACACGTAGCAACACTACTGCTCAGACCCGTCCTCCGTAATAATTGTTAGCCCGACGTCATTTATAATTGTGACCTGCGCCTTATGTAACTATGTCTTCGTATTCGCTCGGCTTATTAACGCATCATCTATTGAGTTTTTTTTTTTATTTATGTTTCTGGCTCGGTTACTAGGCCTTTAAGCCATCATCTATTGAGATATTTTTTTTTAATTTAAGTTACTGGCTCGATTACTAGACCTTTAAGCCATCATCTATTAAGAGGTTAAGGTTGAATGTTATGATATCAAAAATATCGACTTGTCGATTGTGTTCAGTATTAACGATCTTGTATTATTTTGTGATTATAAGAGATTAATATTTACGATATGACGAGATAGCTAGGCATCTCTCTAATCTAAGTTATTGTTCTAAAATATATTAGAAGTATAGTCAACCGAGGCAATTGCGTCTTTGGGGAAATTGCGTCTAATAGAAATAATTTTAAATCTATTTGAAAACCTACCTCTCCTGCCATCTTGTTTTGTTTACTTTGAATAAAAAACTATAACGTATAGATGGCAGGAGAGGTAGGTTTTCAAATAGATTTAAAATTATTTCGATTAGACGCAATTGCCCCAAAGCCGCAATTGCCCCGGTTGACCTTATATTATATAAATAGTTTACTTAAATCTACCAAAAATGAGGAGTTATGTGTATAAATATACAATTTTTAGTATTGTCCGCACAGAAATGCTTTCAATATCTTAGTTATGGAATGGTTAATATTATAGTCGGCGTACAAATTGTGCATACTTCATTCTCCGCGTTCAAAATAAAATACAGTAATTATTTTAAACCTGTTTTATCGAAGGGCAATTCTATTTTTGAACTCTCGGGCTCGATCTGTCAAAAATACCTGTAATTTTTAGACATTGATTGCCATCGAGAGAAGTTCGTGTGGATTTTGAACATTTTGGAAATGGACTTCATCTATTTTTTTTAGGGTATTTTTTTTTAAATAATTATAAACTAGTGCTTGACTGTAATCCCGCCTAAAGGTAAGCAGTGATGCAATCGTTAATGGTAAAGCGCACTAGTTTATTAAGCCTATTCACTTAAAAAACTAAGGAATAGGAAGGATGACGGCAGTTGAGCGAGGTGTTGCAATGTTAAACCCAAGACCAACACGACCAAACGAAGCTGCGCTAGAGGGCAATTGATCTGGAGACTCTCCAAGACCAAACTCCTAACACAACAACATTTGGCGCATCGTACCCGCCACACATCGCAACACAACTGCTCAGACCCGTCCTCCGTACGGCTTCACCAGACATCATGCCGGAACACGACGAATCGCTTGGCGGCAAGACTTTGTCTGGTGGTTGGTAACTTCTGCCGGCAGCCGATTATATTACATAATGATATTATAATGATCAAACAATAACCTAACAACAAAAAAACGGTCAAAATACATTGGGCAGTTAATAAGGTCAGTAGTAGCAAAAAAATACACTCTCACGTAAACAATTTTACCGTATAATGTATATACGTATTTCTGTAATAGTACATTACGATATTAGTGCGTAATGATGGTTATAACATGCGAGGCGGAATTTCAGCCCGAGCCGAAGGCGAGGGTGTAATTGAGCCGAGCATGTTATAACCAATACGCACGTATATCGTACGACATTTTTTAACACACTTGCGAGGAAACAGAAAAAAAGATATTCAGAATACAAGTACAAAGAAAAAAAAAATTGAGAAAAATGGCGCGAGGTTTATTTTCTGCCGTAGCTGCGTGAAAATGTTGGCAAAGATGCTAGAGCGTATGTGTATGTAATGAGTATTTGTAAAAAAAAAACAGTTTATTCGGTAATTTAAAAACTTGACTGCATAAGTTTTTAAATTACCGAATAAACTGTTTTTTTTTACAAATACTCATTTAAATACAAACAAATACAAATTTGTTTATTTCAAATAGGACATCAGTTATTTTAAATAAACTCAATCTGTGAATGCACACTGTTGCTTTCCCGCCATTAGTATTATTATTTGCCATTTCAAATATGGAACAGCGCGCTGCTCACTGGCTAGAGCCACGCGGTGGCGATCAGTTCCATAATTATTTGAAATGACAAATAATGCTGTTATGGAATTTGTATGGACTATAACTTAACTATTTGCTTTGATAACACACGCGTTTGTTATGGCCCGCTTTACATATTTAAAACCGGTGGGATTACATCAGCTTTACGAGCAAGGGTGTTAAAAATACAAATTACGCTATGCTTTGGGACATAATGCATCATCGTAGCTTATTATAATATCCTATTTCGATTCCGTGACAAATACATAATATGTATTTGTCACGGAATCGAAAAGAAATACATAATATGTATTTGTATTTCTTTCAGGTAGTTGTTCCTGATCCACTTGTTTGTGTATGTGAGTTGAAATATTTGTAAATTCACCCACAAGGCAGGTCTAAACAAGTACAAAAGAAATCCTTTTTAGAATAAATAATCACTTGAGTAAACTTGAGTTACTTGGGTTGGGTTGTGGTTGAGTTGAGTATCAACAGATCCTTATTAAATTATTTTTCATTATGGCAGAAGAAGTAATAGAGAATGTGGACAGAACAAAAGAGATTCTTATGAAGGCTGTGAATAACATTTTACGCCTCAACAAAGAGAGTGCTGGGATATTACACCAACGGAAGCTTCACCATGTAAAACTGATAAGAGAGATCATCGAAATGTACCAAAGACCCCAACCCTTTAGCCACAGCGATGTGTCTGCTTAACAAAAAGTATCCAATAGTGGTGGATGAACCAAAAGCAATCAAATACTCTATGCCTACACACTTGTTCCCCCCTAAGAACAGTGATATGAGAAGAGACAGCCATAGGCATGGGAAAATACTATCAAAATTAGAGTCAATCGACTGGTGGATAGAAAACAGCCCCGTACCATCAGAGGGAGCAATAAAGGTCATAGAACTACTAACCAAGCAGCAAAGAGAAGAGGTCAGGTCATATTATTCAATAAACTGGGGTAAAGCCAACATCAAGTGGGGTCCACCAATTATACAAAGGCAGCTAGTAAGGACCAAGCAGCCAGTTGTTGACTTGCCACCCAACCTGAGGACTGCTGTGCTAAAGGAAGTGTTGTTCCCGGATATAACTATCCCTGATTCAAGGGTTGGCACCCAAGAAGTTGAAGAGGTGAGAGAGACATTCAACCTAAACATGGAAGATAAGATAGGATTAATCAGACAAATTAGAGTGCTCCTAAACGCCATGGATCCAAGGGAAAGGTATTTGCCTATTCTCCCTAATTCAGGAGGCAAACTAATACCACTGAAGCATGCCATGTTACATAATAATTTCGTCATGAGTAATATAGAGGTGATAGATATGGACGTTAACACATCTTGGGAACCTATAATAGAGAACTTTATAAGGTGCCTATATGTAGAGGCTAAATTGTCCACTATAAGTATCGCAGACCTTAAGGACATCTGCTACAACACTACTATAATGAAGAAGAAAGTAGTAGATTATCTGGATTTAATTAGCGGCAGAAACAGATTAGAGTACATATGGCTAAAAGCATTGTTCGAGAGAGGGTCAACGCTAGAGTGCAAAAAGGAAGGCCTAACAACTTGCCCTATGCCATCCGATTGCCGCGAAACATAGCCAATGCTGACGTGCGAATGCTCCAGGGGAACCAGATGGTAAGTTTCAAATATGGAGATATCAAAGGGAAATTTACACATAATGGGTCCTGGCTTCTGGAAATATCCTGTAATTTTACAACACACAGAGAATTCTTGTCCATGTTGATGGGGATAGGTGTATATATAAAATATAGGTTCACAGAAACCACCTCAACTAACTACAACAGGAACATGACTCAAATAAGAAACTTTATAAATAAAGAACCTCACAGACTTCTAGGCATGACCCCCAAAGAATATGCAAATATACCAAAGATGAAAAATGGAGAGATTGTGAAGGCATTCACATTAAATGAAGAAACAGAGTATATGACAACAGGAATATATCAAATGAGGTTAAGAGAAGACTATGAGATTGTGATCGTTTCCACTGGTCAAACAATAGAATTAGGATTCACAAGAAAAGACATACATCCTCTCTCTGAAGAAGTTGTCTGTAACTCCCCCTATCTGATATCCTCACAAAACATAAAGAAAACAATAAAACATGCCTTTGCATATCTGTTCAGAAACGCTCCGACAGTTGTAGAGAAAATACTAGAAAATGACTTTAAATGGAAGAACATGTATCTTAACAAATTCATAAAGGAACAGGGAAGGTCGATTTCTAAATTAAGTCGCATAATACTTGGAAACATGGTGAGACAGAAAGTGAGGAGCACACCTTTGATATGCTTCATATACTTATTTGCCCATAGAGACCCAATGGATGCCGAGATGTCTCCAATGAAATTCATAATTCCAGGGGGATATGAAGTGGATTTTGAGGCCAAATCAGGAATATGGACAATACAACTCCAACAATTCCAAAACCGCAAATTATTATTTGTTCGGAATGAAAATTGATGAATCTGTTGATCTTGTCACCAGGGGAGTGATGTCTACAGGTATTTTATCTGGATTCAGACTTGTCTCTCCTCCAACAGAACGTCTTAAAATCATGACTGCTAGGGCCCTAGAAAGAGACATAAACAGTATTCCGGAGGGTGCATCGTACAATATCTATCTGAATGGGTTGTGGTTGAGTTGAGTTGGGTTGAGTTAGTTGGGTACTTGAGTTCAGTTTGGCATCGGCGGGCGGATCCTTAGTGGCCGGAAGGATCCGCCGCCTGGGCTTGAGGGTGGCGCTGCACAAAACGGAGGCCGTGTTCTTCCACGGCCCCCGGCAGCGCCCCCCACATGACGCCCACATTTTTGTGGAGGGCGTCAGGGTCGGGGTCGAGGCCCAGATGAAGTATCTGGGCCTCACGTTGGACAGCAGGTGGCGCTTCGGCCCGCACTTTAGCGGGCTGTCGACGCGCCTGCTGAAAGCTGCGGACGCCCTCTCATGGCTCATGCCGAACATGGGAGGGCCAAGCATGCGGTGCCGGCGTCTATACGCCGGCATACTGCGGAGTATGGCCCTTTATGGGGCCCCCATTTGGGCGGACTCCCTCCATAGGAGGGAGAATGCCACCGCTCTTCGGGCGCCCCAAAGGGCCATCGCCCAGCGGGCAGCGCGGGCCTACCGCACGGTAGGCTTCGCTTCGGCATGCGCTCTGGCGGGCACCCCGCCTTGGGAGCTCGAGGCGTGGGTGCTCGCCAGAGTGTACGAGTGGACGGCGGGGCGCAGGGCGCTGGGCGAGCGTCCGGCCCCCGAATTGAGGGAGGCCGTCCGGCGGGAGGCGAGGGTCGCTCTTGTCCGGGAGTGGACGCGGGACCTCGCCTCCGCCGTCTTCGGCCGCCGTACCCTCGACGCCATCGGGCCGGTCCTGGAGGACTGGCTCGACAGGCGTCACGGGTTCCTCTCCTTCCGTCTGGTGCAGGTACTCTCCGGTCACGGCTGCTTCGGCAGGTACCTGCACCGGATAGGACGAGAGGAGACACCGTCGTGCCACGGTTGTGGCGCGGCGGAGGACACGGCGGAACACACCCTCGCGGTGTGCCCGTCGTGGGCCGTGCCGCGCCGCGGTCTTGTCACGGCGGTTGGTGGGAACCTCTCGCTGCCCGCCATCGTCAGAGCGATGGTGGGGGGCGAGGAGGCTTGGGTGGCGATGGCCTCCTTCTGCGAGGTCGTGATGTCGCAGAAGGAGGCAGCGGAGCGCGAGCGGGAGGAGGATCCCCTCGCTCCGGCGCTCCGCAGGCGGCGTAGGGGGAGGAGAAGGCGGGATTTCGCCCGCTTTCTCCCTCCCTGAGGTGAGCGGCGGGCGTGAGGCCGACGCCCGCCTTACATCGCTCACCATGCGGGAGCCACGGCCCCTCCCTAGGAGGGGCAATTGAGGGCCCGCCTTTTAGGCGGGTTTCGCCGGCGGGGGAGAGGTAGCTCAGGCTGCGCTAGTTTCCCACTCCCCCGCCACTATGGCGATGCCGGAGTGCCGCTGTGGGTTTAGTGGGTATTCCCAACAAAATATTAAAAAAAAAAAAAAAAAAAAAAAAAAAAAGTTGGGTACTTGAGTTGGGTTGGTGGGTAGTTGGTATACTAGCCACTGGGCATATACAGTAGCCTCTAAAAGTTATTTTTTCCACTCCAGCTACGACGCTATATCAATACTAATATTATAAATGCGAAAGTATTTCTGTCTGTCTGTCTGTCCGGCTTTCACGCCAAAACTACTGAACCGATTGTAATGAAATTTGGTACACAGATAGTCTAGAGCCTGAGAAAGGACATAGGCTATAAAACATTCCGCTATGACCAATAGGAGCAGAGTAGGAACAAAAAATGTTGCGACAACGGGAGAAAACGCGGACGAACATATTGCTCCCATTATTTTGACAGGCGCTTATTTTATATCAACTGAGCTCTTTCGGTTTGAAGCTTACGCGCGTGAAACCGCGGGGCACAGCTAGTTATAATAATAAAAAATAGGTGGTCTTAAGGGATTAACTTGATATTTGTTTTTATGAAAATTTGTAGTTCGTTAAATAAGAGATGATCCCAGTCGCATCCGCAGCTTTTTCAGCTTTGGAGTCTGGGGTCCGCTTTACCAGTCTAACTGCTGAGTTTGGCTAAACTTCGATATTTTCCGTGAAGCGACTGCCGTCTGACCTCCACAACCCGAAGGCGATATCTAAGCATTGCAGTTAGACCAATTGTTAGACTTTTGGGGGCTCCAAAAACCCGTAACGACAGCCACTAGATGTTCATATGGCATAAGAGATTATTTGGTTATTCAATCAAATGAGGACTCTATTCGAGAATTTTAAAATGACAGTTAATTCAAACAAAAACTGTCAAAAGTATTTTTTTACTTAAAGATCTGCCTTAAACCAATAAAAACGCTATAGCCGCTCTAATAATTGGATCACTAGAATTTTAAATCAGCGTGATGTGTCACTGTTGAAGTTGAAACATGAAGAAGTTGTAATTTACTGTTATAACGCTGACTATCATTTTGCATGTTTTCCTTACCCATTTCTTAATTTCTTGTATTTTTTTTCTCACTATCATTGACACAGTAAGTTTCCCATAAAGTAAATATGGCGTCGAAATGGCCAGTTATATTAACTTTTTTTTAAATTATAAAGGGTGTATCTGACATCGACGCACAAACGAGTACCATGGATCCAGTACATGATTCTGAACCCCCCAGTGGTGGAATCTTTCGTCGGCTTTTTCATGATTTAAAAAAAATTATATGAAATTTTTTTCACGTTAGACCGTTCAAAATTGCTATACTTTTATAACCCAATAAGATTTTAAAGTAAAAATTAATTAATTCGCTAATTACACAAAAAGTGCAATGAAAACAAAACTCGAAAAACTATGTTATTAGCTGGTTCGATAGAGTTCACATCAGGGATCAACGTCATACCTACAAACCCGCACGGCGGCACGCTTGCAACGTTCAAATGCCGAGCCGACACTTTTTTTTAACCTCTGTGAATTCTGTAACCATTCATTAACGACATAAGTGACTATCATAATTTTATTAGTGGTATGCGGTCTAGCCTATCCGCGAAGTTTGCGTTACGATGTCAGATACACCCTGCAAAACTACATACCGTTTTACTAAAACTCTTTATTTGCTACTGATATCTTAAATTATGTGTTAAGTTATATCAGAGTGCGAGCCATTGAACGACGAAATTTTTTACGTTAGAAAGCAAGTAAAGTGTATTTTTTTTTTTATTGAGAAATAAATATTGTATTGGTCATTACTCAGAGTTATTGCCATATAATGAACTTGATGTAATTGTATCAAATTTTAAAATATCTAATAGATATGAGACCTTATTTAGCAGTAATAATAGAAATTGAAGTTGTATTATCACTAGTGATCAACAATCGGTGACAGGAATCCCTTGTGATCAGTGATCTTGAATAATGAGTTAAACACATAATTTTTTACATCATATTTAACGCAAATAAACGTATTTTTTTCTTTCTATCCACCTTAGCCACATCAGACACTCAGAACCGACTGCCATCGGAAAGAAAACAGTTACCGTAGCCGGCATCAACACGGGATCATTGTTATTACTGGTGGCCCCTGGGCTTCTACTTATACTAAAATATTCAATTGCATACTCAGTTCACATAATTTGATCCTTTTTACTTCACTATGAAAATCAAAAATCAAAATCAAGTAATTTATTCAAATTAGGCTGAGAATCAGCACTTTTTGAAACGTCAATATTACATAAGACAGTCCCCCAAAACGCCCACCCATCGACACTTCCTAGTGCTTTCGCTGGGAAGAAGAAGTGGCGGAACAAACTCCCCAGCAGGACAGCTGTCTGTTCATTTAGAAAAAACAGATTATACAAAACTAGCCACGCCAAAATACCAGAAAAGCAAAAACAAAAAACAAAATATCATTAAAATGGAAATGTAAATAAGTAAAAACTTATTACATAGCTAAATAAAAGCTCCTGGCATAAAGGGCTATCGGACTCCTAAATCGAGACATCGTGCATTTTCATGTAAACTTTGACCCTTGATTTTATTACAAAACATGGAGTGCATTTAGATCAATTTTAAACCACATAAATAGTTATTAAATTATTAATGGTTAGCCATTATAGAAATGGGGAGTAAGGGGAAGAATGACAATAACATCTAGTCAGTCCCAACAGTCAACCTCACCTGCCCGCGGTGCTCCCTGCTAGACAACAGACGAGGCAATGGCGACCGAGCTGTGGCGGTATAACCACTACCCTACTTGGGCAACCAGGTGGAAGAGGCGTCAGCGGCCTTGAAGACTAAATAACTTCAAAAAGGACTGATGCAGAAGGCAAGGGGAAACCACTGCATTAAATTTCCCAAGACAGTCACCATGAAAGATTGCACAAGGAGAAAACGATCGCCATGCGAACCGCTTAGCAACCGGCGCCGTGTTACGTCCGGGGCACACGGTGAGAAATTGGCTACCGGCCATGGAGTAGTGGGAGACCAGGCCCTCCATGGAAACTCTGCTACTGGAAATACTATCAAACTGCGGCAAATCCAGAGGATTGGAACATGGAACGTGCGCGGCTTGCTCAGTCCCGGAAAATTAACAATACTGGAAGGAGAACTTGGCAGAGCTAACATCAACATCTGTGGACTTAGTGAGACACACTGGAAAAACAATGGTCACTTTACAACTGATTCCCACGCTATCTACTTTTCAGGCAATGAGAACACAAGCCACAACGGGGTAGCCATTCTTGTTCCTGTACACCAAAGGAACTGTGTGATGGGTTACGAGCCAATCAGCGACCGAATTATCAGTATTAAACTGAAGGCGTTGCCTGTTAACTTAAACCTCATACAGATATACGCTCCAACGAGCACAGCAAGCGATGAGGTTTTAGAGAAATTCTATTCTGATCTGGAGAGTACCATGGCTAAGGTGCCCAATAGAGAGCTACTTATTGTTTTGGGAGATTTTAACGCCAAGATTGGAATCAATGCCCATCAACTTGGCAGATGCGTCGGTCAGTTTGGACTTGGTGCTCGTAACGACAGAGGCGAACGGCTTATACAGTTTGCATCCGAAAATGACCTTGTGATAGCAAATAGCCTTTACCAGCATCACCCTCGACGGCTATATACTTGGACGTCCCCCGATGGGAGATACCGTAATCAGATAGATTACATCCTTATTCGATCACGGTGGAGGTCATCATTAAAAAATGCCCATACGCTACCTGGGGCTGACTGCGGGTCGGACCATCAACTTTTGATTTCAAAACTGAAATTCAAATTGACAGCAGCCATACCCATTCAAAAGCAAACCAGACTTACTGTGGAGGATGTGACAAAGTTCCGGTCACTAGTAGAAGATAACTGGTCAACGTGGGCGGACGCAGATCACACCATTGAAACTCCTGATTCACTGTGGGGAAAAGCCAAAAACATCATTCAACTCGCCGTTGAGGGTTCTGCACCGCCGCCACCTGTAGCGCAAAAGCGAAAGCATTGGATGACTGATGATACTTTTGCTCTCATTCAGGAACGTCGTAAAATGAAGGCAATCGGTGCCGATATCAGACTTCTGAATGAGAAAACTGCCCAGATTCAAAGGAAATGCAGGCAAGACCAAAACGCCCATCTTCGTAATCTTTGTGATGAGATTGAATCTCATGCAGGAAGACATGAACCCAGAGACCTGCATCGTAAAATTCGTCTCATCACGAAGTCGCTGCCATCGAAAACCTGGGCCGTCGAAAACGATCAAGGTGAAGTGATCAGCGAACTGGAGAGAATATCTGAAGTCTGGAAATGCTACTGTCAGTCACTGTTTGAAGATCCACAGTCGATGGCTTTCGAGTGTACGGAACCTGAGAGAAGAAACTTGGAACCCGACATCCTTCAGTCAGAAATTAGAGCTGCCATTAAACATCTTAAGAATGGTAAGGCAACAGGTGCTGATTCAATCCCGATTGAGATAATCAGAGCTATGGGAGAATACGGCGTCACTATCTTTCATACCATCTGTAATAAGATATGGATGTCGGGGCAGTGGCCGATGGAATGGGCCCACACGGTTTTTATTATTCTTCATAAAAAAGGATCGACCAAGAAGTGTAACAACTATCGCCTTATTGCTCTCATAAGCCATGCTAGCAAAATATTGTTGCACGTCTTAAACGAACGACTGAAGGCAAGAGCAAGCTGGGTTTGTAAAGGGAAGGGGAACCCGAGAACAAATTCTTATAGTGCGCCAAGTCATCGAGAAAGCTCGGGAATTCAACAAGCCAACCTACATATGCTTTGTTGATTTTTCTAAAGCGTTTGACTCCGTGAAATGGCCAACTTTATGGAAGACGCTTCTTGAAATGGGCACACCAAAACATCTCGTGCATGTTCTCAGGGGACTCTACGAGGGGGGAACTGCATCTGTGCGAACGGATGAGCTTCTCTCGGGTGGGTTTCATCCCAGTGCGGGTGTCCGACAGGGATGTATCATATCACCACTCCTGTTCAATATCTACACTGAACTTGCGATGCGAATTACTCTGGAGGACTGGACTGACGGTGTTGCGATCGGCGGTTACAAAATTGCAAACCTGCGCTACGCCGATGACACGACTCTATTTGCGACCAGCGCGGCCTACATGGAAGAGCTGCTCCTCAAGATGGAGCGCGTAAGTCTTACGTTTGGATTAAAAATTAATCGGAGTAAGACTAAAATCATGATCGTCGACCGTGCTGGTAATAGTTCGCCCGAAGTAACACGGATCGCGAATTGTGACGTAGTCGATTCGTATGTCTACCTGGGCGCTCTGGTTTCAAGTAGTGGCGGTAGTGTGGATGAAATCAGACGGCGCATGGCCATGACAAGAGGGCCAATGGACAAGCTCAAGAAAATATGGAGGAATCGCGACATAACTAAAGCCACTAAGATCAGGCTCGTCCGAGCACTAATATTCCCCATATTTCTCTACGCAGCTGAAACGTGGACGTTACGGGAATTGGAAAAGAAAAAGATAGACGCTCTAGAAATGTGGTGTTGGAGAAGTATGCTTGGGGTATCATGGACCGAGTTTAGAACAAATGTTTCTATACTCCAAGAACTCGGCATCAAACAGCGTCTTTCAGATATAGTACAGTCCCGTATACTCGGATTTTTCGGTCACATATCAAGGCGTAATAGTGACTCTATAGAACGTTTGGTCGTCCAGGGCAGAGTGGAGGCGAACAGACCTCGTGGAAGGTCACCGATGAGGTGGACCGACCAAATCAAGGCGGCAGTGGGGGGACCTGTTAATAAATGCTCCAGACTGTCGTCCAACAGGGATAGATGGAGAGAGATCGTACGGCGTGTAACATCAGCGTCTCGGAGTCAGTCATAGCGACCACGACCGTTCTGTCAAGAGCGAAACGAAGAAGAAGATTATAGAAATGCAGTTCTTTATGTAAAAATGACAGCTTAGTTCAGTACTAAGTTGTCATTTTTGTATTTAGAACTTTAACTTAACCTCAATAAAGTTCGAAATACACAGACTCAAAGATTAATAAAAGTTGAAACTAAGATTTCGTTTAGGTTTAGGGGCAAGTCTGAAACATCTAAATAACGATGACTTAAATAAAAAGTTTTTATACTGTTTTATATTCGATATTGCTGGCCATATGACACTGTATTCATTATTTGAATTTCCGACCAATAAAATGTACAATTTAAATGAAAAAACATATAGTATGGCTCGATTTTAGAGTCCGGAACTGTATTATTGTTATTAGTATTTATTATTTTTAGTTTTTATACGGCGATACCCTCTAAATAGTATTAACTGTATTATAATAGGCTGTTTAGGCATAATTATAGTCACGAGTGTATCTACTGTATTATCACCCTCTAATCTTCCCTCTCCAGGGAGGGAAGCCTTCTTCTCTTTGAGAAAGGATGTGCTGTAATCTATCACGCGATTCCAGTGCGGGTTAGTAGCTGTTACATGTTTTCAATTTATTTTTTCAGGTTTTGGTGGTGGTGCTGATTCTCAGCCTAATTTGAATAAATGACTTTTAATTTTGATTAGTACTAGAAAATGTAATAACGAGGAAACCCCTCACGATGTGTCCATTGAATATTCAAGAGATCCACAAATAATATACTTGCGATTATTGTATAACATTTAGGCCCACGGCGACTTTTTAATATTAGGCTGGAATTCCAACTATCGATATTAAATCGAGCTTTACGAATTCAACCAAGGACATTCCAGTGCATCATGGTATATCTACCAGTGTGTTTTTAAAATTTAATCTTAACTCTAGGCGTTAAAATCCCTAATACATGAAGACTTAATGTTTTAAGATCATATTAATAAAGAAATTTCTCTGCTGAGTCTAGAATGTAGTTTTATAAACGTTCGTTTTAGTTAAAATCATATAGATTATTGACATATAGTTATATTACTTACAGTTATGTTACTTATCAAATGACAGATATATTTTACATACACAGTTAAAACGACGCTGGGAAAACGAACCTTTAGATGATGACATTAAAATTAAAAGTGTTACTCCAATGAGATGATTCATACAATTTGATCCTTTCACAATCATGGACCTAATGTTTACAGATTACCTAAAATCGCTGAAGTCTGTTTTCAGTTGTATGGTGGGTTTAGCAGGTTTCGCGTCGAACAGTGGTCGCGACTGCGGCGTGCGGCCAGCTCGCGTGCTCGCTTGATTCGCTTTCAACGCGTTTTCTAACTTGTTGCGTAGCTCGGAGGATTGTTGCATCATTGTTTTGAATTCCTGGGGAAGGACGGTAGGAAATAAATTTAACTCTAAGTACTAAATCTGAAAGTTCTGAGGATCTTACACGCAAAAACTACTGATTGGATTGGAATGAAAAGGCATTGCTGAACTGAAGTATGGAAGAGACCCCGCTATGAAAGCGCATGTATAAACATAATTCCCAGCAACACATAATGCTGAATAGCTGAAAAAGAGTATTTTGTAATTAAAAAGGTTTAGGAACTTTTCATATCTGCACAATACTGAAAATAATATCGCGTAACTTCTATGACAAAGGTACAAAAACTTCAAGCGACGACTTTTATTGATGATTGTGTTTTTCTCTGATGATTTTGCGCTAAGATACTTGAAGTAAATATGTACAAAGAGGTAATTGCAAGAAAAGAACTTGATGCAACGGATTTACGATACTCCCTGATCTTGTCATGTCAAACCAAAAAAGTGCATAAAAACAATTGACAAACTTTTTTATGTTTATTAGTTCACGAAAGTTATAAGAATTATTTAAACACTAAACAATTCATGAATTAATACCTATATAAATATTACGTCATCATCATCACCAGCAACCTTTTATAGTACCACTGCTGGGCATAGATCTCCTCTCATACAAAGAAGGATTGAGCGTAATCACCACGCTTGCTCAATGCGGGTTGGCGATTTCAGACTTATAAAGTCCAGGTTTCCTCAAGATGTTTTCCTTCACCTTCAGTTATGGTGTCCAAGATATACTTAGAAAGTACATATAACTTTAGAAAAGTTACATTGGTACTTGCCTGACCTGGAATCGAACCCGCACACTCATACTTGAGAGGCTGGTGTTTTAACCACTAGGCCACCACGACTTACAAATAAATATTACGTATTAGTTTGAAATTCCTATTCGTTTAACAGAGCTGGGGCAGCCGTTTAGCCATCTCTTTTGACAAACAAACAGTTTGTAACCAGCCCCCTAATCGCTCCGCCTCGCGATTTCACTTGCGTAAGTTTGGATCTTTGGACTTTGGATCGTTTGGACCTCCCATTGGTCCGTTCGGTCAAAACGATCCCAAGTAGTCGCAATCATTTGACAAAAATGTGTTCGCCGATTAGGGGGCTGGACTAACACAGAATATTTTAACCGATATTCCCACGGGATCCAAACTTACGCGCGTGAAACAGCGGGGCTGAGCTAGTAGTTTATATAACGCTTACTCCCTTGAGAAACAGAATAGTAACCGGATAACATTTGGTCTGTATTTCCATTCCAATCTTAATATTGGAACAAAACGAAATGCCGCAATGCGTTTATAAAGCAATGTCAGCCATGGTATATGAAACATAACGCGTATACAACGTTATTTCTATGTTAAACTTTTTCTCAAATACATTTAGAAATTGTTGCAGTGTGGTTACCGAGCGTGCAACTCAGCTGACGTCATAGTATGCGAGCGGTGCGTTGACCATGATTTTGTTAGGACACCTAAGTAAGACATTAAACTCATAACTTTGTGGTTTTTCATGATATCTTTTTGAAATTTTGTACATAGATTCTTTACTTAAAAATAATTGACACGTGTTTCGGGTTTAGCATATACAAAAAAAAAAGATATATAAAGTTTTTTTTTTATACCTGTGGATGCTTAGGCCCCACCCTCGTAAGCCACTGCAAAGCAAATTCATGTAACGCCCGTACGTGCGGCGCGGCGCGCTGTAACTCTGGGCCCTCCCGTAAGTACGATATCACTATCGGTACTAGTAGCCAGAGCATCTTGATACCTGTAAGCAGAAATCATTTTTGTTCATAAATTAAAGCAAATTAATTAGTAAATTTAGGCTGGTGCTGCTAAGTGTCACCTGGCCACTTTGGGTTCAGTGGAGAGACGTGCGATGAGGCTGATTGGTGACCCTGATTTAACTCGAGACGGTCTCCAAAGACTAGAGCACAGATCTACATCTGTGCTCTAGTCTTTGGAGACCAAAACACACACACTCTACAGTAGCCAGCCTTTCGGTGTTCTAAAGGATACATTTTGGGGAGTGTGCGAGGGAATTGCATGATTTAATTCCCCCATCTCCGTTCCACCATCGAACGACTCTTCGCACGGCGAGTTTCCACCCTTACGTTGTTAACACTACTACGATCCGGACGAAGCGTTTCGTCTCCTCCTTTATACCGCGTACATCGAGGGGCTGGAACAATTTGCCAGCGGCGGTGTTTCCGTCAAACTACAATTTGAGTGTCTTCAAGGCTAGAGTGAATAGGCTCTTAATAAACTAGTGCGCTTTACCATCAACGATTGCGTCACTGCTTACCATCAGGCGGGATTGCTGTCGATATGTGTGAAAGCTTGCTCATACCATGAAAACCGACTTTCACACAACTTTTCAGTCACCGGTGCCACTTTCAGACTTCGCCTTATTTACAGTAAGGGTCAAAAGTGGAGTACCACTTTTGACACTTATTGTTATTGCAATAAAGTTCAAAAGTGGTGGTAATACACTTTTGACCCTTAGTGTAACTACTCAGTTCTGATTCTATACATTGGAACACCACACATCCCTCTTAGCATTCTCATCTCAGCTGCATACAGTGCCTTGCATTCATCCTGTATGGGGCTCAAACATTCTGACGCTTATAAGATATGTATGCCAATAAATTGTACAACGCGCATGTTCTCTGGAAGAATTGGGCAGAAGTGTAATTGTTACATACTTAATTTCACCAGATATTTTTAAATCCTACAACCCCCATTTGGAGGGGAGCTAAATCGGACAGTGTTGCTACTGATAACTTTAGATATTTCTCAATAAGAATGGCCTCGATGTCCTTGATCACCAACTAAACGTAATTTAAGTGGCATATTTTTCTTTTTTTTTTTAATAATTATAAACTAGTGCTTGACTGCCATCCCGGCTGATGGTAAGCAGTGATGCAATCGTTGATGGTAAAGCGCATTAGTTTATTAAGCCTATTCACTTAAAAAACTTAGGAATAGGAAGGATGACGGCAGTTGAGCGAGGTGATGCAATGTTAAACCCAAGACCAGCACGACCAAACGATGCTGCGCCACAGGGAGATTGATCTGGAGGCCCTCCACAACCAAACTCCCGACACAACAACATTTCGCGCATCGTAGCCGGCACGTACATCGCAACACAACTGCTCAGACCCGTCCTCCGTACGGCTTCACCAGACATCATGCCGGAACACGACGAATCGCTTGGCGGCATGACTTTGTCTGGTGGGTGGTAACTTATGCGCGCGGCCGATGTTGTGGCCTACCACCAAGGCCATTGTTATTTCTCAAAAACAATGGCCTCGATGTCCTTGATCTCAAATTAACATAATTTAAGTGGCATATTTTTCTTTCTGTTTCTTTAAGAGAAGGACAAAAGATAAATATTTAATTTAGTCCTTTCAAATTAGTCCGCGCCTAACTTAAATCAAAGAATTTTATTCGCCAAGTTTTCAATCGCGTCTGAACTGTCTATGGAATTTCTTAATTGGACAGGACTACTACTATTTTTTTATTGTAGTTTTACTGTAGTGCATGACCGCAATCCTGCCTGATGGCAAGCAGTGATGCAATCGTTGCTGGTTAAGCGCACTAGTTTATTAAGAGCCTATTCACCTAAAAAAAAAATATACAGTGAGTACCATTTAAACTCTTCAACTGGTCACAAGGACCTTTCAATAGGCAATCGCCTTAAACCGGACGGCGCCATGCCGTTTGTCATGCCGCAAATGGGCTAACCTGCACCATATTACATGGGCCACTTACTCGACTGACTGTCGAGACTCCAGATACAGACTCGGCTGCACTACATTATCCACAATAGCTTTTCCACCATAGCTTATTGCTTCAACACCAGGGATAGGTTTAGAACAGCCCTATCCCTGAACACTGTTCTACTGTGTAGAAACGGACCTCCCGAATGAATAGGAAGAGAGACGGCAGTTGAGCGAGGTGATGTAATGTTAAACCCAACAACGACCAACGGTGCTGCGCCAGAGGGAGCTTGATCTGAAGCTCCTCCACGACCAAACTCTTGACACAACAATACTTGGCGCATCGTACCCGGCACACATCGCAACACAACTGCTCAGACCCGTCCTCCGTACGGCTTCATCAGACATCATGCATCACACGACGAATCTCTTGGCGGCAATACTAGCAGCCGGTGTTGTTGCCTACCATCGAAAATATGTTAACTTCTATTCTGTTCATAATGAAGTAACGAAAAAGATGTTTTTTTTTTTATAAGTTATAAACTAGCGCTTGACCGCAATCCCGCCTGATGGTAAGCAGTGATGCGATCGTTGATGGTAAAGCGCGCTAGTTTATTAAGAGCCTATTCACAAGTTGCCTTGTGTTGCTTTGAAGACACTCAAATTGTAGTGACGGAGACACCGTCGCTGGCAAATTGTTCCAGTCCCTCGATGTGCGCGGTATAAAAGAGGAAGCGAAACGCTTCGTCCGGATCGAAGTTAATATTAATTTAGTTTGTGTACAAAAGTAGGCACCACTGTTCGACTTAAGAATTACACAAAAGACTTAACGCTCAACAGTAGCTTGCGAGGTTTGTAATTGTCATTTTTTATTATTTTTAATAGCAAATGTTACCTTTAGGTCCATCCTCTACATGGCAGCATATAAAATAACATTAGAACGATTAGTGTATTAAACATTTACAGTGCACTTGTCAACTTTGTAGACTAATACTTAATAAAATTGTATACCTTTTTGAATTACAAACACTGCAATGTAACTACATGGGTCAATAATAGTAGCTACGTTAGCTTTAAGAAGATGTTGCCTTCGTGTTTAAAAGCAGTTTGCAGTATTCAAGTCCAATTAATATTATAAACGTAGCTAGCGTTTGTATGTATCTTTGTTAATCTTTCATGCAGAAACTACTACAAGGATTTGAACGAAATTTGGAACGCAGATGGTTTACAATTAGCATTAACACATACGATTCATTTTATCGCGATATTCCCATGGGCTCGAAACTTATGCGGATGAAATCAGATGGCGTAACAAATCACAACATACAAAGCTCAAAGAGTTTTGTACAATGGTTTAACTCAGTTGTGCGCGCGGCCCTCATCATCATCTCAGCGTTAATCCCAGTCGCATCCGTAGCTTTTCAGCTTTGGAGTCTGGGGTCCCCTTTACCAGTCTAACTGCTGATTTTGACTAAACTTCGATATTTTCCGTGAAGCGACTGCCGTCTGACCTCCACAACCCGAAGGCGATATCTAAGCATTGCAGTTCAACCTATTGTTAGACTTTTGAGGGTTCCAACAACCCGTAACGACTGCCACTAGATGTTCGTATGGCAACCGGGACCAACGGCTTAACGTGCTTTCCGAGGCACGACCAGACCAGTGCAAATGTTCATATTCATGCATACAAATATTTGCACTGTGCGGGGATCGAACCCGCGCCTCCTAGCGCAACGGCCGCGTTCGCTGCCGCTACACCACGGAAACTGTCTAGAGTGCTTGAGGCTGTCTTGTGCGCGCGGCCCTATGTGTGGATAAACCTTGTACCTACATATCGACGCTGGAAAGCGTTTTTGTCGTATCTCGAAAAAAGGCAATTCTTTTTATTGTATAATTTATTTCAGAAAAAGATACTACAACGGAATGTCTGATCAATGTATTCCTACAATGTTTTTTTTTTTTTTATGATACGACGTTGACTTTTTCTAAACTATTTTCTGAATACAATTAAGCAATAAAACAAAATTGCCTTGAAACTACTCTATTTGTTAATTTATATACAGAAGCTGTTGATGTACCTTTATTAATAAATAAAATAAATAAAAATAAAATCATGACTTTGCCTCAAACCTCCCTTGTAGACGGTTCACGTGGGCGTCTTTTTCGACTGTCATTGGGGTTATCCGCCATTATTGTGAAATAAAATATTCCAAGAGTTTCTATAATTTGTTACACGTGCTATTGGCAAACTTGTGGTATCTATTCCACAGGGGACATTGATATTGATCAAGAGCTGAAGTTGAAGTTATATTTTTCTTTTACTTCAAATTGGCACAAAGTCATAACTAGTTCCACACTACAATAGTTACTTATGCCACTGTCAAGCAATAATAGCTATTGTAATATGAGTGATAGTTTGTGCCACGAAGCGAAGCTGAGTGGCACAATAGATCAGCACGAGTATTACATTAGCTGTTTGCGACAGTGGCATACAAAACCTCTTCTACGACCTTGAAATGAATAAATACAAAAAACCGTCAATGTTGAGAAAATAGCGCGGCGCGCTCAATCAGCACAATGTTCTTTTGTCCTTATAATCTCACAAATGTTAGGCAAAGGCATTCATCCATACAGCCTAAAATATGCGATGTTTAGTCGTGACGCAAATACGCGCGCTTTTTGGCTTAATCATATGTTGAATTTTCGATGCCATAGCCTAAAAAAAATAAGTTTAATTGTAGTATGGGTTATCCGTGTGGAAATGGTCATTGTAATACGACTTGGCAGGAATGAGTACTATCGAGATATGACTTATGGTTATGTATTAAGCAAATTACCAAATGTTTGTAGAAAAAAAACTATCTGTAACTACTACTCACGTGCAGAGTCCGGGGCAGCGTTGACTAGCTCGTCGAGCGCGGCGAAGGCGGCGATAGCGGCGCGCGTGTGCGACATGTCGGTGGGGCGGCGTGCGGCGGCAGCACGCGCCACCACGCCGGGCGCCAGGCCGCGCGCCCACCACGACACGCACTCGCTCGGCGCGCCGCACGACCACACCGACCGCAGCACCGAGCAGCACGACGAGAACATCTGGGGGACACACAGTGTTTATTTCCTATTTGCCACCACGCCGGGCGCCAGGCCGCGCGCTCCCCACGACTGTTTGTTGTGCTTATAATTGTGCCACCCTATTGCCCTGGCAGACCCCCTCCTTGATGTGTAAATAAATAAATATCACAATCATCGGTTGTCCTCTCTTAATTAAATTATTTGTAAGCGCAACCTATAAAATGCCATATGTTTTATATATAAGTACGTACCTCATTATCGTTCGTCTCAAGACACTGTCGGAAGTGATTGATACAAGGGTAGTGCAGGGGCGGCGCGGGCGTCGCTCTGTTCAACACGACGGCCATGCCGCGAGCGCCTATCACTGGCTCGATTCGTTGATCTGGCTCGTCTGTAAAAAAAATATTGTAACATATTATTAAAACTATTGACGGGCTTCGATCGGTTAGGTACAGACGAGTATTATCTAGTATTTGGGCTCTGAAGGTCACATATCGTCCCTTAGGTTACAACACCGTTTAAGTCATTTTTACCAACTTTACAGGATAAGAAAAAAACTGTCTATTTTAAAAAATCTGTGTTGTTTTTTTCAAGGATTGCAGTTAGACCAATTGTTGGACTTTTGAGGGCTCCAACAACCCGTAACGACTGCCATCAGATGTTCGTATGGCAACCGGGACCAACGGCTTAACGTGCTTTGCGAGGCACTAATCATATTCTCGCACACAAATATTTGCACTGAGCGGGGATTGAACCCGCGCCTCCTTGCGCAGCGGCCGCGTTCGCTACCACTACGCCACGAAGGCTGTCAGAATACCCACAATATGTACTCAGGGTAAAGCAAAAACCCAAAAAGAAATATAATAACCTCATAAAAAAGAAACCGCCAGTACTAACAGGGTTCAAATTCGCGTTATCACTCTACATACTAAAAT
The DNA here is from genome assembly GCA_017933935.1 of Sesamia nonagrioides. Lineage (NCBI taxonomy): Eukaryota > Metazoa > Arthropoda > Insecta > Lepidoptera > Noctuidae > Sesamia > Sesamia nonagrioides. The sequence continues at coordinate 222,067 of JADWQK010000085.1, forward strand.
TTCGTGACCAGTCCGAAGTATTGTACCTGTTCAAATATTGAGATTATTGATCATTATACTTCCCAAACACGTCCATAATTTTACCTTAAAATAATCTACAACTTTGAGACATATGGATACGCCATTTAATTAAAAAACGTAACTTTATAAACGGTTGTATTACAGTAGTACCCCGGCTTACACGGCCCGTTTTACGCGAATTTAGAAATACGTGGTTTTTATGCTCTCTCGGTGTTTTGGTTGCGACAGGTTTGAACGTATTCCGCGTCGAATTGTTTTATGTGCACAGTGAGTTTTACTTACTGACATAATGAGATCTCATTATGTCATCTAAAAGACCAAAAAATTTGTCGTTTCAACCTAACAACTACAAATATTAAAAATAGATTCTAATGACGAACGCGTTTCTACTACGAAACGGGTAATGAAAAAAATACTGGTATGCTACGAGGATATTTTGCATGAGAAGAAGATAAACTAACTCATTAAGCAACATTTTTAGAATATCTGAAGCCTTCCACATCAGAATAACTTCCGTTTAGGTTACTTTATTCATATCAATGTTTGTTTTATTCTCTTCCATTATAATAAACATTTTTCTGCTGAATTATTGTTTTATTTGGTCCCATTAAACATATTTTATGCGTATGCAAAGCTGAACTCCGACTTACACAGCAATCCCTCGGACCCACTTATGGAATAAGTCGGGGTTATCTTGTATTTATTCAATAAAAACACAGTAAGAGATTTTGTTCAACTCACCACTCTTGACCCTCTCCACTATTTTAGCGAGCGCGCTCTGCAATAGTTGCGCGTGTTGTTGCTTCGTGTGTTCGTGCAACGTCACAACTGGACACTCAGCCGCTCGTTGCAGCAACACTACTCCTGCTTCCGCTACAGCACCTTCTCCTTTACTTTCACGTAGAATTTCCGTTGCGAGGTATAAGATTGTTGGCAAGATTGATAACGCACCTGTAACATATTGAATGGCTTTCAGAAGAGCATAATTTAATTTGATTCAAACCATAGATCCATTATATTAATCAGAATAATCAGAATCTTTATTTGTAGGCATAGGTTAAAGTGTGAGGTGTTACAGATAAATATTATACATCAGCTATGTTTTGCCCAGAGGCGTACAAATATACATACTAATTGACATTTTAAAGTTATCATAAATAAATAACAAAATAAAAGACAATATCAGGCACATGCATAAATATAAGCCAATTGTAATAAAATGTCCAATGGATGCCTTAAATTTAATCTGTAATTTGAAATTATTATTCAAAGACGAATTTGCCAGACAAAAATTCATGCACTGTGTAATATGGCCTGTCAACTAAATAGTCATTTAGCTTCTTCTTAAAAAAAATAATCCTTTCTATTTCTCTAATTGTATTCACATTTATATTGACAGTGTGGGGTTATGAGGAACAGGGAGTAAAGTTCACTCATCCTCCATAGAAAAGGGAGGATCCTCCGACCAGACGGGTGTTATGTCTGGCGGGCACTTGTGCAACCAAATCAAATCAAATCATTTATTTCAAATAAACCAGTTACAGGCACTTTTGAATTGTCAGAAGGTCGGTCAGTCAATTAGATGAAGCTAGTCGCCCATTCCAAAGAGTAGGTACCTATGGAGAAGAACGGGCAAGAAACTCCATGGACACTCTTTTAAATTTTTAAGCTATTGTTACAAATATTCGATTACATCATTCATGTTGAAATCAACCGCGTGAGAACGATGCAGAAATATATTGTACGCTGAGAGCGTCCATTATGGAAAACATACAAAAATCAATTCAGAAATTAAAATACGCCGTGGCAGCTAAGAGATGACCAGTCCCCTCCGACGGCGTCCGTTCACGAACATGACGTATGGATCAGCATCATTCAGCTCAACCATATCGAAGGGAACCCAATGACCCAAAACACACGCCACCATCAGCGAGACATTTGAGTGAGCATGACATACTCTCAACAGCCAGAGCACAATTAAGTCAATAAAAAGACTAACCCAACAAATAAATGCCTTACAGCACATTCGTACATTGTGCTCACACGTTTGCCATGCAATTATACAATACTAAGAAATTGAATCTACACAATGCTAAGATGGTTTTGTCCAAGGTTCAGCAGCTCCAACAGTGTTCCCGAATCTGTGGAAAGTTTAGCTCCTATGCAGCTGTACAAGTGCCGAACACCTCTGTCAGCGATACAATTCCGTAACGTACAATATGCTTGGCTACATAGTGTGTAATACAGGCTTTGAATAAATAACATAAACAATTACATATTAAAACTACAAGAGGAAAAATCAAAGAACAGTCATTGTATAGAAATCGGACGCAGCTCAAGCCCAAGCCTTTTTGTCCTCAATATAATCCTTCACACTATAAAATGCTTTCTGACACAACTTACGTTTAATGAAGGATTTGAATTTATTCAGGCTTAGATCTTGAACCACCTCTGGAAGTCCATTGTAAAAATGTATACATTGGCATCTGAAAGAGCCACCTATTTTCTTGAGCCTTGTTGTAGGTACAATAAATTTGTGCCTGTTCCTAGTATTTATATCATGGACATCACTGTATTTTTTAAATAATTTTATATTTTTATGAGCATACAAAAGATTTTCATAAATATATTGAGACGGCACGGTCAGTACATTAATCTCTTTAAATTTTTCTCTGAGAGAGTGTCTCGGACTTAATTTATAAATTGCACGAACAGCTCGTTTCTGCAAAACAAATATTGTTTGAATATCGGCGGCATTTCCCCACAACAGAATGCCGTACGACATTACGCTGTGGAAATAGCCAAAGTACACTAAACGGGCCGTCTCAACATCAGTCAAATTACGAATTGTTCTAACTGCGTATGCAGCAGAACTTAGCTTTTTTGACAATTTTTCTATATGTGAACCCCATTGAAGCTTAGCATCCAGAGTTATACCCAAGAACACTGTGCTGTCGTCAGATTTCAATTCTTCGCCCTTTATCAACACTTTAGTTTCCACCTGCCTCACGTGAGGTAGAGTAAACTTAATGCATTTGGTTTTTTTCTCGTTTAAGAGTAAATTATTAACATTAAACCAATGGACTACTTTAGAGATCGCGCTATTTACATCATCAGTAACCTGCTGCTGACGTTTCAGTTTAAATAAAAGTGAAGTGTCATCTGCAAACAACACTATATCGTGGTTATCCTTTATTAGGTACGGCAGGTCATTGATGTAAATAAGAAACAAAAAAGGACCAAGAATTGACCCCTGTGGGACTCCCATTGTTACTAAAGATCCGGAAGATCTTTTTCCATTAACGACGGTTGATGTTGAGAAGTTGTATGTATGCTAGTTGCACGGTAAACTCTGCTTGCGAGATGTAGAATTCGTGTGACGTCAGTATGACGCGTTGTTTGTTCTGTGGCGTTTGTAGGTACCGCTACATTGGTATGAAATTATAAACTATGTCAGTCCCTAATAATTAAGAGAGGCAATCTTCTGGGTGAGGCTCTACACCAGAGGGATGTCTAGCTTAGGTACTGTTTACTACCTCCAGGATGCTATTACTGGTCCCACGCGTAACACATACAGGCATAAACGGTTTTCTTACTTTTACAGCTCTATTGTAGTTGGTGGTGCTCTATTGTATGTAGTATACCTTTTTATGAGAAGACTTATTTGGGAATATACCACTAAGTTACATTACAGCGAATAAATAAATAAAAAAAAAAACATTTGAACTTTACATCGACAATATGTAACAAAAACCCTGTTGTTCCTTCTGCCTACGTTTTAAGAATCGGTATACGGATGTAATAAAACATATCATTTATAAAAAAATGATCAACAAAAATTATAATTAAAATAAACATTTAATCTATACTAATATATAAAGCTAAAGAGTTTGTTTGTATGTTTGTTTGTTTGTGCGCGCTAATCTCAGAAACTACTGGTCCGATTTGAAAAATTCTTTTTGTATTGGATAGCGCATTAATCCGGGAAGGCTTTAGGCTATTTAACATCACGCTGCGACCAATAGGAGCGGGGCATATAAAAAAGCTGATGAAACCGTGTGGCGCAGCTAGTTATTAATATTTGTAATCTTTAACTAATTTCTTACCTTTACAATTCTGCATGAAGAAGACATAAGTAGAACGTTCCCGGCAATCTCTTCAACTTATAATATCAGATATTCTAAACATTTTTTCGAATGTGTCGATTTTAATAGTTATTTGATGTTTGACCCCTCGACTAGACAATAATTACTTTTTTTAAATTATAATTTCATTAATGATGTGCTTGTAAGTAAATATATATGTCCCTGAAAGGAACAACAGGGTTTTTTTACACTTCCCAAACACTCACATGTATAAAGTTCACTCATACTTCATAGAAAACAGAGGATTCTCCAACTAGACAAGTTGACGGGATGAGCAATTGCCCGACGTATGATGTCGGGAAATTCGACATCAATTGAGTGTGTGCTAGTTTTGCAGTAAACTCTATTGCGCGAGGCAGGATTTTTGTGACGTCACTATGACGCGTTGTTAATATATGGCGTTACAGAATATCGATCCATCTCTAAAGTTGGTAACCTACTGCAAACTGCATGAGATTGCACGATATTCACGAGGACACTAGACAAGTTGTCCACTAAATAATGGATATCCTCTTACTTATCATAATTAACAACTTTTACTCAGACGCGTGCGCTCCATAGAGGCATATAAGCACTGCATACTCTGATAATTTTCTAATTCGGAACACCCAAATCGTATTAAAATATAATTTTTGTAGTACAGTAAAATTTTATTTAAAAAAACACTACAGTCTAAAACACTGCCATCTTTTGGGGCTAGCGCGAACTAGCTAACACATATTATGCTTATCATCTATACACGTCACTCTAGCGCCACGGAGAAAGAGCGACGTAAGCACGAACTAAAAATGCCTCCCTGGTTAGCGTGTGTGGTCGTATTTTGAATGAAATTGTTTGAATGTGTGCGTAAGCTTCTCGTGTGCGACTGTGCAATTTCATTGAGAAAATGAACCGATTTAGGCAGTGCTTATTATAATCCGGCCAATTCAAAAAGCTGACAAATTGCGTACTTAATTGTTTTTCGTTAAGATACGTTTTTATTTTACCAGACTCACAATAATAAATTACGTAATCTTTTTTGTGGCCATATTGAATATTGATGTTTGGGTGTCGTTTTGAGTGCAAACTGAATTGAATTCGTTTATTTACTTTAGATAAGTATTTCTTTCTAAAATATGGAAAATTATTCTTGTGAGCTCTGTTCTCTTATGGTGATGTGTGTTTAGGTAAACTAAAAATAGTGTCTTTTTTAACATTAAGTTTTGAGCAAAAATATAAAATAGTTGTAAAAGGGCGTTGTGTTCGCGACTTGAACTTAACTCAAAAGAAAGGTAATGTCACACGTTGTTTTAATAAAAAATATTATGATAATTATAACTGGTTAGCAGGGGTATACACACAAATTATTTTGTTTTCCGTGTATATTATTTTCAAAACATGTTAATAAAATGTTTTGGGGTTATGGATATTCAGATTTAAATATTTTCACAAAGCCTCCTCTAAATACGATTCGTCGGAAAAAACATTTAGATTCTTGTTTAAAGTACCAAATTTTTGGTAGAATAGAGTCTAGTTTGAATAGACATTTAAAATAAACATTTTCAAACACAAAAAAATTTCAAAAGGTTAATCGATATCGTCTGCTTTTTAGGTAAACAAAATTTTGCGTTCCGTGGTCACGACGATTCGCTTATTATAGGAAAAATATGCAATCCAATCTACCGATCAGGTGGGTACGCGGGGCGTTGACCTCCGTCAGCTGTTGCCATGATGCAACAATGGCTAAATGTATTTGGGAAAAAATATAACATACATAGTGTAAAAATGATTGGAATCGATTCAGTTGCTTATTCTGAACAAACTATATTCAGGATTCGTATAAAGCAAAAATAAGTTTGTATAAGCACACATTTCGGTAGTGAATATGCATACCCCACTCGAAATGTCTGTGGACGCCTCTGCTTTTACTACGAAAAAAATACAGCTGTTCCCTATATTTACTACTAGCTGCTCCACACGGTTTCACCCGCATTTTTTTACATATGCCCCGCTCCTATTGGTTGCAGCGTGATGTTAAATAGCCTAAAGGCTTCCCGGATTGTTGCGCTATCCAATGCAAAAAGAATTTTTCAAATCGGACCAGTAGTTTCTGAGATTAGCGCGCACAAACAAACAAACAAACTCTTCAGCTTTATATATTAGTATAGATTTGTTTTTCAATGTGTAGAAAACAGCAGATTCTTTTTTTAAATGCAAAACAAAATATGCTTTCGCGAAGTTTTCAAATCTCAACAATAAAACAAATGTCTACTAATCAAGAAGTTTCTATTCTCTAATAGGCTATTTGACAGTATGAATATTTTTGAGATTATTTGCTTTAAATGCATAAAATGAGGGTTCTTTATGTCATTTACACGAGTTATAATGAAAATAATAACATTTAATATATCCAGAAGCATAAAAATATGTTTGGGATTTTGTTTCTCGCGCCAAATATTGTGAAACGATCCGGATTAGCTAATGTCACGATGACGTCATACGTTCATAAACAATTGTTGTTGTTCTATGTGTTCTCAGGTGTTATAGCGTTTTTAGAAGATTTTTAACGATATTTGGAGCGATTTGTGATACTTTTTTGTTTTCTGACTGACAATTAACAGATAAACACGAACACCACTGCGGAAACGAAAATCGTTTAGAAGTTTATGACGTCACTTACAGAGCGTCACGCCATATTGCTGAATAAAGCGTTTCAGCGGCTTATTTCGTGTGTGGAGTACTGCAGCCACATTTGGGCTGGTGCTGCGAAATGTCACCTGGCTACTTTGAATTCAGTGGAGAGGCGTGCGAAGAGGCTAATTGGTGACCCTGATTTAACTCAAGACGGTCTCCAAAGCCTAGAGCACAGGCGTAGAGTAGCCAGCCTTTCGGTGTTCTATAGGATGCATTTTGGGGAGTGTGCGAAGGAATTGCATGATTTAATTCCCCCATCTCCGTTCCACCATCGGACGACTCTTCGTACGGCGAGTTTCCACCCTTAAGTTGTTAACACTACTACGATCCGGACGAAGCGTTCCTCCTTTATACCGCGTACATCAAGGGACTGGAACAACTTGCCGGCGGCGGTGTTTCCGTTGGACTACAATTTGAGTGTCTTCAAGGCTAGAGTGAATAGGATCTTAATAAACTAGCGCGCTTTACCATCAACGATCGCATCGCTGTTTACCATCAGGCGGGATTGCGGTCAAGCGCTGGTTTATAGTTTATAAAAAAAAAAAAATATTTGCGTGTTTCTTACGAAATAATAATTCAAGATAGAAATTATAAATCTGTCAAATACCCTATTGAAATAGCGTAAAAAGATGTATGACAAAAAGCAAGTATATTGTAACTAATGCCGTTAACATTCTACATTAAAATAGACAAAAATCAACTCACCCTGAGGACTGGTCAGCGAAGGCAGTTCCGACATCGCCGATAAACTCTTCACCAGCAAAGTATCACCATGTACCCCCAATCCTTTCGGAACTCCGATGACACCGACAGCGCCGCCATGTTTCTTTGGAGACAAGGCTGGTAGCCTTCGAACGAGCAGACACAGACATGCCTCTAAGCACGCGAAGACTACGGACTTGCCAGGAGGTAGGTCGCCTGTGGGGCCTCCCTCGCCCAATGTGTGTACTACTTCGAGAACAGATTGGGGTGTGGATCCGTCTGTGGCTTCGTTTGGTGCCAGTTCTGTGGGAGAAACGGAATTGTTAGAAGTAATAAAGGAAAAATATTTCGTATAGAAGCAGAAATACCCCTTGGAACTCGTATAAAATAAGGGAATTAACATCCAGGTTCAGAATGTAAGAATATAAGAGCTATTACATAAGTACATACTGACACAGTTAACAGGAATTCGTAAGAATTCTGGGTGCTTTCCTAAAACCGATCCAATTGGAGACATGTTTAATATAATGTCTGGTACATCGTATATTGTTTGTCTCGTGCAGTATTAAAAACCTTACTTCACTTGCTATTATATACAGGGTGTATCTGACATCGTAACGCAAACTTCGCGGATAGGCTACACCGCATGCCACTAATAAAATTATGATAGCCATTTATGTCGTTAATGAACGGTTACAGAACTCACAGTGGTTAAAAAAAAAGTGTCGGCTCGGCATTTGAACGTTGCAAGCGTGCCGCCGTGCGGGTTTGTAGGTATGACGTTGATCCCTGATGTGAACTCTATCAAATCAGCTGATAAGATAGTTTTTCAAGTTTTGTTTTCATTGCGCTTTTTTGTGTAATTAGCGAATTAATTAATTTTTACTTTAAAATATTATTGGGTTATAAAAGTATAGCAATTATGAACGGTCTAAAGTGAAAAAAACTTCATATATTTTTTTTTTTAAATCATGATAAAGCCGACGAAAAATTCCACCACTGGGGAGTTCAGAACCATGTACTGGATCCATGGTACTCGTTTGTGGGTCGATGTCAGATACACCCTTTATATTTTTTAGCTTTGCTGTTATACATATCGGCGTGGCTAGCTGGTAAATGGAAAAAAAGTTAATTTCATGTTCTGTGTGTTTTGTTATGTTCATTACTTCATATGCATAGTATTATATAAAGTCAGGTTTTTTTTAATGAACAGGCCGATGTGCTCGGGGGCGTACCCAGGGTCGGGGAGGAAGGGGCGGCAGGTGGGGACCGGAAATCTCGCAGAACGTGTATGAACTCCCTTAATTACTAATCATGGTTTATTTAAAAGTTAGTGGTAAGTCTCCGTTTCGTTCTGCGTTCATTGATCGTTCATTGATCTGGAGAAAGCGTATGATAGGGTACCTCGTGATGTGCTGTGGTGGGCCCTGAAAGAGAAAGGTTTGCCTGGGAAGTATGTAGAGTTAATTCGTGCTATGTACAGTCGATCTCGTACCTACGTCCGGTCGGCTGCTGGCAATACCGACGAGTTCAGTGTGGCGGTAGGCTTGCACCAGGGATCGGCTTTAAGTCCGTACCTCTTCCTGTTGATTATGGACGCTCTTACGTCGGACATCCAGGAGGAGGCACCCTGGTGCATGCTGTTCGCCGATGACATTGTTCTCGTCGGTGAAGATGGACCTGAGATCCAGAGCAGATTGGAGAAATGGCAACAGAAGCTGGAGAATGTTGGCTTGAACATCAGCAGAACCAAAACCGAATATATGTTCTGCGATTTCGGCGGTCTCTCCATTTCTGGAGCCATAGCGCTTGATGGCGCACTCCTACCAATCTGCTCCGACTTACGGTATCTCGGTTCACTCGTGCAAAGCGATGGCGAAATAGATCGGACGGTTAAGCACAGAATTACCACTGGGTGGATGAAATGGCGGCAGGTCACGGGAACAATCTGCGACTCCCGCATTCCCCTTAAACTTAAGGGGAAAATATATAAAACCATGATCCGACCTGCTGTCTTGTATGGATCAGAATGTTGGGCTACGAAAGGGATGAATGAAAGGCAATTGCATGCAGCCGAGATGAGAATGCTAAGAGGGATGTGTGGTGTTACACGAATGGATAGAATAAGAAATGAGTACATAAGAGGAAGTCTGAAAGTAGCACCGGTAGCTGAAAAGTTGTGTGGAAATCGGTTGTCATAGTACGGGCATGTGTTACGGAGAACTGAGGAAAATGTCGTGAGGAGAGTCTTAATTATGAATGTTGATGGCTATAAGAGTAGGGGAAGACCAAAGAAACAATGGATGGAATGTGTGAAGGATGATATGGCTAGGAAGGGGGTGACTGCCGAGATGGCTTCTGATAGGGATGCATGGAAGAAAAAGACATGTTGCGCCGACCCCAAATAAATTGGGATAAGGGCAGGACAATGATGATGGTAAGTCTCCGTTTATACTTATAAACGGAGACTTACCACATTTTTAAATTAACCACGCAGTAGACACTGGCAAAATGTACGGTGTAATTGGTACCATATCTAGCCGACCGTTTTAACGCTTGTGCGCGGCTGTAACGGTCAAGTCACACGTACCACAACCACACCATAACGATATGGTTGGGCGTATATTTTGTATTGAAAATGAATATTAAAATATACCGTACCACATTTTGCCGTTGTTATCGACTACCTGTGTAATATATTTATTATTTATTTATTTATTTATCCATTTATTTCAGGCATCGAGGCCCATATAAACATATAAAATACTATATTAACATAAAAACTTAAAATACTATAAATACATATAATATAACATTAACTAAAACTACTGTACACGGATACGACCACATCGCAACCACATCGCGACGGCAACGCCACCACCGGCGGCGACACCGCAGCCACATCTCCACGACGTCGTCGTCTTCTTCTTATTAATAAAAGCCATAACAAGGATAGCAACAATAATCTTTCCTCCATGACTACGTTCAGTCAAGCCGTGTTTCTTCTACGAAAGCCGGAGTATAACTGCACATGACCACGAACTTACCACATCGCAACGACAGCGACAATGCAACCACATCGACATTTTGTCGGTACCACAACGCAACTGCAAAAAGCCGTTGCGACACTATTCACACGTAACCACAGCTTGACCACATTTTGTCGCTGCGACGTGGTGTGGTTATGGCACGTGTGAATTGACCCTAATAGGTAAACTTCGGTGGGGAGTTGCGAGCTGAGGTTGTGAGCAATTGGCATTTATTTTATTTGACGATTCGACCCTAAAAATTTGACTTGCCCCTGAGGCCTTACTTATAATATTGTTAAAATTAAATTGTATCATCTGTACATTCATGTAACTTATAGTTTTAGTTAACAAAAGAGGTGGCAATTTCTATGTGACGTATTTTTATTTTCTGTTCATGTTAATACTAATAATACTACGCGCCACAAACTTCTTACCTTTAATCTTCGCCTGCATATTCGCATGCAGTTGCTCTCTGGCGCCCTCTATGACGAGTTTCAGGACATCAGCGGCTAGAAGTAAGGCTTCGATGCTCTCCTGAGTGAGGCCCGTTCGGTGAATGATTTGACACAGCTCAATAGCAAGCGATCTGAGGACGAAAAAATATATCACTGTTTTATGACATACATTGGGATCGTATTTTGTAAATGTAGCTTCAAATGGAGGTATACACAAAGGTGACGTACATGTCTTCATCAATATAGAAATCATTGCAAAGAATATTGCAAACATCAATATATTATAAGTATATACAGGGTGTATCTGACATCGTAACGCAAACTTCGCGAAAAGGCTAGACCGCATGCCACTAATAAAATTATGACAGTCATTTATGTCGTTAATGAACGGTTACAGAATTGAAAGTGTTTAAGAAAAAGTGTCGGCTCGGCCTTTGAATGTTGCAAGCATGCCGCCGTGCGGGTTTGAAGGTATGACGTTGATCCCTGATATAAACTCTATTAAATCAGCTGATAAGATAGTTTTTCGAGTTTTGTTTTCATTGCGCTTTTTTGGGTAATTAGCGAAATAATTAATTTTTACTTTAAAATATTATTGGGTTATAAAAGTATAGCAATTATGAATGGTCTAAAGTGAAAAAAACTACATACATATTTTTTTTAAATCATGAAAAGGCGACGAAAAATTCCACCACTGCGGGATTCAGAATCATGTACTGGATCCATGGTACTCGTTTGTGCGTCGATGTCAGATACACCCTTTATAATATTTGCACCAACAACAGCCCCATTGTTATGACCAAGAAAATCACTGTCCATTCTAAGGTCGCCTGGATAAGGCCATTGCAGTATTTAACTTATCTTTTTTTATTTTATGTGTTTTTGTGGTGTAGGTACAATAAAATTATATAAATAAATAAATCACGAAAGATCAGCTGTTCTTCATTGTCGGTTGTCATTCACGAAAATATAAAAAGAAAACTAAAATTTCAAAGTTTTAGCACAATGTATGAATTAAATGATAAAAGCTCTATGACAAACGCGAGTTACCTGTCTTTCAGCAACCTGGCTCTGTTTTCAGGGGCATCGAGAAGTGTAACCAGAGATAATAGCACGGAGATGATATTCTCGTCGGTCATGTCTCGTTGTGCACAGAGAGCTTCCGTGCAAATACCTAGAGAAACACGTAATTTGTAAGAACAAGCACTGGCTTTAAAATAAATTAAAAAGTAAAAAAAACATGCTTTTAAAGCATATCAAACTAAAAATTTAAAAATAATTTTTAAAAAAGCGTGTGGCGCTTTGTGTCATAATTTTTGTATATTAAGCGCCTCACGTTTTTTTTAATTATTTTTAACTTTTCAGTTTGATATTCTGTAAAAGCATGTTTTTTAGTTTCTTAAACTATATTTATTTTCAACTTTTTAGTTCGATATTCTTTAAAAAAAAAACGAACGAAGGAATGTATTGAAAATGGTAGGACATTTTACAGTAACGAGCCGCTCACTCGTAGTCCAAAGAGTTAGAGACGGACAAACAAACAAACAAATAAGCAAGCAAGCATACAAGTGAAGCTAATAAAAAGCATGTAAAAAAACGAAGTACAGGATTTCTCTTGTATAGAAATCTTACCAAATAACAAATGAAATCTCTCATCGATGGGTTCGAAGAATTCAAAGTTTCCATTCTCAGTCTTTGTGGTTCTGTTGTCAAGTGCGCTGTCAGAATTATCTGGAAAAAATAATACCTTGTATGGAATACAATTTGCTAGTAAAAAGGTTGCCGTTACGCATATATTTGTAGATACTGGAAGATATATTGATACGTAAGACTATTCTCCATAGAAATGCGTGAACGGCATGCTTTTCTATGGAGAATTGCATGGAACCTGTCGTCATCATCATCTCATTTTAACCCACCCGCAGGGCAGGCTGAGGCCAGTGGGGGGTTGCGGCAATATCGACGTTCACGCCACCCCCTGCGTAGGTGTCAGATGGGACACCTTGGTGGTTTTTATTCACCAAGAGTCTGGCAGACACCGCCACCCGCCCCAAGGCGGACGTCCATGAGGATTTTCCACCCCGGAAAATAGCATTTAAGCCAAAGAGATTATAATTGTATATCTGCGAGATTCAAAACCTTTTTTGAAATGAAATTATATGATTAAGTGTCTAAAACATTCACGCCAACTTACCCGTAGCATTATCAGTCTGTGGATGTGCAATATTCGCGTTGAATCTCAGAGAGGCGGCATATAATAGAGACGGCCAGGCGCGAGCATAATGTTGTCGGGATGCTTCGGCTGTTTCCGCCGAGTAGAACGCACCGCCACCGTGTGGGAGCTGGGATGCGAATTCTATACACAAAATAAGTATATGATTCAATACTTGTTTGCAATATTGGACGGGTAAATATTGATCTAAAACTTTAGCAAAACAAACGAGGAACAGGGTTAAACCCTAATTCCAGATTATTCGACGAAACTCCAAGATATTTGAGTAGTGGTGACCGTGAGTTTATTTAGAAAATGGCGCCGATTCTGTTGTACACAAACTAAACTAATTTTAAGTTATGTGCATCCAAGGAAATTCTATCTAAACTGGAATGTGAACTTGCATAAGTCTCTTATTTAAAAGAAGACTCTATCGCAAGAGCAGTAAGGTCGATCGGAAATAAAACTTTATTTGAAGAGAACACGGTCCGAGGGAGAAAGCGTCTCAGTAGCCCTCTGTCTCTTTCTAAGTGTTACCCGTATTTATTTTTTGTAATTTTGTTTGAAACCACCAATTTCGATTAGAAAAAAGGTGGTAAAAAGGGTGCCATTAATGTCTGCAATAGTGAGTCATACTCTGGATACGGAATATCATTCTTTAAGTAAGGTTTTTGCGGTAATCATATACAAGTTATTTTGTTTGTATGTAGGGTGACTTAGTAATTGTGTGCATAATAAGTAAGTGACTTTTATTGGGTATTTACAGTGACAATAAATTCTGCTTTCTTGTAGATATTTTATTTATCTAAAGGTACAGTTTCGGATAGATTGACCTGCTGTCGTCCGTACATGATCAATTTATTCATCCATTTTTAAAATTCAATAATGAAATTAAAAAGTTCGCACCCATGCCTAAATGTTCATTAAAACTCAGGAATATAAGTGAAAAAAAATATTTTACGTACATTCCTTATAAATTCCATTATAACAGTCACCCTACACAACAAGGACAGAGGGCTACTGTGAAGCTATCTCCCTCGGACCGCGTTTTGATCGATAGTTCACATTCCAGTTTAGATAGAAGTTCCTTGTGTGCATCTTTTTCTTTCCATTTAAACTAGCGCTTGACTGCAATCCTGCCTGTTGGGCACGAAAAAAGATAGAAGATAACATTTTAGTTTCATCCTGTCAAATTAAGATACTCCATAGACATTTTTTTTTGGTTCGTTTCTTTCCGTTCGGGCGAATGGAAAAGGCAAAGGCATAGTACGCCATACAGCCAAGTCTTCAGTAATTTTTTTTCATTAAATATCTATCCTAACTTATCCTAGCATAACTTAACCTAAACTAACTCCTTTCGTTTTACGCGTTTGGACGATAAGGAGCGGTTTAGCGTAAAGACATGATGAGGCCACTATGCTACAATATTTCACTGTTCTTTTTGAATTATTCACCGAATGCACTTTTTACTACATAAATCACGCGTTTTTATTTAGTAAACGACACTATAAATAATTTTAAAAGTCCAATGAAAAATGAGCGTGACACTCATCTTGACATTCCCGCCAAACCTCTACTCCATAGACAGTTTAGACGCGATTATAAACATGGCGACTAAAAATACGCCAGTTTACGTCAGGAGCGCACTAATTTGACAGGTCTAAACTGACATTTTATCTTCTGTCCTATTATTAATTAAATAGAAAGAAAAGGATGCAATGCACTTCAATTTAATTAAGTTAGTGAACAACAGAACCGGGCTCAATTTTCATTTTTTTTATTACAGCCTGTGTCTTCAAAGACCTAAACAGCTTACATTACGAGTCAAGAGGCAATCTCAAAATCAAGAGATTTTTTGTAAACATTCAAAGTGTTGCACGCGCCGCTAGGGGGCGCTGATTCCTCGACATTTGACGTAATAAAATCAGAGTTTTAAGCGGTTAAATAATTTAAGTACTACTGTTCTCAAACGGTAACAATTATTGTGATAGAACCAAAAATTAGAAGGTATGACATCTACCAGCAGAGTAATTGCGTAAACCACTATCAATAGCAATGGGTTTAATTTTTTTTTTTTTTGTAGTTATAAACTAGTGCTTGACTGCAATCCTGCCTGATGGTAAGCAGTGATGCAATCGTTAATGGTAAAGCGCACTAGCTCATTAAGCCTATTTACTCAATAAAACTGAGTGAAAGGAAGGAAGACGGCAGTTGAGCGAGGTGATGCAATGTTTAACCCAACAACACGACCAACGATGCTGCGCCAGAGGACACACGCCCGGCACACATCGCAACACAACTGCTCAGACCTGTCCACCGTACGGCTTCACCAGACATCATGCCGGAACACGACGAATCGCTTGGCGGCATGACTTTATCTGGTGGGTGGTAACTTATGCCGGCGGCTGATATTGTTGCCTACCACCGAGGAAAATCAAAAACATTAATTGCATTATTCACGTTGTTGAGTAGACACAGATTCGGACACATGGAGTAATGGATTAGCAATATACTTCGATATGATTTCAAGAGTCTGTTACGCAATTAGGGTGCTGGGCTCGAGTGGTAGATTATAGCCCATGCCCTCTCGAAGAGAGGAAGCCAGTGCCCCAGCAAGGGGAACATTACTGGCACCATGTGAATACGGTACCATAAAAGTATTTACACTCACCAGGAGGCAAACTGAGAAGCGCATGATCTTTCAATGCGGCAATCCAATTCTCGCCCAAACTCTCCAGCTCAGGCTCGACCAATTTGAGCAGACTCTCCCCTTTGGACTCAAACTCCCCATACTCCTCATCTTCAGGCGTTTGCGGTTCAGAGTTGTCGATCTGGTTGTTGTTTTGAAGCAACTGGTTGCGCCATTTGGCGAGTTCCGCTCGGTTATTAAACGGTTTCGTGTCGAGTTGTTTGACGTAGCTACCAGGAGCGCTGCCGTTGCTTACCATTGCTACTATATATACCTGTGGGTTTTAATGATAATTAGCAAGATTTTACGCCCGAAATCTACACTAATATTATAAAGAGGAAAGATTTGTATTTTTGTATGTAACGAATAAACTGAAAAGTACAAGACCGATTTTAATAATTCTTTTTTGATTACAAAGCTACATTATCACTGAGTAACATAAGCTATATTTAGTACTAGATTACTATAGAAATCTTTAGAAATTTTTATTAAAACCAACCGAAGGTGTAAAAAAATTAGCCATAGGTAAAATGTCTGTCATCACATACGCTGCGAAGAGTATTATTAATGAGTAGCAGCTGCCAGCGACTTCGTTCGCGTGGAGTTAGTTATGCTCTGCTCCTATTGCTTGCAGGGTGATGTTGTATAGCCTAAAGCCTTCTTGGATTAATGGGCTATCCAACGCAAAAAGAATTTTTCAAATGGGACCAGCCCCCTAATCGGCGAACACATCTTTGTCAAATGATTGCGAACCGAACGGACCAAGGGGCGGTCCGAACGATACCAACTGATGCCAACTAGTCGCAATCATTTGACAAAAATGTGTTCGCCGATTAGGGGGCAGTAGTTCCTGAGATTAGCGCGCACAAACAAACAAATAAACAAACTCTTCAGCTTTATATATTAGTATAGATAGGACAAAAAAATGTTTGACAATATTATAGAATATATCAATATCTACAAAAAACTTCACGAGACCATATGTTTAACTATTGTAGTTACGTCACTATAACTACTGTTAAATGTAAAAATACATTTAACAAATTGATAGAAATGCCGATCAAAATCAGACCGTGTTATCCATACCATTTATACATTTTTAACCAAATAAATAATTTAATATTCAAGATTGTCTCAATACCTCATGATTACTTTTTGAATTATTGAAATCGGACATTCCATTCAAAAGATATCATGAAAATAAACGCCGTGGCGCCGTGGCGGTAACCGCCACGCAGCGGATCGAGTAACTAACTCGACGAGAGGGGCAGTGCGGGAGAAGGGGGTGCACCATTATGAACATTAATCCTTATCCAATTTAATACCTTAAATACATTATTGATTTAATATAGATATTAAAAATTGCGAGGTGTCGCGTTTGCGGCGGTACACGGTGTGGTGTTCGGGGCGGTTTTTATACAACGTTCACAGTGTTTCTGAAGTGTATTTAGTATAAGCATTGCACCCGCGCGAAGCCGGGGCGAGTCGCTAGTAAGTAATAAAAGCAAAATGCAAAAGTATCAAGCTTCTAAGTCACAGACCAATACTAATAAAAACAGTATTTTAGCAAAGCAAAGACCTTCCTTCACAGTGCTTGAAGAATGGTTTAAGTACACAACATGTTTTACCAAATTGTTTAACTCAGTAACTTACCTCAGCCCATGCTTTCAAAATGGACAGCTTTTCCAGTGTTGCCATACTTTCGTTGTAAATTAATGTGGTGTTGCCTTTAGTGTTTAATTTATCTAAACTGGAGACTAGTAGCTGGTGAACTCTGAAAACATAGAAATGATGTTTCAATTTTGCAAAAACTTGGCTTGAGAAAAATTTTTTATGCAAAATATTATTCAAAATTAAGATAGATTTCGAAGCTTAAATTTAATCAAAATGATATGTATCTCTATATGGCATAGAGATAGTTAGGCCTCCATTTTCTAAAGTTTTACTATTTTTAACGATTAGAATGGCCCCTTTTTTAAAAACACAGCCTGTATTGATAAGTACCTCCTCAGATCATTGATATCCCTAGCGACCCCGCAGCCGATCCACGCTGAGCATACGTCACACGCAGCTGCAGTTACATGGGATGCTGTGTCGCCCGCAAATGCAGGACGTACTGC
This sequence comes from Sesamia nonagrioides, assembly GCA_017933935.1. Classification (NCBI taxonomy): domain Eukaryota; kingdom Metazoa; phylum Arthropoda; class Insecta; order Lepidoptera; family Noctuidae; genus Sesamia; species Sesamia nonagrioides. The sequence continues at coordinate 240,113 of JADWQK010000085.1, forward strand.
GGCACCCACCTGTATATAAAATTGTATATATATTACAGTGTGAAAAAGAAGATTTTTGACAACTTGTTTTATCTGGAAATTAAAATGAAAAGAATGAAAAATTATCATTATATTGCCGTAGTGGTTAAAACACCAGCCTCTCAAGTACAAGTGTGCGGGTTCGATCCCAGGTCAGGCAAGTACCAATGTAAGTTTTTTAAGTTATATGTAGTTTCTAAGTATATCTTAGATACCCACTGGTTAAAAGGTGAAGGAAAACATCTTTAGGAAGTCTGGACTTTAAGTCTGAAATCGCCAACCCGCGTTGAGCAAGCGTGGTGATTACGCTCACTTCTTCTTTGAATGAGAGGAGGCCTGTGTCTAGCAGTGGGACGATAAAAAATGTTGATGATGATGATTTTCTGCAGTCAATCAAAAGGATCTAAGTATATCTTAGATACCCATAACTGGTTAAAAGGTGAAGGAAAACATCTTGAGGAAGTCTGGACTTTCAGTCTGAAATCGCCAACCCGCGTTGAGCAAGCGTGGTGATTACGCTCACTTCTTCTCTGTATGAGAGGAGGCCTGTGTCTAACAGTGGGACGATAAAAAATGTTGATGATGATGATTTTCTGCAGTCAATCAAAAGGATCTAAGTATATAAAACATCTTGAGGAAGTCTGGACTTTCAGTCTGAAATCCCAACCCGCGTTGAGCAAGCGTGGTGATTACGCTCACTTCTTCTTTGTATGAGAGGAGGCCTGTGTCTAGCAGTGGGACGATAAAAAATGTTGATGATGATTTTTCTGCAGTCAATCAAAAGGATCAAAGTATATCTTAGATACCCATAACTGGTTAAAAGGTGAAGGAAAACAGCTTGAGGAAGTATGGACTTTCAGTCTGAAATCGCCAACCCGCGTTGAGCAAGCGTGGTGATTACGATCACTTCTTCTCTGTATGAGAGGACCCTTGTGTCTAGCAGTGGGACGATAAAAAATGTTATGATGATGATTTTCTGCAGTCAATCAAAAGGATCTAAGTATATAAAACATCTTGAGGAATTCAGGACTTTCAGTCTGAAATCGCCAACCCGCGTTGAGCAAGCGTGGTGATTACGCTCACTTCTTCTCTGTATGAGAGGAGGCCTGTGTCTAGCAGTGGGACGATAAAAAATGTTGATGATGATGATTTTCTGCAGTCAATCAAAAGGATCTAAGTATATAAAACATCTTGAGGAAGTCAGGACTTTCAGTCTGAAATCCCAACCCGCGTTGAGCAAGCGTGGTGATTACGCTCACTTCTTCTTTGTATGAGAGGAAGCCTGTGTCTAGCAGTGGGACGATAAAAAATGTTGATGATGATTTTTCTGCAGTCAATCAAAAGGATCAAAGTATATCTTAGATACCCATAACTGGTTAAAAGGTGAAGGAAAACAGCTTGAGGAAGTATGGACTTTCAGTCTGAAATCGCCAACCCGCGTTGAGCAAGCGTGGTGATTACGATCACTTCTTCTCTGTATGAGAGGACCCTTGTGTCTAGCAGTGGGACGATAAAAAATGTTATGATGATGATTTTCTGCAGTCAATCAAAAGGATCTAAGTATATAAAACATCTTGAGGAATTCAGGACTTTCAGTCTGAAATCGCCAACCCGCGTTGAGCAAGCGTGGTGATTACGCTCACTTCTTCTCTGTATGAGAGGAGGCCTGTGTCTAGCAGTGGGACGATAAAAAATGTTGATGATGATGATTTTCTGCAGTCAATCAAAAGGATATATGATAATCATACTATGTAGTATTATACAATATGTTAAGAAAACCCTGTCCGACCCGTAAGGATAATAAAGGTTAGGTAAACACATGGCCAAATAAAATATGAAATTTTACATAATCATCATAGTAACAATATTATTGAATTTTGAAATTATCTTTTTTTCCCGCGAACTTCCCCAAAAATAGGTAAATTTTTAAAATGTGACAACACCATTTTCGGCGGTATCATCGTTTGATTTATTGTTGGATATTAAATGTATAAATTTATGTTCAATATTTGGCGGTCTCGTTTGTGATGCCGGCGCGCGGCGAGTTTGTCGGTGTCCTCAAAGGAAAAAGTAGGTGAAACTAGGGATGTACTATTTTTTGCGTAATAACGTTTTTTTATCGCTATTAATCGAAACTTGTATCTGGTTGAAGGATTTGTTGTAAAAACACAGATTACCCAATGGTAAAAGTACTTTTGTTTGTTTATCGATCAATTACTAATTAAAACATTATTATAACACAAGTATTAGTAAACAGAAACGAGAAAGACTTATGAAACACAATTTTAGTAAAGTTTTACAAATATTTTATCGGTCAATATCATCGATATTGAGACAGAAACTGAAATTAAAACTGGCATGATTTTCATTTACAGCAGTGTACCTCGCTAATTTGAGTTTTGTAAAAGTTCTAAACAATTCCATGCGATGTTGAATCGAGAATAAGAATGAGAAACTACAATACCAAATCGATACCAAAAATAGACGAGTATCAATCGATAAAAAAAACAATATTTTGATTACTTACACATCTCTACCAAAGCGTGCCGGCGTAGGTACCTATTCTTATAAAATAAAAATAATTTTTACTTTAAATTATTAGTTGCGCATAAACATTGCTGGTGTACACTATTCGTGTATTGTGTGATCATGTCGTTTTCTAACGTAGAGTAATGTAACATGCTGATGGAGGTAGTAACTGTAATTAGCTGTGTTGTGATCAGGTGTTAGACGATTTGGAAGTGGGTACTTATCGGTCAATGCACGAGGGTTCCAGCATGACGGTGCCTCACGATATTTTTGCCGACCTGTACGTGAGTACATTATCATTATTGTCCATTATCAGTTCGGCGAGCAGTGGATTGGTAGGGGCCAACTGTGGCCAGTGTGGATTTGACACCACTTGATTTTTATTTGTGTGCATGTCCGTGCTAATCTCGTGCGACGAAATATGGAACATCTCCGCCACAGCAATTGTGCTCATCCAATGAAATGATACATTTGGAGAGTCAGACGACCTTCCTACTTAAAAAAAAATTCTTTTCTCGAGCTGCCTAAGTATCATTGTTTCTTTCGAGAGTCGATAAACGTGAACAAGCTACCTATACCTACAAGCATGAGGTCAACTGCGGTCATGACCTGTGCCTGTGTTGCCATGAAATTACCTATTTATTTTATTTAAGTTATTTATTTTTAAGGGGGTATTTTTTTTTAAGTTTAGCCAGGTTTTGCAGGCATTAGTAGAATCAGTTATCGATACCTAACAATACCTTCACGGATCGGACAGGGTTTTCTTAACATATTGTATAAACGGGAAAGTTTGTGAGGACGGATGGATGTTTGTTACGCTTTGGCACACAGATGGTTATTAGGATAATATTTATCCCGTTATTCCCATGGGATCGAAACTTACGCGAGTGAAACCGGGAGGTGCAGCGAGCAATAGATAATTTGTACCAAGAAGTTTCAAGACGATCAGAAAACGTGTAAAAAGTACGCAATATACTCATAAGTTTTAAAGACGAATACATCGCTATCGAGACATGCAGGGAGTCTCAAGTTAAACGAAACATTCGTTAATCTAATCTAGAACTAACCTGTGCCTGATACTGTTCCAACAGCAGATGTCCAGGGAAGTCAGGCTCAGGCGCCCTGGCGTACTGCTGTATGATCATCTGTAAAGTCTTCAGGCCACATAGTCGGAGCGCGTCTGATTCGCCTGTAGCGCCCACGAATGCCATACGGACTAGATCTGACAGATATACGGAGAGGTAGTCACCTGAAAATATAAGGCTGTATTTAAAATGTGTAGCCACGAAGCCCCCCTTCCCCTCTATCCCTTTCCTTTCCCTCCCCCTTCCCTTTTCCTTGTTATAAACTAATTTTAAATTTAGTGTATCTTTTCTGTCTAGTTTATTAAGAAAAAGAACAGAAAATAAAATATTAGTATTTCTACGTCTTCTTCTTCTTCAGCCTATAGAGGTCCAATGCTAGACAAAGGCCTCCCCAAGGCTTTCCACAATGACCGATCTTTGAAATTTAAAATTAGTTTATAACAAGGAAAAGGGAAGGGGGGGGGGTCCCTTCCCTTTTCCTTGTTATAAACTAATTTTAAATTTAGTGTATCTTTTTCTGTCTAGTTTATTAAGAAAAGAACAGAAAATAAAATATTAGTATTTTCTACGTCTTCTTCTTCTTCAGCCTATAGAGGTCCAATGCTAGACAAAGGCCTCCCCCCAAGGCTTTCCACAATGACCGATCTTGTACCACCCGCATCCGTCGGCTTCTCGCGACCTTCACCAGGTCATTGGTCCACCTTGTTGGAGGCCTCTAATCTTTTTCTGTTAAAAGTTACTTTATTAATACACATTACTATAAGAATAAATACGTCTACCCTATTCGAAAAAGTAAGGTGCCTGAACAAACCTTCTGGGTTATTCTGTAGCTTCTCCTTGGCTTTGACGAGGTCGAAGTGTGCATTGTCTCCGGTCGCCTCGCACGCACCTATTATCTTCTGAATGCACTCCATTGCGAATACCTAAATAGAATATAAGGCGTTACTTTTGTGAAATCCCCTACATGAAAATGTTTTGTAAGTTCTCGGTGGTAGGCCATAACATCGGCTGCCGACAGAAGTTACCATCCACCAGCCAAAGTCTTGGCGTCAAGCGATTCACCGTGTTCCGGCATGAATTCTGGTGAAGCCGTACGGAGGACGGGTCTGAGCAGTTGTGTTATGAAGTGTGCCGGGTACGATGCGCCAAATGTTATTGTGTCGGGAATTTGTTCGTGGAGTGTATCCAGATCAATCTCCCTCTGGCACAGCATCGTTGGTCGTGTTGTTGGGTTCAAAATTGCATCACCTTGTTCATCTGCCGTCTTTCATCCTATTCAGTCAGTTTATTTTTGAATGAATAGGCTCTTAATAAACTAGCGCGCTTTATCATCAACGATAGGCTATTTGACAGTATTCAATTTTTTGTGATTTTTTGCTTTAGTTGCATAAAATGAGCGTTCTTTATGTCATTTACATGAGTTTTAATAAAAAATAATAACAATTAATATATCCAAAACACAAAAATATGATTGGCTTTTTGTATATCGCGCCACACATTGTGAAACGATCCGGATTGGCTAATGTCGCTATGACGTCATACGCGCATCAACGCTTATTTTCGGCAAACATATAAACTGTTTTTCGGGGGGTTTTAATCGATTTCTTTGTACAACCCAGTACAGCACACCACTTGTAAACCATTTTATTAGATAACAACAACAAATAATAAATAAAAACAAACACCACTGAGAACCGAAAACCGCTTGTGACGTCACTAAAGCGCGACGCCATATTTGCTGTAATATATATCGTTTTCGCGGCTTATTTGAATTTTGAATTTTTATTTGCATATTTCTTACGAAATACGTATTTAAAATTAAAATCAATACTTTCGGTGAACTTCTTAACCGCAAACAAGTAATCCATACTAATATTATAAATGCGAAAGTAACTCTGTCTGTCTGTCTGTCTGTCTGTCTGTTACGCTTTCCCGCTTAAACCTCTCGACCGATTTTGATGAAATTTGGTACAGACAATCTTTAGACCCTGAGAAAGAACATAGGCTACCTTTTATCCCGGAAAAATTTGATGTTCCCGAGGGAAATCTAAAAAGCGCGATATAACCGAACTCCACGCGGGCGAAGCCGCGGGCGGAAAGCTAGTTCAAGATAAAAATTATAAATCTGTCAAATAGCCTATTGTAGCACTGCTTACCATCAGGCAAGATTGCGGTCAAACACTAGTTTGTAATTATAAAAAATATTGGCCCTGATTCCTTTGACCACAAACTAAATTAAATATAAGTTTAGTGCATCGTTTTAGTTCTATTCCATTAAGAAAAGGACAGAAGAGAAAAGGTTAGGTTAGACCTGTCAAATTAGCCCGCTCCTGATGTAAATTGACGTATTTTTAGTCGCCATGTTTATAATCGCGTCTAAACTGTCTATGGAGTAGAGGTTTGGCGGGAATGTGCAAGATGAGTGTCACGCTCATTTTTCATTGGACTTTTAAAATTATTTATAGTGTCGTTTACTAAATAAAAACGCGTGATTTATGTAGTAAAAAGTGCATTCAGTGAATAATTCAAAAAGCACAGTGAAATATTGTAGCATAGTGGCCGCATCATGTCTTTACGCTAAACCGCTCCTTATCGTCCAAACGCGGGAAACGAAAGGAGTTAGATTAGTTAGGATATAAAAAATATTGGCCCTGATTCCTTTGACCACAAACTAAATTAAATATAAGTTTAGTGCATCGTTTTCGTTCTATTTTATTAAGAAAAGGACAGAAGAGAAAAGGTTAGGTTAGACCTGTCAAATTAGCCCGCTCCTGATGTAAAATGACGTATTTTTAGTCGCCATGTTTATATAATCGCGTCTTAACTGTCTATGGAGTGAGGTTTGGCGGGAATGTCAAGATGAGTGTCACGCTCATTTTTCATTGGACTTTTAAAATTATTTATATTGTCGTTTACTAAATAAAAACGCGTGATTTATGTAGTAAAAAGTGCATTCAGTGAATAATTCAAAAAGAACAGTGAAATATTGTAGCACAGTGGCCGCATCATGTCTTTACGCTAAACCGCTCCTTATCGTCCAAACGCGGGAAACGAAAGGAGTTAGATTAGTTAGGATAAGTTTAGGATAAGCTAGGATAAGTTAGGATTAATTAGGATAAGTTAGGATAGAAGTTTACTCAAGAGAATATTTACTGAAAACTAGGCTGTATGGCGTACTATGCCTTTGCCTTTTCCGTTCAGAAGAACGGAAAGAATTGAACCAAAAAAAAATGTCTATGGAGAGGTTTGGCGGGAATGTCAATATGAGTGTCACGCTCATTTTTCATTGGACTTTTAAAATTATTTATAGTGTCGTTTACTAAATAAAAACGCGTGATTTATGTAGTAAAAAGTGCATTCAGTGAATAATTCAAAAAGAACAGTGAAATATTGTAGCATAGTGGCCTCATCATGTCTTTACGCTAAACCGCTCCTTATCGTCCAAACGCGTAAAACGAAAGGAGTTAGTTTAGGTTAAGTTATGTTAGGATAAATTAGGATAAGTTAGGATAGTTGTTTAATGAAAAAAAATTACTGAAGACTTGGCTGTATGGCGTACTATGCCTTTGCCTTTTCCATTCGCCCGAACGGAAAGAAACGAACCAAAAAAAAAAATGTCTATGGAGTATCTTAATTTGACAGGATTAAACTAAAATGTTATCTTCTATCCGTTTCTTAATGAAATAGAAATAAACAGATGCAGTTAACTTAAAATTACTTTAGTTTGTGAAAAAGAGAATCAACGCCATTGTATTTAGTTTTAAAACTAAAAAATATAGTTTGACTTGAAAATAAATATTATGTTCTAAAATATTTTAATATACAAAACAGAAGCTTCAGTGATTAGTATGGTGTTGTTTCTTATGTACCTAATCCATACTAATATTATAAATGCGAAAGTAACTCTGTCTGTCTGTCTGTCTATCTGTCGGTCTGTCTGTCTGTCTGTCTGTCTGTTACGCTTTCCCGCTTAAACCTCTCAACCGATTTTGATGAAATTTGGCACAGGCAATCTTTAGACCTTGAGAAAGAACATAGGCTACCTTTTATCCCGGAAAAATTTGATGTTCCCGAGGGAAATCTAAAAAGCGCGATATAACCGAACTCCACGCGGGCGAAGCCGCGGGCGGAAAGCTAGTTCACTATAAAAAAACAAATGATACTTTAATTTAGAAAAGTTCGTGGTTTTAAAACAGAATAAGAAACAAAAGTTCAGATTCAGGACATTGGCCGCGATTCCCTCATTTACAAGCCAAATTTAATTTCAGAGCATATTTTTCTTTTTAATTAATTAAGAAAAGGACAGAAGATATTAATTATTAGTTTAGTCCAGTCAGTATTTGAAATCAAATCAAATGTCATTTATTCGTTTCTTGAACGTTAATATTACATAAGACAGTCTCCCCAAAACGCCCAACTTTGCCCCTTCCTAGTGCTATCGCTGTGGTAGACGAAGTGGCGGAACAAACTCCCCAGCAGCACATCTGTGTGTTCATTAAAAAAAAAAAAAACATATTTGCGTCCAAGCTGAGAACTGGACTAAACTAATATTTCATCTTCTGTCCTTTTCCTAATAAAATGAAAAGAAAGATGCAGTGAACTTAAATATAATTTAGTTTTTGAGATCAAATGAATCGGGGCCATTGTGAAGCTAAAAAACTACGATATAGCCCGCCCAACCAACTTTGTAACATTTATTTATTTATTTGTTTATTCTTTTGCATATGAACTGTACAGAGGCGGACTTAATGCCTTAGGCATTCTCTACCAGTCAACCACGGATGGTGAAAAGATTAGAGGGCAGGTGCTGTAGCTGAAATAATATAAAGAAAAAAAAACAACACTCTTTAAATAAATACCTAAATAAGTTATACAATATGTAAACAAAACCCTGTCCGATCCGTGAAGGTATTGTTAGGTATCGATAACTGATTCTACTAGTATACAAAGACAGGCTAAACTTAAAAAAAATCCCTCTAAAAAAATAAATATTATTTCAAAAAAAGAGGTAACTTAATACATGTGCGGTTAGTAACCCCTTCCGCGGGCGCGGCACCTGTGACGTGTCCCGCGTCGCTATTCGCTTATAATAATACCGGTGTTGTCACTTTTTTAAAAATGACCAAATTTCGGGGAAATTGGAATTAATTGCCGGGAAAAAAGGATTATTTCAAAATTCATTAGTATTGTTACTATGATGATTATGTAAAATTTTATATCATATTTGGTTAAGTGTTTACCTAACCTTTATTATCCTTATGGGTCGGACAGGGTTTTCTTTACATATTGTATACACATACATACTATTACTATTAGTATGACTAGTGTTTAAGGTGAAGAGAAATTGCGAGATTCCAAACAATCTCAGATAGCAACTCAATAAAAACAAAACAAAAACACCCTGAACGCATTTCCCAAAAAGAAAATCAATAATACGTACCCTTGTCGGCCATCTTGACTGTACCGCAGGATGTGTAGACGTTTCAGATTCAGCATGGAACTCTGCTTGATCATCATCCCCTTCCGCGTCAAAGTCCGACTCTGGATTGTTGCTGTCTTCTGCAAGTATAATTTGAATTTTCGATTAGGTTTAATCATATATACCAAGCATCGGGCGCCCACCGACTAGCTAGTCGGATTATCTGACCAAAATCGCAGGGAAGCGCTTGATGCAAGCGGAATCCAACCGTTCTTTTTGGAAATCCTTGGGGGAGGCCTATGTCCAGCAGTGGACTTCATGTGGTAGAGATGATGATGAAACTCTAACCCCACCATGGGTACTATTGGGATAGTCTAGCGGCACTGATCGAATTTGATAAATGGTTGGTGATTCAGCTGTATCTGGTTACTGGTTGGACTGGGAAGCCGATTTCAACATAGGTGGGAAACTGTCCCATGTACTTCGCTATCGCTTTCCACGAGTGAACTGAGATATCTAAAGTTGGAGCAGACAGAGAGAGATACGCGATCAACTTTGGCTCCAGCAGTGTATAAACCGTCGAAATCGCAGAACATATATTCCGTTTTCGTTCTGCTAATTTATAAGCATCTTTACAATTAAAAATGTCAACTAAAAAATAATAAGAAACCTTTACTTTCCAGTTTATCATATTTACATTTTATCTTTAGACTTGGTTAGTTATCGAGTTAGAAATATTAGGAACTGTAAATATATTCTCCCTTATTCATAAACGTTGCTTAAAGTCAACTAGTGATTAGCGATTCTTTAACCATACATTTTTGACCTTTTTTAATTTAACGTCACTTAACTTAAATCATTGTTTATGAATAAACTCCTTAAATATTGGGGTTTTTATTCATAAATGATGACTAAAGTGACGTTAAAAGGTCAAAAATGTATGGTTAAAGCGCATATGTCGACAACATTTTGCCGGCGGGCTAGGTTGGCGGCTTCAGTCATTGCAAGTCGTAAAACTTTGCCGGCGGCATGTCGGCGGCTCGACATCAGAAACTTATTTGGCAGTTAAAATACTAGCACGTCACTACAGCTGAAATGTCGCCGGGCAACTGAGCGCTTACGTACGCTAGTCGCCGGCAAGCCGCCGACGTGTCGGCGAGCAACACGCGTGGGATTAGGACGCCGAAATGCTTCTTTCAACATAAGTTGCCGGGTTGTGTCGGCGGGCTGTGCCGCCGGGATTTGGCTTTGGTGTGTAGTGCACTTAAAGAATCACTAATCACTAGTAAACTGTAAACAACGTTTATAAATAAGGGGGATTGTTTTTAGTATTCTTTGTTATAGCGGCCACAGAAATACATATAATATTGTTACGGGCTAGGGGTACTTTAAAGTTTATTGACAACGAAGGTACAGTCGTTCGTAGGCAATGACAAGTAGAACGTAGCTGATGTCGTACCGAAGTCTTCACTTACGTCCACGAAGTCCGTATCGTACACACACAATAACCCTTCAGATGTTACTTCACGTAGTTCTCAAAGTTCTCGCTACAGTTGTCGCAGTAGGTATTCTCAAAGATAGCTTCTTATCTGTCGCTTGTTTTCGCATCGCTAGTCGAATGCAGACTGACTCGGCCCTGGCATCACAGCGCTATATACAGTATGTTAAATAACAGAGGGCGTTCCCTTAAACTCGTTAATATAATATATCATTAATAGATTAAAATAAAAATATCAGCATAGAAAAATAAGCATTAAATAATCCGAATAAAAAGAAATTATAATTGAAAATAAATTTGAAACCTCCTGTTTTAAATCAAAATAGTAGCGCGGAATAGTATCTACCTAACGTTGCATTGCCCAACACACATCAACCAACACACATCAATCAATTAGATCTTAGATCGCCGCCGCATACGCGGCTCGTCATTCATAAATAAATTGCGACGTTGCCGTCTTTCATGTTCGCGTGTACAGTGTGTTTCTTTTACATGTCAATTTAAAATTTTTATTGAATATTTTCATATTGAAAAAATTTTAAAACATTTTGTTTTCGAATGGAAATATTTTTTTTAGCATGTATGCTATACTATTTCGGGTTTTTTTTTTTTTTATAAGTTATAAACAAGCGCTTGACCGCAATCCCGCCTGATGGTAAGCAGTGATGCGATCATTGATGGTAAAGCGCGCTAGTTTATTAAGAACCTATTCACTCTAGCCTTGAAGACACTCAAATTGTAATGTGACGGAAACACCGTCGCGGGCAAATTGTTCCAGTCCCTCGATGTACGCGGTATAAAAGAGGAAGCGAAACGCTTCGTCCGGGTCGCAGTGGTATCAACAACGTAAGGGTGGAAACTCGCCGTACGACGGGTCGTCCGATGGTGGAACGGTGATGGGGGAATTAAATCATGCAATTCCTTTGCACACTCACCAGAATGCAACCTATAGAAGACCGAAAGGCTGGCTACTCTACGCCTGTGCTCCAGGCTTTGGAGACCGTTTCGAGTTAAGTCTGGGTCGCCAATCAGCCTCTTCGCACGCCTCTCCACTGAATCCAAAGTATCCAGGTGACATTTCGCAGCACCAGCTCAAATGTGGCTGCAGTACTCCACACACGAGCGGACCTGTGCTTTGTACAACATTAGAAGCTGCCCCGGTGTGAAGTACCGCCGGACCTTTGCGATAACGCCAAGTTTTCTAGCAGCCACCCTGGCCTTGGACTCAATGAACCGCCCAAAGTTAAGGTTCGAGGAAATCTCTACTCCCAAAAGCTGAAGGCGGTTGGTGCACTCCAAGGATACATTCTGAAAAGTAGGAGCCAATGTGAACGGGCTCCTTTTGGCGGTGAAAAGACACGCCTGTGTTTTGGCGGCATTGAATGCTACAAGATAGGCTTTGCCCCATTCGGAGACTGCCTGTAGTGCAGCACTCGTCCGCTCTACCATAGCCTCTCTTTCGGACCAGATTGCTTCCTTACTAGCCCGAGCTTCCGGCAGATATCTCTCCACAACTGTGCTGTCATCTGCATACCCATAGATACCGGGCATCAGCAGATCATTAATATGCAGCAGGAACAGAGTTGCAGAGAGAACAGACCCCTGAGGAACACCGGCATTGGTCGACATGGGCTCCGATGAGCATCCGTCGACAACAACTCGGAGGGACCGTTCAGTCAGGAAGTCTTTAACCCAGCCAGTCAGGCCAGCGGAAACGCCGTACGCTGGAAGCTTACTCAAAAGGCCAGCGTGCCATACCCGGTCGAAGGCCTTCGAGACATCAAGGGAGACGGCAATCGCTTCCCCATTTTTCTCGAGGGCCTCGCCCCACAAGTGAGTGGCATACACTAGTAGGTCCCCAGTTGACCGATTGCGCCGAAAACCGTACTGTCGGTCACTGAGGAGATCGTTACCTTCCAGGTAAGCCAAGAGGCGCGAATTCAATACACGCTCCATAATCTTGCAGAGTATGGAGGTTACCGAAATCGGCCGATAGTTGGTAGGATCGGCACGACTACCCTTTTTGGGCACGGGCTGCACGTTGGCAAGCTTCCAGGACTTGGGCACTATACCAGTCCCAAATGAGAGGCGATAAAGGCACGTCAATACAGGAGACAACTCGGGCGCACATGCCTTAAGAACAATCGCTGGTATACCATCTGGACCACTAGCCTTATTCACGTCCAGACGACACAGTGCTCTCAGGACCTCCTTGTTCCAAATGCGAACCTCCGGCATTGAAGCTCCGCAATGAGGTAAATTAGGTGGAGTAGCACTGCCAGTATCAAGACGCGAACTATGGGCAAAGAGAGATGCAAAGAGACCCGCTTTCTCTCTCGCCGTATGGGCCAGTGTTCCATCAGGCCTTACCAGCGGAGGCAGTGTGGGTCGACAGAAGTTCGCCTCGACCGATTTGGCAAGGGACCAAAAAGATCTGCTACCGGATGGCTGCGCAGATAGCTTGTTGCCAATATGGGTAATACGGTCGAAGCGAGCCCTCTTAAGCGCCTTTTTGTAGGACTTGGCAGCACGGTTAAAGGCTCTCTTCTTTGAGCTTAGATCCGGAGCTCTGCGGTCACGAGCGTCAACCCAGGTGAGAAATGCCGCGTGCTTAAGCTGTTCAGCTTGGACACAATCGGCATTGAACCATGGGCGAGCTGAGCCACCGACGGGCACGTCGCTGAAGGGGATAAAATACTCCATAGCTTGACGCACCACATCGGTTATAGCGTCCGCACAGCTCGACGGATTGTCAGAAGAGAAGCAGACCTGCTGCCAAGGATAAGACGCAAAGAAGTGGCGCATCTCATCCCAATCCGCTGACCTGTATCGCCACATTCGCCGTTCACCACGAGAGTCGTGATCTGGTGGGGAGAAGGATGATACAGACTTCACCAGACAGTGGTCTGAAGTTCCCAACGGTGAGGAAACTGTTACAACACATCTGTCCGGATCAGTGGTCAGCAGAAGGTCCAAACAGTTGGCAGTGTGGCCAACTACATCAGGCACCCTAGTCGCTTGCTCTACCAGCTGGGAAAGGCCCATAGAAAGCGCGAAGTTTCGCGCTTCTCTCCCAGCGTGGGCGGTCCTCTGGTATGGGAAGAGCCAGTCCTGGTGGCAGGCGTTGAAGTCCCCCAGAGCGACGAACTGAGCGTCAGGGTGCCGATGCAGCGCATTGTCAGCAGCCTCACTGAGGTGGTCGAATAACCGAGTTGTCTCCTGATCACCACTGTGCGATCGGTAGACACAGGTGTAGACAATTTTGTCTACACCAGTGTCAACCAACAGCCATAAGGTAGATAGATGAGGGTCTTCGAGGTGACGGAGACGCCGGCAACAGATGTCATTGCGGACATACACACAGACCCCAGCACGCTGCAGGAAATGATGCTCCAAAGAGTATCCCGGGTAGTTGAGGTATGCCGCATCAGACGGACATCTGATCTGGGTCTCCGTCAAGAAAAGTAGGTGAGGCTTTTCAGTCTCAAGGTGGTGGTGGACTGCATCGATATTGGAGTGCAGACCTCGAATGTTTGAGAGGTGCACTTTAAACGAGAGGACGTGCGCCCGCTGTGCACACCTACTTTTCTTATTTGTACTTTTCATCTTTGATTTTAAATTGAGTGAATAGGAAGGAAGACGGCAGTTGAGCGAGGTGAAGCAATGTTAAACCCAACAACACTACCAACGATGCCGCGCCAAAGGGAGGTTGATCTGGAGACTGCGGGGACGCCCGAACCCCCCCAGGGATCGCCATCGGGTCCTCTCGTCCGGTCGCCAACCGGCACGATGGGGCCACCCTGGGATTTTTCGCAGTTGGCGGGGCAGCCTTTCGTGTGTGGCTGGCACACTACTTGGGCCCCCAACTACCTGCGGTCGGCCAGCGGAGCACCGTGCTTCGGATCCCGCTACCCTCCAGGACCAAACTCCCGACACAACAACATTTGGCAAATCGTACCCGGCACACATCGCAACACAACCGCTCAGACCCGTCCTCCGTACGGCTTCACCAGACATCATGCCGGAACACGACGAATCGCTTGGCGACATGACTTTGTCTGGTGGGTGGTAACTTATGCCGGCGGCTGATGTTGTGGCCTCCCACCCTAAAACGTTTTAACGTTCGGGTTAACGGGAACGCCCTCTGTTAGTTAACATACTGTATAGTTCAGCTGATCGAACGTTCCAGATTCGTCTAGACGTAATAATAATAGCGCATATCTTCGAGTACATTCAGTAGCTACTTACGGTAATTCCCGGAAACGGTTTTCTAGAAATTTCGTTATCGTCACTTCGTTGACAACATTGTTTGAGCCTGTACCATTCGATAGGCCACCCTAGGTCTAGTAATGCGTTTTTTTAAGGTACCTGAACAATGTCTAGATTTCGAGTTATAGGGCTTAAAACTTAGGCACTGCATGTCACGCGAAATTGAACCTTATGTCATCGACATAAGGGGCATTCGTAACAATATCTACAAATACAACAGTGACAGAACGATGGAGCGTGTGTCTTAGTAATAGGCTCCCATTTTTACACTTTGGGTACGGAACCCTTGATATAAAGATATGATGTCAGACAATGATGAATATGTTATGTTGTAGCGTGTTATGTACAGGATACATTACCCAATCTTATAGTAAGCACTCTCTTTGCTAACGCAAGCCAGTCCCTCACACTGCGATGCGTGGCCGCCGCTAACAGGCAGCACGTCAACGTGTCACGTGCATACGACAACGCTGTGGGGTCCCGTTCGCTGTCCAAGAACGTGAATAAGGCTCCAGGAAGACCGGTCTCTGTGATTACGACCCCTGTAAATAGAAATACCGAAATGGTTAGGTTAAATTATGTTAAATCTATTTTGAATTCAGTGGAGAGGCGTGCGAAGAAGCTAATTGGCAACCCAGTAGGGTTGATAAAAATTATGATTTTTTTCAAAAAAAATCAGATTAATTTGATTTAAATAAGATTTATTTGAAGTTTTTTCATTTTCTTGTATTTTTTTTAATATTATAGTCACTTCGTAATAGGCTATTCGACAGATTTATAATCTCTATCTTGAATTACTTGGTTGCGGTTAAGAATTTCACCGAAAGTATTTTTTTTTTTTTTATTATTTTAAATACGTATTTCGTAAGAAACATGCAAATAAAAATTCAAAATTCAAATAAGGCGCCGAAACGCTTTATTCAACAATATGGCGTCGTGCCTTGTAAGTGACGTCACAAGCTTTTATAAACGATTTTAGGTTCCGCAGTGATGTTTGTATTTATCTGTTATTTGTTGTTGTTTATCTAATAAAAAGGTTTACAAGTGGTGTGCTGTACCGGGATGTACAAATACATCGATAAAACACCTGAGAACACAAAACAACAACAAGTGCTGATGCGCGTATGAAGTCATCGTGACAGTAGCGAATCCGGATCGTTTCACAATATGTGGCGCGAGATACAAAAAGTCAAACATATTTTTGTGTTTTCGGATATATTCATTGTTATTATTTTTATTAAAACTCATGTATATGACATAAAGAACCCTCATTTTATGCATTTAAAGCAAATAATCACAAAAAAATTCATACTGTCAAATAGCCTATTAACCTTCCTATACCCGCGCCAAATGTTTTAACACCTATACCCGCGCACGGTGTGACAGACCGTAACTTTGGCTCCTATTACCTGGTTATTTTTCTATAAAACCGTTTATATATTTTTTTATTTACAGGAACTGTAGGACGTTATAAAACAAAAAATATCAATTGTTCGCATAAACTATTTATTACTTGAATGAATATCAGCCTTTCCACAGCAGCCTAAAAAGTCATATTTTTTCTTATGGTCTAGGAAAAACCAACATAAAACTATTTTATTCTCAAAACAAACATAAAATATCTTTTAATTCTTAAAAATCACGTTTTAAGATCATTTTAACATAAATTTAGGTTTGCAAATAAGTCTGAACATACCATAACAACATGCTCTAAACAAAAAACAATTGGCAAAAGCAGCGCAGTTATACCGCGTTTTTCTATTTTTCTTTGATGGGCAATATTCACATCGGCCTATCCTATTGTTGTTAGATGAAAACTTATCTTTTAGGCGGTTTATTTCATCATTTGTGCACTGAACTATCCAAATACAAACACAGTCCGATAAAAATAACCTCCATATTTCTAACGGGTCTTCCGTGTTTCTAGCTTCACCTTTAGGACCTGGAAGTTGTGTCACGAGATATCTCATAGGGCGCCTAACCTGGCTTGATCCAGGAGTTTTATTAAATTTAAAAATTATTTATAGTGTTGCGTACTAAATAAAAGTGCGTGATATATGTAGTAAAAAGTGCATTCAGTAAATAATTCATAAAGCACAGTGAAATATCGCAGCATAGTGGCCACATCATGACTTTCCCTCAAACCTCCCTCGTAAGATGGTTCACGCGGCCGTCTTTTGCGACCTAAACTATTCATTACGTGACACTGGCTAAATTCACAAACCGTGCGAAGCCAAAAAAAGAAAGAAAGGAAGAACTTACCACAATAAGGCTTAGCGGGCACATGGTCTTTGGCCAAGAGCGCGTATTTGCACACTTCAGCGGGTTCTTTCTGCGACAACTGACGGAGACAACAGAGCGCCGCGCGACGAACGGTGAGTTCAGAACTTGATAGGTCGCGCTGAAAATTATTACATATCTAGAATTTGTATTTTATATATTTCTTCTGCATTTTTCACCAGAATATCATTTCGAAAAAGCGAGGTAACTTAATACGTGTGCGGTAGGCAACACGGTAGGCATACATGCGCGGGCGAAGGGGGCAGGGCGTGGCACGTGGTCGCATCACTCATAATAATAATGTGTTATAGGGTGATGTCACTTTTTGAAAATTACCAAATTTTGGGGAAGTTGGAATGAATTCGCGGAAAAAAAGATTATTTCAAAATTCATTAGTATCTTCTATGTTACTGGTTTGGTTTCCGCACTCAGTCCCTCCAGTGGACCATTGTGCGTTCATTGGTATCGTTACTATGATGATTATGTAAAATTTCATATGTTATTTGGTCATATGTATACCCTTTATTATCCTTTTGGGTCGGACGGGGTTTTCTTTACATATTGTATAGTCTATGTCATTCTGTCATCCCGATTCCATATTCCACTCTTAAAATAAAACTACTTTTTGATTCTAAAGAAAACTCAATTAACAGAATGAAAACTGCTTCGCCGAGCCATGCTCATTTCGCCTAAGTTGCCCTGGCAAGATGGTTACAGAATGGCACTGTTGTGTCCTCTTATATTAGTGTAAGTTGTGTTCTAAGGCTCCTTCAATAAAACTCCATAAACACATAACTATTTATATTTGAAAGACATACAATCTGTACAGAGGTATTTGGTCGACTGACTTATAAATCTACCTATCTGTAATTGAGTAACGAGAGTCTTGTGATCTCATCGTACTAAAAAGGAAATGTGCTGCAGGCACATAGCTCCCCCCCTTAAATAAAAGAAAAAAAAAATATTCCTAACAATAATTAGACAATTTTTTTTTTTATAACATTTAAAATTGGCGTCTGTTTCTATAACTTTCTAGGTAATACAGTATTAAGATTACATTTCATACCTGGTCACTTTACATGATAAACAATACAAATTTTATATGTATAAACACATACGGTTACATTAAATAATATTGATCCACTAAATAATTGTCCTCTAAATAGCTAGTTAGTAAAAACTAAACAGTTACACACACACACAGTACACACATGTTACAGTAATTAAAAAGTTGTAGAATAACTTCGTACAGGTACGGGTCATGAGCTAAATCGAACCACCGGTTTAATTACGCGACCCGATCTTGTTCGTTTTTCGTTATTTGGGTTTGTTTCTTCCTTTTTAGGAATAGTTAAATCTTGGCACGAGTCACTTTCTATTATAAAGGCTGGTTTAAGGCGATC
The DNA here is from genome assembly GCA_017933935.1 of Sesamia nonagrioides. Classification (NCBI taxonomy): domain Eukaryota; kingdom Metazoa; phylum Arthropoda; class Insecta; order Lepidoptera; family Noctuidae; genus Sesamia; species Sesamia nonagrioides. Next base: position 258,614 of record JADWQK010000085.1, read on the forward strand.
TATACTTATATTTTTCTTTACACCATTACATAATATCTTGAAATATTTGTCATATTTTTCTAAAACTTGATAGGGACCAGAGTATGGTGCAGTCAAAGGCTTCGAAACTTGGTCACAACGTATAAAAACTTGACTGCAGTTCTTTAATTCTGGATGCACAAATATTTGGCCTTGTTTCAACTCCCGTCTCGGAACGGATGATATTTTCCGGATCCTTTGTCGTAGTTCTTGCACAAATGTATCGTTCTCAGAGACTTCAAGCTTTGACAGCGAAAAGAAATCTCCAGGTAAACGCAACACTTCGCCGTACACCAACTCTGCAGCGCTGACCTTTGTATCGTCTCGTAACGTAGCCCTTAATCCTAACAGTACAGAGGGTAATTCGTTCACCCAATCTATGGTGTTTCCTCTACACATTAAAGCAGTTTTTAGCGATCGGTGCCAACGTTCAACTGCGCCATTAGACTGTGGATGGTAAGCAGTAGTTCTCAGCTTACTGATACCCATGCGTTTTGAAAGTAATGCGAATAGATTGGACTCAAATTGTCGGCCTTGATCTGTTGTTATTCTTAGTGGACACCCGAATCTAGCGATCCACCCTGAATAAATAATTTCAGCAACAGTTTCTGCGGTTATGTCCTTAACTGGATGTGCCTCGGGCCATCCCGTGGCCCTATCTAACATCGTCACTAAATATCTATAACCTTTACAGTAACTTAATGGACCAACAATATCGACATGCAAGTGCTCGAACCGATTACTTTTCTCAAAAGCACCAACGGGTGAAATAGTGTGTCGTTGAACCTTAGACCTCTGACACTCTAGGCATGCCTTAGCCCATGCAGAGACATCTTTGTTCATGCCTTTCCAAAAATAGCGATCGGCTATCATCTTTCTTGTTGTCCTTATTCCTGGGTGGCCGATTCCGTGAATCGCTTTATAAGCTGTCATACGAAACTCGGCAGGCAAATATGGTCGTGCCTTATCTGTCGATACTTCGCAGTATATTGACATATTATTATCTGTCAATAACATTCTTTTAAAACTTAAATTATCGGCGTTCATCAATATTTTCAGTTCCTGGTCTGTTTCTTGGGCATGCGACAATTTTTCATAATTAATGGGTGATGGAGTGCATATAGATGAAATTCTCGATAGGGTATCAGCCACTATGTTATCGGCTCCACTAATGAACTCTAGTACCACACAAAACTGTAATATGAAGTCTAAATGCCTCAACCTTCTGGGTGTATCATGTTTGCCAATACTGTTGTTTTGAAATGCATACACAAGTGGTTTATGATCTGTGTACACGGTTAACGGTCTTCCTTCTACCAAATATCGGAAATGTTTAATAGCCATGTAGATCGCAAGCAATTCACGATCAAAGGTGCTATACTTCTGTTGCGCGTCGCTGAGCTTTTTGGAGAAAAATGCCAGAGGCTGCCAAGTTCCTCCGACCCTTTGCTGCAGTACTGCTCCGGCGCATGTGGCTGAAACGTCGGTCATGAGTGCTATAGGAGCGTCCGCTAGAGGAAAGGACAAAGTAACAGCGCTTTGTAAGCTCGCTTTACATTGTTCGAATGCATCGATTGCCTCCTTGGTCCATGTAATTGGAGTTTTGTCTCTTTTCTTCGCATTGTGTAAGTAGGTGTCTAGGATACTCTGAAGTTCTGCGGCTCGGGGTAAATGTCTCCTGTAAAAATTTACCATGCCTAAAAATCGGCGCAACTCTTCTACTGTGTTTGGTTGTGGGTATTTCGATATCGCTTCTACTCTATCATTTAGCGGTCGCAGACCCTTTTCGGACACGTGAAATCCAAGAAATTCTAATTCAGATTTTCCAAATACGCATTTTGATAAGTTTACAGTGAGCCCCCATTGATCCAAGCGGTTGAAAACTTCTCTTAGATGCTTTTCATGCTCCAACCTTGAGGTCGATGCAACTATTACGTCATCAAGGTAGGAAAAGATAAATCCTAAGTCTCGAAATACGTTGTTCACGAATCTTTGAAATGTTTGTGCGGCGTTTCGTAGACCAAACGTCATCCTGTTGAACTCAAACAGGCCGAATGGAGTGGTTATCGCCGTCTTCGGAATATCTTCTTCTCTCACTTTCAAATTATGATAAGCACGCTGAAGATCAATCCGAGAGAAAATACGTTTTCCTGCCAACAGATATGTACAATCTTGAATTCGCGGTATCGGATATCTGTCGGGTTTGGTAATGCTGTTTAAACGACGGTAGTCGCCGCACGGTCTCAATTCTCCATTTTTCTTGATGACTACATGTAAGGGACTCGCCCAGCAACTCTTAGATGGTCTGCATATTCCCATGTCAATCATACGTTGAAACTCGGCCTTGACCCTGTCATATTTATCAGGTGGCAGTGGCCTCGGTTTTGCAAACACAGGTGATCCGGTTGTTTCTATGTAATGTTCCACTGAATGACATGGAGTGTCCTTAAAACACATAGGTTTTGTTATATTCGGATACTCTAATAGTAGTGCGCTAAATTCACATGAAGAGTTAACTGTTGTTATTGACGGTTGATTTGTCAAACTTAGCGCTGTAACTGTACACAAATTAGTCACTTGATCTATTAATTTCTTTTGGTTAACGTCCACTAATAACTTATGAAAAGCTAAAAAGTCTGCACCTAGTATGGGTTGTTTCACTTCGGCAAGAACAAATGTCCAACGATAAGGTCGTCGCAATCCAAAATTTAAGTCCAAGGTTTTAGTACCATACGTTTTTATTTCACTACCGTTAGCAGCATACAATTTATAACTACTACACACATTATCACTAAAAAGTTTTTTCTTATACGGTAACACTGAAATATTTGCTCCGGTATCAACCAAAAATCTTAGTCCTGATATTTTATCACTAACACAAAGACGGTGAGCAGGCGTTATGGTGCAAACCTTCACCGGCGGTTGCACCACGCCATTTAGTTTTCCTGATGGTTACTATTTTTCTTCCAAGCACACGGCTCCATGCATTTCTGTGCTCTATCGTGGAACTTATAATGATAATAACATAGCCAGTCAGCACTTTCGGGCGTGCGCCGTGTAGTATTACTGACTCGTGACGTTGAACGACACCGCGTGAATTGGCCTTGACAACGATTTCTCGACCTAGACCTTTCACTCTGCATTTCTTTCATTTGAAGACTCAATTTTGCAATTTCCGATAAAATAAATGCGGTATCATTGTTACCAGCTGTCACTGTTTTTACCCCTGCTACCTCATTCAAAGGCCTTATGGTTTCCATGATTTTGTCTGCGATTGCTGCCAACTTCTCCAGATCGTTCACTTCGCTCACTGCTAACACAGCTCGTACAGATGAAGGTAAATGCCCCTGCCACATGATTGTAAGTGTTTCGTCTGGGATTTTATTTCGCGCTAGATCCTTCATCCGCCGTAATAGCTGAGAAGGTTTCTGGTCACCGAGTTGAATCTCAGAGAGCAGTTTCTGTAATTGTCGATTTTCTGACTCTTCATACACTGCCAATAAACGAGTCCTCAATGCTTCGAACTTTTTCACTTCCGGAGGATTTAATAAAATGTCGTTAACTTGCTGGATCACATCTTTGCCCAGTTTAGCCACTACTAAGTTGAATTTTGCATCATCACTAAGTTTTTGTGGTCCGAGAATAGACTCACACTGCACAAACCATAATCTGGGCTGATCACACCAAAATTCAGGGATCCTGGAGGAGACGGTTACCGTCGCCAACTCGCCAGCATCATGATGTACAGCGCAATTTGGATTACTCATGGTACCTTTTGTTGAGTCGACCTTGTATATAGTCTTCAATCTTCCTCTTAAGGATGTCGGTTGTCGGGGTCACCAGTGTTGTGTCCTCTTATATTAGTGTAAGTTGTGTTCTAAGGCTCCTTCAATAAAACTCCATAAACACATAACTATTTATATTTGAAAGACATACAATCTGTACAGAGGTATTTGGTCGACTGACTTATAAATCTACCTATCTGTAATTGAGTAACGAGAGTCTTGTGATCTCATCGTACTAAAAAGGAAATGTGCTGCAGGCACAACTCTTTAGCTTTAAGTTCGACAGACTTTTTGGCGGGAGTTTGAATTGAACGGACGCGGTTTTTTCAAATTTTGCAGTTGCAGAAAGCGGCTCATCTGACACTGAGGATATCGTCGATAAGTATAAGTTCTTCAAAGTGGAAAACTATGTACGTCAGTACCCCGAGGATGGCGGGAATTTTGAATATCTAGTTATTTATGAAAGCTCCGACGCAAATCCTCTTGGTGAGAAGGATCTCATGTCCACGGGAGCTTCACTCCAGCGGTACAACAAAGGGATTAAGAGGTTTATGAGATTAAATAGTTATAGTATTGGCGCCATTTTTGAGCGACCTGGGTTGGCCAATCTTGCTCTAAATAATCTTAAAGCTCAGAATGACTTGAAATTTAAAGCGACTATTCCTGCAGCTTCCACTGATACTACTGGCGTTATAAGAAACGTTCCAACTGATTTGTCTAATATTTACAATGGTATTTCCATAGCTGGGCACCGTTAATCAAATAGTTAACTTCGTTAATCCGCTACAAAAAAAGTTAGCTTCGTTAAACGTTAAACCGTTACGGAATACGGAAGAATTAACGCAAGTCAACGTTAATCGTTAATCCGTTAATAGGTATGTGTAAAATTGCATTTTTTAGGATTCCGTAGCCTAATGGAAAAAAACGGAACCCTTATAGATTCGTCATGTCTGTCTGTCCGTCCGTATGTCACAGCCTTTTTTTCCCAAAACTATAAGAGCTATACTGTCGAAACTTGGTAGGTAAGATGTATTCTGTGAACCGCATTAACATTTTGATGCAAAAATAATAATAAATATTGGGTCTGCGAATGGCAATGAAAATCAAGGGAATTTTACGCGGCCAAGCATTGTTAATGTTGATTGAGAATTATATAGAGTTAATGTCAATAATAAATTGTCTAATATAGTTACGATCCTTCAGATCCTATTCTGTCGTACAGAAAGTTGTGTGATATCTTATTAACTAGTGTAAATGAAACCAATTCTAAGCCTGTTCCATCAGCCCCTTGTGGTCCTAGACCATTTAGAAAAAGAGAATAAGTTTATCCTGGTGGAACCATATTATTGTACTACTGCAGTCAGTGAATGCAGAACTGCCTATCTTACTTTCAAATCAAATCCTAATTTAGAGAACTTCATTAATTAATTATGTTAATGAAAACCCGTCGAAATATTTCTTCTTTGGGGACAGTTGCCTACAACGGGCTTGGCGACGAATGAAGTAGCGCAATCTTCTTTTTTGAGGACAGAAACATTTATTTAGTTTTGTCCAGTCTGCAATAGATGTCTCTGTAATAAAATTCTAAAAACAACAAGATTTATTTTTAAACTAATTTAATGTTTGTTTATATACAATATGTTAAGAAAACCCTGTCCGGCCCGTAAGGATAATAAAGGTTAGGTAAACACATGGCCAAATAAAATATGAAATTTTACATAATCATCATAGTAACAATACTAGTGAATTTTGAAATTATCTTTTTTTCCCGCGAACTTCCCCAAAATTAGGTAATTTTTTAAAATGTGACAACACCATTTTCGGCGGTATCATCGTTTGATTTATTGTTGGATATTAAATGTATAAATTTATGTTCATTATTTGGCGGCCCCGTTTGTGATGCCGGCGCGCGGCGAGTTTGTCGGTGTCCTCAAAGAAAAAAGTAGGTGAAACTAGGGATGTACTATTTTTTGCGTAATAACGTTTTTTTATCGCTATTAATCGAAACTTGTATCTGGTTGAAGGATTTGTTGTAAAAACACAGATTACCCAATGGTAAAAGTACTTTTGTTTGTTTATCGATTAATTACTAATAACATTATTATAAAACAAGTATTAGTAAACAGAAACGAGAAAGACTTATGAAACACAATTTTAGTAAAGTTTTACAAATATTTTATCGGTCATTATCTTTGATATTGAGACAGAACCTGAAATTAAAACTTTGGCATGATTTTCATTTACAGCAGTGCACCCCGCTAATTTGAGTTTTGTAAAAGTTCTAAACAATTCCATGCGATGTTGAATCGAGAATAAGAATGAGAAACTACAATATCAATAACTACAAATCGATACCAAAAGTAGACGAGTATCAATCGATAAAAAAAAACAATATTTTGATTACTTACACATTTCTACCAAAGCATGCCGCCAGGCGGGCCGCGTAGGTACCTATTTTTATAAAATAAAAATAATTTTTACTTTAAATTATTAGTTCCGCGTAAACATTGCTGGTGTACACTATTCGTGTATTGTGTGATCATGTCGTTTTCTAACGTAGAGTAATGTAACATGCTGATGGAGGTAGTAACTGCAATTAGCTGTGTTGTGATCAGGTGTTAGACGATTTGGAAGTAGGTACTTATCGGTCAATGCACGAGGGTTCCAGCATGACGGTGCCTCACGATATTTTTGCCGACCTGTACGTGAGTACATTATCATTATTGTCCATTATCAGTTCGGCGAGCAGTGGATTGGTAGGGGCCAACTGTGGCCAGCGCGGATTTGACACCACTTGATTTTTATTTGTGTGCATGTCCGTGCTAATCTCGTGCGACGAAATATGGAACATCTCCGCCACAGCCATTGTGCTCATCCAATGAAATGATACATTCGGAGAGTCAGACGACGTTCCTACATAAAAAAAGTTCTTTTCTCGAGCTGCCTAAGTATCATTGTTTCTTTCGAGAGTCGATAAACGTGGACAAGCTACCTATACCTACAAGCATGATGTCAACTGCGGTCATGACCTGTGCCTGTGTTGCCATGAAATTACCTATTTATTTTATTTAAGTTATTTATTTTTTAGGGGGTATTTTTTTTAAGTTTAGCCAGGTTTTGCAGGCATTAGTAGAATCAGTTATCGATACCTAACAATACCTTCACGGGTTGGACAGGGTTTTCTTAACATATTGTATATTAAAAACTTTATATAAACAATTAATTATATTTATCTATAATATCTTAAATTCTTTTAATATAATGGGAATAATAGGCTTAATATTCACCGTATTAACATCTGATTCTAATGTCAATGACACGCTGTTAGTAAAATGGTCGCCATAGTCTGCGCACACGCTTGACTGTTTTTCGATTATTTTCTGAGTCTATCCTAGTTTTTGATGTAAATTTAAGGCACACCTTCATCGAATGAACATTATTTCATCCCCACTTTGTACCGATTGTTCAGTGAATCAAGACCAGACGTTACACCATATATTCTTTGAATCACAGAGTACTATAATTTATGAAGGAAAAGAGTGCCTACTCTCATGACTTTTGGCCATGACAAGTTTGAAGCGCCGTCTGTATTTCTGAGTAAGGAACTGCCAGTCTATCTTTACACACACTCATGCATGCACAGGTTTACCCACACACACTGTCATATTGATATTAGACTTATTTATATTTAAAAGCCTTTTATTTTCCAGAACCGGTTTGTAATAAAACCAATATTTAGGAAATCAAATATTCACGCAAAGAAAGTGAGAACAAAGTTCGGTACCGGAAAATACTGGCTAAATGCAAAATTGGGTTTTAATGAAACAATTGATTAGTTTAAGTTAATTTTCTATTTTTATAATTGTTGTGCTTATTATATTAATTAACAGCAGATAATTTTGTTTATATTTAAAAGCCTTTTATTTCCCAGAACCGGTTTGTAATAAAACCATTATTTAGGAAATCAAATATTCACGTAAAGAAAGTGAGAACAAAGTTCGGTACCGGAAAATACTGGCTAAATGCAAAATTGGGTTTTAATGAAACAATTGATTAGTTTAAGTTAATTTTCTAATTTTATAATTGTTGTGCTTATTATATTAATTAACAGCAGATAATTTTGTTTCATGATCGCCTTCATATTTTATTTTCCCACACAAACAACAACATTCACTGCAGTCACAACACAACACAAAATAGCGTCTATAGCGCGTAGTATAACAGTTTCTGGATGATTATCTTGGTACCGAAACAGAGGAGTAGACTCGACGTTTATAACAAAGATATTATCTCAAAAACTAGGATAGACACAGAAAACAATCGAAAAACAGTCAAGCGTGTGCGCAGATTATGGCGGCCATTTTACTAACAGCGTGTCATTGACATTAGAATCAGATGTTAATACGAGTGAATATAAAGCCTATTATTCCCATTATATTAAAAGAATTTAAGACATTATAGATAAATATAATTAATTGTTTATATAAAGATTTTAATTTAGATAAACAAACATTAGATTATAAACTATAATAACTACCACTAACTATAATATTTTAGTTTAAAAACAAATATTGTTGTTTTTAAGGATTTTATTACAGAGACATCTATTGCGGACTGGACAAAACTAAATAAATGTTTCAGTCCTTAAAAAAGAAGATGGCGCTGCTTCATTCGTCGCCAAGCCCGATGTAGGCAACTGTCCCCCCCTGCTTTGAATGCTCAGCTTTAGCCTCCAAAGACTTTTATTAATAGTACGTAGTATTCTGTAATCTGTGTTAATAGACAAGTTCAGGAAATATATCAGAGAATACCGCCATCACTTCAGGTTTAGGATTTATTATTAATCATCTCCACAGTCGGAGACTAAAGACCTTATCTTCGGAAATGAGTTTCTCCCGGATCTGACAAAACTAAAGAAAGACATACAAAATATTAACACAAGACATGGCAAGAATGGCTTTTAATAGAGAAAAATTGCAAAGTAACACAAGACTTGGCAGAATGCCTTATAAAACGAAAAATCGACGTATTTGTTTACAGAAGTCTTGGCCAAAACACTGCTTATAAAGATTAGGCTGTATGGCTCTGTACCGTTGCCTTATGGGAAAAAGAAGAATACTCTAAGTTTGACAGTTCGACGTTCCGGTGGATTTTGAATTTTTAAATTTGTTGTTTGTGAATTTTATTGTTTGTTGCGAAGTGTTAAAAGGTTTTTCTTTAAACAATAGAGAAAAACGGATACGGGATACAATTTTGTGCACAGAGATATCAAATTTATTGTACGAATTACCTTAGTCCAACCTCACAATGGAAAGAAGTATGTATGATTTACCTTGCATAAAATTCTCGCTTATGTATTAGAATTTGTTTATTATATTCAATACAGACAATAATTAATAGCATAAGTAATTTTGTACGAGTATTAAAACATTTGCAATTTTGCCCCTCATCTTGCTTATTTGGAAACAAGACCTGAAACTGGATCTTAACTCATGTTCGGGACATTTAAATGATTGATTACATTTACAGGCATTAACTCCGCCTTTGTAGGAATCTCAGGAATCTCGTGTGAGTAGTACACACATATTTTCTTGCGAGACTCAAATTAGTGTTTATTACCATTACAGCACCAGCCGCTAAAATAGATAACTTAATAGACTCCTGGAATGGGGCATTTCCAAACTATCCATTGACGGTTCCTGATCTGAAGGTACCTCATTCTGTTATGGGAGCGCTGTTCCAGGTGTTTGATAGACTGGGAATTGATATGGAAGCTGTACTTGCTGTGAGTAATATCTTGAAATTAAAATCTATTAATAATAATAATTTTTATTTTTCAAAAGTACAAAAATATTACAAGAAAGAGTAGTTACATACAATATGTAAAGAAAACCCTGTCTGATCCGTGTAGATATTGTTAGGTATCGATAACTGATTCTACTAATGCCCACAAAGATAGGCTAAACTTAAAAAAAAATCCCCCTAAAAAATAAATATTATTTTGTAAAAAGAGGTAACTTAACACATGTGCGGTAAGCAACCCCATTCCGCGCGTGGTGGGGGGCAGGGCACGCAGCACCTGTGACGTGGTCGCGTCGCTATTCGCTTATAATAATACCGGTGTTGTCACTTTTTTAAACATTACCAAATTTCGGGGAAATTGGAATTAATTCCCGGGAAAAAAGGATTATTTCAAAATTCATTAGTATTGTTACTATGATGATTATGTAAAATTTTATATTATATTTGGCCAAGTGTTTACCTAACCTTTATTATCCTTATGGGTCGGACAGGGTTTTCTTTACATATTGTATATTTTGCTAAGGTAAAATGTTGGGTTGTAATGGAGGCTTGTTAGCGGAGGCGGAGGCAGATGCGGAGGCGACGAGTCTCACCTCTGACCAACTGAGCTGGTTTCGACTATTCTGCCAGTGTCATGTGATGACGGCAGCAAATCAGGAAATATACCAGATGTGACACAAAAATTAAAAACAATTGCTAAGAAAGGTGCGATAACATCTATTATTGAAGCTACAGTATATACTGACAAACCCCATTGATCGGCAGTTTTTTTTACATCAAGATCCTTAAAAGATTCTATAATGTATTTAGCAGTCACAAAGGTAAATTCAAAGTGTTTGTCACATTTTGGAACACATTTTTTTAGTATGGCGTAAGCAGAAGTGGAGGAAGAAGACAAAGTTTTTGTTGTTATTATTGGAATATTAGTAAAAAAATTCTCAAACTCAGTTGCTACCTCCAAGTCCGCCTTTATATCTTCATCGTTAATTTTAAGATGGAAATTGCGATTTTGTACTTTGGTATTTCCAGTTTCAGAATTTATAATTTGCCAAGTTGTTTTGATTTTATTTCCAGAAGATTTTATTTTATTTTTAATGAGTATGGCTTTTGCTGAGGAACAGGCTCTTTTAAAAGTTTTTGAATAATATTTAACAAATTCTTGAAAAGTTTCATCGTGGTTATATGTTTTTTCCTGATACAATTGATACATTTTTTCCCTGCTTTTATAAATACTTGGGGTTGCCCAGTCACTAAATATAATGACCGCATTATAAACAATTGTGAATGTGTTTTTTTGTGAAAAATTTCATGTTTTCACAAAAAAAAAAAAACACATTCACAATTGATCAGGTTATAGTATAGTACACTATATGCATGATCCGGATTGGTGTGATGAGGCAAGCCCGGTAGCTTTTCAATTAAATTATTTTTAAATTGTCCTAAACGATTTTCATTTACAGGAACAAAACTAACAAGTTTTCTTTGAGCTCTGACTTCACTTTTCTGAGGAAAAGTAACTAACAGGCCATGGTGATCAGAGTCTAACTCATTTATAATTAAATGGTCAGAAGGTCTTAAGTTAAGGTTTAAAATCCTGTGTACAAATTATAAGACTTGAATAATGACGTAAATTTATTAACTCTAGCTGAATTCTCTAGAACATTAAGGTTGAAGTCTCCACAGACAACAACTGTTTTGTTACTGTAACAAGTCTTTAATAAAACTTCCTCCATATATTTTTCAAATATATCATAGGAAGCACGTGGGGGCCTGTAGGCACTTATTACAATGAACTTAGAGACTGTTTATACATACATTTTCGATATCTATGATTGTTTCTGAAAAACTCCTTTGGTTCTTACATTTTCAGGCACCTCCCAGTGAAGACCGCAATGAGAGCACAATGTACTACTGGGATCTGCTTCCAGTCATCAACACAACCCGTGTTATTAGCCACCTGGTCTCCGTAATACCCCAAATTGATTCTAGCAATAAATACTTCATTAGCATCATTCATATCCTTCAACCTACAACTAATATGTCATATTCTATACTGCTGCTGTTGCTAAATCTGATGTCGTTCAATGAGGAACGGTTGCAGAATATTGCTCCACATGAAGAGGTGCTGTTTGCGATGACTGATCAGGTGAGTTCAATTGTCCAAGGTATGAAGTGTGACTGAGACGGGCTAATGTGGGTGAGTAAATCAACATGTTTAGTAGAAAGTGTGTTTGTATGTGTCTGTATTAAAGTGTCTTCAAGGCTGGAGTCCTCTCACCGAGAGAAGGCCTGTGTACCTATAGTGGGAACATTATAACCTAAATATGTAAAGCTGGAGTGAATAGGCCTCTTAATGAACTAGGGCTTAACCATCAACAATTGTATCACTGTTTACCATCAGAGGGGATTGTGAACCAGCACTTTTTACTTTTTTACTTGCCCTATTGTCCCACTGCTGGGCATAAAGCAAATTAAATCATTGAAAAGGAACTCTCTACCATTATTTTTAACTAGCGGCCGCCAGCGACTTCGTTCGCGTGGACTTAGTTATGCTCCGCCCCTATTGGTCGCAGCGTGATTCTATATAGCCTAAAGCCTTCCTGGATTAATGGGCTATCCAACGCAAAAAGAATTTTTCAAATCGGACCATGAGTTCCTGAGATTAGAGTTAGAGAGAGATTAGTTCCAGAGATAGAAGGCTTATATCCCAAAAGTGGGAACATTTTGTGTTCTGCTCTCAAATGCTGAACATACTTATGATTCGCAAGATAGCTGAAAATAGGCTATTTGACAGATTTATAATTTTTATCTTGAATTACTTGGTTGCGGTTAAGAAGTTCATCCAAAGTATTTTTTTTAATTTTAAATACGTATTTCGTAAGAAATATGCAAATAAAAATTCAAAATTCAAATAAGCCGCGAAAAGGATATAATCAGCAATATGGCGTTGCGCCTGGTAAATGACGTCACAAGCGGTTTTCGGTTCTCAGTGGTGTTTGTTTTTAATTATTATTTGCTGTTGTTATCTAATAAAATGGTTTACAAGTGGTGTACTGTACTGGGTTGTACAAATAAATCGATAAAAACCCCCGAAAAACAGTTTATAAGTTTGCCGGAAACAAGCGTATGACGTCATCGCGACATTAGCCAATCCGGATCGTTTCACAATGTGTGGCGCGAGAAACAAAAAGCCAAACATATTTTTGTGTTTTGGATATAATAATTGTTATTATTTTTTATTAAAACTCTTGTAAATGATATAAAGAACCCTCATTTTATGCAATTAAAGCAAAAAATCACAAATAATTGAATACTGTCAAATAGCCTATTGTAAAGTTGTGATAATTTACTATGATTTCAGGTAAAAGCTTTAGAAGAAAAGAAGAACAGGCTAATTGGACTGCTCAATGAACAAGCTGAAGAAAAAGCAAAACGGGCGGAGAGATTGGAAAAGGTATTAGGCATATTTTCTTTACTTTTTCTTAGCCTTCATTGTAATTTTATCACAAAATGTTAAAGCGCTCTGACTCTAGCTCTGGCTGATACTAGTAATAAAAAACTGACTCGTTGTTAAGTCAAGCGTCACAATCATGTATAAATAAACCAAGCAACCAACCTCAATAGAATGCTTGGTAAGTTAGAAAGCATTGCAACTGTCGCGGAACTCGCAATGACAACCGCCGCACTGCTGTATCGTATTCTTCCGTTGTGCGGTCTACTAAGGGTAAAATACAGACACGAACCGTCTAAAATCCATGTATTTTGGAGCGAGTTTGACAGATTGAAGCGTAACTTTACCGTAAGTTTCGTAACTGTATTGTACGGACGGCAGGAGATCAAGCTTCCCCAAACTGTAAGATATTCCCAATCAAACTTGAGCCTTAATACTTTAGAGATAAAGTGGAAAATCGTGACAGATTGCAGTAGCTTTATGTGCTGTCGTCTGTACCTTGAAAATTGTCTTTCCATATGGCGTGAAACAATACTTAAAGTGTTCTATCATTAATTCCAGCTTGACCATGATATAAAGCAGTTTGAGGAGGACTTAAAACAAGAGAAGGAAGTCCATGATAAAGACAGACAAGAGCTAGAAGCTATTCTGAAGGAGAATAGGCAGACTGAGATACTGTTGGAGCAGAAAAAGACTCAAAGAGATGCGTTGGTCGCTGAAGTAGCAAGGAAGAGGGCTTTGAGGTGAAAAGATCTTTTAAATTGATTTGTTTTGTTTTTTTTTTTTTCTAGAAGTCATATTTTCCAACAGAAGGGGAAGGAAAGGTCTGGTTAGAAAGTATACTCTAGTCTTAGGCGTTGTCCTAATTAGTGTAGATCGCACGATGACATGATGCGTTGTCGTCGTGCGATGAGTTCAAACATACAGATTACATCAGAGTGTCCTATTTGAACCTCGCAGCTAATCGTGAGAGCACATGAAATGCTTTAATAACGATCGTACGATCTGTTTGATCGTGCGATCATATAATCAGAGCAGCAAGATCTCTTTTGAGTGTTCTAATTGCTTACCTACATCGCGTAGGTTTAAAGCGTCGTGTTTAAAGCAATATTGCCGGACAGCAAAAACTGTGCATCTCTGTAAAGAGCTATCGTTAAAGTGGCATGAGCGTGACGCCAGCGATCGAGAAAAAAGGCAACGCGCCATCTTAAATGGACTCTGGACTGGATGGGTACTCTTGCTTGCTAACAGCCACCCCGGTGTCTCTTCTCGCATGTGCGCGCGGATCCGCGAAAGTCCAGATTCGTTTCCATTTCATTTCCATTCCAAGACCTTATACGAGATAAAGCCTTCGATCGCTAGCGACTCACTGGCTGGCCCTCGTTATTATTCGGTGGGATGGGTTGACCAGCAGGGTAATTGCGTAACTCACTATCAGTAGCAATGGGTTTCATTTTGACAGTTCAACAACATTCATTGCATTGTACTCTTGCTTGCTAACAGCCACCCCGGTGTCTCTCCTCGCATGTGCGCGCGGATTCGCCGAAGTCCAGATTCGTTTCCATTTCATTTCCATTCCAAGACCTTATACGAGATAAAGCCTTCGATCGCTAGCGACTCACTGGCTGGCCCTCGTTATTATTCGGTAAGCCTATTCACTCAAAAAAACTGAGTGAATAGGAAGGAAGACGGCAGTTGAGCGAGGTGATGCAATGTTTAACCCAACAACACGACCAACGATGCTGCGCCAGAGGATGATCTGGAGACCCTCCACGACCAAACTCCCGACACAACAACATTAGGCACATCGTACCCGGTCACATCGCAACCCAACTGTTCAGACCCGTCTTCCGTACGGCTTCACCAGACATCATGCCGAACACGACGAATCGCTTGGCGGCAAGACTGTCTGGTGGGTGGTAACTTATGCCGGCGGCTGATGTTGTTGCCTACCACCGGGATATATGGAGCAATGGACTAGCAATATGCTTCTAAATGATTCCAATTGATAGCAATAGTAGTATGTTACGCAATTAGGGTGATGTGTAGTTATGTTAAGATGTCTCAGTGAGATAAACTCGATACAGCGTAGTCAAAGAACTCCGAACTGTGCTCGACCCTTCTGTTTATCAGTATTAGTAATTTTTTTTGACAGCCTCCGTGGCGTAGCGGTAGCGAACGCAGCCGCTCCGCAAGGAGGAGCGGGTTCGATCCCCGCGGAGTGCAAATATTTGTATGCATGAATATGAATATTTGCACTGGTCTGGTCGTGCCTCAGAAAGCACGTTAAGCCGTTGGTCCCGGTTGCCATACGAACATCTAATGGCAGTCGTTACGGGTTGTTGGAGCCCTCAAAAGTCCAACAATTGGTCTAGCTGCAATGCTTCGATATCGCCTTCGTGTTGTGGAGGTCAGATGGCAGTCGCTTTATGGAAAATATCGAAGTTTAGCCAAAATCAGCAGTTAGACCGGTAAAGCGGACTCCAGACTCCAAAACTGAAAAAGCTTCGGATGCGACTGGGATTAACGCTGTGGTGAAGATGACGAGTCATTTTTATTGACAATCTAAATACGTATGTAGATAAATCTTCACACACACTTACTCACTGACACTTGTCAGTATGTAGGTAGCCACCTTTTTTTGCGGATGAGAAATCATCTAATGACCTCTCCCGATCTGCCGACCTCTAATATTGCTAATCACTCACATTTACTCCCAATTAGGGCGCCGCCTTATGCCGCAAGAGTTTACTTTTTCAAAGTAGCGCTAGGTTGAAGAGCCAGATCAACAGAGATAACAATAACCTATAGAGCTGCATGTGGCGAGCTGTTGGGTTAAGTAGCAAATCACTGGAGAATTCCTGTTCCTCAGGTCTGCCTTTGCTTTACTGGTTGTTTGGAGTCAACAATAATGAGGAATAGCTCCCATCTCTTTTTTGCATTTCATGTTTTGCTTGAGTGCAGATTGTCAAGATAGCCGTGGAATACCTCTCCACATCCTGCCATGAGATGTTATCAGGGTCCCATGCTGTGATTGTCACAATGCATACATTATGTTGCAACATTTCCGACCCAATCCATTGAGCTTAGCTGCTTTTTGGGTGACTGCGATTAATTTTACTAACAATAACTGGAGTGAAATCCAGAATTAGGGTTAGTTATATTCTAGCAACAATATTCTACATTTTTCAGGGTATATGACGGCGATGACATAAAGGCACAAGCTGAACAGGCGACTCAGAACCTCCAAGAGTTGGAAGAAAAGCTGGACGCCCGCCGAGCCATACTCATGCAGAAAGAGAATAGCTTGAAAAACTTGCAGACCATAAAACCTAATTTGGATTCTGCTAATAATCTGCTGCATGAGATTATGAAGCTGTCTGATAGTTTGAAGTGAGTTTTATTTAGCAACGTTACATCCTCCTTTTATTCCAATTTTATGTCAAGGTATAAGTCTTGTCCTGAAAATAAACATGTGGTAGTTGTTAAAAAAAAAGAATAACAAGACATCAAAAGTTTTATAAAGTGTTGTTATCTCAGGATACTACGCGCGCTTTACTTGTGGTTACCAAGTGAACAACTTGCTATGAATATGTAGTACGGACTCGGATCCTCATCAACTTTTTTATCGTCCCACTGTTGGGCACAGGTCTCCTCTCATATAGAGAAGGATTGAACGTAATCACGCGATTTCTGACTTAAAAGTCCTGGTTTCCTCAAGATGTTTTCCTTCACCATAAAATCAGTCATCGGTGTCCAAGATATACTTAGAAAGTACATATAACTTAGAAAAGTTACATTGGTACTTGCCTGACCTGGAATCAAACCCGCACACTCATACTTGAGAGGCTGGTATTTTAACCACTAGGCCACCACGACCGTAACCGGACTCGGAATGCGGGCGCGAAAATATGCAAGATTAATTTGTCATATTAATCTTGCAGGGGCGTTCATAAGTACACAAAAATAAAATAAAAAGATAGACAATCATATCATATAATACGAGTCAACTTTCTTTTTTAGAGTCAATAAAACATGTAACTTGACAATTACAATAAGTGAGTAAATCCCAGTAGAAAGGTTATTTATAATAATTTCTTACAAACTCTTCCAGGGACTTTGAGTCCGGCGATCTAGACTCAGACAGCAAGGAGGGTGAATTGGACGTGCTGAACACGGAGCTCAGTGAGCTGTCAGCTCAACTGTCGGAGCTGCAGGTCGCCAGGGATGACGCTGCCACGAAGAGGAGTGAGAGCCAGGCTAAGAGGCAACAAGAGAGGACTGTGACGCATAGGTTTGTTGATTTATTGAAGTTGTAGCGCGTAGGTCATGTTACGTAATTAAAATTCGGAGTTAGAACGTTGTATATTGCACGTAAGTAAAGGATTACAATGTATACTATGACGTGTACAATAACGTGATGTAAGTTAAGTGTGAACAGGAATAGAGTGTAAATGCGGCTCGATATAAGTAAGGAAAGTGTATGTACATGAGTGAAGACAGGAATAGCATGTGTCTCTTACAGGCTATGCACTAACTTAAATAAACTAGCTATCTCTAAACAATAGTGGGGTGACCAATAGGAAATCAGCTTGCTGTGCCGTAGAAATCCTCGGGGTGGCGCGTGCGTCCTCAATGTTGATTCGTTGATCGAGGGAGGCCGCGGCGTGTGATTGGTCGGTGTAGAGAGCGTGCCAATTTTCGGTTCACGTGCACGACGGCTCGCTATGGTTCCCACGGGCCATCGGGCGTTGGTCAACATGTGCTTCCGGAGTTCCGGGGTTAGATTTATAGGCACCCTCGCGCTGGGCGGTAGGCACCCTCGCGCTGGGCGGTCGGGACGCTCGCTATGACTTCCGCGATCCTAGTGTGATTTATAGGAACCTTTCGCGGAAGGTCGTCGGAACTGTGTAGCATGTGTGTGGCTGCTACAAAGTTATGAAATTGACCACTATTCGTGACCTTGGAGTTAACTCGACCAAGCATTGAAATTTAATGTGCACATTTTAAACATTGTCATTCTCCTTTAAAGTACTGGGATTCGTATAGCGAAACAGTAGAAAATTTAAGAAGCCATCTACAAAAATAAAGCTCTTCAATACTTTACTTCGTCCAATGTTAGAATATTGTTCAGTAGTATGTAATCCCCATTCATCATCATCATCACAGCGTTAATCCCAGTAGCATCCGAAGCCTTTTCAGCTTTGGAGTCTGGGGTCCGCTTTACCAGTCCAACTGCTGATATGGCTAAACTTCGACATTTTCCGTGAAGCGACTGCCGTCTGACCTCCACAACCCGAAGGCGACATCGAAGCATTGCAGTTAGACCAATTGTTGGACTTTTGAGGGCTCCAACAACCCGTAACGACTGCCACTAGATGTTCGTATGGCGACCGGGACCAACGGCTTAACATGCTTTCCGAGACACGACCAGACCAGTGCAAATATTCATATTCATGCATACAAATATTTGCACTGTGCGGGGATTGAACCCGCGCTGCCTTGCGCAGCGGTCGCGTCCGCTACCGCTACGCCACGGAGGCTGTCACGTATGTAATCCCCATTACGATGTCTTTATCAAGCGGCTAGAGAGCGTCCAGAAGCGGTTCTTTTACCATATATGCTAGATACCATCTATGCTGCATAGATTATTTGGCTAAAAAAATAACAAGTTACTCTGATAGGTTGAAACATTATCATATGGATACCAATCGTAGGAACAAAATGGACTTCATTATGCTTCACAAAATATTTAATGGTACTATAGATTGCAGTGAACTTTTGAGCTCATTACAATTTTTTTTTAATAATTATATACTAGTGCTTGACTGCAATCCCGCCTGATGGTAAGCAGTGATGCAATCGTTGATGGTAAACACACTAGTTTTTTTTATATATATTATAATCTAGCGCTTGACCGCAATCCTGCCTGATGGTAAGCAGTGACGCAATCGTTGATGGTAAAGCGCACTAGTTTGTTAAGAGCCTATTCACTCTAGCCTTGAAGACACTCAAATTGACACTCACTCAAATTCACTTAAAAAACTAAGGAATAGGAAGGATGACAGCAGTCGAGCGAGCTCAAATTTTCAACTCTGACTCCCAGGCGTAATACATACGAGTTACTAAACATTTCTGGCTCAAAAACCAACTTAGACATTTGTGAACCTCTTGCAAAGCATAAAAAGTGTCTCAACGAAATAACTAGTTGTGTTGTGTGTCACTTTTTGATGTTTATTTTGATCTTAATTATGGTTTTGATGTTGTTCATGTTGTACGTATTTAGTATGTTTTACATATGGTACCGAATATGTTTTATTTTAATCTTATTATTATTATTTTAAACTTTTCATTTTGTTTTCTTATTTGTAATTTCTTTCCTGCATGCTGAGACCACAGCAAATTGTTCCAGTCCCTCGATATACGTGATATAAAAGACGAGGCGATACGTTTCGTTCGGATCGTTGTGGTGTCGACAACGTAAGGGTGAAAACTCGCCGTACGACGGGTCGTCCGATGATGGCCTTACTACCTCAAAATAGTCTTTCGCAGTTATTTAGGCTAAACACCTTTTAAACATGACATTATATTTTATGGAGTTTGACGTAACTCTTACACTAGACACTTGTTTAAGAAGTATATGTACTTAGTAAGACCTATAATATTTTTGGTGTTCTACCACGTTGCATGCGAACAACGCGTCGTATTGACGGTATGCAAATCCTGCACCGCGCAACCATACACAACTTCCCGACACCCGTTCCCGTTTCTGTTTTGTGTAATAATGTTAAGATAGGCCCAACATGTTAAGATAGGCCCGACATGAATCGCGCCGCGATCTTGTCGCGGTGGTTGTAGCGGACCTCTCGCTGCCCGCCATCGTCAGAGCGATGGTGGGGAGCGAGGAGGCCTGGGCGGCGATAGCTTCCTTCTGCGAGGTCGTGATGTCGCAGAAGGAGACCGCGGAGCGCGAGCGGGAGGAGGACCCCTCGCTCCGGCACTCCGCAGGCGGCGTTGGGGCAGGAGAAGGCGGGATTTCGCCCGCTTTCTCCCCCCCTGAGGTGAGCGGCGGGCGTGAGGCACGAGAAGGTGCCGACGCCCGCCTTACATCGCTCACCACGCGGGAGCCACGGCCCCTCCCTAGAGGGCAGAGAGAGGCTTTTTTTTTTTTTTTTTTGGGACAAAACCCGCCACACTGTTCCCAACCCACTGCAACTCCTGAAAGCCAGAATCAACAGTGGAGACCGCCAGAAAAACGCCGAGCAATGAAGCTCGACGAGTCCCGGAGAAACGTTTCAACTGTCTTGGGTCCCGCAACGAAATTAATCAGAAAAGAATAGCGGAGGAGTAAGAAAAAAGATATTTTTTCCACTTCCCTCCATAATAAGCAGGAGACAGAATAGAAGTAGGCCAATCGGCACAAAGGGACATTATTGCAACTGGGAGAAGCCCAGATTGCCAAGCACCACGGAATAACATTTGATCAAGTTAATGGGTCCTAAGTAGGTATTTGCTGTTACAATTGATTCCAATAATAGGTATGGCAAAAGCGCCTGAACGCACGGAAATTAGTTCTAGTTTCAACAAGGTCCGTATAATAAACAACTCCGGATGTAACTTGTACACTATCCAACATAATATTGCGTTCATTCTGCCAAAGAATACACTCCCACAAGATGTGATGTGCGGACTGTTCAAATTCACAGTTCGATGTAGACCACTGACACAAAGGCGAAGGAACAAGTTTAAAAGAATACAGTTTACTTTTAAAGTTGCCATGACCTGTGAGAAATTGGGCAACGCAGTGGTCAACCTCCAGCCATGTCTTAGCCAGCCGATCGCCAACGGATGGAAAGAACAGATGGAGGTGCCGGCCCTTGATGGAATTATCCCACCTACTTTGCCATTCGGATAAGAGGTCCTCCCAGACGTCAGTCTGAGGTTTAAATAATCTAGAAATTCTATTGAGGTCGCGTTGTGTAACAAAGTTAGTGTCCATGGCCTCCCCCCTCGCGGAGTAGTACATTGAAGCACGTCGCTGTACTTCAAGATCGACTGGAAGTACACCTGCCAGAACGGGTAAGGCTTCAGTACTGACTGTTCTATACGCCTTGCATAAAAGAGAGAGTAGAGAGAGGCTAGAGGGGCAATTGAGGGCCCGCCTTACCAGGCGGGTTTCGCCGGCGGAGGAGAGGTAGCTCAGGCTGCGCTAGTTTCCCACTCCCCCGCCACTATGGCGATGCCGGAGTGCCGCTGTGGGTTTAGTGGGTATTCCCGGCTTCGGCTGGGCGAGTCCCACAGACGCCCTTCGGGGTACGGTGCGTAAAGGCATTTCCACAGCAAAAAAAAAGACCCAACATGAATGTACAGTTCAGTATGCCTAGTATGAGTTTTCATTACGAGACTCGATCGTCGATATCGACCGCGTTTGACTCATCGATTGGCCCGCTTCAAGGTTGTAACAACTTGTTTCAACAATGAGAGCTCCAAACGCGCTCGATATCGACGACCGAGTCTCGTAATGAAAACTCATACTAGGCTCAATTGGATCGAATCACTGTCTCCTAAGATATTTTTGACGGTTGCCATACGAACATCTAGTGGCAGCCGTTAAAGGGTTGTTGGAGCCCTCAAAAAGTCCAACAATTGGTCAGCTGCAATGCTTCGATGTCGCCTTTGGGTTGTGGAGGTCAGACGGAAGTCGCTTCACGGAAAATGTCGAAGTTTAGCCATATCAGCAGTTAGACTGGTAAAAGCGGACCTCAGACTCCAAAGCTGAAAAAAGAAAGCTTCGGATGCGACTGGGATAAACGCTGAGATGATGATGACTGTCTCCTAAGGTACAGGTAGGTATTCCCTAGTTTAGGAGACAGGAATTATTGTTTTGTTACGTAGACAATTACTCATTGATAAAATATTAAACTAAGGTAGATATGTCACTAGCGCACTAAAAATGAAACGTACAAAAGGAAGTAAGTCCTGTATCTTGCTTTAGTCACTCTCGATACACTCGTAAAAACAAACGACAAACACTAACAGCGCAAACGACAAACACTAGCCATCTTTTTCTTCTCTATGCTTTAGATTGCGCCCCATCTCACTCACACTGTACCAATGTATGCCGAATAAAAATATGCATGTGTGCTGCTGCTGTGTTCGGCACATTTTTTTTGGTCAGTTTGTTAGAATATATCGTATCTGTTTAATATTTTATCAATGCAATTACTATTATTTTCTCTCTGGTTAAGTCTATTGTTAGTTTTTAAGTCTTGACATGTACCTGCAAACTTAGTCTATGTATGTTTTTGTTCAATAAACTTTTTATTATTATTTAATCATATGCTTTATTCATCAGTGCTCTCCGAGAGGCTGAAGAAAAGGACAAAAAGTTACGCGAGCGATCTAAGGAGGCGCTCCGTCGTACTGAAGAGATTAAAGAGTTGACTACGAAGTACGAAGCAGAGAAAACTGCGGGATTTGAAGAAATAGTCCTAATCAAGAATGAATTTACCAGCCAGGTAAGATGAAATATCATTACGATAAGTCGTTTCTCAGCAATTATTTTTGCCCAATGTTATTTAGTTTGTTGTAAAGAATGCGTAGTTGACGACTATGTGATGGGCTTTTTACACTCTGTATACATATTGTTACGAATGCACCTTATGTCAATGGATTAAGGTTCAATATTGCGTTTGCATGACAGCCTCTTGACAGCCTCCGTGGCGTAGCGGTAGCGGACGCGGCCGCTGCGCAAGGTGGCGCGGGTTCGATCCCCGCACAGTGCAAGTATTTGTATGCATGAATATGAATATTTGCACTGGTCTGGTCGTGCCTCGGAAAGCACGTTAAGCCGTTGGTCCTGGTTGCCATACGAACATCTAGTGGCAGTCGTTACGGGTTGTTGGAGCCCTCAAAAGTCCAACAATTGGTCTAACTGCAATGCTTCGATGTCGCCTTCGGGTTGTGGAGGTCAGACGCCAGTCGCTTCATGGAAAAATGTCGAAGTTTAGCCATATCAGCAGTTGGACTGGTAAAGCGGACCCCAGACTCCAAAGCTGAAAAGGCTTCGGATGCGACTGGGATTAACGCTGGGATGATGATGATGATGATTGCGTTTGCATGACATACAGTACATACATTCTAAGCCCTGAGACCTAGGCATTGTAGAGGTACGATCTAAAATGCATTGCTAGGCCTATGGTGTACTATCGAACAGTACGGGTTTCATCAATATTGACAACGAAGTGTCGACATCGAAATCACTAGAAACTCGTCTCTTATGAAGTACCTGTAGGTACCTGCTGAACGTACTCGAAATTAAGCGCTATTATTATTACGTCTAGGCAAATCTGGCATGTTCGATAAGCTTGCATATAAAAAGCGGTGTGACTCAAAGGAATAGTCGGTCTGCATTTGACTATCGAAGGGAAACAAGCGATAAAGAAGAAGCAATCTTTGAGAACATCTACAGCGACAGCTCTAACAAGCACTTCAAGGACTACGTGAAGTAACTTCTGTGATGTTGTTGTGTGTGTACGACACGGGCTTCTTGGACATATGGGAAGACTTCGGCGCGACATACTTCGCACCGACTGTACCTTCGTTGCCAATAAGCTTAGTAACTCTTAACCGGCATTTTAATACTCCTAGCCCGTAACAAACAATATAAAGGATGTAAAAAGGCCCATAATTTTTACACTCTGTGTATAACAAAAAAAAAAAACCGGCCAAGTGTGAGTTACGATTGTTAATTTGTGGCAAAAATGAAAAGAGATCATCATCATCTCAGCGTTAATCCAAGTCGCATGCGAAGCTTTTTCAGCTTTGGAGTCTGGTCAAAAATGAAAAGAAATAAACACAAAAAAAGAAGAATAATGGTGGGTACACTAAACGACCATCATTTGGTAAATCTCGATCAACTCGCGGGTAGAAGCTAATATAAAATAGTTCAAGCAAAACAGACTAATAGTTACATAAATATAATTGAAAAAAAAAAAAAAAAAAACTATGATCCCTGAGTTTGTTTCGGCTTTTCTTCTCAGAGGTAGTCAGTTAGGAAATACCGGCTCCGTCTAGTTTAAAAAATATGACGTGTAAAAGTGATCAGTGACCTTACTTGCATAATCAAGGATTTCATTTCATTTCAATATAATCAGGTTATAATTCGTATAATTTCAAATTAAATTAACAAAATGGACTCATACTTGATTGGTATCGGTAAGTATAAGAATATTTAAAATTACGTTTTCATTTTCAGATAAAAACCATTGAAGAAATGTTGCAGAAGAAACTATTGGAAGCTGCGAAAATACTCGAAGAGAAACTGAAAGACCGAAATAATTGGAATGGCAAATTCTAATATGTACAGGCAGTCGTTCCTCCAAAGTTCGCTTAACTTTAAGACGTTCGTAAAAGTATTTCTGTCTCTGCAAATCACCATTAAGTGAGAGGGATAGCATGAGACGATATACAGCTTGTTTGTTTTGTTCTAAACCTCTTACTGTCTTATTAAAAAACTATGTTTATCTATATCAGTCCTAAATGAGAGGCGATACAAGCGAATCACTACGGCGCACAAGCCTTAAGGGCAATCGCTGGTATACCATCTGGACCAATAGCTTTATTCACGTCCAGATGATACAGTGCTCTCAAAACTTGTTACTATTGCGAACCTCCGGCATTGATGTGTCGCAGTGAGGTAAATTCGGTGGAGTAGCATCGCTAGTATCAAGACTTGAATTGTGGGCAAAGAGAGATGCAAAGAGACATGCAAAGAGACCTGCTTTCTCTCGCCGTATGAGTCAGTGTTCCATCAGGTTTAATCAGTGGAGGCACTGTGGGCCGACAGAAGTTCGCCTCGACCGATTTGGCAAGTGATCAGAAAGATCTGCTACCGGATGGCTGCGCAGAGAGCTTGTTGCTAATATGAGTAATACGGTAGAAGCGAGCCTATTTTAGCGCCTTTTTGTAGGACTTGGTAGAATAGTTAAAGGTTCTCTTCTTTGAGCTTAGATCCGGAATTCTGCAGTCACGAGCGTCAACCCAGGTGAGAAATGCCGTTTGTAATAAGATGGCTAGAATTAGTGCAGGCAGAGCACCAACTTGCGGGAACATTTTTTTTTAATTCATAATAGAATATTCTTAATCAAAAGAAAATACGAGTTCAATATAGCAAACAAAAGGCTCCCTGTGATGTGTCTTCTCGTATATTTTCAATCAGAACATAAAAAAAAAAACACATAGAAAAATATTTTTTTGAGGATTTTGCTATCTACGTTGACCACTATAAACCGGTTTTATGGTCCACTACCCTCGTCATTGGATGTCATGAAAACAAAAAGGATTATAAACCTTCACAAAATATAACCGCTGTACAAAAAACATCTTTGTAAAAAAAAACTTTTAAAATTGTCACTTTATGCCCATAACAGTCATTTACTAATTCTTAGGTTTTAGTTTTTCATAAATATGTACCTAATTAACTTGATAAGTTCTAGAAATGATAAAAATAAATTAGTATAATAAAAACAAGTTTTTATTTTTACAAAATTGTATTACTTTACTAATATTATTATGTATCATCATCTGCCTAGCCTTTTGCTAACTACACACATGTCAATGGATAAAACATGAAAGACTTTTTCATTAGTTGTAAACTAGCGCTTGGCCGCAATCCCGCCTAATGATAAGCAGTGATGCGATCGTTGATGGTAAAGCGCGCTAGTTTATTAAGAGCCTCTTAACTCTAGCCTTGAGGACACTCAAATTGTAGTCCGACGGAAACACCGCCGCCGGCAAGTTGTTCCAGTGCCTTGATGTACGCGGTATAAAGGAGGGGGCGAAACGCTACGTCCGGATCGTAGTAGTGTTAACAACGTAAGGGTGGAAACTCGCCGTACGACGGGTCGTCCGGTGGCGGAACGGAGATGGGGGAATTAAATCATGCAATTCCCTCGCACACTCCCCAAAATGCATCCTATAGAACACCGAAAGGCTGGCTACTCTACGCCTGTGCTCTAGGCTTTGGAGACCAACTCGAGTTAAATCAGGTTAATCTCCATCGAAATTTAAAAAATAAAAAAAAACAAAAACTCACTTTGAAATAAAAGAACATACGAATTTTGCGGACGAAAAGTTCATGTTACAATATTCTTAACTTTTTTTTTTTCGTTTCTGGCAACTGAGCCGGTTTCGACTATTCTGCCAGTGTCACGTGGTGACGGCAGCAAACAGGCAGGCCGTCGAACTTTTCCATTCGTGGATTTCGTGGTAGGTTAGTATAGCTGCATGGACACACATGGGTTAGTAAAACAAGTAATCTAATTTACAGGGACACATTAGACAACAATCAAACTAGCTTATACTATACAACGTGTAACATAAAGGGTATATACATAACAAAGGCATGGCGTCTTTACATGATATCAAACGATATTGGAATGGTTTTTTAATCCTATTTATGTTAGGAAGTTATGAGGAAAAACACCGCCTGTGATAGGCTACTATCATACTAGTCGCACAGAGATATTGAAGACATTTATCGGATTTTGGCAAGTAACGTGACGGGTAACGAGTACGTATGTAGTTAAGTGTGCTGCCACGTTTTTTATGATTTGATTTTAAGAAACACACGAAACCGAAAATTTGGTACCAATTTTTTGAGTATTTTATTTTGAGTTGAAACCCTTCCGATATCGTTTGATATCATCTAAAGATGCCATGCCCTTGGTATGTATATACCCTTTTTGTTACACGTTGTATACAGACTATTTACACACAAACTACGTGAATCTGAAAAGCGCGGGCGAAAACCTAGTAGGTCTAGTAGGTTTCTCGGTGGTAGGCCATAACATCGGCTGCCGGCAGAAGTTACCACCCACCAGACAAAGTCTTGCCGCCAAGCGTTTCGTCGTGTTCCGGCATGATGTTTGGTGAAGCCGTACGGAGGACGGGCCTGCGCAGTTCGTGTATTCCCGTTCGTCCCCTCGACTTCGTCCCCTGAAGGGGACGAACGGGAATTCGTTATTTATTTTCCCGATGGTCCACCAAAATTTTTTGTGGGCACGAACAGGAATAATTTATTAATTGTTTTTTTTTTACTCCCATCAAATAATTTGTAAAAAAAGGTTTTAATTGGTAAAAAAAACAAATTTGAAATAAAAATCAGTCATTTATTAAGGAATAAAAATCACAGAATCGATGCGCCAAATGTTGTTGTGGCGGGAGTTTGGTCGTGGAGTCTCCAAATCAATCTTCCTTTAGCGCAGCATCGTTTGGTCGTGTTGGTCTTGGGTTTAACATTGCATCACCTCGCTCAACTGCCATCATCCTTCCTATTCCTAAGTTTTTTAAGTGAATAGGCTTAATAAACTAGTGCGCTTTACCATCAACGATTGCATCACTGCTTACCATCAGGCGGTATTACAGTCAAGCACTAGTTTATAATTACTTAAAAAAAAGGTACTGAATTATATTAGGAATTGGTGTGCTTAGTTTAAGACCACGGAATGTGTTTTTTAGTAAGTGAATAGTGGTCCCGCGGTTATGATCGCACAATAGCGGGAGCTGTTCATTTGTAGAATATTTTGAAAATCTATAATGGTAGAATTTTACTATGAACATAAATGTAATAGTAAAAATAATGTATTAAGTCCTCTTTACATGATATTCGATAAATCTGGCGGGGCCCCGGTCGTCTTGAAGCTTCGGAAGAGAATCGGCGCCACTATTGACAGCTCACTCAATCAATCAATCTTGACAGATTGGGACTCAGAGCAGACTGTGAATAAATAAATAAATATATACGGACAAATCACACAGATTGAGCTAGCCCCAAAGTAAGTTCGAGACTTGTGTTATGGGATATTAACTCAACGATACTATATTTTACTTAATATATAGATACATAATTCGCACCTTTAGAATGAAAGAGACCTATCTCAAAAACAAGAAAATTATCCGGTATTCCCCACACTGACTTTGTTTCTCAAAAATGTGAAAGAAACCTTAATCGTTCGTTCACTCTCTGGGGTTTGGTGGGGTGCTCACCCATATACTCAAAAACTAATCTACAACGCTATAGTTCGTAGTCATTTTGACTATGGCATGTTTCTATTAGACCCTTGTAACAAATCTGGTCTCCAAGAATTCGATAAAATTCAGGTAAAGTGTTTACATATTATTCTAGGGGCGATGAAGTCGTCCCCAATTAATGCCATGCAAGTTGAGTGTGTTGAACCTCCCCTCTCAATTCGAAGACAATTTTTGGCAAATAGATTTATTTTTAAACTTGTGCAAAATTCTGATCATCCTCTTCTTGGTAAACTAGACCAATTATCATCCATCTTTGACTCGTGTCCTCATCGTTCTAATATTGAGCTTCCTTGTCTTCTTCGTGCCTACCTTCAATTCACGCGTCTTCCTAGTCCACTTTTTTAAAACCCTATTTTATATCTATACTCGGTGTCTTATAATGCCCTGGTATTCCAACCGGACGTCGTTTTGGACTTTGGAATTAGCAAAAATACCCTCGAACCGTATAAGACATTTGTGCAAAAAGTGACCTCTAATTATAAGAATTGGACTACTTTATTCACTCATCATCATCTCAGCGTATAATCCCGGTTGCATCCGCGGCTGTCGCGTTGGAGCCCGTCCGCTTTCCTGTAATTACTCTTCCATTTCGCACGATCTCTGGCATCCCGTGGTGTGAGATTGTTGCCACGCATATCATCTCTTACAACGTCAAGCCTGCGCTTCTTTGGTCTACCTCGCTTGTTCCGGCCCGGCGGACGCGCCATGGCAAGACATTTGTTACCCACGTAACATACGTTTTCGTAAGACGTGACCGTACCAGCGTAGGCGACCCTCTTGCAGTTTGTCTGCTATGTCACGGACACGAAGACTGCCACGGATGCGGGAGTGCCTGATGTTGTCTTTCCGCGTAACTGCACACATCAACCGCAGCATATTCATTTCCGTGACACGCAGCTCCTGCTTGAGTCGTTCAAGCACAGGCCGCGCCTCACTGCCATACAGAAGAACAGGTTTAATGGTGGTCTTAAGTATAGACCTGTCCCTTAAGCTTAACCGGCATTTTGGGGTTAAAAGTGACACCTGTCACCTCACGCCATTTTGCCCAAGCTGCGGAAATGCGTGCCTCAACGTCGCAATCAATGTCGCTGGATGCGTGGAGCACAGACCCCATGTATAAGCCCCGCACGATGATATTGCGATGGAACCTTGTCACAATAACAGCTTTGTGACGTCATCTGTCACACAAAAGGACAGCTAGCAAAAGAATGATTAATGCAAAATTAATAAACTGGGGTTGAAGGTTTATTTGTATTTTACAATTTTATTATACATACACTATTTTTACCTAATCACCCATATTCTGACAAATTAACTTTCAATACAATAAATTTCAAGGAAATCATTCTTATGGATGTAAGAAAAATATACATACGTATTCGTATATTTTTCTTACATCTACACTATTTTTTCTGTTAATTTGTGTAGCAGTCGTGTTTTAATTACTACATCTATCAGCTTATAAATAAAAACAGGATAGTATGTAAAAAAATGTTTATATATAATTCAATATAGTCATATCCTATTTATTCAACTCCACTCATATAGTCTTCCGAATCAGAACTGCTTTCTGTCGTGCCTGTCGTTTCCGATTCACTTTCGTCTGCCGTATTTATGACAAATAACTCGTCAGTTATTTGATCTTTATTCCAATATATTCCTCTCCAAGCCGTTCAACATGATTGACTTCCTTTCGCCAGTCATCTGGAGTTATTGACACCAACGCCTCCAACGTCAGAGCTTCAATGCGACTTTCTAACTGCTCCACACTTTTCTAACACCCTCATCTTTACCAGGTTCCAGATGTACTCAATGGGGTTAAGGTCGCAGTTGTAGAGTGGTAATCTAACGACCTCGTGGCCATTGCCAGCTAATCAGTTACCAGTTTTATAACTTTTCGGCGGTTTGTGCCGTTTAATTAATAAATACAGTTCAGGTTTTGTACTGTCGTTGGGAAAGTCGATGTTGTGAGCTTGTAGCCACTCAACCATGAACAATGTTTTTATTGTTCATGCTTGGTGGCCTATTCTCTTCCCTGCTGTGATAAGGGGCGTTGTCCATCACAATTATGAAGTTGCGTGGTATGTTGGGTACTAATTTTTCTGTAAGCCACTTGGTGAAATTCTCAGCATTCATTTGTTCATAGTAATCCCCCGTTTTGGTGTCTGCTTCAGACATTATAAGGGCATTGTCAACAAAGCCGCTTTTACTTCCCGCGTGAACCATTATCAATCGGTGGCCGGGGCTGTCGTTCCGTATCAGTCCGACACGCTGTTAATCAAAATCCGTCGAAATATTCCTTCATTTGTCTTTTTGCTTTAGTAGGGTTTTTCATTTTGCTGCCACTGGCTGTTGCTGACCCATGCTCTCGTCGTAATTTCGTCACAGTATCTTTTGCAACGCCTGTGGCACATGCCACACACTCCGTAACTTTGGTAGAATTTTGCAAAATATGTTTAATAACTATTAGCAGTTGCTTCGGTATTAAAATGTCCTTAGTAGTGTCCGAAGCACATTTTAAAGCACGGTTTATACTTTCAAGAACTAACTACTCTAAGTTAGTTTCTCTTTTACAAAATAATTGTTCACTTTAATTATAATTTCACGAGCACGACTGTTAATTAATTTCTTACGCATTTTAAAGAGTAACAGCTAACAAAACTAAACAACAAAACTCAAGAACAACAATAAAACAGAATAACGAAAACAAAAACCTAACAAATATTAGATGCGCGTAAGTACGTAAGCGCGGACTAAACTTGCTAACGGTACCGACGGTGCGAGTTTGACTACGTCACCAAGATGGCCGCCAATCGCAATATCATCGTGCGGGGCTTATATTTAAACTGGTCTGTGCACCCGACCCTCCGCCTATGCACACAGACATAGGGTCTGTCGTGTTGCGGGCCATGTACACCGTCTTCGCCACATACAGTTTAAGCATTGATCATCACTCAAGTGTGGTCGGGACCACGCTTGAGCATAGATTACCTTATTATATTGTCATTGTCATGTCATTTTTGATTTTTGTTCTATCTTTTTCTAGCTGCATTGTAGAATTCAAATATTGTTTTTCTTAATAATATTTGAATCAAAATGGATGTATTTGAAGAAATAGACCATTATGATAATTTATTTAACGATAATTTTAGTAGATTAAACTTAGTTCCTCTAAGATATTTGCGCGATATACAGGGCCCATATAATTGCGAATCCTTTAAAAAGAGGTACAGATATTCTCAAGATGTGGTAAAGTAAGTAAAGTAAGTAAAGTATTTATTTCTTTGCAAACATGGGTATAGCACACAGGTGATTTTTTTTCAATTAGTTCTCCATATTTTACCGTCACATGGGCATGCAAATGTTCATAATTCAAAATTTAAGAGAGAAATAACAAAAACAAAAAATAAAAAAATAAATAAATCAAAAACAGGGTTACAATAACTATGTAAGAAAGTGGAAACAGTACGTCAATCAAACAAGTGAATCATCATTAAGAAAATTATATTATTAAATTTTTGATTGAGTTATGCCTAAATTGTATTTATAGTAACAGGCTGTGTGAGCACACTTTTGTTCATATAAATGTGTGATTGTGCTGTTCTGGATCAACACACAACCGCTATATCCTAATTATTTGGGTTCTTAAAATGCATTTTATTAAATCTTATCTTGTGAATGAAAAGATCTATTAATTGGATATAGGATTAATAAGGGATGCTCAAACAGGAGGCTTAGGAGGTTTGAAGCGAATAAGTTCATGACAAATAGTGCTTATTAATGTGTTATCCCATGGGAAAACTTAGGACAGCAGCTCCAAGGCCCAGAACGAAAGAAAAGCCATATTATGGCAGCCACACAAATAACGGGGGAGAACTGCTCAGGATCGAGCTTGTTGGCGTGCCATGAAAGAGGCCTATGTCCAGCAGTGGACGAGTAAAGGCTGATGATGATGATGACACAAATAACAAGAGTCATTTTGTAGAAACGATTTATTGTGATGTGTAATAACGCTACATATTTGTTATAAATTCTTTATTTTAAGTTTTCCAATTATATCTCATGCCACTCCCATTCCACATCTTTACACATGTAGCTTGAGCTCCTCCGTCACCATACTCCCCGTCCTTGCATCAGGTTAAATGGTAGGTGATGGGTGACTTTCATATGAGCATTCAAACTTGGACCTGTAAACAAACAAATACCATATAGTTAATAAAATACACTATAACCCAATTGCAAGGGCAGAAATAAGTAATATAAAATAGACAAGAACATACATATACATACATTTCTAAAATATGAAATTAATGTTAACAAGCATTAAGGGAATGAATGTACATATTGTATATCTTGTATTGGCTACTGTTTTCAACATTCATTTGGTTAGTTTAATTAAATTAGTAAGTAGAGGTGTATATTCAGAGATAAATACCTTTCCTTTTTTACTCCAATTATGGAGCTTATTGTTTTCATATTCATTGCTCCTTTAGGGGTCTTTTTTCTGTCTTCTCCGTTTCCATTAGAGTTACTGCGATTCATATGTAATAGACACTGTTTGATCCTGTAGAATACATTGTCTAACATGGAATTCGAATTGGATGGCGTGCAACATAAGAGGCCTATATCCAGCAGCGAACTACTTTACCGTGATGATGATGACGAGTACATAGCAAATACAGAGAAACAAACTGAAAATTATTTATCAAGTTTCTAAAAATTGTTTACACTTTTATCGAAAGTTGATTACATAAAACTGTCAAAGTCACGAGTGTCACGACCATTGGTCACGACCCACACCCATATTATTATATTCTTGGGCACGAACGACAGTTAAAACATTTATGGAATGAAATAATACAAAAAAAAAAAACCGGCCAAATGCGAGTCGGACTCGCACACCGAGGGTTCCGCAGTACAAACGTAGCGGTTTACAATTTATGACGTACTAGCTTTCCGCCAGCGGCTTCGCCCGCGTGGAGTTCGGTTATATCGCGCTGTTTAAATTCCCCTTGGGAACATCAAATTTTTCCGGGATAAAAGGTAGCCTATGTTCTTTCTCAGGGTCTAAAGATTGTCTGTGCCAAACTTTATCAAAATCGTTTGAGAGGTTTAGGCGGGAAAGCGTAACAGACAGACAGAGTTTTTTTCGCATTTATAATACTAGCATTGATTTAGAATTTTTCACAGTTTAGAGGCAATTAGATTTAAGAAGTGTTTGATATGAATTTCAACTTTAATATCTCTACGCGTTCATGTGAAAAAGGGTAGGTAGTAAGTTTATAATTATTAAAAAAATATTTCATGTCATGTAAGCAAAAATAATATTTTAATATTTTATGTAACTTCAAATTTATCATTTTCACAATTTTTCCTTTATCTGTCTGTACTATAATATAACGTTGCTTCGTGCCGAATTTCAAGATTTTGAGTTCACGGGAAGTACCTTGTAGGCAAAGAGATTTAAGATATATAGAGAGGGCATGTGTCAAAACGGCATAGAAAAACTGTGATCCCATGGCTCAGTTCCGCCATCTAGTACAATATAGCAAAATTAGATCGACAATTGGAGACATCAAATAGTAAAAATGAAATAAGTTTATATAAAATATATTCAGCTATTGCCCGGTAGGTGGCCAGTGTGGTCTATGTTGCCACATCCGATTTAATACCCTAGTATAGTTCAAATCGGGTAAATAAATATTGAAAAGTAAACAAATTAAGTGAAACTTGTCTTGTACAAACAAAAACTGTTTTAGAATTTTATTCGCTACTATTCATTTACCGTGACACCGTCTATTGGCATTTTAGATGTTTTATGCTTACGAATTATTTTAACGCTCAGTTTATTGCGATTTTTGAGTGTAAGAGACCTTTTTGACCATAAAGCGCATTTTGTTTTGAAATTTTCGTTTGCATTTCGTTTTTAGCAAAATTATTCTTTTTACACGTTTGTTTGCAAATATTTTTAAATGGCAATGCAAATAACTGTGGTAGGGTTTGTATCATTTCGATGTAAAGTTATCGATAATATTCAAAGAAGTTACTACGACGATGTTTTGTCGCATTATGATAGCTTGAAACAAAAAATTAGGAAGCAGAATAATTATGGGTAATTTTAAGTTTACAAGTTTCTTATTTACATAATTATTTTAATATAATAGGCGTTAAAGTTTAAAATTGCCGATTAGTACTGAAAATCTAAATAATTGCTTATTTTTTAATTTTTAAATAATTCATTTATAATCAATATATAGGAAGGTCGTTTATGCCTTTGTGATAGAACTCTGAGGATCTAGACTGCACAAACTGTGTGAAAGCAGAACTGCCTCCTGGGAAGAAAACTTCTTGTCACGTAGATAATTGCCAAGTGTCACCTGGCCACTTTGGATTCAGTGGAGAGACGTGCAAAGAGGCTGATTGGTGACCCTGATCTAACTCGAGTTGGTCTCCAAAGCCTAGAGCACAGGCGTAGAGTAGCCAGCCTTTCGGTGTTCTATAGGATGCATTTCGGGGAGTGTGCGAGGGAATTGCATGATTTAATTCCCCCATCTCCGTTCCACCAGCGGACGACCCGTCGTACGGCTGGTTTCCACCCTTACGTTGTTAACACCACTACGATCCGGACGAAGCGTTTCGCCTCCTCCTTTATACCGCGTACATCGAAGGACTGGAACAATTTGCCAGCGGCGGTGTTTCCGTCGGACTACAATTTGAGTGTCTTCAAGGCTAGAGTGAATAGGATCTTAATAAACTAGTGCGCTTTACCATCAACGATTGCGTCACTGCTTAACATCAGGCAGGATTGCAGTCAAGCGCTGGCTTATAATATGTAAAAAAAAAAAAAAATGTCCAAATCACGACAAAAATGGTAGTCTGCTGGAGCAAGACCTTTACCAGATACGTACGCCATTATCTTTAAAAACGGCAAAAAAGTCACGGTTATTGTATGGGAGCCCGCCTTCAGTATTTATTTTATTTTAACTATTTATTTGTAATTTGAATATATAACCAAATATTCTGTGAACATTTTAAGCGTCTATCTGTTTCCGTTATTAATATGGAGCAAAAAACGGCAAAAATTCACGTTTTTTGTATGGGAGCCCCCTTAAATATTTTATTATTTTTATTCTTAGTAATTGTTGTTATAGCGGCAACAGAAATACTAACACAATCTCTGGAAATTACAACTGTCTCGCTATTACGGTTTATGAGATACAGCCTGATGACAGACGGACAGACGAACAGAGAAGTCTCATGAATAGGGTTCGTTTTACCTTTTAGGTACGGAATCCTCAAAATCACAAACTAGTTCGCAATCATTGTACTACATATACGTACCTACGCCTACCTACATATTTTATGAATATATTTCATTATAAATAAGTTATGTAATCTATGTACTTATCCACTTAACCGTAAATTTTATTCCAATTTTTACGGTTAAGTAGAAAAGTACTGAAATTAATAACTTACTATTTCATTTCTAATACAAGATACCGATTCTTTCTTTTTTTTTTTTAAATTTTATCGACAAGTCTTTCCAAAGTAGATAACTTCTCTTTTAAAATGCATTGAGCATAATTTCGACGAATGAGACGGAAGCCAATTTTCTTCTCTGCGGTCTATCTGGACAAATCGTATCCACTTTTTCCCTACAACATTATTTTTATTCGGAAACCAAAAATAACAAAAACCTAGATAAATGAATAGTAATTGTTCATTCAATTTTGTTTATTAATATGATATGATTATGTTTAAATAGAGTTAATAATAAATAAACTTGAAATATAGTAATATTTTAAGTTTATTTAGCTATATTTTAAATGTCAATAAAATACAACAAAATGTATTCATCTTAATAAGTATTATCGATAACTAAATCGATAAACAACATTACTACATCTCTACAAGAAAATAGTAAAACTACTCAACAATAGAGGGCGCTTATTACAATAATGGAAAATTTTCTAGAACTATTTAAGATTTTTTTTAAATTTGAATTGCAGACGAAATATAAATAATTCATAGAAAAACATTCCGAAGTTAGGTCCAGTCGTTTTACTATAACGAGATGTACAGTAACACAAAGCGCAACATGGCATATTTCCTTAGAAAATGTTTATTCTTGGTGGACACAAATTACGTCCTGACGCGCAGACTAGACTGAGCGCCTTTTAACCAAGTCGATAAAAGTATTGGCTTACGATTTTGTTCGTGATGTCCTATCTATTGTAAATATAATTTTAATGTCTTTGCTTGTAGGTTTTGACACAATAGACAGAGAACAGTAAAACATCTTCATATAAACGAGCGGCTCTCGGTTTGAATGTATGCGTGCGCGCCGAGCGCCGTGTCGGTACGCGATTTCACGCACACGCTGGCATAATATAGGATGGTATAGGATGGTGGCAATACGAGCTGTGCCGCGTGACTGTGAGCACGCGCGTAAATTACATGACCGCTCGCGTTCGTCAATTCTCGCCGGCTACTTACCATAATATTAATTATTACGAGTATCATGACTTCAAAAGGGGGAAAAAAATATTGTAGTGTTTTCGGGTGCCTCAATAATGATTTCGCAAATCCGGACTTATCATTCTTCATACTTCCTACTGAACCAGAAATGTAAGTACAACTTAAATCTTATTAGAAAATGTGATATATGTATTGTTTGTTTCACAGTTTATTTGCTTTATTAAGAGCGTACCCGTGTCGCATTTTTCCATATAATTGTATTCCCAGATTTACTTCCTGACTACTATGTTTAAAGTTAAGTTTATTTTAAGAAGCCCAGTTTTACTATAAAACAGAGGATTGAGTACGAAATATCGTTTAAGTAAACGTATTTGTCGAGTATAGTGTAATAAGGACAATTTCACAATAATCAATATTGCAAATTACTATTTTTTTTTTCTATTGTCTTATGTGTTGTTTGATCCAAATATGGCGTCTTAATCATAATATTAAGTTAATAAAATTATAGTAAAATGTGACCGACTAACGCTTAGGGTTGCGTAGAATTTTATTTATAACATTATAACCTTTAATCCCTCCGACGGCGCCTTTGTTGCATTTGAGCTAGCTGTTGCTATCCGATTATATAAACAAACATTACACAGTACCCATATAAACAATCATTATAATTGTACCTCAGAAACTAATGAGGCTAAAAAGGTTTTGTGGTTTTATTAAAGTAAGGTATCATTTGTTAAATATTCGCTACACATACATAATCTTAGCTTTACAAATGTCTACTTTTTCATAAGAACTACATATTTATTGTTTACGTTCTCATGTTTTATATCATTTAAGCATTAGTTATTAGCTTGTGAATATTATTGTGTTAGTGTTACATTTAAGTACTCATCACTTACATCTTCTCTGATAAGAACCAGTTAAATCGATTTCCCATATCACACATCACTTAAAATTTATCATTATTTACGAGCTTTAGAATATAATTTAGTGTTACACTTAAGTAGTCTCAAAAATTTTGTCGGTATCAAATTTGTAACTTAATATAATAAATGTTATGTGAATAAAGGCTTTTTATTTTTACTAAATTTATAAATTGGTAAAATATTCAATCATAATATGCTTTTTATTCTATAAATTTAGATCAAAGTGACAACCCTAGGGTTCAACGCAAGAGTAGGCAAATAACTCTGCGGGCGGCCTTAGATAATCTACTGTTCTCTGTCTACTGTGGTTTTGATTCCCTAGCGTGTGACGGAAATTCGTCTAAGGTGTCGGTATAAACTGCTGTATCTTTTGATCGCTTTAACGTAGAAGTTTGATTTTTTCACTGCTTAAAGGGACAATAGACCTAGGTATTTGGTATAAATTTCAATTTGATACCTTTATTAGTTCGTGAGAAATAAGGTAGTAAGTTTCGTTTTATTAAAATATGTTTATTATATTATATAACTAAAAAAATGTGATTTTCGCAATTTTTCCTATATTTGCATTATATGACAATCCTTAATGCCAAATTTCAAGATTCTGAGTTTACGGGAAGTATCCTGTAGGTTTTGATTCCTTTGCGAGTGCCGAAAATTTGTTGAAAATATCGACATATCGGCTGTATCTTTTGATTGGCTTGGCTTAGAAGTTTGATATTTTCACAGCTTAAAGGGACAATAGAATTAGGTATTTGGTATAAATTTCAATTTGATAACTTTATTCGTTCGTGAGAAATAAGGTAGTAAGTTCCATTTTATTAAAATATGTTTATTATATTATATAACTAAAAAAATGAGATTTTCGCAATTTTTCCTATATTTGCATTATATGACAATGCTTCATGCCAATTTCAAGATTCTGAGTTTACGGGAAGTATCCTGTAGGTTTTGATTCCTTTGCGAGTGTCGAAAATTTGTTGAAAATATCGACATAATCGGCTGTATCTTTTGATTGGCTTGGCTTAGAAGTTTGATATTTTCACAGCTTAAAGGGACAATAGACCCCAGTATTTCATGTGAATTTCAGCTTGATACGTCCACGCGTTCTTGAGATAAAGGGTCTTGACAGACAGACAGACAGACAGACAGACGGACAACAAAGTGATCCTATAAGGGTTCCGTTTTTTCCTTTAGAGGTACGGAACCCTAAAAAAGATTTCTAATAGGTTTAACTTCAATAAATGTGGGATTTTACTATTCAGGGTTAACAAAACAACTTTCATTTTATTAATTTTTGGGTTCTTATGGTACAATTAAATATTTCTTATTATGTAAATTAAATAAATCGTAAACGAAAACAGACTGATGCATAGACAAAACACATCTCTGCTTGAGGCTCGAACTGAGTGTCGATTTGCTGAGTATAGATTGATTACCGTTCTGGAATAAGAACTATGCTCAAGCACTGATTCTATACTTAAGCAATGATCAAGTGATTGGAATTTAAACTGTACTTGAGTAACGTTCTGTAATACGGACCTAAAAGCCTTTCTTCTAAACTAGTTGCGCCGCACAGTTTATTTTGCATTTGCATGATTTAAGTTTTTAAGTTAAGATCCCGTGGTGATATATGTAGGGATAGATATTATCCTGTATTGTATTAATCTTCATTATAAATTGTCTTTTTTTTAATAATCATAAACTAGCGCTAGACCGCAATCCCGCCTGATGGTAAGGAGTGATGCAATCGTTGATGGTAAAGCGCACTAGTTTATTAAGCCTATTCAATTAAGAAACTTAGGAATAGGAAGGATGACGGCAGTGGAGCGACGTGATGCAATGTTAAACCCAAGACCAACACGACCAAACGATGCTGCGCTAGAGGGAGATTGATCTGGAGACTCTCCACGACCAAACTCCCGACACAACATTTGGCGCATCGTACCCGCCACACAACGCAACACAACTGCTCAGACCCGTCCTCCGTACGGCTTCACCAGAGATCATGCCGGAACACGACGAATCGCTTGGCGGCAAGACTTTGTCTGGTGGGTGGTAAGTTCTGCCGGCCATATTTTACCAAAATACAGTGTTCAGTAATACATATTTGCGTGAAGTAGCTGAAAACTTCCATCATCCACTCTCACAAATATTTCCGTTAATATTAGTAGGCTTAAATTAATAACACCTAAGTTCTTTCTTTCTTTCTTTTTTGGCTTCGCACGGTTTGTGCATTTAGCCAATGTCACGTAATGAATTATTCATGTCGAAAAAGACGGCTACGTGAACCGTCTACGAGGGAGGTTTGAGGCAAAGTCATGATAAGGCCACTATGCTGTGATATCTTTATGAATTATTTACTGAATGCACTTTTTACTACATAAATCACGCACTTTTATTTAGTAAACAGCACTATAAATAATTTAAAAAGTCCAATGAAAAATGAGTGTGACACTTAGCTTAACTTTCCCGCCAAAACTCCACCTTCTTAGGAGGATTTATAAATTTAATATTTCAAATTTCATATTGCCATTAAAAAAAAAAACAAAGAGTTGTAAAAAAAGTTTTTATTGTTATATAGGCGTTACAATTTGGTACATAATCATAATTTTACAGTAAATGTTGTCTGTGTCTTTTATTTTTAAATCTAGAATAATAATTGTAGTAGTTCTGCATTTTGTTATAGTATTGGCTATGGTTTTAATTTTTGTTTGCATTTGTTTTAATATCTATCAATACTCGTAATATGCAGTCTGTAACTCTATATTTCTGAGCAAAAATATCCGAAATAATCGTAAAAATCTTTGGTGTAGCGTCTATGCCATAGTTTAGCATTTGCTAATGTCAGGCAAAGTCTTTCCCTTGCAGTGGTTCTTCCATCCGTACCAAGCCTCGAACTTATGGCGTTTGTAGACCTTCTTGGCACAAGTCGAAGCCAAAGTAATGTCGTCTAACATCATTTCTGCAAAGAAAAAGAATGTTGTTAATAAATGCTTTTTGTAGTAATTCAGTCTGTTGCATTTTAAGGGTCTATGAAACTCGTTTATGTAGGTATGCTGTTTTCCGATTGCAAGTAGACAGCGCTCGTAATTTTTACTCCATAAAAGAAAAAAAAAACCGTATTTAGGGCTGAAAACATTGATAAAATATTAAACTAAGGTTTTTCAATGGCTGAAAATGACTTATAGAATAGAATAGAATACTCTTTATTATGTACACCATATAGATTACAAAAACATAAATATAAAATTTTTACAAAGGGTGACACAATGGGCGGTCTTATCGCTAAGAGCGATCTTTTACAGACAACCTTTGGATGGAATAGTAAGGGGAAGGAGAGAGAAATAATGTAGGTAGTCTACAGTGTACTATTGACACAAAAAATTCAAAAAATTGTGACTTATTGTACACAAAAAATTCTTTATTACAGAAACTTGCAACTTTCACTATAAATCTTACTGAGGTACGGACGACAGCAGGTCAAGCTACCCGAAACTGTCAAATATTCCCAGTCAACCTTGAGCTTTAAGGCTTTAAAGTTGAAAGTTGAAAATCTAATAAAGAAATCTGACAGAGTAGCGTGATGTGCTATCATCTGTACATAGGGACATCTTTTGGGTAAAAGCTACCAGTGCTACGAGGTCCCAGTCTTCAAAGACACTGCTAAATTTAAAGCTGATATTCGTTAAGTGGAAATATCATAATTTGGAAACGAATATTTTAATAGAATTTAGGGTCAAGGCAAAACTGGCGTAGCAAAAATTCCTCTGTCATTAGAAGAAGAAGAAGTAGAAGAAAAGTTCTTATGGACCTTGAAATAAGGTTGAAAATATAAATATAGGCAGATTTATAGAGCTGTAAAGAATAGAGAAGGGTACTCACGAGCACAAGTCACGTTACAGTCTTTTCCGGGAGTGCTAGTCTTACTACACCAGTACTTGTCGTTGATCTGGAACAGTCCGTAGTCTCTGGAACCGTTCTTGTTCACTGTGCCCATCTTATCCGTGCGCCTGCCGCTCTCGTTATCAATTAAGCATACCCCTGTGAAAAATTATTGAGTTTAGAAGCTTGAAATATTATATTTTTAACGGTAGCCGCCTGATGCGGCCGCCAGCGCGGTAATTGCGTAATGGAGTGTCAGTAGCAATGGGTTCCATTTTGACAGTTCCAGAACATACATTGCGTTATTTACGTTGTTGGATAGACACATTTTTCGACTTTTTTGTTTTTTAATAATTATAAACTAGTGCTTGACTGCAATCCCGCCTGATGGTAAGCAGTGATGCAATCGTTCCCGCCACACAACGCAACACAACTGCTCAAACCCGTCCTCCGTACGGCTTCACCAGACATCATGCCAAAACACGACGAATAATCAATGAAGCAATGGCTTTCAAAATATTTAGATGGAGATTGATACATGATAACGTGTTAAGTACGCAATT
Source organism: Sesamia nonagrioides (assembly GCA_017933935.1). NCBI lineage: Eukaryota > Metazoa > Arthropoda > Insecta > Lepidoptera > Noctuidae > Sesamia > Sesamia nonagrioides. The sequence continues at coordinate 300,612 of JADWQK010000085.1, forward strand.
AGGGTGCTGAAATCCGTTAGGAAAGATTAGTAGAAGTTTACTGTTGGACATTAACGGCTAGAAAAAAAAACAGTAGTCTTGGCAGTGCTTTTTAGATCTCTGGCAGTAGGAAACTGGAAAGAATGACAATAGGGTATTTGACTAAAAAAAAAACGAATTAGTCCGTCAGTCAGATTTTCAAAAAATACTAGACACGTATATTTTGTTTTATCAAATCAATAAAAATTGACAAATATAAAAGGCATCAAAGATCAGGAGTGGTGGCTGGTGACGTCACTGGCCGCTAAAAAGTGTAGCGTCATAGAATAAAGAGGGGAAGTAGGTTATCTGCGACCCAATCCGCGATTTAATTGCCTACTGTCTTAGGGTTGACAACTGTCCGCGCTTCGTAGGTTACGGTTGTCGCCCAAACCGCTAACAAATATTTATAGACTAAGAGCTTATGTTTAAATTATTTGCTTAGTATTTAGTTTACATATACTAGTCAGTTTTTTTTTTGTAATTTTTATTTTTAGTTTTGTACACATAAAGAACCATATTTATTTTTATTTTTAATTAATACAAATATAAATAATACAAACATAACATATATTGAATCACACATTTAATACAAAATTACAAATTAGCTACAGAAAAATACCTACTTTCTTCGGTTTCGACTACTACGAAACGCGTTGTTATTAAACTTTAATGTGTAATATATCCGTATCCTTGTAAATAACTTTTAGAAATATAATTTGAAAAATATAAGTCTTTTATTTGTTCATAAATAGACATACCAACTTATCAGTTTATGTGATCATTTTTTAAAAGCTAATGTGCCGAAAAGCCGTGACGCGCGAACCTCGTTCCGTGCTAGCCGCGACTAGCGCAGTCATAGCACAATAGACAGAGAACAGTAAAACATCTTCATATAAACGAGCCGCTCTCGGTTTGAATGTATGCGTGCGCGCCGAGCGCCGTGTCGGTACGCGATTTCACGCACACGCTGGCATAATATAGGATGGTAGAGGATGGCGGCAATACGGGCTGTGCCGCGTGACTGAGAGCACGCGCGTAAATTACATGACCGCTCGCGTTCGTCAATTCTCGCCGGCCACTTACCATAATATTAATTATTACGAGTATCATGACTTCAAAACGGGGAAAAACATATTGTAGTGTTTTCGGGTGCCTCAATAATGATTTCGCAAATCCGGACTTATCATTCTTCAAACTTCCTACTGAACCAGAAATGTAAGTACAACTTAAATCTTATTAGAAAATGTGATATATGTATTGTTTGTTTCACAGTTTATTTGCTTTATTAAGAGCGTACCCGAGTCGCATTTTTACATATAATTGTATTCCCAGATTTACTTCCTGACTACTATGTTTAAAGTTAAGTTTATTTTAAGAAGCCCAGTTTTACTATAAAACAGAGGATTGAGTACGAAACATCGTTTAAGTAAAAGTATTTGTCGAGTATAGTGTAATAAGGACAATTTCACAATAATCAATATTGCAAATTACTATTTTTTTTTCTATTGTCTTATGTGTTGTTTGATTCAAATATGGCGTCTTAATCATAATATTAAGTTAATAAAATTATAGTAAAATGTGACCGACTGACGCTTAGGGTTGCGTAGAATTTTATTTATAACATTGTAACCTTTAATCCCTCCGACGCGTGCGTCCACAACAGCAACGCGAGGTGCACGTAGACTCTTAATGTCGACCTCCGTGGCGCAGCGGTCAACACGCCTGTCTGCGACGCGGAGGCCCCGGGTTCGATCCCCGGCCAGGTCATGATGGAAAACAATCTTTTACTGATTTGCCTGGGACTTGGATGTTTATCTATATATAGTGTTAGTGTTACATTAAAGTACTCATCACCTATAATGTTCTCTGATAAGAACCAGTTATATCGATTTCTCATATCGCACATCACTTAAAATTTATCATCATTTACGAGCTTTCGAATATAATTTAGTGTTACACTTAAGTAGTCTTCACTCTTCATTTTAGACCTGTTGTTGTACCGTTCCTGATAGAATTACTTATCGACAAGTTTCTCACGGCTCACCTTACTACACTAATCATTATTTACGACCATAACTTATAAGCTGTTAAATATTATTTAGTAGTTAAAAGTTTTTGTTGTAGAGTAAGCGATAAGAGCTCCCTTGTAAAAATTAGTTTAAATACCTAGTTAAGACCCTTTTGTATCAGTTCAGTCGATTACAAGAGTTCATATCGAAACATAGAACCGTATTTTAACACTAGTAGTGATAAATATTTTTTTACATATTCGCGAAAATACGTATGGAACTCTCTATTTATTTCACTTGCCCAATTTGTTTAATTGTTTCAGACGCTTACAGTGGCTACGGTTAATTAATCGCCAAGACTTATCTAACAAGTCAAAACGTAAGGAATTAATATGTGAAATACATTTTAAGGCAGAAGACATTACAATAAACCCTCAACGAAAACGATTACAGAAGAATTGTTTACCGTGTTTACGTTTGCCTAAAAATGAAGAAGATAAAGGAACACAAATTGAAGAAACGTCAGTCACCACTTCAACACAAATTGATCTACCATCAGGCAGTGTTTCATGCCAAACAGAGAAGATCAGTACATCAAGCAACATGGAAGTCCAAACAGCTGCTTCGCTTACTGCTAATACTCCGCGCAAAAGAAAATTAAAATCTGATTTGTCTAGTCTAAAAAAAAGGTTAAAAGTAAATGAAACAGGACATACTTCGGGTGATTCGCAAAAAGACATTTTTTTTAAGCTATGTGACCGCTTTTTATCAGAAAAATTTGCCGATATTGTAAAAGCGCAAGTAGATCAAAAGTCAAGTTATAAAGGCAACAGATACACTCTGGCTTATAAAATGTTTTGCTTGAGTTTGTATTACGTAAGCCCACAAGCCTATCGTTTATTACAAGAAACTCTTTACATGCCATGTAAAACTACATTAAATAAACTGTACATTCCTATAACTACACAGGTCAATGAGGATTTAATGGCAGTTCTTAAATTAAAAGTAAACAGCATGTCTGACCAAGAGAAGCAATGTACTTTAGTAGTGGATGCAATGAGTCTTAAAACAAATCTCTTTTATAATATTAAGTACGACAAAATCATTGGTTTTCACGAAGTAGACGGCGTACAATCTCCACAACCGGCAAAACACGCTTTAGTTGTGTTAGTGAGGGGTATTTTCGTAAAATGGTCCCAACCGATAGGATTTGCATTGTTATCAGAAAGTAAAAGTGATGATAATATATCCAAATGGATCGACAAAATTATACTGAAACTCTTTGAAGTCGGGTTGAAAGTTAGAGTGTTTGTATCTGATCTTGGATCAGATTTATTAAATTCGGCTAAAAAAAGGGGAATATGCGTGGAAAAAACCTATTTCACTATTAATGATCATAAAATATATTACATTTTTGACGCACCTCACTTAATTAAATTAGTTCGTAATAATTTGATGAAATATGATGTTAATTTACAAAATGGCGGAGTTGCAAAGTATGAGTATATTTTAAAATTTTATGAGCAAGATAAAAACAAAACATTTAAACAGGCCTATAAGTTAACAAACAGCCATATTAACCCTACCAATTTTGACAAAATGAAAGTCAAATATGCGACTCAACTTTTGAGTAGGACTGTTGCAGTTAGCTTATTAACGTACATAGATTTTAAAATTATTGATGAATCTGCAAGACCAACAGTTGAATTCATAAAAAATATGAATGATTTATTTGACGCACTTAACTCTTCGACGCGTTATCATAGCTATGCTTACAAAAGTGCGTTTTGCGGAAATGACAATCAAATAGAATTTTTTAATAAAATATTAATACTTTTTCAAACATTAAAGTTATATAATCCAAAAAACGGTAGCGACGTTACGAAAACAGTCAAGTTTATTGAAGGTTTTCAAATAACTATCAAATCTATATTACAGTTGTTTGATGATCTTAAACAAGAAGAGTTTGAATATTTATTGACAAGACGCCTTAATCAAGATGTTATTGAAAATTTTTTTGGAAAAATTCGATCAAAAAACGGGATGGCTACAGAGCCAACCAGTAGGCAATTCATATCTGCATATAGAAAGATTTATTTTACAAATATTACAAAGCCTCCAATAGATGGTAATTGTTCTGAAGATATCACAGAATTTTTGATTAGTTTAAAAAATCACAAACATTTCGAAACAAGTGCCCCAGTAATCGACAAACATCTGACCAGTAGCAATCAAACACAAGAAAATGAAAATATTTTGTCAGAAATCTTACGTTCTGACTATATACAATATGAGCTACCGGAAAAAAATGCATTTTTTTATGTTTGTGGCGCTTTGTTAAAAAAATGTGTTGATTACCATAACTGCGAATTATTAAACAATTACGTCGATGTTAATCAACGAGCTTGCAATTTAAGTATAGAAGCTACATACAGCCATTACAGGAATTACGGCAAAGATCGAAATTTACTCATGATCCCACCTGATGATTTTGTCGATAATGTAGAAAGGATGGAGCAGGTGTTCTGCAAAGCGTTCGAAAAGGACCACATCAACATTAAAATTGGCCGGTCAATTTACGATCAACTGAATAATATAGAATTTAAGATGCCCTGTCCATGCTTTCCAAAAAGCTTTTTACAAAAATTGTACATAAGAATGAGAATTTACTTTACATTAAGAAATAATAATAAAGCGTTCCGGACGTGCAGAAACCGGAGAAAAATTTTCTCGGTATCAAATTTGTAATTTATTATAATAAATGATATGTGAATAAAGGCTGTTTTTCTTTACTAAATTTATAAATAGGTAAAATATTCAATCATAATATGCTTTTTATTCTATAAATTTAGATCAAAGTGCCCCGTGTGGTACCGGGCCTAGAATTGTACCAACCCATATCCTCCCGTGGGTGTCGTAAGAGGCGACTAAGGGAAATCACCAGGGAAGCGGGCAGCAGCGCTTCTCCTGTGTAATATCAAATCACTGCGATCCCCAACCCGCCTGCCAAGCGTGGGGATTATGGCAAACCCCCCCAATGATGCACATGATACAGCCCAGGCCCCTAGTCCCCGGCAGCTCCGCTATTCCAGTCTACGGTAGCGGACTCGGTTACGGCGGAGCAAGGGGTGCTAAGAATCTCCGGCAGAGGTCCGGCTACCATCACAAACGACGACCTTTGGCCCTGGCAACATTTAACACGCGCACACTACGGACCGATGAGAAGATTGTCGAACTGGAGGAAGAACTGAGCCGGTTGCGCTGGGACATTGTGGGGTTATCTGAAGTCCGAAGAGAGGGAGAGGACTCGATAATCCTGAAGTCTGGCAACCTGCTCTATTTCCGGGAAGGCGACCAGCTGTCCCAGGGTGGTGTCGGGTTTATTGTCCACAAGTCCCTCGTGAACAACGTGGTGAAAGTCGGGAGCCTTTCGACTCGGGTGGCGTACCTTGTACTGAGAATAACATAACGATATTCGTTAAAGGTTATACAGGTCTACGCCCCGACGTCTAAACACTCTGACGATGAGGTGGAGGCTATGTATGAGGACGTCAGTAGAGCCATACATTCCTCCAAAACCCACTACACCGTTGTCATGGGGGACTTTAACGCAAAACTGGGCATGCGAGAGGCGGACGAGACGAAAGTGGGGCAATTTGGAGTTGGAAATCGGAATCCCAGAGGTCAGATGCTAATGGATTTCATGGAAAGGGAAGGACTCTTTGCGATGAATTCTTTTTTCAGGAAACCATTGCACCGCAAGTGGACCTGGCTCAGCCCCGATGGTCAGACCAAAAACGAGATAGACTTCATAATGTCAACGAGAAGGCAAGTGTTCAACGATGTCTCCGTGATCCATGCGGTAAAAACCGGGAGTGATCACCGTATTGTTAGAGGCATCTTGAACCTCAACATTAGGCTCGAACGCTCTCGACTTATGAAGTCTACGCTCCGTCCAGCGTCAACACAACTCCAAAACCCCGAGAGCTTTCAGATCGAACTACAAAACCGCTTCGAATGCCTCGGTGAATGCGTAGATGTGGACGACTACAACAACAGGTTTGTGGAAACTCTCCAAACGGAAGGGTCTAAGTTCTACAAAACCCTCCGTTCAAAAAGACAGAAGAAGATCTCCGGTCCCACCCGCCGGCTAATGGAAGAAAGACGGGAGGTGATCTTAAAATCCCCTGATGACGCTTCGCGCATCAGATGCCTTAACAGACAGATCTCAAAGTCTCTGACTCGCGATATACGCCAATTTAATACAAATTGTATTAAAGAGGCTATCGAGCGGAACAAAGGCTCCAAAGTATTCGCACGAGAATTGTCTGTTGGACAGAGTCTACTTGCGAAGCTGAAGACTGGGGATGGTAGGATCGTCACTTCCAAGCCCGAGCTTTTGGGTGAGATCGAGAAATTCTACGGAGAGTTATACACATCAACACACGCACCTGTTGTAAGCCTGGCTAATGATCCTAGAGCCAGACTAACCCGACACTACACCGACGATATCCCGGACGTCAGCCTGTACGAGATTGGTATGGCCCTGAAACAGCTCAAGAACGATAAGGCGGCTGGAGATGATGGAATTACGACTGAGCTTCTGAAAGCGGGTGGCAAACCGGTTCTTAAAGCGCTTCAGAAGCTATTTAATTCCGTCATTCTTAAAGGCGAAACGCCTAAGGCGTGGCACAGGAGCGTGGTGGTTTTGTTTTTCAAAAAAGGTGACAATACCCTCCTGAAAAACTACAGACCGATATCCCTCCTGAGCCATGTCTACAAGCTGTTTTCTAGGGTCATCACGAATCGTCTCGCTCGCAGGTTTGACGACTTCCAGCCTCCCGAACAAGCAGGCTTCCGAAAAGGCTTTAGCACCATAGACCACATTCATACGCTGCGGCAAGTTATACAGAAGTCCGAGGAGTATAACAAACCACTATGCTTGGCGTTTGTGGACTATGAGAAGGCCTTCGATTCGATTGAGACTTGGGCGGTGCTACAGTCTCTCCAGCGGTGCCAAATTGACCATCGATACATTGAGGTGATAAAGTGTTTGTACAAAAACGCCACCATGTCAGTCCGTCTCCAGGATCAGGACTCGAAACCGATCCAACTGCAGCGTGGAGTGAGACAAGGAGATGTCATATCTCCTAAATTGTTCACTGCTGCGTTGGAAGATGTCTTCAAGCTCCTGGACTGGAAAGGACTTGGCATCAACATCAACGGCGAGTACATCACTAATCTCCGTTTCGCAGATGATATCGTGGTCATGGCTGAGACCCTGGAAGACTTGGGCAAAATGCTCAATGACCTCAGCAGAGCTTCCCAACAAGTGGGTCTAAAAATGAACATGGATAAGACGAAGATCATGTCGAACTCTCATGTCGCACCCACTCCAATTGTAGTTGGTTGCTCTGCACTCGAAGTTGTTGACGAGTATATATACCTGGGACAGAAAGTCCAACTAGGTAGGTCCAACTTCGAGAAAGAGGTGTCTCGGCGAATCCAGCTCGGTTGGGCAGCGTTCGGGAAGCTACGCTACATCTTCTCGTCGTCCAAGATACCACAGTGTCTCAAGACGAAAGTCTTTGACCAGTGTGTGTTGCCAGTGATGACTTACGGAACTGAAACGTGGTCGCTCACAATGGGCCTCATACGAAGGCTCAGAGTCACACAAAGGGCAATGGAAAGAGCTATGCTAGGAGTTTCTCTGCGTGATCGAATCAGAAATGAGGAGATCCGCAGAAGAACCAAAGTCACCGACATAGCTCTGCGAGTCGCTAAACTCAAGTGGCAGTGGGCAGGGCACATTGCTCGTAGAACCGATGGCCGATGGGGCAGCAAGGTTCTGGAGTGGCGGCCACGTACTGGAAGACGCAGCGTAGGGAGACCCCCAACAAGGTGGACCGATGACCTGGTGAAGGTCGCGGGAAGCCGATGGATGCGGGCAGCACAAGACCGGTCATCGTGGAAAGCCTTGGGGGAGGCCTTTGTCCAGCAGTGGACATCTATAGGCTGAGGAAAGGAAAAAAAAAAAAAAAAAAAAAGATCAAAGTGACAACCCTAGGGTTCAACGCAAGAGTAGGCAAATAACTCTGCGGGCGGCCTTAGATAATCTACTGTTCTCTACTGTGGTCATAGGCACTCTAATATTGTGTTTAGGTGTGCGTGCGGCGACGCATAGATACTATGGCGCACACATACAAGCCGCGCGCGGTCCGTTTGTATGAAGATAACGTACTTCCCTCTCTTTATTCTATGGTAGCGTGCAGTGACGTCACACGAGTTTTCAACGCGCTGTGTCGTCTTCATTTTTTGTTTATATGAATAAAGAAAAAATACGTGTCTAGTATTTTTTGGAAATCTGACTGACGGACTAACTAGTTTTTTTTAGTCAAATACCCTATTAGTCTTACGAAAAGGGTAACTATGAGACCCAAGTATTGGGTTGTGCTTGTGGATGTCAGATATGCAGTCACCACATTTATAATAGTAGCATGATTGTTACCGATTCGGCCACTTACGGTTAGACTGGAAGCTGAATCAATAAGGTTGGGAATGGCTAGGCGGATAATTAATACAAAATTGCATATTGATAAAGAAATATACCTACCTACAGAGCAAAAACAGTAATGGTAAAACTAGTTGCCTTGCCAACGGAAGCTGGAACTGGGTCCGATTCCCTTAATTGCTTTTCTAATTACATATAAATTCTCCAAATAGGCAGGTCATGTACATCACGTTTGTCTATGACAGTATTATGAAGTAACTTATCTACATACTTGGCAGCGTTAATCATTACGTAGGTCCGTACAAAATAAACATACAGAAGAGACAAAGAAAAAAAATTAAAAAAACCGGCCAAGTGCGAGTCGGACTCGCACACCGAGGTTTCCGCCGAAATTCGTCTAAGGTGTCGGTATAAACTGCTGTATCTTTTGATCGCGTTAACTGAGAAGTTTGATTTTGTCACTGCTTAAAGGGACAATAGACCTAAGAGTTTGGTATAAATTTCAATTTGATACCTTTATTCGTTCGTGAGAAATAAGGTAGTAAGTTTCATTTTATTAAAATATTTTGATTATATTATATAACTAAAAATATGTGATTTTCGCAATTTTTCTTATATTTGCATTATATGACAATGCTTCATGCCAAATTTCAAGAATCTGAGTTTACGGGAAGTATCCTGTAGGTTTTGATTCCTTTGCGAGTGTCGAAAATTTGTTGAAAATATCGACATAATCAGGTGTATCTTTTGATTGGCTTGGCTTAGAAGTTTGATATTTTCACAGCTTAAAGGGACAATAGACCTGAGTATTTCATGTGAATTTCAGCTTGATACGTCCACGCGTTCTTGAGATAAAAGGTCTTGACAGACAGACAGACAGACGGACAACAAAGTGATCCTATAAGGGTTCCGTTTTTTCCTTTTGAGGTACGGAACCCTAAAAATAGTTATAAGACGGTTGCTAACAAGGACTGGATGATAAAGGCGGTGGACATTGGGTTATGCAGCCTGGGAAAGGCCTATGTGCTTGAGATTAAGTCTTGAGACAAATAGATTGATTTCGTTGTATGAAATACAAAATAGTACAGCACTTTAATTGCGGAATACACTGTTATGTACTATCAATATGAATCATTTTGAAGCATATTGCTAATCCATTGTTCCATATATTCGAAAAAGTCTCTTGAACAACGTAAATAACGCAATGAATGTTGTTGAAGTGTCAAAATCAAACTCATTGCTACTGGCAGTGGCTTACATAGTTATCCTGCCGATGCCAGCATACAAAACTGTCAAATCTCTTTAATTTTTCAACCATAACTCGAAGCAAACCTAGCCAGCTTCAATATTCTAACTTCAACAATACAATACCAATATTTGTTCTTATAAAAAATACATTTTTCAATTTTTATTTACATTAATAATGCTTTAAAATAGGTACAATAGGTTTATCCCTGTCCCCTAAACCAGGCTAGACCTGTTTCTTAGGGGGGTCACAATAAAAGTGAAAGAAAATGGAAAAAATTACTCACAATCCCTCATCTTATCTTCAGGGAACCCTTGCCTCCTCAATTCACGCACCAGGTCACATTGTGTCGCGAAGTGCTTCGCGTCACACAAGCAGATCGTCGCCAGCGCAACGAGAAATATCGTTAGCTTTTGCATGATTGCTTGTTCCACACGACTTATTCGCTCGAACACTGTACCATGTATGACATTAGGATTCTACAAGCTGTATTTATATTAGATCCAAGTGCGCTGACATGTGAGGACGTGTGTGTTAACTGGGAACAGGGGATTCCTCTTTATCTGAATAAAAACAGATAGGGTCACGACTCACGGGTGTTACTCGTTGCGAATCCACTTTGTTTAGGTAGGTAAATCCCAATGTTTGCAAGGATGTCGATGACAAGGAAAATAGTTTTTTTTTCATCCAAGGTTACTGGAGAATAAATAAATAATTCTCGTGTGGTTTTGTAACTGGTTAACTAATTTACGTGTTACATAAAAAATAGTCACAGTTTTATTGAAAGCAATAAGATGCCAATAATTTGCTAAATGTCCTGGTTGAAATTATTGCATTATTTTTAAGACAATAAAAAAACATAATATTTTTTTTATTAGATAATAATCCCATTATGCAATAAAAAAAATATTTTGTTTTTTGTTGAATAAAAAATAAACTAATTAGGTAGTCCGTCAGTCAGATTTCCAAAAAATACTAGCCACGTATTTCTTCTTTTTTCATATAAACAAAAAATGAAGACGACACAGTGCGTTGAAAACTCGTGTGACGTCACTGCACGCTACACTTTTTAGCGTGCAGTGACTTCACCAGCCACCACTTCTGATCTTTGATGCCTTTTATATTTGTAAATTTTTATTGATTTGATAAAACCAAATATAGGTATCCAATATTTTTCTATAATCTGAATGACGGGTTAAATATGTAGAATCATTTTTTTTTTACCCAGAATACATCCCTATTGTCTCTGGTCATTGACTTTCCTCACGCGCCTCAGCAGAGACCGGTCCTGTTTCTTTCAAGCTGCTATACCAATCGCGCCACATCGACCAGTCCCGCGTTTAACTCATCTAGTATTTCCAGAACCTACAACAGGTTCAGCAGCGTTAAATGCTTTCAATTGGCATGTCTCCTTCGGCGCTATCAACGTGGCAATATGTCCTAGCGAATGCGTACAGTATAAATCATCATCATCATTATCATCTCAGCGTTCATTCCAGTCGCATCCGAAGCTTTTCAAGCTTTGGAATCCGGGGTCCGCTTTACCAGTCCAACTGCTCATTTTGGCTAAACTTAGATATTTCCCGTGAAGCGACTGCCGTCTGACTTCCACAACCCGAAGGCTACTTTTCGTATGGCAACCGGGACCAACGGCTTAACGTGCTTTTCAAGGTACGACCAGACCAGTGCAAATATTCATATTCATGGATACAACTATTAGCACTGCGCGGGGTTCGAAACCGCGCCTCCTTGCGCAGCGGCCGCGTTCGCTACCGCTATGCCACGAAGGCTGTCAGTATAAATCATATTGAAGGATATTCCTTATCCATTGCTTCATAATATGTTCGTAATGTTTGTATATAAAGCAATTAATGTTGTCGATCAAATGAAAGTCATTGCCACTAAAGTGTGTACACAATTACTCCTCTGCTTTTTGTTATCGGAAAAAGAAGTATCATACAGTACTAATAGTCCATTCGTTCCCAAGTCTTATTCCTAGAAATAACTTTAGCCGGTTAATAACAACCTGCAAAGTAATTGCGTTATTGCGAAACACACTATGAGTAGCAATGGGTTTCGTTTTGACAGTTTAAGAACGGGTACATTGCCCGTAGGACCGATGCTCGATGGGTCCAACTAGGGTTGTAACGGAGCTTCGCCTCCGCTTCCGTTACTGCGGAAGTTCCGCAAGAAATCGTATCTTCGCTTCCGCCTCCGCCTCCGCACAATTTTTGCGGAGTTATAACGGAGGCTTATTTACGTATTTATAAAATAAAAAACGCACAAGCTGCGACGCTCGACAACCGTCCGGCCGCGTTTGAGTGCGAAATGGTCAAGAATCAACTAGTGCGAGGCGGGAATGTGGCAAACACAATTTGTTTCTCCTTAATTTTCATTACAAGAAGGTAATATTTTTTTATCAAGTAAACTACTATTAATGTACGTATTTAAAATAAAACATTTTGTTTTAATTATCCATAAATTTAAATTTTTTTCTATATGTACTTTCACCTCCGCCTCCGCCTCCGTTAACAAGCCTCCGTTACAACCCTAGGTCCAACGGGTTCTCAAGTGGCGACCACGCACTGGAAGACGCGGCGTGGATAGGCCCCCGACCAGGTGGACCAACGACCTGGTGAAGGTCGCGGGACACCGCTGGATGCGGGAGGCGCAGTACTGGTCATTGTGGAGATCCTTGCTGGCTGAAACGATGATGATGGTGAGTTCAACAATATTCATTGCGTTATTTACATTGTTGAGCAGATCCATTTCCGAACATAAAGAGCTATGCATTAGCAATTGGTTTCAAAATGATTGCAACTGATAGTAATAGGGTGTTATGCAATTAGGGTTCAGTTCGTCTTTTGAAAGGTAGCCTATTTATCTGTTCATCATTTCCACATTGTATTATTTATTACTCAAGAATATAACTAGGTGTTTATGTTAAAGTCACTAAACGATAAGCCTGCACTGATTAAAGGCAATTTATAAATATGGCAATAAAAGTATATGTAAATATTGCTTAATTTAATTATAGGTATAGGTACAGACCACAGCATAACAAACTACTACAATCTGTCAGATTTCTTTATTAGATTTTCAACTTTATCTCTAAAGTATTAAGGCTTAAGTTAAGATTGATTCGGAATACTTGACAGTTTCGGGTAGCTTGACCTGCTGGCATCCGTACGATAAGGTTTTTATTGTGGATCAGCAAAATACCTACTTAGCAGTACCTTTTAATTTATTTTTTCGGGGGCTAAACTTTAAAAGGCAACCGACTTCTGGAGAGCGAGTCAGGGATTTTACCTTACTAAAACCACGCGCACCATCCGCCCGTAGAGATGGTCCCGGTTACTCTTAAGACCGATTCCGGAACCGCCCTTTCGTGACACCTATTAGTAACATCCCTAGGTAGACTGTAAAGGGGCCTCCCCTAGGCCTCGCTGTGTAGGGCAGCACGACCCACTCCCTGGGTTCACTTGATGGGTGCACAGTTTCCCTACTATATTCGCCCACGACTCATTTACCAGTATCTATTTCTACAACATCTTCTTCTTCGACAAAGGCTTTCGACGCTGACCGGTCTTGTGCTGCCCGCATCCATCGGCTTCCCGCGACCTTCACCAGGTCTTCGGTCCACCTTGTTGGGGGCCTCTACAACATAAAACTACATAATATTTTGATTTTTTCCCTGATGGATCTAGTGACGATTGGTTTCTCATTTAGATCACTTTATAGCCTTTCTGTCCCGTGTGGTACCGGGCTTAGAATAGTACCAACCCATATCCGCCCGTGGGTGTCGAACGTTGATAGAACTCTCACCAGGGAAGCAGGCAGCAGCGCTTCTCCTGTGAAATATCAAATTACTGCGATCTCCAACCCGCCTGCCAAGAGTGGGGATCATGACTCATGACATGATAAAGCATAAGTTGAAATGACTGGAAGAGCTGTAGTAAACACACGACCAGTGGTTCACTTTAGCCTAGGATCTAAAGATCAGCAGTGTAATCGCGAAACACAATCTCAATAGCAATGAGTGTCATTTTGACAGTTCAACAACATTCATTGCGCTATTTAAGTTGTTGAGCAGACTGTATTTTCTAACATATGGAACAATGGATTAGCAATAAGCTTCTAAATGATTCCAATTGATAGCAATAAATAGTCAGTTTCGTAATTAGGGTGCCGGTTGTCACGGGGATACCTGTGGATTTGATAAACTAATTCCAAAATCCAATAATTTTAATGTCTTTGATTAAATCTAGGTTTAAACACAAAATAACAGTAATAGACGTGACAAAATAGGCGTGTAATTAATTTTCCTTATGGCAAATAATTAAAGCAACTGAAACTATTATTAAAATGTAAATATTATTGAAACGTTGTGGTTCTGTAATCGGTATTATTACTTAAGTTCATTAGCGGGTTATTTATTGGCATACCTAATGTTTTTGTTAAGATTCGTTTCAATTGTTCGATATGTTTTTGTTTCCAGGCACGCATGGCAACACATGAAGTCAACACAGGTAGTTGACCTTGCATTATGTGGATTTTTTATACAATCTGAAGTCAGCTTATACTGGTTATTATAGTTTGATGTGTAGCCATGCGTAACCTATTCTTATAAGTATACGACGTTATTTTTTGTTTACATGAAACCTGAATTTGTTCAATCATTTTTACAACATGTTATTTTTTCCCCAAACACATTTAGAAATTGTTGCAGTGTGGGTACCGAGTGGTTACGATAGATCATAGTAGGTACTTGCACGCGCAACAGCTGACGCCAGAGGTCAATGCACCGCGCTCGTCCGCCCGAGCGGAGCATTGACCATATTTTTGTTGGGACAACCAAGTAGAATAGCAAGCTCATAACTTTGTGGTTTTTCATGATATCTTTTTGAAATTTTATACATAGATTCTTTACTTAAAAATACTGGACACGTGTCAAAATAATCTATCTATACTGATATACAACGTGTAACAAAAAGGGTATATACATACCAAGGGCATGGCATCTTTAGATGATATCGGAAGGGTTACAACTCAAAATAAAATACTCAAAAAATACTCAAATCATAACAAACGTGGCAGCACACTACATACGTTAATAACTACTCGTTACCTGTCACGTTACTTGCCAAAATCCGATAAATGTCTTCAATATCTCTGTGCGACTAGTATGATAGTAGCCTTTACAGGCGGTGATTTCCTCATAACTTCCTAACATAAAGATATAGGATTAAAAAACCCTTCCAATATCGTTTGATATCATGTAAAGATGCCATGCCTTTGTTATGTATATACCCTTTATGTTACACGTTGTATAAAGTTGAAGAGTTTGTTTGTTTGAACGCGCTAATTCCAGGAACTACTGGTCCGATTTGAAAAATTATTTTTGTGTTGAATAGTTTTTTAGTCCAGGAAGGCTTTAAGCTATATAACATCACACTGCGACCAATATGAGCAGAGCATAACTAACTCCACGCGAAAGAAGTCGCTGGCGGCCGCTAGTGTTGTATAATTCGCTGTTGTTAGCAGAAGGCAAAAAGCCATAGGTATACAAATGATAAGCAGATCATCATCTGCCCAGCCTTTTTCCGACTACGTTTGGGTTGGCTTCTAGTCTATCCGAATGCAGCTTCCTATCTGACCTCCACTTTTTTTTAAATTCTATAAACTACGAGGGGCTGGAATGCGATCCCGCCTGGTAAGCAATGGTGCAAGCGTTGATGATAAAGTTCGCTAGTTTATTATGAGATTATTCACTCTAGCCTTGAAGACACTTAACCTTCGTATACTCGCGCGTTGGTCTCTCAGACCGACAAATCAATAATTCCATGTTTTCTCAAAAAAATATGTATAGTGAGACTTCGCGGTTTTTAGTAGCTTCTTAATTTGTTGTTTGGCACTGTTTAATGCGGCGTAGGCATTGGTGTCGAGTGGAAATGTGTCACTTGTTGGTGGTTATCGGTCTGTGAGACCGACGCGAGTATATGTGTTACTGTTTTATGTTACTTATTATAAATTTGAGAATATTACTCAATGAAATGTATTAATAAATTTTAGTATTATGTAATATTTATTGTATATAATGAGTAACATCATTTTAGAACAGTAATCCATCTAATTACAAAGTAAAATAACCACTATATTGAGCAACTTCCACCTGAATTCAAACGAGCTAGAGACTCCTTAAGAGGAAATCGAAGCTTTATTTGGTTTTCTTTTACTTGCTCGCGTTAGAAAAAATAGTCTTATGAATCCTAAGGATCTGTTTAGGACCGATGAAATGCAAAAAATATTTTTGTCTCGAGCATGCAGTGATTGTATGTTCTGATTGTAATATCAACGAGTCCATTAATGATTAATACATTTGCATACATTTATTTTATTCTTTTTACTTTCATTTATTATATTTCATTGATGTTCTATTGAGTTTACACAAAAAAAAGTTACATTTGTCATTTAACTTAAAGTACCGAAAAGTACGCAGTTTTTAAACGGATGATTTAAAAAATTGTTTCTACCAAATAAAGTTATAAAGTACTATTTTTTTTTTATTTTTTCATTCAATAAAGACTTCTAGTATAAAATAAAACACAATAATATTTCAAACATTTACGATTAGAATAATCCAGACGAGATAAAATTCGGTCTGGGACACCGTGCGCGAGTAGGTATATGTGTAACATTTTCGTGCGCTAGTATACGAAGGTTAAATTGTAGTCCGACGGAAACACCGCCGCTAGCAAATTGTTCTAGTTCCTCGATAGTATAAAAGACGAGGCGAAACGCAAAACTCGCCGTACGACCGGTCAATTATACCAGGGAATTAAATCATGCAATTCCCTCGTTAATCCTCTTTAATGTTTGCTAAATAAAGTCCTTAACTCATTACTTATTCAAAAATTGACGTCTTTGAATATAATAATGATAAATGATTTTATTTCTGTAATTAGTTTATTATTATTAATTATACAAACTATTTTACACGTCACTTATATTTTTAAAACTAAATAAGGTCGGCGTCTGATTAGTCAGAGCTGAGAGAACAAAAGGCAGAAACAGACAAGGCCAGAGTCAGTTTTTTGACGAGCAGACATAATTTTGTTCAGATCGTAGATTGGTGTCTCAAATGCGCTTTGGGAAAGAACCACACAGATTGAGTGGTGCTATTTTTAACGCACTATTAAGTCAATTACATAACCACTTATGTACGACCAATCGAGTTTAGAATTGGTTATAAGGAAACGTGATCTTCAAATGAATAATGTCTACATTTGAAGCGATCGGGGGCGCCCCTTGAACATTGGCCATGATAAAAAGTTTGGTCAAGTGCGAGGCGGTTTATTCGCACGAGTTGTGTAGTCATTATAATATAACTAGCTTTCCGCCCGCGGCTTCGCCCGCGTGGAATTCAGTTATATCGCGTTTTTTAGATTTCCCTTGGGAATAAAACTAATTAAATGACAATTGATCAGTTTTCGACCGGAGACGAAAAATGATTAAATTACTAAAATGGCTATTAAAAAGGGTTGATCGTAGAAGGCTGAAAATTTAGGATTGTATGTATTTTTGTATGTTGTATCATAAAAAAATAGAAACTAAAAATTTTGTCTAAAAAATAAATAATAAAAATTAGGGGTGGACTACCCCTAACATTTGGAAAAATTAGGGCTCACAAAATTTCATGAGAATCGGTCAAGCCGTTTCGGAGGAGTATGGGAACGAAAACTGTGACTCGAGAATTTTATATACTTATAAGATAAGATAATGATAAGGTTTTTATTTCATCAAAAAAGAACAGATTTTACATAGTTTATACATTACATAGTTTAAGTAGACTTAAGTAGAATCACTATGAAATACATGTCAAGAACTGCACCCTAATTGCGTAACACACAATTTTTTTTTTACTAATTATAATCTAGCGCTTGACTGCAATCCCGCCTGATGGTAAGCAGTGATGCAATCGTTGATGGTAAAGCGCGCTAGTTTATTAATCTCATTCACTAAAAAAACTTATTGAATAGAAAGGAAGACGGCAGTTGAGCGAAGTCAAAAGACGTCACTTTTAGGGGGTGAGGTTTCTCTGGAGCTCTACACTATTTGGTCTATTTGTAAGTAGATAATTATTAATTACTTATATACATAAGTAGAGCGAACTTAGTGATACCTACATATCTTTTTCAGCTGGCCCTGACACAGGTAAGTGAAGGAACACGGGTGGGTTTTAGTCAGTAAAAGGCTGACACGCCCTTCCGTTCCGCCCAGTTGATCCACAACAAAAAGAAAAGGGTGGAAACCGAACCCCTAATATTGAGAGAATAGTGAACAATAACACTGGTTATTTTTTTCGCAATTACGACGTTGGTCTCATGAGTTGAATTTAATGGAAAAATAAATTTAAATCCATCTTTCTAACATGACTTAGTATCATTTAGTAATGAATTGTAATAAAATAACTTCCTCGATGTGGAAGAAAGATCTGTAGTCCTAAAATACGAGGCTGCCCTAGTTTTTGGCTCCAGATCACTCTATTTATTTTTATCTTGTCTGTACCTTGTTTTGATTAATGTGGAAAATAAACTAATTTTTACTTTACGTTTAAGTAATGTCTTTTTTAAAATTATATACTAACTAGCTTTCCGCCCGCGGCTTCGCCCGCGTGGAGTTCGGTTATATCGCGATTTTTAGATTTCCCTCGGGAACATCAAATTTTTTCGGGATAAAAGGTATGCCTATGTTCTTTCTCAGGATCTAAAGATTGTCTGTGCCAAATTTCATCAAAATCGGTTGAGAGGTTTAGGCGGGAAAGCGTAACAGACAGACAGACAGACAGACAGAGTTACTTTCGCATTTATAATACTAGCTTTCCGCCCGCGGCTTCGCCCGCGTAAATTTCGGTTATATCGCGCTTTTTAGATTTCCCTCGGGAATATCAAATTTTTCCGGGATATCAGGTAGCCTATGTTTTTTCTCAGGGTCCAAAGATTGTCTGTGCCAAATTTCATCAAAATCGGTTGAGAGGTTTAGGCGGGAAAGCGTAACAGACAGACAGACAGACAGACAGACAGACAGACAGACAGAGTTACTTTCGCATTTATAATATTAGTATGGATTAGTATGGATAAACTAGCGCTTGACCGCAATCCTGCCTAATAGTAAGAAGTGTTGCAATCTTTGATGGTAAAGCGCGCTAGTTTATTAAGAGCCTATTCACTCTAGCCTTGAAGATATTCATATTGTACTCCGATGGAAACACCGCCGCTCGCAAATTGTTCCAGTCCCTCGATATACGCGGTATAAAGAGGAGGCGAAACGCTTCGCCGTTCGGTCGTCCGATGGTGGAACGGAGATGGGGAATTAAATTATGCATTTCCCTCGCACACCCACCAAAAGTCATATTTTAATTTACATTCATGTTATTAGACCTATATGGGTTCCGAACTTTGCACGCAGGTTAACACAAATACCTTAATATTTTAACCTGTGACTAAACTGCGGAACCCTAAAAAAGACAAAGAAAGCCAAACACAGCCTGTCTGTGTTGATTAGTCATACATAGCGTGATAATTTCGGATAATGTCATTCCAGTAACGTCTGTTAAGTGCGTCGTTGTCAATAACTGTTGAGTTTTCCTGCTTTGCGGTTATTGTTTAAATATGACTTGGTTTGTTTACTTAGATATGCGGTGCGGTGTCTTAAAGAGAGAAATAAAAATGTTTTTATATATTATCAGAAGTGGCTAACAAGTCTATGAATCACCAGGTCAACATTAAGAATTTAGCAGATTACAAACTTATAGCAAAATGACAATGGAATGGTGTTGGAATGACAAAATATAAAAAAAAAACTTTTTAAAAAAAAGAAAAAAATAAAATAAAAATTGATTTCAAAAAAACACTTAAAAGGATAAAATATTTTACTTTTGTCATGGCTTTAGAAGTAGGTGGCGAGCTGGACAACAGAAACTTCGAGACACGTTGTTTTTATTTCATGCTTTTCAGTGGCCAGTGGCAATTTCGACTAAAATTCGAAACTTACTTTTTTTCACCTTATAACAACACATGGATTATGGCTGCCATAACCCATGTTAGAATATTGTTCTCATCAATAGGAAAAAAATCCCTATCTAAAAACTCCTGAACCGATTTTGATGAAACTTGCAATATTCCCTAAGATGAACAATATCTAGTACAACAAAAAAATAATTATTTAAATCGGACTTGT
Organism: Sesamia nonagrioides; assembly: GCA_017933935.1. NCBI lineage: Eukaryota > Metazoa > Arthropoda > Insecta > Lepidoptera > Noctuidae > Sesamia > Sesamia nonagrioides. The sequence continues at coordinate 320,638 of JADWQK010000085.1, forward strand.
AGTTTCGGAAATATGCGCGTACAAACATAAAAACATACATACATACACTTTTGAAATTTGGCACATTTGTTCAGACGCTGATATAGATAAATAAGTTTTATAGATAAAATTATTATTACTTTGATATGTTTTATTACAAAAAAAAAAAATAGTTATTGATAACGAAAGATGTTTATTTTGAAATCGACCTCCGATCTGTTATTGATTCTGATCCACACATTATTTTGCGCACTAGAAAAAAAAATCCCTGTATACAAAAACTGGGCAGTTCTGGAAATATTACACACATACGGCTTCCGTACTCAAAGAGTAAAAACGGGATCATGTTACTAAGACTCTGCTATCTGTATGTCACCAGCAGTGCTTCTATTATACTAAAAGACAATTTTATGGCTGTAAGCCGCCACGAGCTTGTCGAAGAGACAGCCTTGGAACGAGCACGCAGCGCTGATTCAAAACTTATTCACTAGCGTAGATACGGTCGTCGCCGAACCCAAGGCTGTAAACTCTTGAGGCGGCGAGCCTCCTTGCCGGATTGTCGCCACGGGATCTGGAGGCCAAAGCCCTCGCCCACATTTGGGAATAGCGAGAGGAGGCAAAACGCCGGGGCATAACTCCGCTGCCGTGAGAATTTGAGGTACGGCGGACAGAGCTCCGGGCGGGATCTCATGGCGACATGGAGAGTGCGATTGTCGCAACCCAGTGCTGGGCACGCCACAATAGCGGCGGTAAGTCCCCTCTTTGAGGAGTGGCTAGAGAGGCGCCACGGCGCCCTCACAATCCGCCTGACGCAGGTCCTCACCGCACACGTTTGTTTCGGGAGGTTCCTGTTCCGGATAAGGCGGGAGGAAACGCCAGGGTGTCACCATTGTGTGAATCGCCCTGAGGATACGGTGGAGGTCTGCCCGGCTTGGGTAGAGCACCGCCGTGTCCTCGTGGTGGCGATCTCTCGCGTCCGGCCTTGGTCCAGGCCGTGCCGACCGAGAGTGCATGGCAGGCCGTCACCTCCTTCTGCGAAACAGTGATGCTGGCAAAGGAGGAGGCTGAGTGCGTGAGGGAGTGGGAATCCCAGCGCCCTCACGCCACTAGCCGCCGGAGGAGACGCCCTGGTTGGGAGACAACATCGAACTCCCGGCCACCGTAGGCGCGGGCTTGCGGGCGGCGAACGATGAGCAGGTTGCTGACCAGTAAAGACGCCCGGTCGACGACCCGTTGTGTTTCACGCGCGCCTCAAAGAAATGTCAGGACCCCCCGATGCCTCCTGGGTCAGGGTTGAAGGTTGGTTAAAAAAGAAACCGTGGCCCTGGCGCACAGGCAAGTGATGGAACACGGGTGGGTTTTAGTCGGTAAAAGTCTAACACGCCCTTCCGCTCCGCCCAGAGCGAGAGAGGTCATTTGATGATTTCTCATCCAAAACAAAAAAGGCTGTAAACTCCCGTGGCTGTTTCGTGGACGAATGTAGGGCTTGAAAGAAATTCATAAGTTCAGGCCTGACTACATATCATCATCATTAGCCTTTTTTATCGTCCCACTGCTGGGCACAGGTTTCCTCTCATACAGAGATGGATTGAGAGTAATCACCACGCAATAATGACATACATGAACTCTTTATAATTTTACATTATTTTACCCTGGCATGATAGCTTTTTGGCAATAATATCTCTTCTCATGTTCCTTAGGACGTATCATGGAAATCAGGGTGCCACCAAAGCAACCTAGCACCCCTAGAACTTTGAATTTCCCATAAAACCTGTTAAAAGCATTTAATTTTCAAACCAATGTCTCTTAGTTAAATATAACTTGAGAAACTGATAAGAAAATGTACTTAGGAACTTCTCGATCATTGTAGTTTTGCGGAAATCTAAAATACCTACTTACTAATCAGATTTTTATTATTTATAATAGAGCATTAAGAACTTCGTGGACTGCCCTAGAGGCAGTGGCTGAGATATGAATGTGTTCATACATTCTAACCAATGATTTTTTGATAGCTTCCATTAGCCAAATGATATTATTTTGTTGGTATGTAGTGAAGTACCCATCATATCTCAAGAAACATTCAACATTCACTAGAACGAACTCGCGGACGCGTATATGGAGTTAGGTACTTAATTTTGTAATATAGTGATTAAATTTTCAGAGAGCCTGTAAATATGGATAATATCTGTATCAAGGGATTGTTTTAACCTTTCTTATTTGTTTCGCCTTTCTTGTTTAGCTTCTTTAAGTAAAGATGCCATCCATACTAATATTATAAATGCGAAAGTAACTCTGTCTGTTTGTCTGTTACGCTTTCCCGCTTAAACCTCTCAACCGATTTTAATGAAACTTGGCACAGACAATCTTTAGACCCTGAGAAAGAACATAGGCTACCTTTTATCCCGAAAAAATTTGATATTCCCGAGGGAAATCTAAAAAGCGCGATATAACCGAACTCCACGCGGGCGAAGCCGCGGGCGGAAAGCTAGTTTTAAATAAGTATCAAAAGAACCGAAACACTAAATAAGTACCTAAGGTTTATTATTAATTTTTGTCAAGACTTCGCGCGATTATTTAGAGCTTTTGGATTTGACAGTTCGAGTCGAGGCTGTAGGCGAGGCTGTAAGCGACTTCGACGCAGTTTTTTTTTTTTTAGTAAACCGGAATGTATGTAACTGACAATTTGCTCTCCCATAGCTGTGCCGTTGGGTAGCTTAAGGGTTCCTGCATACGGTACCGTCGCCGCGCCGCCGCCGCTTCGCCACCGCCCGCGTAACCTCTGTTCCATTCCATTGTCGGCCATTACGAACGTAACAACCTTATAGCCTCCTTATAGCATATCTGCTATAAGGAGAGATTGGTTGTAACACAACGACCATTGTTATATATACACACATCAAAAGTGTCTAGGGATCAAGCATTTTTATGCGGATTTCTTGAGATTGAGATGTGGCTTTGTAATAAATTTATGATTTTATAAATTTATATGGATCCTTTTTGGTGCATTTCATAATTTGAATCAGGAACTGTGAATCAAATTCGAGTAAAAGATGAAAATCAGCTGTCAATATTTTCCCTATAAAAACATACAACGCATTGAAGACATTATTAGTGCTACTGTTTCCCTACTACTGATTAAAACCAACGTTATTATGGAGCGGCGACGTCATTTAAGCAGGGAAGAAATGCTCAGAGCCGTGGGAATGATAGAAGCTGGTTCCCGGCAACGTACTGTGGCTTTAGCTCTGAATACAAGTCAGAGTGTTATCAGTCGACTTTGGACACGTTACCGAAGCACTGGTACCGTGGCTGAGCGCCATGGAGGACGGTATCGCTGCACCACACGGAGACAAGACCGATACATTCAAATCTTAACTCGAAGAGCTCCAACAATAACCGCCATGATGTTAGCCGTGAGGCTTCATCACTCTTCAGGGAACTTAATTAGCGACCAAACAGTCAGAAACCGCTTGCATGAAGTGAACCTTCATTCCCGAAGACCGCTACGGGTACCACCTATAGCAATGCACAATCGTAGGATTCGATATCAATGGGCTCTTGAACACAGAAATTGGGCAGAAGAACAATGGCGTTTCGTGTGCTTTTCTGATGAGTCTCGTTTTGGTATGAGACCGGATACAAGACGTATACGACACTGGAGAACCCCTGGACGCCAACAGCGATTAAAATCCTGCCAGGAAGTCCATCCTTATAGTGGTGGAACCATCATGGTATGGGCGGGTATTTGGATCGGCGGAAGAACTGAGTTGATTTGGATCAGAGGCAACCTCAACGCTCAAATTTATGCTGAAACGATTGTATCAGACGTCATCGTTCCTCTACAAGTGCAAATCGGTCCCTTATTTCAGTTAATGCATGATAATGCACGACCGCACACCGCAAGAGTTGTAAGACAGACTCTCGCCGCAGCTAACATCAATGTCCTGCCCTGGCCTGCTCAGTCGCCAGACTTGAACCCGATTGAGCATGCATGGGATATGCTACAGAGAAGAGCTCTGCCGAATATGGAGGGTATCCAGTCGCAAGAAGACCTTTTTTTGTTGTTGCAACGAACATGGGCGGCCATTCCACAGCGTGATTTGGATGAACTCATTTTGAGTATGCCAAACCGATGTTCTTGTGTTGTTAGTGTTCGCGGTAGAAACACGGATTATTAATTGTTTAAGTTACCCAATAAAATTTTAGAGAAAACTGTTATTTCAGTCTTTTTTTCGAACTTTTGTGTTAGTGGTTCAAATGTCAAATATCCCTTTATTAGAAAAATGGCAAATTTCTTTATTAATGCAAAGGTGACTTGGTTTATCGTTACTGTGACAAACGAAAACACTTTATTTGATGAATCCTTAAAGAAAATTTTAATTAATATCAATCAGGAGAAAAGTTATTGCAAAAATATATGTTGATCCCTAGACACTTTTGATGTGTGTATTATAATTATAGCATATTGCGCCTGTGCTGACAGCATAGGAAGAACCCACAACTTTCAAATTCGACGTTCTTTTTGCCATTTTCTATACATAAGTAAAGAAAGAAGAAAGAAAGAAATAAATAACGTTTATTTGCAGTAAACATGACGCAAAAGTTTACAAAAACATAAAAGATAAGAAATAGTTGAGGGAAACATGCGTCACATCCACGCAAAACGGCTGTCACTCAGCATTATGCTGTGACTCTAAGTATAGTAAGTTCAAACAAACAACCTTCTTTTTTTCGTTATATTGGACATGATTGCATCACATATGATCTCGCGGCGAACACGTTCGTACGCGGCCGGTAATGGAATGAATCAAGCAGACAGGGAGGGAAACACGCGCGGTGGCGACGCGGCAGCGGCGGCGGTCTTCGCGCGACTCGTATATACAGCATTGAGCTATTATTACTACGTAGTACGTAGTAATAATAGCTCAATGATATACAGGGTAATTTCGCAGCGGCGGCGTGGTGGCGGCGTCGTGTGCCGGGACCCTAACTCACGGCCGTCATGAACAGCCTTGAGCACTAGTAGCGCGTGTAGTATTGCTGCGACAGCGCTGCCCGCGAGGCAGTTTTAGGAACTTTCACAATCCAAATAATACTTCGAATTTCCCTACATTTGGCAAATTTTTGAATTTTTTGTCGCTGGGATGAGACTACGACTAGATTTTCTAAGTTTTAAATTACGAAAATTGGTTTTGAGGCCTGTATCTCATAACCTTGGCCCTGGCGTACAGGCAAGTGAAGGACCACGGGTAGGTTTTAGTCAGTGAAAGTCTGACACGACCTTCCGCTCCGCCCAGAGCGGAAGAGGTCATTTGATGATTTCCCATCCCAAACAAAAAAAAGGCCTGTATCTCATCATCAACTGTAATAGCTACTTATACTGTTAACATTTTGGTGAGTGTGCAAGGGAATTGGATGATTTTATTCTCCCATCTCCGTCATCTCCACCATCGGACGATTCGTCGTACGACGAGTTTCCATTTCCACCCTTACGTTGTTAACACCACTACGATCCGGACGAAGCGTTTGGCTTCCTCTTTTATACCGAGTACATCGAGGAACTGGAGCCTCCGTGGCGTAGCGGTAGCGGACGCGGCCGCTGCGCAAGGTGGCGCGGGTTCGATCCCCGCACAGTGCAAGTATTTGTATGCATGAATATGAATACTTGCACTGGTCTGGTCATGCCTCGGAAAGCACGTTAAGCCGTTGGTCCCGGTTGCCATACAAACATCTAGTGGCAGTCGTTACGGGTTGTTGGAGCCCTCAAAAGTCCAACAATTGGTCTAACTGCAATGCTTCGATGTCGCCTTCGGGTTGAGGAGGTCAGACGGCAGTCGCTTCACGGAAAATATCGAAGTTTAGCCATTTCAGCAGTTGGACTGGTAAAGCGGACCTCGGACTCCAAAGCTCCAAGGCTTCGGATGCGGCCGGGATTAACGCTGTGATGATGATGATGACATCGAGGGACTGGCACAATCTGCCAGCGGCGGTATTTCCGTCAGACTACAATTTGGGTGTCTTCAAGGCTTTACCATCAACGATCACATCACTGCTTACCATCAGGCGGGATTGCGGTGAAGCACTGGTTTATAAATAAAAAAAAAAATACACGTGATGTAATTCTGCTGTTACTGTTAAATGTATCCTATTTGCTAATCCAGTGGGGTAATGGCGTAACACAGTATCAGTAGCAATGGCTTTCATTACAGTTCAACAACATTTATTGCGTTATTTAGGTACGTCGTCACTCAGAGGAATGGATTAGCAATATGATTGAAATTGATAGTAGGTACTAGTGTAGGTACCGAATGTAGTGTGCAATTAGGGTGCAGGGCATCGTAAGTGCGAATATTTCATGGAATACTGAAATGTAATTTATCTTTCTTTTTTAAATAATTATAAACTAGTGTTTGACTGCAATCCCGCCTGATGGTAAGCAGTGATGCAATCGTTGATGGTAAAGCGCACTAGTTTATTAAGCCTATTCACTTAAAAAACTAAGGAATAGGAAGGATGCCGGCAGTTGAGCGACGTGATGCAATGTTAAACCCAAGAGCAACACGACCAAACGAAGCTGCGCTAGAGGGAGATTGATCTGGAGACTCTCCACGACCAAACTCCCGACACAACAATATTTGGCGCATCGTACCCGCCACGCAGACTGCTCAGATCCGTCCTCCGTACGGCTTCACCAGACATCATGCCGGACCACGACGAATCGCTTGGCGGCAAGACTTTGTCTGGTGGGTGGTAACTTGATAACTTCTGCCGGCAGCCGATATTATGGCCTACCACCGAGAAAATCTATCTATAAATATAATATAATCTAAGTAATAATTTTGTTTGTATTTGGAGTATGCGAACCATACGTGGGTGTTGATATAAATTATAATTTAATGTGCGGACGACAGCAGGTCAAGCTACCCGCTATGCTTTAGCGATAAAGTTGAAAATCTATTAAAGAGATTTTTCATGTTGTTAACGAGGAACTGAAAGATGACGGGGATATAGAAAGGGAAAGGAGAGCGATGGCGGTCCGCTGTAACATGTTGGCACGCAGATTTGCTAGGTGTAGTCTTGAGGTAAAAATTACTTTGTTTAAAGCATTCTGCCAATTTCTCTACACCTGCAATCTGTGGGTCACCTACACGCAGCGGGCCATCAACGCTCTCCGAGTACAGTATAATAATGCGTTCAGGGTGCTGGTGAGGCTCCCATGTTACTGTAGTGCGTCTGCGATGTTTGCGCACGCGCACACAGACGGCTTTCACACTGTGCTGCGGCGCCGTATCGCGTCGCTGATGTTTCGTACACGTGGGAGCGCCAACACCATTCTGAACGTGCTCAGCCACAAGCTGGACAGCCCCCTTCTGCGGCATTGGGTTCAAGCACAAGTGCGGGTGCCTGGTGCCCCAGAGGGAGGCAAATACCTTAATTAAGTTCTTTTTTATTTTTTATTTAATACTAACATAGTTTTTAAGTTGTACACTAACAATATATGGGCATGTTGCCCGAAATAAATAGATTTTATTTTATTTTTTTTAATTTTTTTTTATGGTAGGTTGATGTGCTGTCGTCTGTACATACCAATCGGCTGTCTTCGTTGTCGTGATGAAGGTGCGTCATACGCGACGAGGAATCCCCGTTCATATACCTACTATAAACAAGTGTGAATACAAAGTCAACTGCAATTAATTATCACTAGTATGATTGTTGTTAGAGACCGCATACATTAAATAAAATAAAATTATCAATCATTGAAAAGCAACGTTTCGTTGTACTGTTATTATTTTAGCTTTTAGTCGCATGGAAATCCAATTTTCGTATTGCTAAAGTAAAATTAAGGTATTGTAATGGTTAGAAACTGTTTCCGTCCAGCGCGCCCATGTACCTAGATCTTTCATTATGACGGCATAATGCAAGGCCCAAAGAGTTTGTTATACAATATGTAAAGAAAACCCTGTCTGACCCATAAGGATACTATAAGTTAGGTAAACACTTGACCAAATATAATATAAAATTTTACGTAGGTAATCATCATAGTAACAATACTAATGAATTTTAAAATAATCTTTTTTTCCCGCGAATTAATTCTAACTTCCCCGAAATTTGGTAATTTTTTAAAAAGTGATAACACCGGTATTATTATGAGCGCATAGTGATGCGACCGCGTGCCGCGTGCCCTTCCCCCCGCCGCCCGCGGAAGGGTTGCTTACCGCACAAGTATTAAGTTACCTCTTTTTGCGAAATAATAATTTTTTTTTGGGTTTTTCTTTTTAAATTTAGTCCGGCTTTGTGGGCATTAGTAGAATCAGTTATCGATACCTAACAATACCTTCACGAATCGGACAGGGTTTTCTTTACATTTTGTATAATAACGTATACATTAAGGTCATAAATACTTAGGCTGGTTTAAAATTCAAGACTTGGTCCTTCCATCTTGACGGAAACGACAATCACCTTTGAGAGGACAAAGGGTACGTCTACGGAGATTAGTAATAAGCAAAATGCTACAATAATTTTGAAGAATCCATTGCTTACTATGTTCGAAAAATGTGTGTGCTCGACAACGCAAATAACGCAATGTATGTTATTGAACTGTCAAAATAAAAGTTATATCTACCTACTGTTAGTGTGTTACCCTACTGATTAAATAAGAGATGAACGATGTTTGTATGAAAATGGAAGTTCGTCTTTTATTCCCGAAGGGAATCCCATTGGAGGAAAGCTTATCTATACTAATATATAAAGCTGAAGAGTATGTTTGTTTGTTTGAACGCGCTAATCTCAGGAACTACTGGTCCGATTTGAAAAATTATATTTTTGTTGGATAGCTAATTAATCCAGGAAGGCTTTAGGCTACATAACATCACGCTGCGACCAATAGGAGCGGAGCATAACCAACAAAGTCGCTGGCGGCCGCTAGTAAGTATATAAAATGATCGGAAAAATATAATGTAAGTGTGAATGGATCTTAAAGAGCTGTGTTGGGGTAAATACCTAAGCTAGTTTTTATGTAGAGGTCAAGTTACACAAAATTATCAGAATTTCCTTATCAACCATGCACCTTAATTCTATAAGAATAAAGTTGTAAATCTATTTACGAATTCGACATATTGTGGCTTGTTGTGCTCTCATCTGTACCTACACAACAATCTTCTTAAAATCTGTGGTGCCTCAGAAATCTTCAGTTGAATTTCTATATGTAGTGTGTGTTGCTTGTGACATATTAGAGCTTATCCGTTAAAAATTAAAATGCATCAATTAATTGTCTGTTTTTTAGTGTTAGCGGCTCATTGTTTGTTGAGTGAAGCTAAACATTTTGAGACACATTGTGAGTTAGTACATGAACTGAGAAAGCAAAAATTTCCAGAAGAGAAGATGGCAGATTGTACGTACTTATGTATTTACTTACAATAGAACTTGCATCTACTATCATCATCATCATCATTATCAACCTTTTTATCGTCCCACTGCTGGGCACAGGTCTCCTCTCATACAGAGAAGGATAACCAACTTGTACTATAATTGTATGTAATTTAATACTGCATCCTAATTGCGTAACACATTATTACTATCATTTCGAAGCATATTGATCTACAGTATGTTAAGAAAACCCTGTCCGACCCTTAAGGATAGTAAAGGTTAGGTAAACACTTGACCAAATATAATATAATATAATATTTTACATAATCATCATAGTAACAATACTAATGAATTTTGAAATAATCTTTTTTTGTCGCGAATTCATTCCAAATTCCCCAAAATTTGGTAATTTTTAAAAAGTGACAACACCATTTGTGACGGAGCGAATAGCGATGCGACCACGTGCCGCGTGCCCTGCCCCCCGTCACCCGCGGATGTATGCCTAACGTGTTGTCTACCGCACATTCATTAAGTTACCTTGCTTTTTCGAAATAATATTTATTTTTTTAGGGGGATTTTTTTAATGTTTAGACCGGCTTTGTCGGCATATTATAATCAGTTATCGATACCTAACAATACCTTCACGGATAGGACAGGGTTTTCTTTACATATTGTATATGTTAGAAAATGTGTCTGCGTTCTAGACATATTATATTATCGTTATAAATGCATTATAGTACTAGAAGTGAAGTGAGACAGGCGTCCCGAGCCGCGCCGCTCAAAGTGCGGGCGGTCAAGCGGTGCGTTGTCCATATTTTTGTTGGGACAACTAAGTATAGTTTATTTAGTTTTATAAGTTAGTAAATATTACCTGTAAGTAGTCCTATTATTAAAGATAACAAGCTCATATTTTTGCGGATTTTCATGATATCTTTTTGAAATTTTGTACATAGATTCTTTACTTAAAAATACTGGACACGTGTGTCGGGCTTCGCATAAATCAAAAAATAATAAAGGGTGTATCTGACATCGACGCACAAACGAGTACCATGGATCCAGTACATGATTCTGAACCCCACAGTGGTGGAATTTTTCGTCGGCTTTTTCATGATTAAAAAAAAATTAATGTAGTTTTTTTTCACTTCAGACCATTCACAATTGCTATACTTTTATAACCCAATAAGATTTTAAAGTAAAAATTCAATGATTCGCTAATTACATAAAAAAGCGCAATGAAAAAAAAATCCGAAAAACTATCTTATCAGCTGATTTAATAGAGTTCACATCAGGGATCAATGCCATACCCACAAACCCGCACGGCGGCACGCTTGCAACGTTCAAATGACGAGCCGACACTTTTTTTTAACCACTGTGAATTCTGTAACCGTTCATTAACGACATAAATGACTATCATAATTTTATTAGTGGCATGCGGTGTAGCCTATCCGCGAAATTTGCGTAACGATGTCAGATACACCCTGTATATGTATACGTATAACTTGTTTTTATTTTTGTGTTGAACTTGGTTTAGTTTTATGGTCGTCCTGTATGAGTCACAATAAATACCTTTCTCTGTCTTTTCTTTCTATTCTTCTAAAGTACATACCGATCTTTAAAATGTACAGGGTGTATCTGACATCGTAACGCAAACTTCGCGAAAAGGCTTGACCACATGACACTAATGAAATTATAATAGTCATTTATGTCGTTAATGAACGGTTACAGAATTTACAGTGTTTAAAAAAAAGTGTCGGCTCGGCCTTTGAACGTTGCAAGCGTGCTGCCGTGCGGGTTTGTAGGTATGACGTTGATCCCTGATGTGAACTCTATTAAATCAGCTGATAAGATAGTTTTTCGGGTTTTGTTTTCATTGCGCTTTTTTATGTAATTAGCGAATTATTTAATTTTTACTTTAAAATATTATTGGGTTATAAAAGTACAGCAATTGTGAACGGTCTAAAGTGAAAAAAACTACATTTATTTCTTTATTAATCATGAAATAGCCGACGAAAAATTCCACCACAGGGGGTTTCAGAATCATGTACTGGATCCATGGTACTCGTTTGTGCGTCGATGTCAGATACACCCTTTATGTATGAGTTTGTGGAGATGGATGGATGTTTGTTCAAAATTTTTGTTTTTATCGCTAAAATAGTAAGGTTCAGGTTTCATTGGGAAAATTTTACAGTCTCGGGCCTTTAACCTGTGTATCGTCAGTAATTGTTTATTTTCAATATATTTTTAATTTCTCAGGGGTGTGCCTAATAGACAGTGAGAGTTCTCGCCACACTGACATCGTGGCGAAACCTAACAAGAACGGTTCGAGGGACCACGGCCTGTTCCAGATCAATGACAACCTCTGGTGCAGTAACACAACAGTACCCGGGAAAGGATGTCGCGTCACTTGTGCTGGTAAGTTTAAGAATATATGTTTATAATCATCATCATCTCAGCGTTTATCCCGGTTGCATCCACGGCTTTCGCGTTGGAGCCCGGGGTCCGCACAATACATGTATACAACTTAATATGTAAAGAAAACCCTGTCCGATCCGTGAAGGTATTGTTAGGTATCGATAACGGATTCTACTAATGCCTACAAAGGCGGGCAAAAACTTAAAAAAAATTCCACCTAAAAATTAATATGATTTCGAAAAAGCGAGGTAATTTGAAACATGTGCGGTAGGCAACACGGTAGGCATACATGCGCGGGTGAAGGGGGGCAGGGCACGCGGCACGTGGTCTCTTCACTCATAATAATACTGCCAAAAACGGTGTAATCACTTTTTAAAAAAATACCAAATTTTGGGGAAGTTGGAATTAATTCGCGAAAAAAAAGATTATTTCAAAATTCATTAGTATTGTTACTATGATGATTATGTAAAATTTCATGTTTTATTTGGTCATGTGTATACCTACCTAACCTTTAGGTATTATCCTTTTGGTCGGACGGGGTTTTCTTTACATATTGTATAAAATGTGTCTGGTGATAAAGAAAACATAGAAAGGCTTTTTTATGTTCGTTATTTAAAATACAATGTGGCGTGCGAAGAGGCTGATTGGCGACCCGGATTTAGCTAAAACGGTCTCCAAAGCCTGGAGCACAGGTGAAGAGTAGCCGGCCTGTCGGTGTTATATATGATGCGTTTTGGAGAGTGTGCGAGGGAATTGCCCGACTTAATTCCTCCATCTCCGTTCCATCATCGGACAACCGTACGGCGAGTTTCCACCCTTAAGTTGTTGACACCACAATGATCCGAACGAAGCGTTTCGCCTCGTCTTTTATACCGCGAACATAGAGGGACTGGAACAATTTGCCAGCGGCGGGGTTTCCGTCCGACTACAATTTAAGTTTTTTGGCTAGAGTGAATAGACTCTTAATAAACTAGCGCGCTTTACCATCAACGATTGCATCACTGCTTACCATCAGGCGGGATTGCGGTCAAGCACTAGTTTATAATTTACACAATATGTAAAGAAAACCCTGTCCGACCCGTAAGGATAATAAAGGTTAGGTAAACACATGACCAAATAAAATATTAAATTTTACATAGGTAATCATCATAGTAACAATACTAATGAATTTTGAAATAATCTTTTTTTGTCGCGAATTAATACCAACTTCCCCATAATTAGGTAATTTTTAAAAAGTGACAACACCATTTGTGACGGAGCTAATAGCGATGCGACCACTTGCCGCGTGCCCTGCTCAACGTCACCCGCGGATGTACGGCTAACGTCTTGTCTACCGCACATGCATGTTACCTCGCTTTTTCGAAATAATATTTATTTTTTTAGGGGGATTTTTTTTAAGTTTAGACCGGCTTTGTAGCTATTATTATAATAAGTTATCGATACCTAACAATACCTTCACGGATCGGACAGGGTTTTCTTTACATATTGTATATAAAAAAAAATTTGCTCCTTATGTTTTTCTTTATTTACGTAATATTTACTGTGTGATGAGTGATCTTTTTACAATTGTGTATCACATCATCATTATCGTTTCAGTCGAAAGAAGTCCACTGTTTAACATAGGCCTCCTTGTACCTACTTATAGCATGGGGTATCATCCCGTACAACAGACTCTCAGTTCTTATCAAACGATAATAGATGGCAGCATAGGTTGCGGTCCAAAATTTAGGAACGATTTTAAACCTCTTATGTGCAGTTTGTAGCCTTTTTAATATTTTTAACTATTTGAATTTACTTATTTAATGCTACTCCGTATATTTACGCGTATAAATAACATAATTAAACAAAACGATAAAATGGGCTCAGTACTGACAATGATTTTTATTTTACACTCGGGACAGTAGATGGCAGTGTACTCAATTAATCCTGTCATAACATATTTTTTTTAGGTTAAGATAAGATGTCTTCTAACCATTATATTGCTGTTATCTTCTTTTAAAATGCGTATTTCTCGGTGCACGACGCATGGATGTATATATGACAATGTAGACAAGACATATATGGCGGTAGTGGCCGACCGGTCAAGCGCTCCCTGGTGGCCATATAGTGATCTCTTTAAGAAACTTTTTTTGCTCGACTGCCTGCTCGACTTGAGATGGAGTCATTTTGTTATTCACGTTCAGGTATCTGTATGGAGTATTCTGTAATCTGTGCTTATAGGCATTTTATAATTCAAGGTAAGAGTCTAATGAGAAAGAGAAAGAATCACACTGCAGTTCTTTAATGAAATGTCACTTCAGTTTCGATATTACAGTTTTCTGTAATCTGTGATATTACCAAAATAAAAGTCATCAATCATCATCACCCTTTTTATCGTCCCACTGCTGGGCAAAGGTCTCCTCTCATACAGAGAAGGATTGAGTGTAATCACCACGCTTGCTCAATGCGGGTTCGCGATTTCAGACTTAAAGTTCAGGTTTCCTCAAGATGTTTTCCTTCACCTTCAGTCATTGGTGTCCAAGATATACTTAGAAACTACATATAACTTTTAGAAAAGTTACATTGGTACTTGCTTCACCTGGAATTGAATCCGCGCACTCATGCTTGAGAGGCTGATATTTTAACCATTAGGCCACCACGACATACAAAAAAAAATGTGTTAATCGACTATTATTGGCGACTCTTCTACTATCTTGCTCCATGCGGTAACCCGCGGTGTTTAACGGAACGAAAATCCAAAATAATATTATGATAAGCTGTGTAACTGATCCTTGAAGCCAACGATTAGATTACACTCCATTTAATCTGTTTTCAGATTTGGTGACTGACGATATCACACAGGCGTCGATTTGCGCGAAGAAAATCTTCAGGCGCCAAGGATTCCTCGCTTGGCATGGCTGGGAGAAACGCTGCCAGCAGTCATTACCTGATATTAGCGACTGCTAGTGTGAATATTCATGACTGTTTTATTACAAGGTGTAGCCTTTGTTAATTGTTGTGTGATTTCTCTTCATTAATAATGAATACCATATCAATTGCTGCCTTTTTTATCTTGACCTTAAAAAAAATAACGTAAGTATCAATATTTGCACGCCATGAGAAATGGCAGACATGTCATGAGCCACTCTTTCTCAAGATCCTACATGCATCAGTTTTTTTGTCTTATTCTTATTATTATCTGTCTGAAATTTTCATTTCAGTATAATTAACTACTAGCTGTGCCCCGCGGTTTCACCCGCGTAAGCTTCCAACCGAAAGAGCTTAATTGATATAAAATAAGCGCCTGTTAAAATAATGGGAGCAATATGTACGTCCGCGTTTGCTCCCGTTTTCGCAACATGTTTTGTTCCTGCTCTGTTCTTATTGGTCATAGCTAGTAGTTAATTATATTTTTATGGATGTTTTATAGCCTATGTCCTTTCTCAGGCTCTAGACTATCTGTATACCAAATTCCAATACAATCGGTTCAGTAGTTTTGGCGTGAAAGCCGGACAGACAGACATACAGACAGAGATACATTCGCATTTATAATATTAGTATGGATTTCAATTAATTATTTCGGACTTTATTAATACCAATAAAGGAAAATATCGTATCCATACTAATATTATAAATGCGAAAGTAACTCTGTCTGTCTGTTACGCTTTCCCGCTTAAACCTCTCAACCAATTTTGATGAAATTTGGCACAGACTATCTTTAGACCCTGAGAAAGAACATAGGCTACTTTTATCCCGGAAAAATTTGATGTTCCCGAGGAAAATCTAAAAAGCGCGATATAACCGAACTCCACGCGGGCGAAGCCGCGGGCGTAAAGCTAGTAAACAATAAAGTAATTAATAAGTATGTTTACCATTATCGTGGACTCCAGTCCTGGTGTCCTGGGGAAATAATAGGTTGTATACCGAAATAAAAGAGAACACTCATCCTTATTACACACTAGCTTTCCGCCCGCCGCTTCGCCCGCGTGGAGTTCGGTTATATCGCGCTTTTAGATTTCCCTCGGGAATATCAAATTTTTCCGGGATAAAAGGTAGCCTATGTTCTTTCTCATGGTCTAAAGATTGTCTGTGCCAAATTTCAACAAAATCGATTGAGAGGTTTAAGTGGGAAAGCGTAACAGACAGACAGACAGACAGAGTTACTATCGCATTTATAATGTTAGTATGGATTTACTAATTTTGTTTTAAATGTATAAAAAACAGAGATCAAACAAAATATGCTCGACGTTTCATTAATGTTTGAATGGAAACCGCTAAATGAGGTTACCCAATTTAAGTACCTGGGCCACTATTTGACTGCGGATCTCAAGGATCAAGTAGACATTGAACGCGAACGCAGGGCGCTAGCAGTTAGATGCAACATGTTGGCTCACAGATTTGCACGTTGTAGTAATGGGGTCAAAATCACTTTGTTCAACGCTTTTTGTCAATCATTCTACACTGGCGGTCTGTGGGTTAACTGTACGCGGTAGGCTTTATACGCCCTGCGTGTGCAATATAATAATGGTTTTAGGGTGCTGTTAGGGTTACCTAGGTACTGCTGCAGTTCGTCCGGCATGTTCGCTTTTGCGCGGGTGGATGATTTTCATGCCATCATGAGGAAAAAAGCGGCCTCGTTGCTAGGTAGAACTAGGACCAGCGCTAACAGCATCCTACAAGCCATGGCCGACAAGTACTATGCTCCGGTGCTTAGGCGCTGGTTAGCATTGCTTGTGCGGCAGGCATGATTAGTTTTTAAGTGTTATTAACCCTTAGTAGATAAGTTACTAACCATTGGACCATTGTTGTCTTTGAATAAAAATAAATTATTTTTATTATTATTAAATTGGCAAAATAAAAACCGCCCAAAGTGGAGTCAAGACACGCTCAGTGTAGAGTTCCGTAGTTCCCTGTCCGTCACACTATACCTACTGTGTGTGTGTAGATTTAAATAAGAGTTTTACATTGAGTTGGCATACTTATAATATAAGTACAGGATCCTTAAAACGGGCCCACAAAGGACGTTGATAACTAAAGAAAGAGTTATAGATTCCAACTATTTTATAGCTCGTACCCGTCGCCGATCCCGATTCAAGAAAAATTCTAGCAGCGCGAATTAAACTAAAGTATATCGCCATCTCTCGGGAAATTTGGTAACTAATGTTGGAGTTTCGGTAATCATTTTGGATTGCATGAACCGATTTTTATATTTTTTTTAATGTTGTTGAGAACAACATAAAAGGATCGTCCTACGAGGACCGATATAAAATTAAAAAGTATTAAAATGTTGTCTTTGACTTGTGTTGCCGTCTCGTTCCGTTTTGACATTGCATTATTTCTCTCTCTTTCTGCGAACCTTCAACCGAAACGCACGCGTCCATTCAATTAGTGCTGTAAGTACTTATAAGAAACTTAAGAATTATCTGTCTTGTGATTATAATAAACGGCGCGCAGAACAACAAACAACGAGTATCATTCCCAACTCCTGGCAGGCTCCCCAGCACCGCACCTAAAAATCTACAGTCCGCTAGGTACACGCTAACATAATAAAATGCTTGCATATACAGTTAAATTACAAACTTAGTTCGAAAATTATTTTGTACAATTTTAATTTTTTCAAGTAAGGCTAAGGACTCACGAAGCGGTTTTCACCCGCACCCGCCGCGGTGGCGGAATGGAGTTTTATTTTCAAAACTCACGAGACCGGAGTTTTGTGCGGTTACGCAGCCGTCGCGGTAGCAAGCATATTATCGCAAGACGGGCGGTTGTAAGATGGGCGGTTATTGAACGCGCGGGAGCAAACCGCAGCGGCTGCGGGACGGCGACCTGCGCCCACCGGTACAAGATAACCGCAAACAACCGCGCACACCGCGGGAGTAAAACGCGTCGTGAAATGTGGTTTAACTTTTTACATATACAATATGTAAAGAAAACCGCTCCGTGAGTTGTTAACCTTACGGTTCGAAAGTAGAGGTTGGACGTTTTTCTTTTTTCTTTAGGAGCGATTATTTCTGAAAATATTAAGATTGTCAACGAGTGTCTCGAGTGTGTTGTGTGTGTGTGTGTGTGTCGAGTGTGTGTATTTTTAAATAGCTATCCGGCAATATACCACACATTAGGGTTGCCCCCTAATTATATTTTTTTTACACGGTAGCAAATTTGAACTTTCTAATGCTAACGGTCACTGAGATAATCCCCGAACGGATAGACAGACGCGAAACTATAGGGTTCCTAGTTTACTACGGAACCCTAAAAGGGATGTTGATTATCATTGGTGTTTGAATAAAGTAAGTATCACATTTAGTTGTATAAGGGATCTACTTCAGCTCCGTAAATGTCGATTGTCAGACTTAACTCTATCTGGAATCGGATCGGAGTTTTTCCAAATAGGAAGCTGCAGGTTAATTGAGTAACACACTATCAGTAGCAATGGGTTGACAGTACAATAACATTCATTGCCTTTTTTTAAGTTTTAGAGCAGACACATTTTCGAAGATATGAAGGAATGGATTGACAATTTGCTTCGAAATTATTTCAAATGTAATTAGAGTGTAGGTGGCTTGGTGGGCAAGATACTTTCAATTCTAGACGCCGCGCCGTAATATGATCGGCATGTCTTTAGTCGAGATCTACAGAAAATAACTTAAAGTGATGATCCGAGATCTTTAAAAGCTAGCAGAAGATAAGTTATATGTACTACTATCATACTACATATCAAATCTTCAAAGGAAAATTTTATTCACCCTTTTTGGCTATCAAATTACACGAATTCGGAAGGAAAATACAAAACTACCTCTGGAAAAGAGAAAATAGGATAAAGTACATATATGTCGAAAACGAAAAGAACTTTTGATTATTCAATTGAAGAGCAAACATACCTCCAACAGTCCAACCAACTTACCCCTTCGCCGATACACTATATAACCAGTAGTCTTTTTAGCGCAAACCTTAACATAATGTAGTAAGTATATATACAGGATTTATTATACAATATGTAAAGAAAACCCTGTCCGATCCGTGAAGGTATTGTTAGGTATCGATAACTGATTCTACGAATTATTACAAGGCGAGCTAAACTTTAAAAAAAAAAAATCCTCAAAAAATAAATATTATTTCGCAAAAAAAGGTAACTTAATACATGTGCGGTAGGCAATAAAGCGCGGGCGAAGGGGGCAGGGCACGCGGCACCCAGTCGCATCGCTATTCGCTCATAATAATACCGTCAAATATAGTGTTGTTACAAAGTGAGGCTCAATGGGATGTCTTATCGCTAAGAGCATAATCATACAACATTATCTACCAATGCAATGTTAAACCCAACAACACGACCAACGATGCTGTGCCAGAGGGAGACTGATCTGGAGACCCTACACGACCAAACTTCCGACACTACACTATTTGGCGCATCGTACCCGGTACACAACGCAACACAATTGCTCAGACCCGTCCTCCGTACGGCTTCACCAGACACCGGAACACGACTAGTCGCTTGGCGAAGGTAACATGTTATTTAAAAAGGAGACAAAGTCGTGTAACAATCACTTCTATTTGAACTCCGCATACATATAAAAATGGAGTTGTATACTGCGATTTTTAATTCGAGTCAGGAAAATGACATTTTCAGTGTTGCAGGTTTTTTGTCCCCAAATAAATAGTGATGTGGTAAATCGAGATTTTACAATGAAAAGTTAACCGAAATTGCATTCTTTTTTATTCAAATTCAAATTGAGTATATGTATAAAAGGGGATTTTTTTTCTTAAAAATCATATCATCCATATGCAATCCTTCATTATTCTGGCATTACTGCAATCTAGAGCGGACATTTTCGATAAAAGCTTTATTTCTTAAAAATCACATCATCCATTAGCAATCCTTCATTGTTTTGGCATTACTGCAATCTAGAGCGGAAATTACATCCATAATCCATACTAATATTATAAATACGAAAGTAACTCTGTCTGTCTGTCTGTCTGTCCGTCTGTCTGTCTGTCTGTCTGTCTGTTACGCTTTCCCGCTTAAACCTCTCAACCGATTTTGATGAAATTTGGCACAGACAATCTTTAGACCCTGAGAAAGAACATAGGCTACCTTTTATCCCGGAAAAAATTGATATTCCCGAGGGAAATCTAAACTGCGCGATATAACCGAACTCCACGCGGGCGAAGCCGCGGGCGGAAAGCTAGTCCATACTAATATTATAAATGTGAAAGTAACTCTGTCTGTCTGTCTGTCGGTCTGTCTGTCTGTCTGTCTGTCTGTCTGTCTGTCTGTCTGTTACGCTTTCCCGCTTCAACCTCTCAACCGATTTTGATGAAATTTGGCACAGACAATCTTTAGACCCTGAGAAAGAACATAGGCTACCTTTTATCCCGGAAAATTTTGATGTTCCCGAGGGAAACCTAAAAAGCACGATATAACCGAACTCCACGCGGGCGAAGCCGCGGGCGGGAAGCTAGTAATATTATAAATGCGAAAGTAACTCTGTCTGTCTGTCTGTTACGCTTTCCCGCTTAAAACTCACAACCGATTTTGATGAAATTTGGCACAGACAATCTTTAGACCCTGAGAAAGTACATAGACTACCTTTTATTGAAAAATTTGATGTAAATAAATTTTCATGTTTGGAAAGGCGTAGTCACACGTTGTCAAGATGCTACGGTAGGTAGGTATATGTAACGTGTGACTACGCCTTTCCAAACATGAAAATTTACCTCTACATAGTGAATATTGCATACTTCAGAATAGTATTGTATGACATTATTGTCAATTTGCAACGAAGGCATCTTGGTAGAGTCTACTGTGTCCATTTACTTGCAACTACATTAGCAACTTTGGTCGGTTCAGTATTCTGAAAATCTAGTTTTATACTTTTTCAGCGTCGTTTTTTGTCGTAGTTGGGTTTTAGTTTTTACTTTTTATTATTTATAAAAAGGTCGATTGTGATGAAACTATATGTACCGTTTGTTAATGCTATAGCTAGTGTTATGGAAACTTAACTAAAAAGTTGATAAGCCTTTCTTTGAGTCAACAGTAATTTAGTAGCAGAAAGCAGAAGCAAAACAGGTAGATATATCTCCTTCAAGTGGTTAGCTTTGAAATCGCGTAGCTTAGTAGGGGACAGTTGTTAAACTATTAATCTAACTAAATGGATGACATTGTCAAACCGACACGCTAAAATGAACACAAAACACACAGAAGGCCTTCTGCGAATAGTGATTAATTATTCAAAATTCATTCGAAATCGGGTTGTTTCAGTTTTAGTTATTCGAAGTGTAATTTGGTTTGACTTTGTTTTCATTATTGTTCAACTAGAAATGAAATTATCCAATTGCGAACAAAGTTGATTGGACTTAAAGTCCCATGTGGGTTGGGTGGTTAAGACAACCCTATTGCCTGTGGAAGTGGGTGACGTCTTTTAAGATGCCGACTACCAAAAAGTTACAAAAGAAAAGTAGGAAGATCTATCGTCAGCTTATTGACACAATGACAGTCCATTACTCGCAAAAAGACTCATATTTTAAAGAAATTGAAGAAGAAAGTCATTTGGCAACTTCCAGCAATCTAAATTAAAAAAGAAATAAAATTAAAATGGCGTTCGTATCTCCACGCATGCGCGTGCCATCGACTCGTGTGGCCAACGCACTGGCTCTAGCGGCAGGCGGCAGTTCGCCGTTCGCTTCGCGTTGTGATGTCCGCGCTCGAATGGGAGGCGCGGGATGGGCGCGCGGCGAAGCGCGCGTTGCAGATGACTCGGACTTCGAAGCACTGAAAAAGCTACTCGCCTGCGAAGTTGGCTGGACCCTGGAGTACGAGAAGGAAGGCGTGAAAGTGTGGGCCGAGGATGCGGCACACGGCGCGCTTAGAACTGTCAAGGTGTGTTGTTGTATTCTAAGTTGCAAACAAATAGTAAATTACGTACTGTTTCTATGGGGACCTGTGACGATACAACAAATTTGGTATTTATTTACCATTGTTTAAGTCATTATTCTGTTACTGAAACTCATTGTGTATCTCAAAACTTTGTTACCTTGTAGTTAGTAGCAATAAAATAGAATATAGTTTAAAAAACTAAAAAAAAACCTGCTTTTAAAAATATCAAACTAAAAAGTTACAAATAATTTTAAAAAAAGCGTGAGGCGCTTTGTGCCATAATTATAGTATATTAGGCGCCCTCACGCTTTTTTTAAAATTATTTTTAACTTTTTTAGTTCGATAATTTTAAAAGCATGCTTTTTAATTTATTAAACTACCAACATTTATTTTCAACTTTTTAGTTCGATATCCTGTTCTTTTAAAAAAAACGAACGAACGAACGTATTGAAAACGGTGGGACATTTTACAGTAATGAGCCGCTCACTCGTAGTCCAAAGATTTAGAGACGGACATACAAACAAAGAAGCATGCAAGCAAACATACAAGTGAAGCTAATAAAAAGCATGTAAAAATATATGAATAATGAGGTAGGTTGGTGCAGACCTGTGTCCGTTTGTCCACAGCTGCGTTACTTTTTACTTTGTGTCCAGTTTATTAGTATTTCGAAAAACTCCAGACGTTCCTTTTGCAGATTTATTAATATAATCAGACAAGTTTTGGCAACTGTTTTTAGCAATCCTTAGTCTTAGCGAAAGCTTAAAAAGTTTCATCTGTCGCAAAATAACGACGTGCAAAAATTTATGATAATTAAATTTTCACAATTTTAAAATTTTAATATGCAATGCGGATGTTTCCGAGATTCCGTTGAGCTTAATAGGTGTGTAATATATGATATAAGAGCAGATACTATACTATATCTTAGAATAACGTTCTAATGATATAAATTTCATCACTCTTAATATTTTAAAGGCGAAAGATTGTGAGCGTGCGTGTTTGTATGTTTATGACTTCTTTACGCTCATACGGCTGAAGGGTTTTGGATTAAATTTGGCACACATATAGTTTGTAACCAAGCCTGACACATAGCTTACTTTTTATTCCGATATTCTCACAAGATCTAAAGTTATGAGGGTGAACCGTAAGACGCAACTAGTCTGCTATGAAAACAAATAGGTAATTTAATCATTTTAATTCTAACATTTTGCTCTCATTAGTCATTTCTTTTATTTTTTAATTTGTGAAAAAATTATCTTAAATATTTTCGTTCAATTGAACTAATTTCCATACACTTTTCAGCCAAAACTTTGTTATAATTATGTAAATACCAAGAAACATTTCACACTTATAACCTCATCTTACCCAAACTACAACCCACACTGGGTTGTAGTTTGGGTAAGATGATAATAGTAACACCAAAAACAAAGGGGTTCTGATCCGTTGATGATTACAGTTCTAATCTGACCTAACCCTTTAGATTATAGTATCTTTAAGGTAGATTATACTAACTGAATATTATACTAACTAATTGAATTTTACTTCAAATTTTCATTATTTAAAACGTATATTGAACAATATAAAGTTACGTGAAAAATATTATATGCATAATATAATTAATTGCTTCATTTCATCGTTATAATAACAAACAAAATGTATGTATTTAGGTACTTTAGTTTTAGACCCGCCCCGGCTTGGCACGGGTGCAATGCTGATACTACATACACTACAGAAAAACTGTGAACGTTGTATACAAAAATTAAAAACATAGCGGCCGGCCGGCTCCCGCCGCGCAGTCCGGCCGGTCGGTACCGCCGCAAACGCTATTTCCCGCAATTTTTAAATCTGTATTATCTTTGATAATATTCATATAAATCATGTGCTGTAAATGCCTTATAGATCTATATTAAATCAATAATGTATTTAAGGTATTTAATTGGATAAGAATTAATGCTAATACAGCATAAAATAGCCATAAAAAGTAAATGACAAAGAAATATTATTATGGGATATCCATAAGAGATAGACATATACCATTGCGGTATTTTCGGTAGACCTTTTCAACGTGTACAATACCTAGTACATTATTTTGATAAATCTCGTAGGGTTCAGATGCGTTTGCAATGTACGCTGAAGAAATGTAATTATTTACAACATCACATAAACGAAAATAACAGTATTTCTACACTGTATAATGGATGTTATTATTATTATACATATTATAAACCTTCCTCTACAACCTCTCTATCTTTTAAAAATTAGAAAGAAAGCATCGATCATGCAAAATCCGTTGCGTAGTTTTAAAGATTTAAGCATAGATAGCGATATAGGGGCAGAGAAAGCGACATTGTTTTATTGATTTGATTAGTAATTACGTTGTTCTGTATATGAATGGTCCTTCCGCTCAAAATATTGTAGCTTTTCAAGCCGCAAAACGAGAACTCTCAGCAACTATAGTAGACTCTAACTAAAGTTTGTGGGATTCGTATTTCCCGTTTTGCGGTTTTATTCTGTTTTGTCTTCTCTTGAATATCTTTCTTGGGTGTTTTCATTCGGTTTTTAATTTTCAATTGTTAATCTACATAAGTATGTTCTTTTCTTTTATTCTCACTCACTCCTTACTCCTTAGTTGTTCAAGTCCATTTATTCTCCAACATATCCTGAATAAGCTTCAGGATATGTTGAAGAATAAATAAATCCCGGACTTATTTAATGAAACCGAGAGACGACAAGCTGTTTCTTTTATTTTCCTGATTGATAAAAACAGCACCTGTTGTGAAAATGTTCTTGTGTGTTTTTTTTCACAGATATAAAGCCTGTACCTATACTTACAGTAATTGTATTTACATATAAATTATATTTTTAAATGTTAGAATATACAAGTATAAAAACGAAGGTCGGGGCTCAAGAGAGAGGAATTTCCTGACAATGCCAGCCGTTTCCAGAAGTACAGCTTTCTGAATAAAGCCCTTGATCTAACTGCCTAACGAGAGCCTCCTGAGGTCCTGGTCGAGACTCTTGGCTATCAAGCCAAGAGTCTCGACTTGGCTTCGGCTTGGCTATACTATTTGCTATTATGGTACTCCAATGATTAATTCACATAAACACGAATACCTAGACAGCTTAGTCTTATTACATAAATTACTAAAGTGAATTGAATTAAAGGTGTGCACAGCACTAAACATAGTTTGCCTAATTGATTTAATAAGTAATTAAAGCAATAACATTACCAAATAAAAATAATACCTACATAAAAAAATAGTATCTACTAAGATCAGATAAGACGTTACAATAATATCTAAAATCGAAAATTTAGCAATTATAAAACTAAATTAATAACAAATTTCGGAAGTCGGTGTCAAAAACTAATATACAAAAAAAATATTATTTAAAAACAAAAAACCCGCCTGCATAAAACTCTAACGAACTGAAAAGGTAGAAACAACTACTTTTTCCAAAATTTTAATAGATTCTTGTCGGGAAAAAATTTCTACACCCAAGAGGCAGTATAAAATGCCTTTGAAAAATTGGTTGCCTGTCGTCCAGCTGATTTCTTTAAGAATCACTAAACTGCCACTGCGTTGGTAAAAATACATTAATTGCAAGGGTAATTACTTCAATTAATACAAATAAAAAATACACGAAAAGAATTTTTTCATATTAAACGGCAATTTTACAGGTAAAGACTTAATATAGAAAATATATTTAGAATCAATATACATTTTTTTATCAGTGATTAAAATCCTTCATTTTGATACCCAACTCGATATGCTTGATAGAAAAAAATACGTAATTCTTTTTTTGTTCCATTTAATATTAAGTTCTATACATATTTAGAATCAGTGTTTAAAATCCTTCATTTTGATATCCCACTCGATATACTTGGTAGAAATTTATTTCTTTATGCCTCACAATATGGCGTCATACATCCGCCATTTTGTTTTTTTTTAAATGTCACCTATCTAGTAGCAGTTGGGCAATTAAGGCAAATCTAACGATACCTCAAATGTGAAAATCCGTTCAGCGATTCTGGAGATACTAGGTAATAAAGAATAATACATACAAGATAGGCATGTACCTGCAAACTTTATCTATGTACGTTTTTTGCTCAATAAAGTAATTATTATTATTATAGGCGCTAAAAACATAACCCTCCTGGCAGTCGGGTAAAAATAACAAAAATACAATCAAATGAACAGAATAAAGTAAAGTCATAATCATCTCCGCGTTAATCCCAGTCGCATCCGTAGCTTTTCAGCTTTGGAGTCCGGGGTCCGCTTTACCAGCCCTAACTGCTGATTTTGGCTAAACTTCGATATTTTCCGTGAAGCAACTGCCGTCTGACCTCCACAACTCGAAGGCGATATCTAAGTATTGCAGTTAGACCAATTGTTAGACTTTTGAGGGCTCCAACCAACTCATAACGACTGCCATTAGATGTTCGTATGGCAACCGGGACCAACGGCTTAACGTGCTTTCCGAGGCACGACCAGACCAGTGCAAATATTCATATTCATGCATACAAATATATAAGAGGTGTCTCGGCGAATCCAGCTCGGTTGGGCAGCGTTCGGGAAGCTACGCTACATCTTCTCGTCGTCCAAGATACCACAGTGTCTCAAGACTAAAGTCTTTAGTTTGACCAGTGTGTGTTGCCAGTGATGACTTACGGAACTGAAACGTGGTCGCTCACAATGGGCCTCATACGAAGGCTCAGAGTCACACAAAGGGCAATGGAAAGAGCTATGCTAGGAGTTTCTCTGCGTGATCGAATCAGAAATGAGGAGATCCGCAGAAGAACCAAAGTCACCGACATCTAGCTCTGCGAGTCGCTAAACTTAAGTGGCAGTGGGCAGGGCACATTGCTCGTAGAACCGATGGCCGATGGGGCAGTAAGGTTCTGGAGTGGCGGCCACGTACTGGAAGACGCAGCGTAGGGAGGCTCCCAACAAGGTGGACCGATGACCTGGTGAAGGTCGCGGTAAGCCGATGGATGCGGGCAGCACAAGACCGGTCAGCGTGGAAAGCCTTGGGGGAGGCCTTTGTCCAGCAGTGGACATCTATAGGCTGAAGAAGAAGAAGATACAAATATTTGCACTGTGCGGGGATCGAACCCGCGCCTCCTTGCGCAACGGCCGCGTTCGCTACCGCTACGTCACGGAGGCTGGCAGAAAAAACAAAATAAAGTAAAGTGATTACATTTATGATTAAAAATATTTACATTGATTACTAAATACGTTTTTTGACCCATTAATTTATCGGGAGTTTCTTACACGTGTTTCGATTGCTAATCTAAAATGGTCGGTACCTAACTAATTTTCACATTCTGGCCAGATTGTCGTTTAGGTTTGAGTTTACGTTACTTGTTTGTTTAGGTTGGGTTGGGCAATCAAGACTATGTTCATTTATGTTTGTGATGAGGAATATGTTTTGTGTTTTAGGCCTGTGTGTTTTAGCCTTCAGATCTAGTAATGAATGGTTGTTTTTGGGCCTTGTGTCCACAACTTAAAACATGAAGTTATTACTCTAGTTTTAATAAGTGAGTGCCACGTTGAGTTTTAGAGCCAGTCATAAAGATAGCACCATCCTATTTCTTCTCCTTCTGGTTATCATGAAAAATGACTAAGAGACTATCAGGTGAATGAGCGCAGAGTCCTTTAAGCATTAACTGGTGTTAATGCAATCGCATACTGCAATCGTTAACCTGTCTACCAAAGGGCGCTTTTAACACCCCTCAATTTGGGAAAGGCCATGTCCAGGATATTTTAATAAAATATTTCATTATTTTTTACACACAATAAAATAAGGAATAGGAATAGTAACTCATTTTATTATTTAAGGAAAGATCTCAGGAGTGATCTACGCAGATAATTATGATTCGGCTCTTTAATTAAAAGGGCCTCATGTACGTATAGTTTTACAATCAAATAGAATACTTAATATAGAGCAAATAGGTAGAATGTTTGTAAAGAATCACGAAATAGATAAAGAAAAAAAAAATCATCACATGTACGACGATTCATTTTTTTTGGGGATGAAGGTGCACGGTAGTGCGCAGGCCAAGTTCCAGCAACAGGTCGCGTGCATGCCGTGCACTATTTACACTAACCGTTTCGACCCACATTGAACCCCTCTGTAGCTCAGTGTCTATTGAAAGTACAGAGGTGAAATAGTACCTACGTAATCATGTACTAAGTACCAAAGCATTATGCCTATTATAAATTTCATAGATATGTGTCGATTCAGTATATCCTGAAATATGACCCTGTGTGTGTTTCTTGCACGTTCTTCTCCATAGAGATCTACGCTTTGGAACGTGCAATTTAGCTTCACTTTTCTTGAACTGACCGACATTGACTATTCAAAAGTACCAAGTGATGGTTAATTTGAAATAAACGATTTTGATTTGATTTGATTTGTGAAAATAACTAATTTTGGCACTGACTGACTCTCTCATCATCATCTCAGCGTTTATCCCAGTCGCATCCGAAGCTTTTTCAGCTTTGGAGTCTGAGGTCCGCTTTTACCAGTCTAACTGCTGATATGGCTAAACTTTGACATTTTCCGTGAAGCAACTGCCGTCTAACCTCCACAACCCGAAGGCGACATCGAAGCATTGCAGCTGACCAATTGTTGGACTTTTTGAGGGCTCCAACAACCCTTTAACGACTGCCACTAGATGTTCGTGTGGCAACTGGGACCAACGGCTTAACGTGCTTTCCGAGGCACGACCAGACCAGTGCAAATATTCATATTCATGCATAGAAATATTTGCACTGTGCGGGGATCGAACCCGTGCCACCTTGGGCAGCGGCCGCGTCCGCTAACGCTACGCCACGGAGGCTGGCTGACGACTCTCTCACTGACCGGTAATCAAGACCCTTAGACCACTTCCAATTGATATCGTAGTATTTTACATTGATATTTTGGTTGGTACGGTTTTGACATTGATATAGTGTCATTGAATATGAAATTTAGCACACAGGTCAAGTGTTATATGTAGATTAACAAAATATTACGAAATTTAAGAAATCGGTAAAGCGTCAGTTGTCCCAACCAATATTGACTTTTTAATAAAATTATTTATGAACTAATGAGAGTATTCTCATTGTATCACTGGTTCATTGTGTCATGGTTCCGACAGTAGGAGGTATAAAATATTTTCATGTATTCATAATGATTTTCCTATAAAAAAGTTGCCCCAAAACGCAAAACGCAAGGTTAACAACGGAGGCTGGCGTGGCAAAAAAGACCAAAAATAGGTACGACTTCTTGAAAAAAAGTATCCCACCAAAAACATACCTATTAAAAAGGGGGCCAAGTTCCTGTCGGCTAATTGTTCGTCTAATAATAAAAAGTTAAAAAACTAAAACCCAACTACGACAAAAATCGACGCTGAAAAATTATAAAACAAGATTTTCAGAATACTGAACTGAACAAAGATGCTAATATAGTTGCAAGTAAATGGACACAGTAGACTCTACCAAGATGCCTTCGTTGTAAATTGACAATAATGTCTTACCATACTATTCTGAAGTATGCAATATTCACTATTTAGAGATAAATTTTCATGTTTGGAAAACCGCAGTCACACGTTATGAAAGTGCTACGGTAGGTATATGTAACGTGTGACTACGCCATTATTTATCTTAACTTTATTTTTTTACTCTGTATATTTTGTCCGCTAGACGGCGCCACGTTAGATTTTGTGAAACTCCATATAGCCTATAACCAGCAGACAATTAAGACGCTTCTAATGATATGTCATTTATCGAATTCGAATAAGTAGTTTAGAAGTTACGAGGGAACAGATGAACATACATACATACATACATACATACATACATACATACATACATACATACATACATACATAGCCTGTCAAAATCATAACCCTCCTTTTGCTTTGCCGTAGTCGGGTAAAAAGGATTGCAATCCAATCCAATGCCAAGTTTAGATGAAATAAAATTATAATACCTACTTATAAATTTGAACTTTTTAATAAGGTATGTTTTTGGTGGGATGATTCTTACCGGCTTACGATCTCTGTGTTTCATCTCTACCTATGTCCGGGGGCGAGATTCGGTAAGCATTTGCCGCACCCGCGGATTCAATAAAGAATTTATTTTTATTGGTGCGGTGTTTATGGAACATAGCTACGCTGCCTTTATTGCCCTGAAAGTGAAAGAATTTATTTCAGTAAAGCCAATTGCAGAAACGACATCATTCATTTCGTATCCAAAAATTAATATATTAAAAATAATTATTTTCCTACAATGTTTGAAGCATCATATTACGCTTTTTGTATTTTCAAAGTCATATACCAGTCTGGACATAAGTTGTAGACGATTTTTGTAATAGTAATAAATATAGTTTAAAAAACTAAAAAAACGCGTGAGACCCTCTGTGCCATAATTTTTGTATACATATTAAGCGCCTCACGCTTTTTAAAAATTATTATTAACATTTTAGTTTGATGTTTTTATAAGCATGTTTTTTTAGTTTTTTAAACTATATTTATTTTCAATTTTTTAGTTCGATATTCTTTAAAAAAAAAAAAAACGAACGAACGAACGTATTGAAAACGGTGGGACATTTTACAGTAATGAGCCGCTCACTCGTAGTCCAAAGAGTTAAAGACGGACAAACAAACAAATAAGCAAGCAAACAAGCAAGCAAACAAACATACAAGTGAAGCTAATAAAAAACATGTATAAAATGGTCAGGCCATTACTCCGCCTAAGAATCTAGTATTATATTTTTCTCTCATTTTTGGGTACAAAATGTTCGAGACTTGAATGTATTGTCAAGCAGTTAGTCAGGATTAGTCGGAAATATGATAGTAGTTGTCCGTCTCGCAGTTGGTTCCAGTGGGGAAGAACGGACAAAAAATTCCATGTGCCCAGTGTTTTCATCGAACACCTTTTTCTTTGCGTGGATGGGAAGTTATCGAATGACCTCTCCCGCTCTGGGCGGAGCGGCAGGGTCCCACCCGCGCTCCTTGACTTGCCTGTGCATCAGAGCCACGGTTTATTTTTCAACCAACTCCGAACACTTTAATTAACAATATCAGAGTAATGTATTTAATTAATGTCATCATCATCATCTCAGCGTTAATCCCAGTCGCATCCAAAGCTTTTTTCAGCTTTGTAGTCTGGGTTCGCTTTACCAGTCGAACTGCTGATTTTTGGCTAAACTTAATTAGATATTATATTTAGTGTACTTTGGTCTCGCGCATTATTCGGGTGTATTCGAATATTCCTTAGCGCTTTTTAATTTAAGAACAGTTTGAGAATTTCTTAATAAACAGTGTTCAAAATAAACATTTTATCATCATCTCAGCGTTAACCCCAGTCGCATCCGAAACTTTACCAGTTTTGGAGTCTGGGGTTCGCTTTACCAGTCTAACTGATGCTTTTGGCTAAACTTCGATATTTTCCGTGAAGCGACTGCAGTCTGACCTCCACAACCTGAAGACGATATCAAAGTAAATGATATAGAAGTAGTTCAACATAAACATTTGTTTCTCCTCAAAAACACCGACACCTTGCTACGTACCTCGCACCATGACACCATGGACACATTGGAATAGAGATATGGATAATTTGTTCTAAACTGTTGGCCTGTCTGAGTTTATTCCAGCGTTTCTTCTAAGAATAGTCAGATAGGAAACTCCAACCACAAACAACAAGTAGTTTTCAAAATATGATTGACGTACAAAAGTGTTTGTACAAATTTTTTAACTGATATAAAATCATTTATCATTAAGCAAGTTGCTTGCTTTCACTCCACCATGTTCCCAAAGACTTCCTTCAAGAATTGGGGTGATTAATTGCCCTGACTGTACAAAATTCCTGAATAGATTCCGCAATTAATTCTCTATCTATATATCTATCTATGTTAATAATGGCTATAGCTGAACAGTGAACAGTATGATTATTTGGACGCGCTGAAGCTTGAAAGTACTGGTCGGATTTGTAAAATCTTTTCGCTTTGGTAATCCTACAGACGCTAACTTTACTTTTAGGAGCCGAGGAAAATCAAAAAAGCTTCAGTAAGAACAATGAGCGAAAAGTACTACTCAGCATTGTCATTTCGTAACACACGATCAGTAAGTTTAATTTTGGTAGTTCAACAACATTCATAGCTTTATTTATGTGGTTGAGCAAACATATTTTTTAAACATATGGAGCAATGGATTAGCAAACAAGCTTTAACTCCAAAGCCTAGAGCACAGGCGTAGAGAAGCCAGCCTTTCGGTGTTCTAAAGGATTCATTTTGGTGAGTTCCACCATCGGACGACCCGTCGCCTACGATTCGTTTCCTTTCGCCTCCTCTTTTCCACGTACATCGAGGGACTGGAACAATTTGCCAGCGGCGGTGTTTCCGTCGGACTACAATTTGAGTATCATCATCATTATTCTGCATTTATCCAAATTTATTTATAGTCAGTGTAACGTCTTTTTACCCGACTGCCAGGAAGGGTTATGTTTTTAGCGCGAATCTTGTATGCAATATTTTTATTACCTTGTATTTCCAGCGCCGTTAAACGGATTTTCACATTTTTGGTATCTTCAGATTTGTACCAATAGCCCAAGTGTTGTAAGATAAAAACAAAAAGGGCGGATGTTTGACGCCATGTTGTGAGGTAAATAAAAAGTAAAAAAACTAAAACCCAACTACGACAAAAAACGATGCTGAAAAAGTATAAAACAAGATTTTCAGAATACTGAACTGAACAAAGTTGCTAATGTAGTTGCAAGTAAATGGACACAGTAGTAGAGATAAATTTTCATGTTTGGAAAGGCGTAGTCACACGTTACATATACCTACCTACCGTAGCACCTTGACAACGTGTGACTACGCCTTTCCAAACATGACAATTTATCTCTACATAGTGAATATTGTCAACTTCAGAATAGTATTGTATGACATTACTACTGTGTCCATTTACTTGCAACTACATTAGCAACTTTGTTCAGTTCAGTATTCTGAAAATCTTGTTTTGTACTTTTTCAGCGTCGTTTTTTGTCGTAGTTGGGTTTTAGTTTTTTTACTTTTTATTATTTGTACTATTTTGGTGCTATAGTGTATTTGTGGCGCATAATATTAACAAAAGTTAAACTGACGAACTAAAACCTAGGTACCTTGACATATTACATCTACACGCACTTATAACAACATAAGCCGGAAGGCATATAGTGCAGAGGACATTTTTATGGGAGTTTTAGCAGTTTATCAAACTGTTTCCGCCTTCACCGCGTGGAGTTACTCCCAGCTTATGTCGTTTTCATTAGTTCACACTGCTCTGCATTGCATAAAGCGATTCACAGTTCCCGTGATCCGCGCTTTACTCTTATCGCTCATATTTAACACCACTAAAGCATTCTTGTAATTATGTACAAGCATAAAGTACTCGTGAAGCTCTTTCACGCGATACCAAACACGGTATATTTATTTTAATTTTATATTAACATAGAACTTTTTGTCCGCTAGAGGGCGCAATACTAAATTTGGTGACAAGCTTTATAGCTCATAACCAACAGATTATCAAGGCCCTTCTAATGGTACTGCAGTGGTTTCATTCTGATAAGTAGTAAAGAAGCTATGAACGAAAAGATGTGAATTATATGCAACCAGCCAATGAATACAGGTAAAGTCACAAGCAAATGCTAGCAATATATATATATATTCAAAATGTACAAGTAAAGCGCTTTCAAATGATATCAAACACGGCATATTTATCTTAACTTTATTTTTTTACTCTGTATGTTTTGTCCGCTAGAGGGCGCCACAGTAGATTTTGTGAAACCCCATATAGCCTATAATCAGCGGACAATTAAGACGCTTCTAATGATATATCATTTGTCGAATTCTGATCAGTAGTTTAGAAGTTACGAGGGAACAGATGAACATACATACATACATACATACATACATACATAGCCTGTCAAAATCATAACCCTCCTTTTGCTTTGCCGTAGTCGGGTAAAAAAGGAAAAATCTACCAAGCATATCGAGTGGCGTATCAAAATGAAGGATTTTAAAATCCTTCATTTTGACAGTTATCATGTTAGGTTACTAAAGGAGAAAAGTAACCAGTTGTGTTATTCTTAACCAGCATCATGAAAACTTAAATTATTTGAGCTGTCATTCTATCTCTAGGGATTGACACTGGCGCCGATTCTCTAGTTCAAAAACTAAACTAAATTTAAGCTATGCGCATCGTTTTCCCTCTATTCAATTAAGAAAAGGATAAAAGATAACATTTTAGTTTAATTCTGTCATATTAAGATGCTGCCGTAGACAGTTTAGACGCGATTATAAACATGGCGACCAAAAACGCGCCAATTTACGTCAGGACCGAACTAATTTGACAGATCTAAACTGACGTTTTATCTTCTGTCCTTTTCGTAATGAAAGAAAAAGAAAGGATGCACTGAACTTAAATTTAATCTGGTTCGTGAACAAGGGAATCAGGGCCACTGTTGGCAGCCCACTCCATGCTTTTTTTTTTTTTTTTTTTTGTAATGTGGCACTAGTTATGTCTTTGTGCCAATTTCAAGTAAAATCTTCAGAAATTTTCTTTCTTTCTCTTATGGCTTCGCACGGTTTGTGCATTTAGCCAATGTCACGTAATGAATTATTCATGTCGCAAAAGACTGCCGCGCGAATCGAACATTATGAGAAAGATTTGGTACAAAGCCAAGATGTGGCCACTATGCTACAGTATTTCACTGTTCTTTAATAATTATTCACTGCATGCACTTTTTACTACATAAATCACGCGTTTTTATTTAGTAAACGACACTATAAATAATTTAAAAGTCCAATGAAAAATTAGCGTGGCACTCATCTTAGCTTCCCGCCAAAAACCCCCCACTCCATGCTTACTTACTTTCTTCAACTAACTTATCGCGGTGCGATTTTCACAGATTCTGTCGGCACGGCCGTCGGATATAGTTGGAGTTTAGTAGATAAGAAGTCGATGGATATTTACGATAGAATTATTATTATTATTATTTTAAATTATGAACTAGTGCTTGACCGCAATCCCGCCTGATGGTAAGCAGCGATGCAATCGTTGATGGTAAAGCCCGCTAGTTTATTAATAGCCGATTCACTCAAAAAACTGAGTGAATAGAAAGGAAGACGGCAGTTGAGAGAGGTGATGCAATGTTAAACCCAACAACACGACCAACGATGCTGCGCCAGAGGAAGATTCATTTGGAGACCCTCCACGGCCATAATCGGCACACATCGCAACACAACTGCTCAGACCCGTTCTCCGTACGGCTTCAATAGACATCATGTCGGAACACGACGATTCACTTTTCGAAAAACACTGAATACAAAAATCAATAGAAAATTATTCTACTACTTACACAGCAACTTGCTGAGTGAAAACATGTCTTCGTATCTATGAATTAGTGGCATACGTGTAAAGGGAACAGTCGAACTGCATCAATTGAGTAACACATTATTCATCTCAGTTTGAAACATTTTTAAAGATATTAGTAATCCGTTGCTGTATAGAGATGTTAAAAAATTATAAAGCATTTAAAAAAGCATGCTTTTTTTATAAGCTCAATAAGTTGCTTATATTATAATTTAAAAAACGCTAATTCAACTTTTACTTTTTGTGAGAATGGCGCGGGCGCCACCTGTTGACTTGTATACTCTCCATAGGTACCTACTCTTTGGAATGGGCGACTAGCTTCAACTTATTGACTGACCGACCTTCTGACAATTCAAAAGTGCCTGTAACTGGTTTATTTGAAATAAATGATTTGATTTGATTTGATATACACTACTACAATTACGATTTTACGTCACTGCAATGCTGTATATATTCGAAAAAGTATCTACTCAACAACTTAAATAACGCAGTCAATGTTGTGTAACTGTCAAAATTAAACCCATTAGTACTTATGAGGTATTACGCTATTACCCTGCTGTTCGCAGGATATGTATCATCATAATTCAACACCAGGAAGTAAGTTTGTTACTGTTTCCCCTTCATAGCCACACATCTCGTTACCAAAATCACTTGGATCCAAAGCCTTTATGCCCGCTCATAAACCTATACGTTTTGTGGTTCTACTGCGGCACATCGTATCGTAGTTTTACACCCCATTTTATAGTTTATGGTCACAATACCTAGTTTATTACCTCTTGGCATCACCGCTTGTTATTGTAGTTCTATCGGGTAGAAGTGATTCTGGATGAGCTTTACGCAATCAATATCGATTTACTTTATACAGCGTTATTTTTTCTTTATACAAAACCTGAATAAAGTTTGTTCAGAATAAGCAACTGAATCGATTGCAATCATTTTTACACCTTGTTATATTTTTTCCCAAATACATTTTGAAATTGTTGCATTGTGGTTACCGAGCACGCCACGCAGCTTAGTAGATCATCAAAATATTAAAACACTAAAAATTCTGTACTGTGCTGTTGTGCGCAGTCATCTCGAATACTGCTCACCGGTATGGAATCCTGTCTACGATACTTACGTCAATCGCATCGAAAGTATCAAAAGGAAATTTTTGAGGTGCATTCGGTTTAGATCCAGAACTTACTTGCCTAATTACAACAACCGTTGCAGAAAATTTCACATTCTTCCACTAATTGAGCGGAGAAAAATTGCCGACATGGTATTTTTGTTCAATATAGCTAATGGCTCAATCGACTGTTCTGAATTGTTGAGCAAAATTGGGCTGCGTGTTCCATCCTTCACTTTAAGGAATCATCAGCCTCTGTATGTTCTCTCTGTGCGATGCGTATACCGACAAAACTCTTATATCATAAGAGCTAGCAGAGCATATAATTTGTTGTGTCAGAGGGTTGATGACCTCGATTTATTCTCCACCAGTGTTCCTAAACTAAAAAAAAAAATACTTTGTGATAACTTCTTTGTTAATCACTAAAAAAATTTCAATGTTTACTAAATACTCTCCGAGTGCTTACTTGGTCTTAAGTTCGCTTTCCTGTCCTGTGCTGTACCTGTTACTGTCTCTTGTGCTAACCTAATGTTATCTGTGGAAACTTTTAATTGGCTTTCTTTCACTAATTATCTTCTATCTGTATATATGCTAGCTGTAAGTTTCCTTAAAATGTAAAAAATAAAAAAATAAATAAAATAAAATAAAATAAATAAATAAATAGTACGCGCAACAGCTGACGTCACTGGTCAACGCAGCGCTAGCCCGCCCGAGCGAGCGTTGACCATATTTTTGTTGGGACAACCAAGTGGGATAAAAGCTCATAACTTTGTGGTTTTTCTTGATATCTTTTTTAAATTATGTACAAAGATCCTTTACTTAAAAAATAGTGGATACGTGTTTTGGGTTTCGCATAAACAAAAAATAATGTTGATTGTTGTGTAAACAACATTACAACAACAACAACACAACAACGCTACAACTTGTTTAAACTAAACTAAATTTAATTTCTTTTGCACCAAAGGTTGTCTGTAAAAGATCGCTCTTAGCGATAATACCGCCCATTGTGTCACCAGTTATAAGATCTTAATATTTATGTTCTGTAATATATATGGTGTACATAATAAAGAGTATTGTAATCTCATCATCATCATCTCATCGTTAATCCCAGTCGCATCTGAAGCTTTTTCAGCCTTAAAGTCTGGGGACAACTTTACCAGTCTAACTGCTGATTTTTGTCTAAACTTCGATATTTTCCGTGAAGTGACTGCCGTCTGACCACCACAACCCGAAGGCGATATTGAAGCATTTAGACCAATTGTTAGACTTTTGAGGGCTTCAACAGCCCGTAACGACTGCCTTTAGATATCCGTATGGCAATCGGGACCAACGGCTTAACGTGCTTTCCGAGGCACGACCAGACCACTGCAAATATTCATATTCATGCATACAAATATTTGCACTGCGCGGGGATAGGAACCGCGCCTCCTTGTGCAGCGGCCGCGATCGCTGCTGCTAGGCCACAGAAGCTGTCAAGAGTATTCTATTCTATGTTACAGGTTTGGTTTCCGTAATTAGTTCTATTGGACCTTTATGCGTAATGTTCAGTGCACCTTTTTCTTTCTAATTCACTATCAAATCAAATCAAATCATTTATTTCAAATAAACCAGTTACAGGCACTTTTGAATTGTCAGAAGGTCGGTCAGTCAATAAGATGAAGCTAGTCGAAGTAGTAGACTATGAAAAGGACAGAATATAAATATTAGTTTCTTCTTCTTCATCCTATTGAGGTCCACTGCTGGACAAAGGACCTCCCCAAGGCTTTCTACATTGGGGGGTTTGCCATAATCCCCACGCTTGGCAGGCGGATTGGAGATCTCAGTAATTTGTTATTCCACAGGAGAAGCGCTGCTGCCCGCTTCCCTGGTGGAAAAGTATCTTTTTTCTTACTCCTCCGCTATTCTTTTCTGATTAATTTCGTTGCGGGACCCAAGACAGTTGAATCGTTTCTCAGGGACTCGTCGAGCTTCATTGCTCGGCGTTTTTCTGGCGGTCTCCACTGTTGATTCTGGCTTTCAGGAGTTGCAGTGGGTTGGGAACAGTGTGGCGGGTTTTCCCTGGTGATGTTTCCTTAGTCGCCTCTTACGACACCTACGCGAGGACATGGGATGGTACTATTCTTAGCCCAGTACCACACGGAGGCTTAGCCTGGTACCACACAGGGGAAAAACACACACATATTAATTTAGTCAAGTCAAATTAATCAGCGCCTGACGTAAATTGAAATATTTTTAGACGCCAGGTCTTTAAATACGTCTAAACTGTCTATGGAATATCTTAGTTTGACAAGACTAATATTTGTATAACACCAAGCCTATTGTACCAATTGCTGGGACAAAGGCCTGTGAGAATGAGTTTTACGAGGGAACTCTAGTGCCGAGGAATTTGAAAAAAGTAAAAAAACTAAAACCCAACTACGCCAAAAAACGACGCTGAAAAAGTATAAAACAAGATTTTCGGAATACTGAACTGAACAAAGATGCTAATGTAGTTGCAAGTAAATGGACAAAGTAGACTCTACCGTCTCTTCGTTGTAAATTGACAATAATGTCATACAATACTATTCTGAAGTATGCAATATTCACCAAGTACCTAGAGATAAATTTTCAAGTTTGGAAAGACGTAGTCACACGTTACATATAAAAATACACAACATATAACAACATACAAAAACACGTAAAAACACAACACACACGCACAAAACACCACAACAACAACATATATATTTTTTTTTTTAATTTTTTTTTTTTTAATATTTTCTTTTTTGTCAAAAACTTATCACATTTGTCTAGCAACAAAAATGGGTTATTTTTCAGGATTTTGAACTATTATATTTCTTTTATGAATCAAATGTTATGGGCACGTATAAGTAATCAAGATTTAAAATTGTACAAAAATATGATTGCTCTAAAAGCGTCACCCACGAAGGAACCAGCAGAATAAGTTTGTATCAAATACATTAAAATTGTATACCTAGAGAAAACGCTACTAGAGTCCCCTCTTAATCCAAAAGGCCCAGTGTGGGTTGGTGCGCTTGTTTGCATAAGCTTTTGTATCGTTTGCGAATTTAATTTAATTTTTAATCGGAATTTCATACCAATGTTATAAAATCAATATTTATTTTTGCTAAGTAAGTTATGTTATTTCATGATTTTTTAACTTTTTTTTGTTGTGGCTGGGAAATCATCAAACGACCTCTCCCGCTCTGGGCGGAGCGGAAGGGCGTGTCAGACTTTTACTGACTAAAACCTACCCGTGTTCCTTCACTTGCTTGTGCGCTAGTGCCATCTCTTTTTTAACCAACCCGCAACCCTGATCCAGGAGGCAGCGGTCTCCGTGGAACCTAGGAATATATTATTTGGTTGTATTCGTGTACCTAAGCAATAGGCGCTGAAAAAAAAAATGCGCCGTATAGAGCACGTACAGACGCCAGTAGTCGGCAGCTGGAGGCCAAGAATGAACCTCAATGCCTTAGGTATAAAGTTGAAAATAGATTAACACCTAAAGTCTATAGCTACATAATATGTACACAATGAGCCTATAATATTCCGACTCACAAATTATTCGAAATTATGCAACGTTTGTGCTACGTTGTGATGTCACGGACACCTGTTACTGTCTCAAGAGGTGAATAGACTAGAGCATTTACTTTAGATTTTATTGAATAAAGGCACGAGAGGTAGGTACCTGTAGAGGCGACAATTCAACAGTGAATGCACGGTACAAAAAAACGTTACAGGTTACAGGTAAATGTTACAGGCAAATGCTCACGTTAGTCGTGGTGGCCTAGTGGTTAAAACACCAGCCTCTCAAGTATAAGTGTGCAGGTTCGATTCCAGGCCAGGCAAGTACCAATGTAACTTTTCTAAGTTATATGCACTTTCTAAGTATATCTTGGACAACAATAACTGATTAAAAGGTGAAGAAAAACATCTTGAGGAAAACTGGACTTTAAGTCTGAAATCGCCAACCCGTATTGAGCAAGCCTGGTGATTACGCTCAATCCTTCACTGTATGGGAGGAGACCTGTGCCCAGCAGTGGGATGATAAAAGGTTGATGATGATGATAATGATGAAATGCTCACTCGCCGTGACCATTACACCGAACGCTATATCGAGCGTTCGCAAAAACTAAGCTTATGACTGTGTTGTACAGACAATAGCACATTTATTATACACTATTACAATTTGTCAACTTTTTTTGTTTAATTATCAACTTTATCTCTGAAGCATTAGGGCTCAAGGTTGATTGGGAATATTTGACCGTTTTGGGTAGCTTGACCTGCTGTCGTACGTACTATTCTTAAGAACACTTATGATGAAATTAGTCAAAGGAAATCCAAGAGAACAAGTTACTTGCGTTATAGATTGATTACACTTCAACTAAAATACTTTTATAGGGTGTATCTGACATCGACGCATAAACGAGGTACCATTGGATCCGATACATGATTCTGAACCCCCTAGTGGTAGAATTTTTCGTCGGCATTTCCTAATTAAAAAAAAATATATACAGTTTTTTTTTCACTTTGGACCGTTCATAATTGCTCACCAAACCAACCCAATTTTTTTTAAAATAAAAATATAATTGCACAAAAAAGCGCAATGTGAACGAAACTCGAAAAACTATCCAATCAGCTGATTTAATAGAGTTCAAATCAGGGGTCAACGTCATACCTACAAAAAAGCGCGGCGGCACGCTTGCAACGTTTAAAGGCCGAGCCGACACCTTTTTTAAACACTATTATTTCTGTAACCGCTATCATAATTTTATTAGTGGCATGCGGTCTAGCCTTTCGCGAAGTTTGCGTTAGGATGTCAAATAAACCCTGTATAGTATATTTAGGGTTTCTCTTTTAGAAAAAACATATTTTCCAGTACCTTAATTGCGTTACACACTATTCTTATCAATTGGAATAATTATGCAGCATATTGCTTTTCCATTGCTCCGTATATTCGAAAAATGTATCCACTCAACAACGTAAATAACGCAATGAATGTTGTGGAACTGTCAAAATGAAACCCATATATGGATATTGTGTTACGCAGTTACCCTGCAG
The DNA here is from genome assembly GCA_017933935.1 of Sesamia nonagrioides. Lineage (NCBI taxonomy): Eukaryota > Metazoa > Arthropoda > Insecta > Lepidoptera > Noctuidae > Sesamia > Sesamia nonagrioides. The sequence continues at coordinate 361,810 of JADWQK010000085.1, forward strand.
CATTCCATATTTCGAAGTTTTTCTATTGCCCTATTTCAGCCGGAATCATTTCCCATCGCGATATTTTAATAGCCGTCCCTTTGCCCCGTTTCCAATGGTTTTCGCAAACAGAAAAATCCAATCAACTTTTCGCGATATAAAAGTATTGTATCTACAGAACAGTCCAGCCAACGATCAATAGAACGCCGATTAAAAAACGTAGACTTTATACCATCGATAAACCATTATTATTCATTAAAACATCAGTTCAGAAAAGCAATATAATGAAAGTTAACATTAGGAACTGAGTCAGCACAATGTTTCATAAAATATAGTTAGCTAGCTTCTCCGGCCGTGGCGACTTCGCCCGCGTGGGGTTCGGTTATATCGCGCTTTTTTTTTAGATTTCCCTCGGGAATATCTAATTTTTCCGGGATAAAAAGTACCCTATTATTTAATCTGGACTTCTAACTTTACGTCTACAAAATTTCAAAGCAATCGGTTCAGTAGTTACGGCGTGAAAGCGGAACAAACAAACAAACTCACTTTCCCATTTACAATATTAGTAAGGATATAATTCAATTCAATTCAATTCAATTCATTTATTTGCTTACTAAGTGTACATTAGTGTCTTATATATTATGTAACAATTAGTCCTTACAACTTAGCGGCCTTTTTCAGGCATTGCAAAATTTGAGGTTAGTGAGGCAATATTTTAATTTCAAAATTTATAATTATAATTTATAATAATTAAAATATATAATAAATTATATAACAAATATATATTAAATTATAAATTTATATAATTTATAATTTAAGATTGTGAAGCAACCCCTCGGATTTATCAAATGGAGGGAATTATTTAATGTTCGACCTTGCTTTTTAAGCGCAGATCACTAGTCAAAGAGCTGAAACGTTTGGGGGATCGCTCGTTTCAGAGATACGTTCAGCAATGATGGTTCTGGTCATATTTAGTTGTTTATATTTTACCTTGGCCAGAATCTAAGCATTTCCATACGACAAGGGTAGTAAGATGAGCTTATCTACGCTATATTTTAGTTTGTGATTTTTAATTACGTTAGTATTTCACGCTTTTTTTTTTTAACTTTTTAGTTTGATATTTTTTAAAACATGTTTTTTTAGTTTTTTAAACTAAGTATATTTATTTCCAACTTTTTAGTTCGATATTCTTATAAAAACAAAACGAACGAACGAACGTATTGAAAACGGTGGGACATTTTACGAGCCGTCCACTCGTAGTCCAAAGAGTTAGAGACGGACAAACAAACAAATAAGCAAGCAAACATACAAGTGAAGCTAATAAAAAACATGTAAAAATGTGTGATTATCTATGTGAGTTCAAATGTTTCCAAACGCACCCACGATACAGATGTAACTCTTAGTGCGGGGCAACGACAAATAAAACGCTTTTCTAAAATAGTTGTAGTAGTCGGAGATTCCGGGCACATTTCCCGGCTGGTATAACTTCTCTAACTTATGTGGAACAGTTGGAATAGCGCCTGTGAAGTTTGTCACAATCGTTTTGGACGGCGGTCGGTTTGTTCACTTTAGATCGTAGCACGTTCCATAGCAAGTGAAGTTAGGTTTATTTCAAATAAATTTCAACTTTATTTCAATGGCTACAAGTTTGAATTCTAATTCGAATTAGGTATTTAAAAATTCTTAGACACGTTTGAAATCGTAGCGTAAACTAATCTTTATTGTGAGGAATTGAAGTTATTTTTAGGGTTCCATAGCCAAATGGCGAAAAACGTGACCCTTATAGATTCGTCATGTCTGTCTGTCCGTCTGTCCGTCCGTATGTCACAACCATTTTTTTCCGAAACTATAAGAGCTATACTGTTGAAATGTGGTAGGTAGATGTATTCTGTAAACCGCACTAAGATTTTGATGCAAAAATAATAATAAATATTGGGGGCTCCCGACACTTAGAACTGAAACTCATTTTTTTTTCATCAAATACATATGTATTTGATGAAAAAAAAAAATTATCATATCTATGGATAGGTCTTTAAAAATGATAGCAAGATTTCTAAAATATTTTTTTTCTAAACCGAATAGTTTGCTTGACAGACGCTTCCAAAGTGGAAAACAATGCCCCCCCCCCCCCAACTTCTAAAATAAGAAAAATGAAAAATCTAAAAAAAAAAACATATGAGTACATTACTATAAAAACTACCACGAAAATTGTTTTAAACGAGATCTAGAAAGTATTTTTTTTAATACCTCGTAAATCGTAAACCGCTTATTACCGCGTAATCTTTCATACAAATAACTTAAAAATCCTTTAATTTCATAAATCAATGGTACGGAACCTTTTGGGCGTGAGTCCGACACGCACTTGGCCGGTTTTTTTTAATAGCTGATGTGAGTTGTTTTAATTTTTGGCAAGTAAGTCTTGCAGCCAAGCGATTCGTCGTATTCCGACATGATGTCTGGTGAAGCCGTACGAAGGACGGGTCTGAGCAGTTGTGTTGCGATGTGTACCGGGTACGATGTGCCTAATGTTGTTGTGTCGGGAGTTTGGTCGTGGAGGGTCCCCAGTTCATCCTCTGGCGCAGCATCGTTGGTCGTGTTGTTGGGTTAAACATTGCATCACCTCGCTCAACTGCCCTCTTCCTTCCTATTCACTCAGTTTTTTTGAGTGAATAGGCTTAATAAGCTAGTTCGTTTTACCATCAACGATTGCATCACTGCTTACCATCAGGCGGGATTGCAGTCAAGCACTAGTTTATAACTAATAAAAAAAAAAAGAATGTAGTGTAAATACTTACATGTGGGTGTTTCACACCAGGACAGCTTCTAATGTTATACAAAGCACAGGTCCGTTCGTGTCTAGAGTACTGCAGTCATATTTAGGCTGGTGCTTCAAAATGCCCCACCTGGCAACTTTGGATTCGCGTTTTTCTCACTGCATTCATCACGCTGCGACCAATAGGAGCGGAGCATATCTAACTCTACGCGAACGAAGTTGCTGGCGGCCGCTAGTAAGATATAATATTTGTACTTTGGCATCACTGCTCTGGTAAGCTTAGCCGCAAAAGTAGGAGTAGATCAAAGGTTGTTTGTAAAAATCCCTCTTAGCGATAAGACCGCCCATTGTGTCACCCTTTGTAAATCTTTTTATTTATGTAATTTATCTTTTCGTTTGTCGTCCTCCGTGGCGCAGCGGTCAACACGCCTGCCTGCGACGTGGAGGCCCCGGGTTCGATCCCCGGCCAGGTCATGATGAAAAACGATCTTTTCCTGATTGGCCTGGGTCTTGGATGTTTATCTATATATTTATCTATTATAAATATAGTATCGTTGAGTTAGTATCCCATAACACAAGTCTCGAACTTACTTTGGGGCTAGCTTAATCTGTGTGATTTGTTCGTATATATTTATATTTATTTATTTATTTATCTGGTATACATAATAAAGACTATTCTATTCTATTGTATTGTAGATCCCTTCTTCAGAACTTGTGGATCATCCAATGGACTTGGATTATCCAATGAACTGCAAAGAAAGGAGTACCGACTTTAAAGCACATTCTCGGTGGTAGGCGACAACATCAGCCGCCGGCATAAGTTACCACCCACCAGACAAAGTCTTGCCGCCAAGCGATTCGTCGTGTTCCGGCATGATGTCTGGTGAAGCCGTACGGAGGACGGGTCTGAGCAGTTGTGTTGCGATGTGTACCGGGTACGATGTGCCTAATGTTGTTGTGTCGGGAGTTTGGTCGTGGAGGGTCTCCAGATCATCCTCTGGCGCAGCATCGTTGGTCGTGTTGTTGGGTTACACATTGCATCACCTCGCTCAACTGCCGTCTTCCTTCCTATTCACTCAGTTTTTTTGAGTGAATAGGCTTAATAAGCTAGTGCGTTATACCATCAACGATTGCATCACTGCTTAGCATCAGACGGGATTGTAGTCAAGCACTAGTTTATAACTAATAAAAAAACAAAAAAAAAAAAAAGCAGACGGTTTTGTATGTTCCATCCATCAATGTTAACAAAAATAAAGGGTTAAAACCACTTAACTGTACACAGTAAACCACAAAATGACATTTTTCCCAAACTTTTTCATTAAAAAAGCTCAGCCATTAAAACACAATTGTTTTCAAAGGACGCTTCCATTTTATCGGGAAGCGTATATGTATCAGATTGTGATACATGGCAGACTCCTCGTGGGCCTGCAATTTGTCCCATGTTACTAAGTATCGACATTTAGTTGGCAACATACATACGTTTATATGTACCTATGGTGTGTTCTAAAAGTGTTTGATGAACATGTAAACAATTGTATCAAACAACGTCAGTACTCATAAATGACAATTCGTAGTGTCTCTTTCATATCGTACCTATGCTTAAAAATTTGTGTATTACCTAATGTATACTTGTATTCAAAGTCAATGATTATTTATTATAATTACCCGAAATTATTGTGATAGTAAGTCTCTGTAATGAGGGATTGTAAAAGAATTACATCTTGTCCATTTGGAAGAATATTGGTGCTTATAGCAGGGCAGAAGATGTATTGATCTACACAAAATGATACTCACAAGTACCCACACACACATTCGCACCCTTACGACCATATACATACACACGCATTACGTAGACACACAAACACACCCTCAGACACAAACACAAACACACACTCACACCCATAAACAAATACACACAGACACGCACACACACTTGCATGTTGATTATACATAAGGTTTTGAAAATTTGTATACTGATGTGGAAGAGAGGAGTCTCCTAACATAGGCATTATTTGCTTAACAGGAATTTCCAATCACCATCTAAAGCAAAATAATTTGGAGCTCTAATAAATTTGATTTGATTTGACTTTTTTAAGTTGAAAATGCGTGAATATTTGTGTTATATAACTATCCCATTGAACAGGGTTTGTTTATACTTTTATGAAATACTTTTGAAACAGACTATAGTCTGTAACAGCATGTATTATAGAGGTCTATATATGCCTATGAAGGCAGGAGAGGGTGCGGTTCCGCTTGGTCAGTTAACATGCTTACGCAACAAACAATGAAACACAAATTAAATTTTGTTGATACAGGAGAAAGGAAAATTGAACAATACGCTTTCTTTCCGTGAACAAGGGAGGAGATCTTTTATAGATTAACATCGACAAATTTTAAAAGATAAATAATAATTACAAAACAGATAGGTACAACAGCTACTAAGTACAATGTCTGAACGAAATTAAACTATAATCTATACTAATCTATAAAGCAAAAGAGTTTGTTTGTTTGAACGCGCTAATCTCAGGAACTGCTGGACCGATTTGAAAAATTCTTTTTACGTTGGATAGCCCATTAATCCAGGAAGGCTTTAGGCTATATAACATCACGCTGCGACCAATAGAAGCGGAACATAAAAAATAAACATATCAAAACCTACGCGGGTGAAACCGTAGGGCGCTGCTAGTAAGTAATAATTATAAACAACTAGCTTTCAAACGGCTGCTTCGCCCGCGTGGAATTCGGTTATATCACGCTTTTTAGATTTCCCGTGGGAATATCATTATTTTTCCAATAAAAGGTAGCCTATGTCCTTTCTCAGGGTCTAAAGATTGTCGGTGCCAAATTTCATCAAAATCGGTTGAGAGGTTTAAGCGGGAAAACGTAACAGACAGACAGAGTTACTTTCGCATGTATAATATTAGTATGGAAATATGGATGGCGCCGGATTTCATGTTCATAAACTAAATTTAATTCAGTGAATCTATTTCTTTCTATTTTAGTTTTGAGAGCAGTGGTGATTAATTAATTTACATAAAGTATATCACCTGTATGTGTTCGAATCTACGAATGTGACTCTTAAGCCAGAAGCCATGACACAACCACCAATCACCATTGCTCCACGGTGGTAGGCCATAACATCGGCTACCGGCAGAAGTTACCACCCACCAGACAAAGTCTTGCCGCCAAGCGATTCGTCGTGTTCCGGCGTGATGTCTGGTGAAGCCGTACGGAGGACGAGTCTGAGCAGTTGTGTTGCGATGTGTGCCGGGTACGATGCACCAAATGTTGTTGTCTTGGTAGTTTGGTCGTGGAGGGTCTCCGCATCAATCTCCCTCTGGCACAGCATCGTTAGTCGTGTTGTTGGGTTTAACATTGCCTCACCTCGCTCAACTGTCGTCTTCCTTCCTATTCACTAAGTTTTTTTTGAGTGAGTGGGCTTAATAAACTAGCGCGCCATCAACGACTGGATTGCATCTCTGCTTACCATCAGGTGGGATTGCGGTCAAGCATTAGTTTAAATTATTTTAAAAAAAGATCCTCTGCGATTTCTAATGATTTGTGGCACAAGCAGGCCATAAAAACATAATAAACTACTAAAAAAAGTAAATTAACCTTGAGATTACGCCGACATTGTTCACTCTAATGGCATGAAAGCATCTCTAATTTGCTAATCTATTTCAGGAATTCAAAAGGGTAAGCGTGACCCAATCGATACTATATATTAAGGGCATTCATTCGGAAAGGATACATCAAATATCTCTTTTGAACTGTTCCTTAAGTAAGGATACAAAGAAAGCAGTGGAGGCCAATGATTACTTCCTCGGTTGGAGAGTGAAAAGGTCGTGGGTTCAACACCAGCGCTCTAATTGCGTAACACACTATTACAATCAATTGGAATCATTTTGAAGCATATTGCTAATCCATCCATACTAATATTATAAATGCGAAAGTAACTCTGTCTGTCTGTTACGCTTTCCCGCTTAAACCTATCAACCGATTTTGATGAAATTTGGCACAGACAATCTTTGGACCCTGAGAAAGAACATAGGCTACATTTTATCCCGGAAAAATATGATGTTCCCGAGGGAAATCTAAAAAGCGCGATATAACCGAACTCCACGCGGGCGAAGCCGCGGGCGGAAAGCTAGTTGTTCCATATGTTCAAAAAATGTCCGCTCAAAAACGTAAATAACGCAATGAATGTTGTTGATCTGTCAAAATGAAACCCATTGCTACTGATAGTATTACGCAATTACCCTTTTTAAATTTCCGTAACTAAAACGTAAAACGAAACCCTATTCATGAGACTTCGCTGTCCGGCTGTCCGTCCGTCTGTCACCAGGCTGTTTCTCATGAACCATAATAGCTAGACAGTTGAAATTTTAAGAGATTATGTATTTCTGTTGCCGCTATATCTAACAAAAAATACTAAAAATAAAATATTTAAGGGAGCTCCCACACAACAAGAGTAATTTTTTAGCCGTTTTAAAAGATAATGGTACGAAACCCTTCGTGCGCAAGTCCGACTCGCACTTGGCCGATTTCTTTTTATTCGACAGGAAATTATCAAATGACCTCTCCTGCTTTGGGTGGAGTGAAAGGGCGTGTCAGACTTTTACTGACCAAAATCCACCCGTGTTTCTTCACTTGCCTGTGCGCCAAGGCCGCAGTTTCTTTTTTAACCAACCCGCAACCCTGGCCCAGGAGGCATCGGTCTTCGTGGACCCCGTCACGGTGTGCTGACCTTACTGATTTGTCCTTACCAGCCACTGCTCACCGCCCAGCATAACAATGACTCAAGTCTATTGTAGTCTCGAGTTATACAATATGTAAAGAAAACCCTGTCCGATCCGTGAAGGTATTGTTAGGTATCGATAACTGATTCTACTAATGCACACAAAGCCTGGCTACACTTAAAAAAAATCCCCCTAAAAAAATAAATATTATTTCGCAAAAAGAGGTAACTTAATACATGTGCGGTAAGCAACCCTACCGTGGGCGGCGGAGGGCAGGGCACGCAGCACGTGGTCGCGTCGTTACCGTCGTTGTCGAATACCGGTGTTGTCACTTTTTTTAAATGACCAAATTTCGGGGAAATTGAAATTAATTCCCGGGAAAAAAAGATTATTTCAAAATTCATTAGTATTGTTACATGATGATTATGTAAAATTTTATATTATATTTGGTCAAGTGTTTACCTTACCTTTATTATCCTTACGGGTCGGACAGGGTTTTCTTTACATATTGTATAATAATTCAGCTTAGGTACATGTAACACGTCTTTATTTATGCAACAGATTGCCCATTGAATGTTAATTTTAGCCAGGATTTTAGACCATGAATTAAGGACATTAAATTAAGATGTAAAGTTTTCACAATATAATCCCGGGACGATCACAAAACTCCCCAGTCTAAATTATTCAGTAAAGGACCAAGTTCAAGATTAGTTCCTAACTTTTCTCGTAACTTGGGAAACATTCAATTTCGTAAAGTTTATTCTTTTTTACTAATGCAGTTTGCGTGTGGAAAAAAGGATAGCACGGGCTTGCCATGGTAATGCACCCATAACTCAAGTAAAACGTGTTAAAACACAACACCTGAATAAATTATAGCGACAGTAATTAGTTTTCAGTGGAATTGTATGTTTTTTTTTTATTTTAAGTGTCACAAAGAGAATGTTTAAAGCATGGGTCATCTGCCTTAAACCTTTACCGCATACCCCATCACCTGTGCGTTTAATTACCTTATGAATGCGGCAGTAAAAGGAGTTCGTGTAGCTAAATATTGGGCCAAAAATGTTTGAAATTTTTGCCATGGACAGTCTAAGTAGCAGATGAGTGTAAACGGAAAGGTTCGCCATAGAACAGCGGTTCCTAACCTTTTTAATGTCACTACCCCTGTAAACAAGTATGGGAATTGAGTCTACCCCTAGGTAATTTGATATAATTAGATATAACCACACAAATTCGAACTAAAAGATTTTTATTATGTAATAAATCTCGGAGTTAACTAGTGTGAAGTTTGAAATTGCTATACATTCGCAAGTTTTTTTTTTTTTTTTTCGATGAATTATACACTAGCGCTTGACCGCAATCCCGCCTGGTGTTAAGCAGTGACGCAATCGTTGATGGTAAAGCGCACTAGTTTATTAAGAGCCTATTCACTCTAGCCTTGAAGACACTCAAATTGTAGTCCGACGGAAACACTGCCGCTGGCGAATTGTTCCAGTCCCGCGATGTACGCGGTATAAAGGAGGAGGCGAAACGCTTCGTCCGGATCGTAGTGGTGTTAACAAAGTAAGGGTGGAAACTAGCCGTACGACGGGTCGTCCGATGGTGGAACGGAGATGGGGGAATTAAATCATGCAATTCCCTTGCACACTCCCCAAAATGCATCCTATAGAACACCGAAAGGCTGACTACTCCATATTAGGTTCGGTTTCACTCAACGCGCATCTCATGTCATGCTTAATATTCAGATAGTTTCTGGCTTTTGTTTTTAATGTAAGAAGAGTTGAGAAACCAGTTTCACATCTGTAAGCTGTAGCAATTTAATACTATTTCATGTCATCCCGTGTTACCCCCTAAAATCTCCGTTTTACCCCTGCGGGGGTAATTACCCCCAGTTTAGGAACCACTGCCATAGAAGAACACAATAGTGAACCCATTTCTGATGTTCCTTAGAAAGGTGGGGTTCGTAGTGGGTGTACTGTATACCGGGGAATGTATGACTAAATGTGTAAACGTTAACGAAGCAAATGGAGTAAGTATGTAAGTATCGTAGGAGATGACGCATTGTTATTCTAGTACGGACTGCGAAATGCGAAAGTTACTTAAACAAATAATAAATACAAGTATTAAAATGATAGGCTGAGGTTTTAGTGGAAATTTCAAAGAGACAAAGAGAGAGTAGAGCCTTCTTTTTGTAGAAATCCGAAAGTCAAAGGGTGTCGTGCTACTAACTCGGTTGTGGAAGGCAAATAGGCAGTTCATCATCATCATCATCAACCTTTTTATCGTCCCACTGCTGGGCAGTGGGATGATAAAAAGGTTGATGATGATGGTCTCCTCTCATACAGAGAAGGATTGAGCGTAATCACCACGCTTGCTCAATGCGGGTTGGCGATTTCAGACTTGAAAGTTCAGGTTTCCTCAAGATGTTTTCCTTCACCTTGTAATCAGTCATTGGTGTCCAAGATATACTTAAAAAGTACATATAGCTTAGAAAAAGTTACAAGTTACATTTACATAGGCAGTTGCTCTACGTATAATACTGTTGTATCGTTCAGCTCAGCTGAACCGGCACCCTAATTGCGTAACATACCAGTTGGATATATCAGTTGGAATAATTTCCAAGCTTATTGCTCCATTTCTTCGAAAATGTCGCTGCTCAATAATTTAAATGACGCAATGAATACTGTCAAAATGAAACCGGTGGTAGGCCATAACATCGGCTGCCGGCAGAAGTTACCACCCACCAGACAGTCTTGCCGCCAAGCGATTCACCGTGTTCCGGCATGATGTCTGGTGAAGCCGTACGGAGGACGGGTCTGAGCAGTTGTGTTGCGATGTGTGCCGGTTACGATGCGCCAAATGTTGTTGTGTCGGGAGTTTAGTCGTGGAGGGTCTCCAGATCAATCTCCCTCTGGCGCAGCATCGTTGGTCGTGTTGTTGGGTTTAACATTGCATCACCTCGCTCAACTGCCGTCTTCCTTCCTATTCACTAAGATTTTTTAAGTGAATGGGGTAATAAACTAGCGCGCTTTACCATCAATGATTGCATCACTGCTTACCATCAGGCGGGATTGCAGTCAAGCGCTAGTTTATAATTATAAAAAAAAAACCTATTGCTACAGATAGTGTGTTACGCAATTACCCTGCGGGTGGAAACTGCCCCTGGTAAAGTTAGGAAGGTTATCAGATGATTATTATCAGTGGAAAATTCTAAATGGCGTTTAATTTTATATTGTACTAGCTGCGCCACGCAGTTTCACCCGCGTAGGTTTCGATATGCTCCGCTCCTATTGGTCGCAGCGTGATGTTATACAGAGTGGTGCTGACAACACTACAATAAATGAAAATACAGACCATGCTGGTTCATAGAAATAATCCTTAACCGTAGAAAAAAAACTAGCATGAAAACTAAAAAAAACTTAAAATTTCAAACAAACTAAATCGCATAAAATTGCAGACGGAATAGAACATCCTTTAAAATATTGGTTCAATGACCTCCGATCAGCGGGCCGACATCGACAGCGCGATCCTGTATCGACTTGCTTTTTCGCGCCATTATTATTAAAATTTAGTACCGCTGCATGCGCCGGTCATCAACCTGTAAGCGCTTCCTTATCAACATGTACATCATGTAGAAAATGTGAAAAATGAAAAATAATTTCCTGTGACTAAGTTAATGGATATATTTATATAATTTTTTTATGGGTAGACTAGAATGTGTTGAGGTACACGATGTTTAATTTATTGTCGTATTATCAGCACCACTCTGTATAGCATAAGGTCTTCCTGGATCAAGGGGCTATAATACAAAAGGGGCTATAATATAGAATACAAAACTATTTTTTTATATCGGACCAGTAGTTCCTGGGATTAGCGCGTTCAAACAAACAAACTCTTCAGCTTTATATATTAGTATAGATTTCACCACATAATTAATTTTGTTTGGATATCACTGATATCTGACTATCCTATGCATACTTATGCTTACAAGTGTTCAGCGCTACGCCGTAGCACCGCGAAGAATAGCGACGGTAACGATACTAGTCGACATCGATCGTTAATTAAAATTTAATAAAGTTATCTCAGTATCGTTCGGGTAGGTATTTTGATAATTAATTACAAGTAGGGTAACATTGACTGTTTACTTTTATCATGTTAAAAAAATATAGGTTAAAAAACTAAAAAAACATGCTTTTAAAGAATATCAAACTAAAAAGTTAAAAATAATTTTAAAATTTAATTTATGACAATAGTATATAAACAATACTAGTATAAGTGAGAAAAAAGCGTGAGGCGCTTTGTGCCATAATTTTTGTATATTAAGCGCATCACTTTTTAGTTTGATACTCTTTAAAAGCATGATTTTTTAGTTTTTTAAACTATATTTACTTTCAACATTTTAGTTAGATATTTTTTTTTAAATAATATACGGATAACACGAGCGATTAAGTGGTGCTCGTTTGTTTTTACCAAACTTTTCTTGATCTCCAACAGACAGAATAGCAAGTACTAAAATTCGTAATGATGCGTTACCCAAGTCATCATCATCATCATCCCAGCGTTAATCCCAGTCGCATCCGAAGCCTTTTCAGCTTTGGAGTCTGGGGTCCGCTTTACCAGTCCAACTGCTGATATGGCTAAACTTCGACATTTCCGTGAAGCGACTGCCGTCTGACCTCCACAACCCGAAGGCGACATCGAAGCATTGCAGTTAGACCAATTGTTGGACTTTTGAGGGCTCCAACAACCCGTAACGACTGCCACTAGATGTTCGTATGGCAACCGGGACCAACGGCTTAACGTGCTTTCCGAGGCACGATCAGACCAGTGCAAATATTCATATTCATGCATACAAATACTTGCACTGTGCGGGGATCGAACCCGCGCCACCTTGCGCAGCGGCCGCGTCCGCTACCGCTACGCCACTTAGGCTGTCAATGCGTTACCCAAGTAACTAAATCTAAATCTAAACTAAATACTTTGCCTGCACAAATTAATACCGCTCGGCCAACGAACGTATTGAAAACGGTGGGACATTTTACAGTAATGAGCCGCTCACTCGTAGTCCTAAGAGTTAGAGACGGACAAACAAGCAAACAAGCAAACATACAAGTGAAGCTAATAAAACGCATATAAGGAGGGTGTTTTTTTCAGTATTTTATTGCAAATTGTCAGTTATTCAATTTAAAAAGAACAATTGTTATCACCTGAAAGCTGTCTACCGTAACAATATATAGCGGTTAACCCCTTGTCACATTGCTACTATCCTTATATTTCGAATTCAAGGATTCAGGGCGTCCCGAAATTACTATTTCCGCCAAGTCCAATAAGTGAAACTGACCATGGTGAGTTCAAAGATCATAACTTGAAGGAACTTTGTTGGAAAACCGACCTGAGGATTAATGTATTAAGTACGAGATTAGACTGAAGGGAAGTTTGTTTATAAGCTTTAAAGATTACTTGAGGGATACGGAAATTTTAACATGAATTAAGTTGATAATTTGTTTTGATTTTTATAAGTATGAGACGTCCCAAACTGTTAATTAATTCCATCCAACCAATAAATTAAAAAGCTTTGAGGATGAATTGGATACGCCACAATAGCAGCGATAAGTCCTTTTGAGGAGTAGTTAGAAGAGAAAAGATTAGAGTCATTTTGTGCAGGTATTTAGCATCCATTAATCACAACATTTTAAATAAAGTCAACACAAATAATAAATTAAATGAAAATGTAAAATTAAATAAAAATAATATCATAATACCTAAATACAAGTCACAGGTCCCCACCGGACATGGTTGTTTCGGGATGTTTATGTTCTGGATAAAGCGAAAGGAAACGCCAGAGTGTCACCACTGTGTAAATTGCTCTGAGAATGCGGTAGAGCATACGGTACAGGTGTGACCGGCTTGGGCGGAGCACCACCGTGACCTCGCGGTGGCGATCTTGCGTTCAGCCCTGGTCCAGACCATGATCCGGAGCGAGTGCCTGGCAGGCCATCACCACCTTCCGCGATGAATTAGTGTATTAATGCTGCTAAAGGAGGAGGTGGAGTGAGGAAGAGGTAATCTCTACGTACTCACGCTCCTGCTCGTTTGTAGACAACAAAGAACTCCCGGCCACAGTCCGCGTCCAGTATTTTTATGTAAAAAATTTCATGAAGCTATCACTAAAAATCACAAAGTTATGAGCTTTTTATATTAGCTGGTTGTCCCTATAAAAATATGGTCAACGAGCAGTTCGCCCGCTCGTGCCTACAGCGGCGAACGGGGCGGGAGCCCTAGGGCACTATGATCCGCTGTGAACTGTTTTGTTGGGCTCGGTAACCACACTGCAACATTTTTTAAATATATTTGGGAAGAATATAACATTGTGTCAAAATGTTTGGAATTAATTCCGTTCCTTTATAAATACTAATAATTAGGTAAATAAATGGGCGCGGCATCCTCTAGATTTATGATGGCCATAGATAAGGAAGCTTGTTTTATTTACGCCACATCTGTTATTTATGGTCCCCGTCTATTCCCCGTTGGATATGTGCGGATACGCCATTAAAATCGGTTTATCGTTTCAGTTTCAGCGACTCGATAAATTGGAAGCTCATAAGCTCATATCCAGGCATAATAAAACAATCACAATGGAAATCTATGTCATTTCTTAAGATTGGCTTAGAAAGACGGATACTGGCACCGATTTATTTGTTGAGAAACTAAACAAAATTTAGTTTCAGTGCTTCCTTTTGTATCTATTTGATTAAAAAAAGGACATATTAGTTTATTAGTCATATTCTTCTTCTTCTTCAGCGTATAGAGGTCCACTGCTGGACAAAGGCCTCCCCCAAGGCTTTCCACAATGACCGGTCTTGTGCTGCCCGCATCCATCGGCTTCCGGTACGTGGCCGCTTTTCCAGAACCTTACTGCCCCATCGGCCATCGGTTCTACGAGCAATGTGCCCTGCCCACTGCCACTTATTTTAGCGACTCGAAGAGTTATTTCGGTGACTTTGGTTCTTCTGCGTATCTCCTCATTTCTGATTTGATCACGCAGAGAAACTCCGAGCATAGCTCTTTCCATCGCCCTTATTAGTCATATTAGACGTGATTAAAACATTTTTCTTTTTATGTCATTAAGAAAAGGATAGAATATAACATTTCATCATCATCGGCTGCCGGCGAAGTTAACACCCACCAGACAAAGTCTTGCCGCCAAGCGATTGGTCGTGTTCCGGCATGATGTCTGGTGAATCCGTACGGAGGACAGGTCTGAGCAGTTGTGGTGCGATGTGTGGCGGGTACGATGCGCCAAATGTTGTTGTGTCGGGAGTTTGGTCGCGGAGAGTCTCCAGATCAATCTCCCTCTAGCGCAGCATCATTTGGTCGTGTTGGTCTTGGGTTTAACGTTGCATCACCTCGCTCAACTGCCATCATCCTTCCTATTCCGAAGTTTTTTAAGTGAATAGGCTTAATAAACTAGTGTGCTTTACCACCAACGATTGCATCACTGCTTACCATCAGGCGGGATTGCAGTCAAGCACTAGATTAAATTATAAAAAAAAATTAACATTTTAGTTTAATCCTGTCAAATTACGATTCTTGATAGCCAGTTTAGACGCGATTATAAACATGGCGACCAAAAATATGTCAAGAGCGGACTAATTTGACAGGTCTAAACTAACATTTTATCTTCTGTCCTTTTCTAAATGAAATATAAGGAAAAAACTGTACTTAGCTTAAATTTAATTTAGTTTTTGGACAGGGGAATCAAGGCCATTGGTTACTAAAAATACGTCAAATTAATGATGCTAACTAATTTGGACTAAAATACCTAATATACAGTGTGTGAAGAAAACCCCGTCCGACCCTTATGGATAATAAAGGTTAGGTAAACATATGACCAAATAAAATATGATTTTTTTACATAATCATCATACTAACAATACTAATGAATTTTGAAATAATCTTTTTTTTTCCGCGAATTAATGTCAACTTCCCCAATATTTGGTATTTTTTTTAAAAGTGACAACACCATTTTTGCCCTGCCCCCCTTCGCCCGCGCATCTATTGCTTACCGTACTTGTTTTAAGTTACCTCTTTTTGCGAAATAATATTTATTTTTTTAGGGTTTTTTTTAAGTTTAGCCCGTCTTTACAGGCATTAGTAGAATCAGTTATCGATACCTAACAATACCTTCACGGATCGGACAGGGTTTTCATTACATATTGTATAACCGGGTAAAAGTAAAAGTTGAGCCACCTGTGTTGATAGTTTTAATCATTAATTCATAAAGCGTCTGCGGGAGAACTGCAACTTGTGAAGTTAAGCCAAAGCCTGTTTAAACAATGCTCCACGGGTAGTTAATGTCGCAGCCAGCTGCTTCATCATTAAGGTTGCCACTTAGGTGCCTGCTGGAATATTCCGTGAAAATCATACCGTGAAAACTTAAGTCGAAGTTAGGTTAGCTGGCATCCCAACTAACATTAGGGATTCGCCTGGAAGCTGTCTTCGCCTGTACTTTCACGGTGATTTTACCAGAATAGGTCCACTAGTGTTGATTTAGCTAATTGCTATATTAAAATTTTATTTAAGTTACAAATTGACATTATTTCAAGTTAAACGAATATGAACCACATTTAAATCGTAATTAGGTTGATTTTAGTGCGATGAGCACAATTGAAGCAAATATAGATTACTAGCTTTCCGCCCGCGGCTTCGCCCGCGTGGTGTTCGGTTATATCGCGCTTTTTAGATTTCCCTCGGGAATATCAAATTTTACCGGAATAAAAGGTAGCCTATGTTCTTTCTCAGGGTCTAAAGATTGTGTGTGCCAAATTTCATCAAAATCGGTTGAGAGGTTTAAGCGGGAAAGCGTAACAGACAGACAGATAGACAGACAGACAGACAGACAGACCGACAGACCGACAGACCGACAGACAGACAGACAGAGTTACTTTCGCATTTATAATATTAGTATGGATGTTTGAAGTTATAACGTAAAGTAATCTTTATTTTGCAGGTTTTGCAGGCAATTGAAAGTTCTTTTTTCATAAACTCGTGTTTATTTACATTTTTGGCGAAAATGCCTCAATATTATTTTAGAAGAGCCATTTAATGAAATTAGTAATGAATATGATCTGCTGCTATAAGCGGACCCCGGGCTTCAATGCGAAGGCCGTGGATACGAACGCGGGACTGAACGCTGAGATGATGATAAGTGATGAATATGTTCATAGGTTGAAAACAAGATTCGTAAAATACCAGTAAAATTACTTAATTATTCGTAAAATACTGTTGTGGTGGCCTAGTGGTTAAAACACCAGCCTCTCTGTGTGAGTGTGCTGGTTCGATTCCAGGTCAGGCAAGTACCAATGTAGGTTTTCTAAGTTATATGTACTTTCTAAGTATATTTTGGACACCAATGACTGAAGGTGAAGGAAAACATCTTGAGGAAATCGCCAACCCGCATTGAGCAAGTGTGGTGATTACTCTCAATTCTTCTTTGTATGGGGGGACACCTGTGCCCAGCAGTGGGAAGATAAACGGTTCATGATGATGATGAAAATACCAGTTATTCGCTAAAAACAAAAACACAATTTTAATGTCATATTAAAGCCCAAATTTCAATAGGCTGAGTTCTTTCTATAAGTAATGTTCAAATATTCTATCAAAGTCTCGAATAATCCTGCATTGACAAAATTGCATTGGTGCCATTGGCGAAATTTCAAGATTCGTTCGCATTTTCTTGAACAACTTATAATACCTACTAATATTATAAGTTGTTCAAGAAAATGTGAACGAATCTTGAAATTTCGCCAATAAAGAACTGTCAATCAAATCTCGCAAAAAGACAACGTCGGAAATAGAAAAGGCTACCATGCTATGACACCCTCGGATCAATCAAACTAAACCCTCAAATCCCCCGGATACCACCCTATTTTCTCTATTTAACGCCTCGATTATAAGCGCCAACCATTGTGAAGAAATTTCGGCGCTGTGGCCGGAATAATCAAAAGAAAATTAAAAGTAGGTATTGCTTTGAGGCCAGCCTCTGAAAGAAATTGTTACTTTTAGGTCAACGCGCACTATCTTCTTATCCAAATCATCATTTAAATACAGCCTGTTGCTTTATTATCATGGTTTATTATCTTCTATAGTTCAAAATGTTAAAATAACTGCCTTTACAAAAGAACAGAGCTAAGTCGCAAGTATCCTGAAACATATCCCAAGATTCTAGGGAAATTGACAGCCTCCGTGGCGTAGCGGTAGCAAACGCGGCCGCTGTCCAAGGAGGCACGAATTCGACCACCGCGCAGTGTAAATATTTGTATGCATGAATATGAATATTTGTACTGGTCTGGTCGTGCCTCGTAAAGCACGTTTTAAGCCGTTGGTCCCGGTTGCTATATGAACATCTAATGGCAGTCGTTACGGGTTATTGGAGCCCTCAAAAGTCCAGCAATTGGTCTAACTACAATGCTTCGATATCGCCTTCGGGTTGTGGAGGTCAAACGGCAGTCGCTTCGCGGAAAATATCGACGGTTAGCCAAAATTAGCAGTTAGACTGGTAAAGCGAACCCCAGACTCCAAAGCTGAAAAGCTTCTGATGCGACTGAGATTAACGCTGAGATGATGATGATTCTAAGGAAATTGTAAAGCTTTTTATTATGAATTAGCGGCTGCCAGCGACTTCGTTCGCGTGGTTTAGTTATGATCAGCTCCTATTGGTCGCAGCGTGATGTTAAATAGCTTAAAATCTTCCTGGATTAATGGGCTATTCAACGCAAAAAGAATTTTTAAAATCCGATTAGTAGTTCCTGAGATTAGCGCGTTCAAATAAACGAACAAACATAGGTACAAACTGGTCTGGTCTGGTCTGGTCTGGTCTGGTGGGATATGAAGCAGTTGGGGCTTTCAGATGACGACGTATATCAGCGGAATAAGTGGCGCCTCAGAACCAGGAAAGCCGACCCCGCGTAACGGGAAAAGGCGAGGCGAAAGAAGAAGAAGATAGGTACAAACTGGTCAACTTTATGTAATGATAATAACACAAAAACGAATACAGAACGAAAAACAATCAACAACATAATTATTATACATATTAATAAAACAAATACAATATGATGGTACCGTCATATTCCTCTGTATCACACACCCCTAACGGGTGACTTCTATGTTTAGCTACCCCATAGCTTCGAACAATAAAGTATGTTGTACGACGATAATGTATTGCTTGCGTAAGGCTAAGAACTCACGGAGCGGTTTCCACCCGCATTCGCCGCGGTTGCGGGCCCGCAGCTTCTGTAGAATGCAGATATATATTACTAGCAGCCGCCAGCGACTTCGTTCGCGTGGAATTAATTATGCTCCGCTCCTATTGGTCGCAGCGTGATGTTATATAGCCTAAAGCCTTCCTGGATTAATGGGCTATCCAACGCAAAAAGAATTTTTCAAATCGGATCAGTAGTTTCCGAGATTAGTGCGAACAAACAAACAAACAAACAAACTCTTCAGCTTTATATATTAGTATAGAATAGATGTAAAAAATTAAAGCACATTTCACGACGCGTTTTACGCCCGCTGTGTGTGCGGTTGTTTGCGGGTCCCGCTGCACCGGCGGTCATATTGTACCGGCGGGCGCTGGTCGCGGTCCCGCAGCCGGGGCGGTTTGCTCCCGCGCGTTCTACAACCGCCCATCTTGCAACCGCCCGTCTTGCGATAATCAACCGCCAAGTTTGCGGGTGATAATTGCTACCGCGATGGCTGAGTGGCGGCGGTGGGCTCATGAGTTTTGAAAATAAAACTCCATTTCGCCACCGCGGCGGGCACGGGTGAAAACCGCTTCGTGAGTCCTTAGCCTTAGTACTGAGACAGCATGACATAGCGGTCTTATAAAGGTTGGGTAATGTTAGCATGAAGCTGTGTAACACGCGTAACTTTGTTTTGTGATATAATATATACAAATACACACATCAAAAGTGTCTAGGGATCAACATATATTTTTGCAATAACTTTTCCCTGATTGATATTAATTAAAATTTTCTTTAAGGATTCATCAAATAAAGTGTTTTCGTTTGTCACAGTAACGATAAACCAAGTCACCTTTGCATTAATAAAGAAATTTGCCATTTTCCTAATAAAGGGATATTTGACATTTTAACCACTAACACAAAAGTTCGAAAAAAAGACTGAAATAACAGTTTTCTCTAAAATTTTATTGGGTAACTTAAACAATTAATAATCCGTGTTTCTACCGCGAACACTAACAACACAAGAACATCGGTTTGGCATACTCAAAATGAGTTCATCCAAATCACGCTGTGGAATGGCCGCCCATGTTCGTTGCAACAACAAAAAAAGGTCTTCTTGCGACTGGATACCCTCCATATTCGGCAGAGCTCTTCTCTGTAGCATATCCCATGCATGCTCAATCGGGTTCAAGTCTGGCGACTGAGCAGGCCAGGGCAGGACATTGATGTTAGCTGCGGCGAGAGTCTGTCTTACAACTCTTGCGGTGTGCGGTCGTGCATTATCATGCATTAACTGAAATAAGGGACCGATTTGCACTTGTAGAGGAACGATGACGTCTGATACAATCGTTTCAGCATAAATTTGAGCGTTGAGGTTGCCTCTGATCCAAATCAACCCAGTTCTTCCGCCGATCCAAATACCCGCCCATACCATGATGGTTCCACCACTATAAGGATGGACTTCCTGGCAGGATTTTAATCGCTGTTGGCGTCCAGGGGTTCTCCAGTGTCGTATACGTCTTGTATCCGGTCTCATACCAAAACGAGACTCATCAGAAAAGCACACGAAACGCCATTGTTCTTCTGCCCAATTTCTGTGTTCAAGAGCCCATTGATATCGAATCCTACGATTGTGCATTGCTATAGGTGGTACCCGTAGCGGTCTTCGGGAATGAAGGTTCACTTCATGCAAGCGGTTTCTGACTGTTTGGTCGCTAATTAAGTTCCCTGAAGAGTGATGAAGCCTCACGGCTAACATCATGGCGGTTATTGTTGGAGCTCTTCGAGTTAAGATTTGAATGTATCGGTCTTGTCTCCGTGTGGTGCAGCGATACCGTCCTCCATGGCGCTCAGCCACGGTACCAGTGCTTCGGTAACGTGTCCAAAGTCGACTGATAACACTCTGACTTGTATTCAGAGCTAAAGCCACAGTACGTTGCCGGGAACCAGCTTCTATCATTCCCACGGCTCTGAGCATTTCTTCCCTGCTTAAATGACGTCGCCGCTCCATAATAACGTTGGTTTTAATCAGTAGTAGGGAAACAGTAGCACTAATAATGTCTTCAATGCGTTGTATGTTTTTATAGGGAAAATATTGACAGCTGATTTTCATCTTTTACTCGAATTTGATTCACAGTTCCTGATTCAAATTATGAAATGCACCAAAAAGGATCCATATAAATTTATAAAATCATAAATTTATTACAAAGCCACATCTCAATCTCAAGAAATCCGCATAAAAATGCTTGATCCCTAGACACTTTTGATGTGTGTATATGTATAAAGCTGAAGAGTTTGTTTGTTTGTACGCGCTAATCTGAGGAACTACTGGTTTGATTTGAAAAATTATTTTTGCGTTGGATAGCCCATTAATCCAGGTAGGCTTTAGGCTATATAACATCACGCTGCGACCAATTGGAGCAGAGCATTACAAAAAAATAAAATTATTGCTGTATATTTTGGGGTTAAAATAAAATGTTCAAATAACTAACTCCACGCGAACGAAGTCGCGGGCGGCCGCTAATGATTAAATATTGATCATTTGCGTAAGAGGGAGATTTGTATTTGGGTCTCTGGTATCCCAATAGCCCTTGCGCATACAAAGATTCTTAGAAAAGTGGGGAATCAAATAAAACTGCTGTCCGTAACAATCTTAGCCTTTTTTTTCTCGATATCAATCCAGCCAGCATTATATTAATAATAATAGCTTTATTAATTCCTTACACTGATAGATTTTCACATATTATGTATAACTTTAGTTGTTTTAGTACTTATTTAAATTATAACCTAGTTTGTTAGTATTTCTTCTGTGCTGAGGACCGCTCGGCGGTGAAAGCCTACTCCATCTCTCTCCACTTGTCTCTATCTCTTGCCAGTCTATTCCAAGTAACTCCAGCCGTGGCTACTATGTCATCACTCCAACGTCTGACTGGCCTGCCCTTTCGCCTTTTTTTGTGTATAGGGTACCACTAATTGGTACCCTATACAGCCAGCATTAATACTCCAGAAATACGAGTGACTGAAAGTTGTCAGTGTATGTGTATTGTGCGGAGTTATGAGGAAAATGTCGTGAAGACCAAAGGGATTACGGAATGTGTGAAAAATGATATGGCTAGAAAAGGACTCGCTACTCAGATGACGAATAACAGAGAAAAATGGAGGAAAAATATATCTTGACCCGAACCAAAAATAAATATAGTTACGGGCGAATGAATATTATTTCAGATTAGTGGCTGCCAGCGACTTCGTTCGCTTGGAGTTAGTTGTGCTCCGCTCCTATTCGTCGCAGCGTGATGTTAGATAGACTAAAGCCTTCTTGAATGAATGGGCTATCCAACGCAAAAAGAATTTCAAATCGGACCAATAGTTCTTGAGATTGGCGCGTTCAAACAAACAAACAAATTCTTCAGCTTTATCTATACTACTAATATATAAAGCTGAAGAGTTTGTTTGTTTGTTTGTTCGCGCTAATGTCGGGAACTACACGTCCGATTTGAAAAATTCTTTTTGCGTTGGATAGCCCATTAACCAGGAATAGCCCATTAACCCACTTTAGGCTATATAACATCACGCTGCGACCAATAGGAACGGAGCATAAGCAATTCCACGCGAACGAAGTCGCTGGCGACCGCTAGTATATTAGTATAGAGTATAGATTCCAGAAGTCACTTCTAAAATTCAATCACATCCGAAATTTGTTTGTTGGGACGCCATGGCCACATGAATTTTTAGTTGGGAAAAACGGCACGTAGATGCATAGAGGTTCGCCATCCCTGTTCTATAATGTTATTTAAAGTACTTATACGCTACACTTTCAGAGTTCAGCTTAGTAGGTTGTAGGTATGTGTTATACGAGTTCTTGTTCACCTTTAGTGCTTTGTAATTTTATTAATATATCGATATTATTTCTATTACAATAACGCCGTCAATAACGTGGTGGCCTAGTGGTTAAAACATCAGCCTCTCAAGTATGGGTGTGCGGGTTCGATTCCATGTCAGGCATGTACCAATGTAACTTTACTAAGTTATATGTACTTTCTAAGTATATCTTGGACACCAATGACTGATTATATGTAAGGTGAAGGAAAACATCTTCAGGAAACCTGGAGTTTAAGTCTGAAATCACCAACTCGCATTGAGCACCTTCTCTGTATGAGAGGAGACCTGTACCCAGCAATGGGATGATAAAAGGTTGATGATGAATAACGCCTATAATGTGATATTATGTAAACTTACTGCAAGATAGAACTTTTTTTTTTTTCACCCAGCTGAAATCTCTTCCAGACCGCCCTCCGTCTGGGGGTCGACGGAGGGTGTGCCGGGCTCTCACCGGCTAAAACCACTGAAGCGTTCCTCTTCTTGCCTATGGCCAGGGGTGCGGGTTCTAGTTTGCCATAACGCCGCATCCCCGGCAGGCCTTGACCCGCTGCGCGCGAGATCGGCGAGTCCCTCTTTCTCCCCTCCTTCCATCAGGTAGGCGTGTAGGAACAGCCACTACACGCCTACTCCGGCCCTAGCGACGGGCGTCGGACTCCCCCGGTCCTCGGCCCGTCGGTCTCTCGTTATGGAGGAAGCGGATCGACCTCGGCTTCCCTCCTCCTCCGGCCAGCGCGCCGTCGGCGGGACGGGAGAGTGCTCAGTGCCTCCCTCTCCCGTTCGACCGTCTCCTTCGCGGAGATTATCTCCTCGCAGAAGGAGATGACCGCGTCCCATGACTCCTCGCTGTCGATCATGGCTCTGACCACGGCCGGCAGCGAGAGGTCGTTTCCGCCGATCGCTGCACTGCAAGTTAGAACTAGCATAACGTATTTATTTTTTAAAACCAGCACCTTAACTACCTAACAGACTCTTAATAGAAATCTGCATCATTTTGATTAAAAATTTTGAAATTTTGTAAATAAATTCTTTGCATAAAAATACTGAACACGTGTTTCGGGTTTAGCATATACAAAAAATAACATTGTATACAGTTTAAGTGAAAACGTGAGTTTAAGGACGAAGCGTTTCGCCTCCTCCTTTATACCGCGTACATCGAGGGACTGGAACAATTTGCCAGCGGCGGTGTTTCCGTCGGACTACAATTTGAGTGTCTTCAAGGCTAGAGTGAATAGGCTCTTAATAAACTAGTGCGCTTTACCATCAACGATTGCGTCACTGCTTACCATCAGGCAGGATTGCGGTCAAGCGCTGGTTTATAATATGTAAAAAAAAAAAAAAACAGTAAGCTTTCATTTCATTTTGTATCTTGAATTTTATTTAAAGTATAATAATACAATTAAGCTATCCGGCTTATAAGTAATACTGTTCTATTACTGTATTTTCTCCTTCTATATTCAAAGCATGTTGTGGGAGACTTCAATTAAGGCTACATAATAAAATATGAAATGAAGAAAAAGTTACTTAAGCAAATAAATGAAAGTTATGATCCTGGCCTTAATCAAATGGTAACGCCTCATGCACCTCCA
Source organism: Sesamia nonagrioides (assembly GCA_017933935.1). Lineage (NCBI taxonomy): Eukaryota > Metazoa > Arthropoda > Insecta > Lepidoptera > Noctuidae > Sesamia > Sesamia nonagrioides. The sequence continues at coordinate 386,003 of JADWQK010000085.1, forward strand.
ATTTAACCCGCAATCATACAATTAAAAATAAAGTAGGTACAGCAATGCAGCAATGTGGCTGCAGTCAAAATTGGTACGAGGGAAATTATTAACCCTGAATAATTAACCTAAGCTGTTTTACAAACAGGTCACCTCTTCTGGTACAATAATAATTAGTATTCAATATTAGAAAGCCTGTCGCCTGTCGCACTTCAAGTACTTTTTTTTATAGACTGTTCCCAGTTAAATTAAAATAAACCTTTATAACACTTTCTTTTAGGTTGAAAATAGATCAACATAGAAGAATTTGCATGTAGGTAGCTCTATTTAGGAGCGTAAAAGATACGCTCACCATTCCTAAGAGCCGTTTGAATGAAAAACTTAGGCAAGGTGCCAGCATGACGACGTGACGTCATGATCCTTTGTGCTAGGAGTACGAGGTATGAGTAGACTGATACCTGTAATATTGCAATATTAGCTCGTTTTCATACTAATTTCAAGCTATGAAAACGACTGACTTATTTTGACGAGGCGACACCTAAATTGATCGATACACTGTCCCGATTCTCTTGTTCAATAAGTAAACTAAAAGACAGGACTAAACTGAAGTTTGGAAAAGACCCCGCAATGAAAACGCACGTATAAACATGATTGCTAGCAATATATGATGCTGAATAGTTGCAAATTAGTATTTTGTAATTAAAAGGGTTAAGGAACTTTTCATAACTGCACAATGCTGAAAATAATATCGCGTAACTTCTACGAAAAAGGTGCAAAAACTTCAAACAATAACATTGCTATGAACTTTTATCTGGGCGTTTTGAGGTATCTGAGACGATTTTTATTAATAATTGCGTTTTTCACTGGTGATTTTGCGATATAGTACTTGAAGTAAATATGTACACAGGTAATTGCAAGAAAAGAACTTGGTACAACGGTTTTACGATATTTACTCCCTGATCTTATCATGTCAAACCAAAATAATGCATAAAAACAATTGTGAAACTTTTATATGTTTACTAGTTCATAAAAGTTATAAGAAAATTTTAAACACTTAACAATTCATGAATGAAAATATAAATAATTATTTTTTTTTTCTTTTGTTTGGCTTCGCACGGTTTGTGTATTTAGCCAATGTCACGTATTATTCATGTCGAAAAAGACGGCCGCCTGAACCGTCTTACGAGGTAGGTTTGAGGTAGTCATGATGTGGCCACTATGCTGCGACATTTCATTGTTCTTTATGAATTATTTACTGAATGCACTTTTTACTACATAAATCACGCACTTTTATTTAGTAAACAACACTATAAATAATTTTAAATGTTCAATGAAAAATTAGCGTGACACTTGACTTTCCCGCCAAAACTCCCATTAGTTTAGTAATGTCAAAATAATCTATACCATAGACAGTTTACCTGTGATTAAAAACATGGCGGCCAAAATTACGTCAATTTACCTCAGGCGCTCACTAATTTAAAACGTCTAAATCTGAATCGTTTAGAAGGATATAGCCATAGAATAAAGAGGGGTAGTAGGTTATCTCCGACCCAATCCGCGATTTAATTGCCTACTGTCTTAGGGTTGACGACTGTCCGCGCTTCGTCGGTTACGGTTGTCGCCCAAACCGCTAACAAATATTTATAGACTAAGAGCTTATGTTTAAATTATTTGCTTAGTATTTAGTTTACATATACTAGTCAGTATTTTTTTTTAGTAATTTTTATTTTTAGTTTTGTACACATGAAGAACCATATTTATTTTATTTTTAATTAGTAAAAAAATATAAATAATACAAACATAATATCTATTGAATCACACATTTAATACAAAATTACAAATTAGCTACAGAAAAATACCTACTTTCTTCGGTTTCGACTATTACGAAACGCGTTGATATTAAACTTTAATGTGTAATATGTCCCTATCCTTGTAAATAACTTTTAGAAATATAATTTGAAAAATATAAATCTTTTATTTGTTCATAAATAGACATACCAACTTTGCAGTTTATGTGATCATTTTTAAATGCTTTTTGGAACATCTGCTCCATCCTCTTAATAATATTTTCTACAAAGTCGTCAGGTGGAACCACTAATAAAATTTGGTTTCTAGAATTTTTTTTGTAGTGAAGATACCTAGATTCTGCACTTAAATTGCAAACTTGCTGATTAGCATTTAAATACGATTTAAGTTGTTCGCAATCCTCGTGACGATCCATGCATTTTTTTAACAAGAACACGTGACGCGCGAACCTCGTCCGGTGCTAGCCGCGACTAGCGCACTGATAGCACTCTAATACTGTGTTTAGGTGTGCGTGCGGCGACCCATAGATACTAAGGCGCACACATTCAAGCCGCGCGCGGGCCGTTTGTATGAACTATGAAGATAGCTTACTCTGTCCCTCTTTATACTATGATATAGCTCTATTCATTCATTTGTATCTGTATAAAATTTATGTGCTCAACAAAGTAAAAAATGCAATCATCATCATTTCAACCGAAAGACGTCCACTGCTGGACATAGGGCTCCCCCATGTATGTCCACGACGAGCGGTCCTGCGCCTCCCGCATCCAATGGTTTTCACCACCAGGTATCTTGACGTTTAACAAAAATGCAATGATTATCGTTAAATATCAAGATGGCATTGCTACTGATAGTGTGTTACGCAATTATCCAGCAGATTTTAGTAAACGGGAAGAATGAATTCTGTTGCTAAATTAATTTGAAATCTATCCCCTTTGCGTAGAGTCTAATTTACGACCTTGTGTCGCGAGGATGCATATTATATACCCGTATATTGTACAAACATATGTACATATATCCAAACTTTTGATCCACAGTAAGAGTCAGTACGGTTGTACTTAATAGGTACTTTGTGTGGGTGGGTTCTTATAAAACTTCCAAGAAACTCCAAAGAGATTTTCTTTACGATTCGTCAGTTTTTTAGGGTTCCGTAGCCAAATGGCAAAAAACGGAACCCTTATAGATTCGTCATGTCTGTCTGTCCGTCTGTCCGTCCGTAAGTCACAGCCATTTTTTTCCGAAACTATAAGAGCTATACTGTTGAAACTTGGTAGGTAGATGATTTTGTGAACCGCATTAAGACTTTGATGCAAAAATAAAAAAGAAACAATAATAAATATTGGGGGCTCCCCATACTTAGAACTGAAACCCTTGTTTTTTTCATCAAACGCATACGTGTGGGGTATCTATTGATAGGTCTTCAAAAATGATATCGACGTTTCTAAAATTTTTTTTTTCTAAACCTAATAGTTTGAGCGACAGACGCTTCCAAAGTAGAAAAACTTTGGTCGCCCCCCCGCTCTAACTTCTAAAATAAGAAAATAAAACATCCAAAAAAAAACATATGATGTACATTACTATAAAAACTACAAATGAAAATTGTTTTGAACGAGATTTAGTAAGTAGTTTTTTTAATAACTCGTCAATCGTAAACCGCTTATTACCGCGTAAACTTTCATACAAATAACTTAAATCCTTTAATTTCATAAATCGATGGTACGGAACCCTTTGTGCGTGAGTCCGACAAGCACTTAGCCGGTTTTTATTTTTCATATACCTACGTGTCGTCAAGCGAGCCACAGCAGGGACATTTACGTAACATGACATAACACGTCTTCCTTGTTAGGTAGAGGTGTTTTGTGATGTTGGGGTTGTGTGTACCTATATTAGGCAGACACACACCCAAAACTACCACCCACATTCCGCCTAGATATTAGAAGTCCAGAACTATGTATGTATCTACATGATAACGCACGCAAGTGATAAAAAGTTGTTCCTTTCTCCTTTAACGTCACCTTATCTATTACATACTTATATGAAATTCTCCTATCACAGTGTTGGTCCCAGAAGTCCCCCAAAAAAGTTGAACAGATTTTAATGAGGTTTCATATACAGTAATTATCGACAGCCTCCGTGGCGCAGCGGTAGCGGACGCGGCCGCTGCGCAAGGTGGCGCGGGTTCGATCCCCGCACAGTGCAAGTATTTGTATGCATGAATATGAATATTTGCACTGGTCTGGTCGTGCCTCGGAAAGCACGTTAAGCCGTTGGTCCCGGTTGCCATACTAACATCTAGTGGCAGTCGTTACGCGTTGTTGGAGCCCTCAAAAATCCAACAATTGGTCCAACTGCAAAACTTCGATGTCGCCTTCGGGTTGTGGAGGTCAGACGGCAGTCGCTTCACGGAAAATGTCGAAGTTTAGCCATATCAGCAGTTGGACTGGTAAAGCGGACCCCAGACTCCAAAGCTGAAAAGGCTTCGGATGCGACTGGGATTAACGCTGGGATGATGATGATGATGATTGTTGTCCAAGATATACTTAGAAAGTGCATATAACTTAGAAAAGTTACGTTGGTACTTGCCTGGCCTGAAATCGAACCTGCACACTTATACTTGAGAGGCTGATGTTTTAACCACTAGGCCACCACAACTTATTTAATTGATTCAATGTATTATGTAATTGATACACCACAGATTATATACAGTGTTTCTTCTTCCCCATTTAAATCCCCTTCCAAAAGTTGTCCTTAAAAACATCGCTCTTAGCGACAAGACCACTCATAGTGTTACCCTTTCTAAAATTTCTATATTTATGTCGGTAATATAGTAAAGATTATTCTATTATACTCTACACGTCATTTAAAATACTTGAGTATCGCTGTAGCATACAACACAAAGTATTCAGTGTACAGATGAATATTTAATCAACACAGAAGGCCGTATTGATTTTAAAAGCTTTTAGCGTTAGTAATTGATGCATAGATGCAGAACCGGTATTCCAGTCGATCAACATTTTCCGCTTCTCTCTAACTATGCGTAATTGAGTCCCGGTTGCTAAATACTTGATTGATCCAGGTTTATTGGGAAATTGAATTTCCTAGGCGAATTATTTTACTTGAATGACGCTGCGGTACTGCCTGTAGGTGAATTTGCTTCTAACTTTAAGATTTTCGGTAATGTACTGTATGTACAATTTATTGTATTACTTTTGAAGATTATAGAATTTCAGTATATACCTAGTCGTGATAAAACCTTATGTGTGTAATGTAAATGTGTCCTGCTTTTGCTTGATTTTGTGTTTGTTCTATAGTTTTATCTTGTTTTTATGTTAATTAGTTGTTTTAAAATGTGTGTGTTGATATGGATGTATTCTGAAATTAATGTTTATTGTTATCAAATAGGTGGCGATGATATTTTTATTTCTATTTTCATCCCATGTAGTAAATTGTACGGCAAATGGCCGCAGCTCTGATGACAGGCCTCTTTGATGCTCTCTCAGCTGTTCGCTCTGATATTCTGATGATTGTTCTTATTACGAAATTTATGATGACTTTCTAACAAAGATGTGGCCGTATCTCATCGATGACGCATTGGATCTTGTCGACTTTGGGAATTCTTCGTCTTTAGCTTATAGAAGTCCACTGCTGGATAAACTCCTTCCCCAAGACTTTCCACGATGAATGATCAGTCTTTTGCTTCCCGCGGCCTTCACCAGGTCATCGGTCCACCTTGTTGGGGGCCTCCCTAGGCTGCATCTTCCGGTAGGTGGCCGCCTCTCCAGAACCTTACTGCCCCATCGGCCATCGGTTCTGCGAGCAATTGGGAATTGCTTCTGGTTTATCCACTTAAATCCAGGATTTCACAAAATTCCAAATAAAGAAATCATACGGCGTTAAATCGGATGTTCTTGGTGGCCAGTTGACAGCAGAGGGGCTATTCACTTAATTCTAAGACCATTCACAGTTCGATTTCAAGCTTAGTCTCAATCTGTCAAAAATATGTTTCATTTGCCTACATTGACATCTTTATATAACATACTGAATTGATTAGGACGCCTCCATACCAGGGTTACAGACCAATTTTTAAAAAGCTGAAGTATCTAGCTCTTTTCAATAATCGGAACAATCATAAATTACAGTTATCAAATTTCAAAGACTCAGCGAAAAAAAAAACACTAAAAGTAGATCCTACTTATAACTCTTACCAAGATTATGCCTGGGTTTTAAAAATAAAAAAGGCAGAGTTTGTTTCGGCCTTTTTTCTCAGAGTAGTCAGATAAGAAATGGAATAACAAATTACTGCCATCCCCAAACCGCCTGCCAAGCGTGGAGATTATGGCCCCCCAATGGAATGAAAGCCTTGGGAAAGTCTTTGTCCAGCAGTGGACCTCTATAGGTTGAGGAGAAGAAGAAGTCCGAGGAGAAACGACGGAAAGTCGAAAAAAAATGACTTGTAAAAGTGTTTTCATAAACCTACTCATAATAATAGAAAGAAAGAAGAAAGAAAATACATTTATTCAGCACAGACTTAAAGACACACAATAGGTACATCTAGCATTGATAAATATACATCAGGTAGCAACAAAATAAAATAAAAAACCAAATAAAAAATAGAATAAAAACCATACAAAAAGTAAAAAATCCCTGTTTAAAAATGGCAGCAAAGTGTGCCTCGTAGCTGCACCAAAAAGGTCCAATTCAGCAAAAATGCCAGGCAACTAGTGTCTGACGCTGGTTTTCAACTGAACCTGTAGGCCTAGTATGAGTTTTTCAATACTGTAAACTATGAACGTTTTCGTCTAAACGTGAAACTGTTAGTTTTCGATGATATTGGTAGTACGAGTTCCTTTTTTCAAATAAAGTTTAAACTATAACGTGGATCGAAACGTTCAATTGAACGAATTTACACCGCATATTTCTGTCTCTTTTTTATATTAGAAATTAGAAAGAAACACTAAATCTGTCACTTTTGAAGTTTCGTCGTTAGTTTTGTCGTTGGTTTGCATATTTTGCTTTATAAGATTTTGTGAATTGAAGTGAATTATTTATAATATAGGTACATAATAATGTCGCGAACAAGTTCTTCACAATTCGAAGTAATGGTGGAGTATATGGAAAGGTAAATAGCTGCGTGTTTTTCATAAGTAAACATTTAGTCAAAATATCTATTTATTCATAATTACATTATTTGTTTACAATATTCCTTTATTGCAGTAATGGAGACTTGAATAAGTTTGCAGATGGACCAAATGGCCGCATTACGGCTCATAATAAATGGACCGAACTAATCAGAGTCTTCAATATGGATACAACTGGTTCTTCTAAGCCAGTTGAAAAGTGGAAAAAGGTACGGTTTTTAAATTAAACATTACATTAAAGCTTACTAATAAGTGTTATCAATGATTGTTTTGCTATAATTTACATGTGAAGGTGTGGAGTGATTTGAAGAACAACACGAAAAGGAAGGCAGCTAAAATTCATCGCTCTGCCAGTGTAACAGGTGGTGGCCCTGCATGCAGATTAATTTTAACAGACCTGGAGCAGAGGGTCCTCAACTTAACAGGAACCCAAGCTGCGACAGGTCTGATAAGCATACCTGAAGTTGGCGTTGAGGTAACTATGTCGTATTAAACAGTTAAAGAGAGAGGAGGGAACAAAGAAAGAATTTAATATTAATATAAAGCAAATAAAAAGTAAAGTAAAAGTATAAAAATGATAATGATGATGAATGAAGCGAAGTGGGGTACAAGTAATAATATAAAAGGTAAAATATAAAAAGGAGGTTCAGTAACGGCCCAGGCGGCGGAGGGCTGCGCAGAGGGCCCGGCGGCTGAAGGTCGGCAACAGCACCGGAGGTGCGGCCCCGGCAGCGGAGGGCCGGCGACAGCACGGTGGAGCGGCCCAGGTGGACTGGCGGGCGCAGAGGCCCGGGGACTGAAAGCCGGCGCGGCTGAGGGCCGGCGACAGCTGTAGAGGAGCGGGGCGGCCGAGAGGGCCGACAACAGCGGCGGAGATCCAGCAGAGCGGCAAAAAAGCGGCTCCCGCGGCAGAGGTCCGGCTACAGCAGCGGCGCCGCCATCAGAGGCGGTGGCGCCGCCAACAGAGACAGTACCAGGCAGCAGAAATGTAGCAGGACCGACCCCTGCAACGGAGAGCCGGCAGCAGCCCGACATAAGCTTGACGGAGGAGGGTCCCATATCCGCGAGGGAGAGGGTAACCCTAGGAGGGCTCTGCAGGGATAAAACACTCGATATATAAACTATTAACACCGTAAGCACCAGACCGAAACTCAAGCTGAACCGTCAACGTTCTGCGAGGGCTTCCGAAGAAACCTCGCAGAACAGCTTTTCACAAAATTTTGAATATTTAAAAGTAATATAAAATACCGTAAAGGAGTTCGGCTTAACAAATCCGATAGAAAGATAGCGGGCAGTTAAGAATTTAGAAGAAAAAAGGTTGTCGTAAAGACATAATCAACAGCGTTGTCAAAAACTGTCATAACAATGAAAATATTAATGTAAATATATAAATTTAAGTTTAATATTAAATTATAGCGTTGTGTTGTGTAGGAAAAATGAATACGGCATAGCACAGGTACAACTTCTTACGCCTAGTTATCGCCAAGTCGACTTCACACGACAGACTTCTTATTCTTCATATTCTTCAAACAATATTTAATGCATGTTACAGACAACTTCAGCTGAATGGGATACACTGCAACAACAGCAGCAGGTGCCTCCACCTCCACCGCAGTACTTCACACCTCCCCGTGAGAATATCCATATTGAGGACAGTAAGTAGTCATAATATGTAACTATATTGAAATAAAATGTTGTTGAAAGTGTGTAGGTACCCACTTTATGACAAATCCACATAAATTTGTATTACCTAAATGTTTTATAATCTATACAAATATATAAAGCTGAAGAGTTTGTTTGTTTGAACAAGCTAATCTCAGGAACTACTGGTCCGATTTGAAAAATTCTTTTTGAATTGGATAACGCATTAGTCGAGGAAGGTTTTAGGCTTTATAACATCACGCTGCGACCAATAGGAGCGGAGCATATTAAAAAATTGTGCATATTATGATCTAGAAGTGAAATAATGTATCTATAGAAATCGACTCTTTGAAGTCGCGGGGGCTGCTAGTTATTAAATAAGCATGAAGGCCATGAAAAGTAGTTAATGCTTTTAGTATTATAAAGTGTGTCTTGTACTTAATTTAGTAACTGTTATTTTCAGCAACGGATAATGAAAATCGGCCAGGCACAAGCCAGGAGCAAGTGGAGTTCGATGTTGAGGAGATAGAGGGAGGTGCAGTTTCCCCTACTCCCCACCACGCTCTTGCGAGTCCAAGACGCATCGGAGTCGGTGCTCGCCGCGTCATTCGCGCACGCCGCACCTCACCGCGCCACCGCCGTACACGCCCTGTTGATGCAGCTTCCCTCTTTGCTGGCACCGAAGAAAGATGGCAGAATTTCGCTACAGAGTTTGCCACTGAGCATATAAGGCTTAGAGAACGGGAGCTCGAACAAAGAGAACGGGAGCTCGAACAACAGTCTCAGTGGCAAACTCTGTTTGGGAAACTCTTAAATATATTGGAAAATTTTATTAAAAACCTTAAATAAGTTCTTATTTTTTATTTACAATATTGAACTATTGAGTCTCATAAATAATGTTAGCCAGCCGGTCCCGTACTAGGCGTCCTAGTGTGAGCAATGATTGGTCTGCTTGCAGTGGCACCTCATGCCTTTGGAATACAGGACCAACTGTAAAGAAACATAAAATAGTTAAGTATGAGTATTTTAAATATCAATGATACACTTTCAAAGGCAGACAAATGCTTAGGCATCCCTTACGGATAAATTGTAATATCGTACATAACATTAAATAATATTAAAACAATTTGTTACATAAATAGATAGAGATGGGGTAAAAATAGATATGTCTTGTACTTGGTCTTGGTCTTGTAAGAATCAAACCCTCAACCATGGCACACAGGGTAAGTTTAGTGTCATCCGTCCATTGGATTATTAAATGGATTGCCTAGCTTGTGAGAAAATGAGCAAATACTTACCATTTACTTCATCTTGTGGAAGTGGCACACCAAAATCCAAAGCAATGTTGTGTAAAACACAACATGCCATTATTATTTGGGCGCACTTTTCGGGTTTGTAATGCAATACCCTATCCTTGCATACACATCGCCATCTATTTTTCAGACGCCCAAATGTGTTTTCTATTAAGACCCTGGTTCTACTATGCACTCTATTGTATGCCTCTGCTGCTGAACCAATTACTGGGTCTGTGTAAGGGGTCATTAACCATGGACGTTGTGGGTATCCTGAATCTCCTGTAAATTATAATTATTATTCATTGAAAGTAATGTATTAAAAACAAATTCAAATTATGGGAATAAATAGCAAACCTAAAAGCCATGCTGATTCACCAGTCTGATGCAGAGTTTGCATATAAGAATTTATATGACTGTTCTCCCAAATAAATGCATCATGGCTGGCACCTCCAAATTTAGCATTAATGCTAAGGATGCGGCATTCATGATCGGAAACCTAGAAATAGTAGTTAAAACAGATAGATATATTAGATATGAAGAATTATTTCTTAAAAGATTCCATTATAGTATTTGTATCACCTACCATCTGAATGTTAAGGGAGTGGTAATGCTTTCTGCAGTAATAAAGGTGTTCTTGTTCCTTTTTGGGTTTAAAAATCCTGAAATGAGATCCATCCACACAACCCACAACTCCAGGAATACCATAATTATTCAGAAATCTATAACATAAATGAAGGCATAAAATGTTTGAAAGCATTAAAACAAACACAACATAACAATTAATGTATTCAAATTTACCTTTGTTGTAATTGCGCCCTTGCTTCTCTTGTGTTTGGAAATTTTATAAATTTCTGTATAATTTGAGGATGAATAAGGGCTGTGGTTACTTCACTTATGAACCTACTTATTGCTTCCTGCGAAAAATGGTTGGCTACTCCAACTACACGTTGGTAGTCACCATTCGCGTAAAATAATAGGGCACACAACACCTTAAAACAAAAAGCAAAACAATTATTATATATGTAAGTTAAACAAACCATACCGGTATTTATTTCCCTCGTTCTATTTAGTACACCCAACCCAATCATACCTTTGTCTCAAGTGAGACTCTTTGTGAGCTTCGGAGGTCACTATAGGTTCGCAGGGTGCTGCATAAATATTTAAATGCAGCTTTCGTCAGCCGATACCGCTGGACAAAGTGGGTATCGGAAATACGGCTGACAGAGAATAATTCTCTTCGACGAATATTGTCACGCCTTTCTCTGTTCGCTACTTCGTCCTGCGTTGCTTGCCACGCAAAATACAAACGGGCAGACATCTCTTAAGATATAAGTTTTAGCAACTCACTAAAAAATTATAGGTGACAACATAAACTATTTATGTTTTCGTTTTCGTTGATAGATACTAAAAACGTAATGTCAAAGTAGTAACTCATACTGCCAAATTATCATTTCCTTTCGAATACTTACAAAGTAATCGAATAGTTTAATTCGATTTGAACTCATACTGCCATTTTTAGTAAGTAATAGTTTCCGCTAGAGGCGCTCGTGTGCAATGTATGGAAACAAAACGAGACGATCATAGTTTTCGAAAACTATCAAAACTCATACTAGGCCTACTGATGTGAGTAGAGGTGACGGATGTAAATCAGTTTTATACAACATAACGCGTAGGTATATGCATAAGTACATAAATAAAAATAAACAAATAAATACGTGTTAGATAAAACAAAAAACGAGTATGTGCAAAAATAGTGTGAGATTGACTAATAATAAATAAATTGCTAAAAAAACTAATAATAAATAAACTAAGAAAAGAAATACTGACAAATATAATGAAAGACTTTTGCTTGTGTAAATACCTACATAAATTCATTGAACTACCTAAACCTGTTTAAACTAGGATATGTATACATATAATTACAATCACAGATTAAAAATATATAAAATCCAATCAAAAGAAAAAAAAAATGAAACTAAATGTTAAATAATCAAATTGAAAAAAAAATTACAAACTGTAGTAACAACAAATTGAATGGAAAAATCAAATAAACAAAAAAAAGTAAAAAAAAAAAGTCAAATAAAATCCAATGCAACACTGACAGGATAAGTACTTAATAATCTATCTTGATCACAAAACTGTCAATGTTTTATGAATTTGATGAACAATGTTGAATACGATATGTAAACTTAGGTAGGTATATCCACCGAAAACCCTTAGCTATTATATTCATCTATTATCATAATAAACCATTACCGAAGTGAAGAAACGTGTGCTAACTTGTGGTTGGTAAAAGAAACTTGGCTCGCAAGTAATAAGGCACTTTTTATGTACTCACTGAAAGGTTTTCCTCTGGGATTGTACGGACGACAGCGCACCAAGCTACTACAATCTCTCATTTTTTTATTAGATTTTCTACTTTATCAGTAAAGTATTAAGGCTCAATGTTGATTAGGAATATTTGATAGTTTCGGGTAGCTTGACCTGTTGTCGTCCCTACAATAGAATATTATTGTATTATATTTTTACATTGTTATAAAGTAGGGCGGGTAACGGTCACGTAGGACGCTTTAGAGTTGAGTGCCTCAGGCCCTCTTGTGGGTTCAAAAGTGAAGTTGCTTGCTAGTGTCATGATATGCTGTCTTACTAATCCTTAGATTCATTCTTGCAATAATTTAGAATGAAGCACTTATAAACGTTATTATCAACCAGATGTGTGTAAGAGAATAGTTTGATTCTCTCGATGCTTGATTTTCTCGGTGGTAAACCATAACATTGGCTGCCGGCAGAAGTTACCACCCATCAGACAAAGTCTTGCCGCCAAGCAATTTGTCTTGTTCCGGCATGATGTCTGGTGAAGCCGTACGGAGGACTGCTCTGAGCAGTTGTGTTGCGATGTTGCAAATGTTGTTATGTCGGGAATTAGGTCGTGGAGGATCTCCAGATCAATCTCCCTCTGATGCGGCATCGTTGATCGTGTTGTTGAGTGTAACATTACATCACCTCGCTCAACTGCCGTCTTCTTTCCTATTCACTCAGTTTTTTTTTGAGTGAATAGGCTCTTAATAAACTGGCGTGCTCAACCATCAACGACTGCTTGCCATCGGGCGAGATTGCGTTCAAGCACTAGTTTATAACTATATAAAAATACAACATATTTGGGAGAAGTTTCATAACGCTAGGAAATCTGGGTAGATTTCCTAGCGTTACTTGAGATTTACTCGGAGGATATCTTGTAGTGTAGGGAAAAGTATGCAATATATCGTCTCAAAACCTGGATGTAAGACCCCACTTTCTACAGACCTTTTATTCAAACGTACAGAGACGTACCAGCTATAGTACGTCTCTAGACTAGGCTTGCCAGATCGCCAGGAAATCCGGGAGTGTCCCGGAATCTCGCCTTTTATCCCATGTCAATTCTTTATAACTGGCGTTAATTACCAACTAAGTACATATTTATGACTAATAAAAGTATGTTTTTTAAAAAAATACATTTTTCCTTTTAGACATAAATATGAATCCTATGAAAATAAAAAAATATATATGATATTTTCTATTATGGCCACGATCCGACATTGTTTTTCTAGAACTGTCCCGGATTTGATAAGTTCCTATCTGGCAACCCTACTCTAGACACACATGGAAAGCTGTAAGTAGTACCTCGGGACAGTCCAACGTTTCTTACATAAGATAAAAAGAGCGAACAAAGACAGTATTTTTTTAGGGTTCCGTAGCCAAATGGCAAAAAACGGAAACCTTATAGACTGATAATAAAAACTATCAATGAAAATTGTTTGAAACGAGATCTAGTGAGTAGTTTTTTTTTAATACCTCGTAAATCATAAACCGCTTATTACCGCGTAATCTTTCATACAAACAAACTAAATCCTTTAATTTCATAAATCAATGGTACGGAACCCTTTGTGCGTGAGTCCGACAGGCACTTGGTCGGTTTTTTATTTTGGCGCCGCACAGTTTGTTTATTGGCCATTGCCCACAGCATATTGAGTTTGTTTATTATTTTTGTTTTGATTAAAGGTAGGGAAACGAGTAAGTTATTTACAAAAGGGGAAAGGAAAGGAGTTTACCGGGATCATATGAGTGAATGGGGTGGGAAGGGAGGTAATCTACAAAAATATGTTAAATATATTCAATTCTATAAAAATATTGTATTGAATGATATCAATAAATTATTTTTTTTATATATATTATTAAGGGTAATAAATGAAGTTATTTATACAACGTGTATCATAAAGGGTATATACATAACAAGGGCACGGCACCTTTACATAGTATCAAACGATATTGGAAGGGTTTTTTAATCCTATTTCTTTGTGTTAGGAAATTATGAGGAAAAACAACGCCTATGATAGGCTAGTACCATACTAGGCGCACAGAATTATTGAAGAACGTGACGTGTAACGAGTAGTTATTAACGTATGTAGTGTGGTGCCACGTTTGTTATGATTTGATTTTAAGAAACACACGAAACCGAAAATTTGGTGTACATTTTTTGAGTATTTTATTTTGAGTTGAAACCCTTCCGATATTGTTTGATATCATCTAAAGATGCCATGCCCTTGGTATGTTTATACCCTTTATGTTACACGTTGTATACACACATTGTATTTCGGAAAAGATGGTTCGAAATTAATCCATACAGTATAAGCATGGGCGTAGCTAGCCTTGGGCTCAGGGTGGGGCAGCAGTCAGCCTATCCCGGCCTTTATTTCCCCCTCTCCAGGTATTTTTTCCTTTTTTGGGTAATTAGGCACCTTATAGATCAGAGTACAGTTAGGCATCTTTCTAAGTATATATTATCTTGGACACCAATGACTGATTACAAGGTGAAGGAAAACATCTTGAGGAAACCTGGACTTTTAAGTCTGAAATCGCCAACCCGCATTGAGCAAGCTGATTGCGCTCAATCCTTCTCTGTATGAGAGGAGACCTGTGCCCAGCAGTGGGACGATAAAAAGGTTGATGATGATGATGTTGGATCAAAGCCAGGGTGGGGCAAGCGCCCTAGCTTGCCCCAGTGTGACTACGCCCATGAGTATAGGTCCACAGAGTATATATTAGTTCACAGACTATATATTTACCAGATAGGTCATTCATAAACTCTAATGGATAAAGCTGAATTTGCTAAATTGCCCCCAGCAGCAAACTGCACGCAAAATCTATAAGCATTTTGCACAAAATGTACTCCTTGTATCTGAAATAATAATAATAATTGTCTTGTAGTCTGAAATCGCCAACCCGCATTGAGCAAGCGTGGTGATTACGCTCAATCCTTCTCTGTATGAGAGGAGACCTGTGCCCAGCAGTGGGACGATAAAAGGTTGATGATGTACTCCTTGTATTGCTGGGCGTTTTCGTGTTTCGACAAAAACTTTTCTAACGGACCCAGCAAACTAGAACGTTCAGTATAACAAAGAACCAAACAGAATTCGAATCGGAATACCTTTAAAACGTGATTTGGAAACTGCATTAAACTTACTAACAGTTCCCGGGTTAGATCCGTATAACGCTATCAGTACGGGTTCTCATTTTCAAAGTTGAACAACATCCACTGCGTTATTTAGGTTGTTGAGCAGACACATTTTACGAACATATAAAGTAATGGATTAGCAATATCTTTCCAAATCAATCAGATTGAGGTTGATAGTGTGTTACGTAGGTAATTACGGTGCCGTTTCTGGTTTACAGGAGGTGTCAAAATAACGAGATATTATCTATGAAGACCTATTATACACAAAAATCATGAATATATTAATACGAAGCGGTCTTTTACGCACAAAACACGAATTTAATTTAGTTCTTACCTTTTTTTATTTTGGATGGGAAATCATCAAATGACCTCTCCAGCTCTGGGCGAAGCAGAAGGGCGTGTTAGACTTTTATTACTGACTAAAGCCCACCCGTGTTTTTTCACTTGCCTGTGCGACGGCCACGGCCACTGTTTCTTTTTAACCAACCTGCAACCCTGACTCAGGAGGCATAGGTCTTCGTTGATCCCGTCAATAATTTATTGACGGCACGGTTGGCGTAGTGGTTAAATATTTGATTGCTGCGTTGCGTGTTACGGGTTCGATTCCCGTACGGAACAAATATTTGTATGACCTACAAGTAGGTGTTTTAGGTCTGGTTGTTTCTGTATGTGTGTTTATATGTTTGTCAGCGCACCCACGATACAGGAGAAATTCCAAGTGTGGCAACGTTTTTTAAAAAAAACAAAAAATTATAATATTCAATCTGTTAGTTGAACGGCCGCCGTTTCGTTGAGAAACTAGGCGGTTTACTAAATGACTATAATATAAATATAGGTACCTATTCTACTTTATATGTACTATTAAGTATTATAAATGTGAAATACTCATCATCATCATTTCAGCCGAAAGACGTCCACTGCTGGACATAGGCCTCCTTCAAGGTTCTCCACGTCGACCGGTCCTGCGCCTCCCGCATCCCGCGGTTTCCCGCGACCTTCACCAGGCCGCCGGTCCACCTTTTCGGGGTTCTACCCACGCTACGTCTTCTGGTGCGTGGTCGCCACTCGAGAACCCGTCGGCCCCATCAGGCATCGGTCCTACGGGCAATGTGTCCAGCCCACTGCCACTTTAGTGTTGCAATTCTTTGGGCTATGTCGGTTATTCTCGTTCTTCTGCGGATCTCCTCATTCCTGATTCGATCGCGCAGTGAAACCCCAAGCATAGCCCTCTCCATTGTCCTTTGAGTGACTTTGAGCCTTCGTATAAGGCGCATTGTTAGCGACCACGTCTCAATTCCATAAGTCATCACGGGCAACACACACTGGTCGAAGACTTTTGTCTTGAGACACTGCGGTATTTCGGACGAGAAGATTTTACGTAGCTTTCCGTAAGCAGCCCTGCCGAGTTGGATTCGACGATTGACCTCTTTCTCGAAGTTGGACCTTCCTAACTGGATAGTTTGTCCAAGGTGCACGTAACTGTCAACAACTTCGAGAACAGAGTCTCCAATCTTTATAGGAGTTGGTACAATATGTGCATTAGACGTGAAATACTGTATGTTTACGTATTTGTTACTCAATCACGTATAAAGAGTTCAACGGATTTGAATGAAATTTATCACACAGATAGTTTACCTACCTGGATTTACCCATATCCCCAGCCTCCGTGGCGTAGCGGTAGCGGACGCGGCCGCTGCGCAAGGTGGCGTGGATTCGATCCCCGCACAGTGCAGGTATTTGTATGCATGAATATGAATATTTGCACTGGTCTGGTCGTGCCTCGGAAAGCACGTTAAGCCGTTGATCCCGGTTGCCATACGAACATCTAGTGGCAGTCGTTACGGTTTGTTGGAGCCCTCAAAAGTCCAACAATTGGTCTAACTGCAATGCTTCGATGTCGCCTTCGGGTTGTGGAGGTCAGACGGCAGTCGCTTCACGGAAAATGTCGAACTTTAGCCATATCAGCAGTTGGACTGGTAAAGCGGACCCCAGACTCCAAAGCTGAAAAGGCTTCGGATGCGACTGGTATTAACGCTGCGCGCTGGGATGATGATGATACGCTGTATCCCGATAAATAACTCAGGCATAGGAAGTTGCGGGGAAAAGCTTGTTTATAATAAGTACTCGTGTATACATGGTTAGATCAGAGAGCTTTGTATTAAATCCAAATTCATACTTGGGAATATTCCTAAAACACGGCTCTGGGATTTGAGCCTCACATTTTGTTACTGAAATAAAATCAGGCGTCCTTTTACCGGATTCCGAGAAATTCGATCTTCTGTAATAATGTGATTCGTCAGTTATTTTTATCCTGCATACGTGTCGTCAAGCCGTATAGCCATAGTGATTTTTTTTTGGTTCAATTCTTTCCGTTCTTCTGAACGGAAAAGGCAAAGGCATAGTACGCCATACAGCCTAGTTTTCAGTAAATATTTTCTTGAGTAAAGTTCTATCCTAATTTATCCTAATTAATCCTAACTTATCCTAGCTTATCCTAAACTTATCCTAACTAATCTAACTCCTTTCGTTTCCCGCGTGTGGCCGATTAGGAGTGGTTTAGCGTAAAGACATGATGTGGCCACTATGCTACAATATTTCACTGTTCTTTATGAATTATTCACTGAATGCACTTTTTACTACATAAATCACGCGCTTTTATTTAGTAAACAACACTATAAATAATTTTAAAAGTCCAATGAAATATGAGCGTGACACTCATCTTGACATTCCCGCCAAAAAACCAGGCATACCTGACGCAACGAATGTTTTTTTTTTTTTTTTTTTTTTTGTTGTGTGGCACTAGTTATTACTTTGTGCCAATTTCAAGTAAAATAAAAATCTTCAAAAGTTCTTCTTTCTTTCTCTTATGGCTTCGCATGGTTTGTGCATTTAGCCGATGTCACGTAATGAATTATTCATGTCGAAAAAGACGGCCGCGCGCACCGAACACTGGGAGAAAGATTTGGTACAGAGCCATGATGTGGCCACTATGCTGAATGAATGCACTTTTTACTACATAAAGCAC
Organism: Sesamia nonagrioides; assembly: GCA_017933935.1. NCBI lineage: Eukaryota > Metazoa > Arthropoda > Insecta > Lepidoptera > Noctuidae > Sesamia > Sesamia nonagrioides. Next base: position 404,378 of record JADWQK010000085.1, read on the forward strand.
GCGTTTTTATTTAGTAAACGACACTATAAATAATTTAAAAGTCCAATGAAAAATTAGCGTGGCACTCATCTTAGTTTCTCGCCAAAAACTCCCAACGAATGTTTCTTTGAAGGAATGTCAGTCTTTGAATTTTCTAATATAATTGGACGTAGTTACGCAAAAAGGCCAGCAAACTTGCTTTTGAGAAAATAGAATTTATAGTAAAAATTTATATATTAAAATAACATGACAGTAGATTTAAATGTCCTTTTAAATAATGGCTATTTTCCTGTACTTTTTGCGGCTTTGATATTTTTTCCATATACTTGTACATTTTAGACATTTATGACACGATAAAATTTAATACCGAGTGTATGTTTTATTTAGTCGAGGAAAAACATAAATTTATTATCATCATCACCCTATAGCAGTCCACTGTAGGACATAAGCTTCTTCAATTGCAAGCGATTTAGCCCAATTCTCGGCAATTCTCATTCAGTTGCTACCAACCACCCTGTTAAGATTTTCGCTCCACTTAGCTTGAGGGCGTTGGCCTTACGTTTGCCAATTCACGATCTCTACTCGAGAATACACGTACCCGACGGTCATCGGCCGGATCATTGCCATTTCATCTTCAGCTTGTTTACTCTACATTAGCTGCGCCCAGCAGTTTCACCCACATACGTTTCTATCCTATGAGAATTTCGGGATAAAAAGTATTATATACAACGTGTAACATAAAGGGTATATACATAACAAAGGCATGGCATATTTACATGATATCAAACGATATTGGAAGGGTTTTTTAATCCTATCTCTTTATGTTAGGAAGTTATGAGGAAAAACACCGCCTGTGATAGGCTACTATCATACTAGTCGCACAGAGATATTGAAGACATTTATCGGATTTTGGAAAGTAATGTGACGGGTAACGAGTAGTTATTAACGTATGTAGTGTGCTGACACGTTTGTTATGATTTGATTTTAAGAAACACACGAAATTTTTTGACTATTTTTTTTGAGATGAAACCCGTCCGATATCGTGTGATATCATCTAAAGATGCTATGCCCTTGGTATGTATATACCCTTTTTGTTACACGTTGTATATTAATTCTGAAACCACCCCAGTTCCAAAATTCATCCAAATCAGTTTTGTAGTCTTTGCGTGAAAGAGTAACAAAAATGTATTCATCAATACATCCTTACAAACTTTCGCAGTTATTACACAGAATTTCGCACACAGATGCTATTTAACCAGGAATCTATATCACGTAGGATACGAAATGGATAAGATATCCGCTTTACCAGTCTAACTGCTGATTTGGTTAAACTTCGATATTTTTCGTGAAGCGACTGCCGTCTGAACTCCACAACCCCAAGGCGATATCTAAGCATTGCAGTTAGACCAATTGTTAAACTTTTTGAGGGCTCATACAACCCCTAACGACTGCCACTAGATGTTCGTATGGCAACCGGGACCAACGGTTTAACGTGCTTTCCGAGGCACGACCAGACCAGTGCAAATATTCATATTCATGCATACAAATACCTGCACTGTGCGGGGATTGAAGCCGCGCCTCATTGCGCGATGGCCGCGTTCGCTACCGCTACGCCACAGAGGCTGTCAAGGAAAGAGTTTATATGTATACAAGCATTTTTATCTAAGTTTACATATATTATTAACCTGAACGTGTAATGTTTCAAATAAAAAAAAAAATGGTTCTCGCAATCCAAAATTACCACCGAAAATCAAACATAGGTATGTACGTAACCCGTCTAGGTAGTTTGTATAAATTTTCTGAGCGATGGCGTTGTACAGACGACAGCAGATCAAGCTACCTTAAATGCTCAAATATAGCCAACCAACCTTGAGCCTTAAGGCTTTTCAGATAAAGTTGAAAATCGAATAAAGTCATCTGACGGCTTGTAGTGGCTTGATGTATGTACTTTGGGCTACTTCGCGCTGTTAAGATTTTTCCAGAGTTGATGGGGTCGGGACGGGTATGAGTTATTTATTAGTATATCTTTCTTTAGTTATCAGTCCTTTGTGGGCCATTTTTAGGATGCCGTACTTAGGATGTCAACTTAATGTATCAAATAGCCTATTTTTATGTCTTACTTAACTCTTTTTTGGTCACTTATTGTGACGAACGAAAAACCACCCATCCCTTCACTAAGCCTGTTCTTTGGTCAGAGTCCGCGCCTTATGTCTGACTAGGATCAATGTCTAACAAAAACGACGAACATCTATGGTTACGGTAGACAAATAAAAATATCTAAGATTTGATCAAAATATATTTTGAAAAATATTTTGAAGATACATTTAGCGTATGAAATACAAAACACAAAACTATTTGGTATTTTGCATTAGTAAATCTGAAAAGTATTTTGTACTTAAATGCTTTTTTAAAACCATTTTGTACATCTCTGCCAAAAACTTAATATCAGCTGTGAGCCAAGCACAAAGCTCGCTGTAAATAACGACAATTCAATGAAATGCTTATTCTACAGATTGCTACTGAGGTCTTGAATTCAAATTACCAAGTCTACTGAAGAAATGTAGTTAACGGTTTTCTTTTGTACCTACTGTTTCTGTGTTACAATCTGTTTGAATTGTGTTCGATGAATGAAAATGAGCTTGTCTGTACTTCGTTCGTGATTTAGTTTCCAAAAATGTAAACCAATATTTGTTTCTGGAAAGATCACTTTAACTGAATGGAACTTTATGTGTGTCATTAAAATAATTGAAGTTATAGTGGGATCAGCAGGGTAATAGGCTATTTGACAGTATGCTTTTTTTTTTGTGATTTTTTGCTTTAAATGCATAAAATGAGGGTTCTTTATATCATTTACATGAGTTTTAATAAAAATTATAACAATTAATATATCAAAAAACACAAAAATATGTTTGACTTTTTGTATCTCGCGCCACATTGTGAAACGATCCGGATTGGCTAATGTCACTATGACGTCATACGCGCATGAGCACTTGTTGTTGTTCTGTTTTCTATGGTGTTTTATCGATTTATTTGTACAACCCGGTAGAGCAGACCACTTGTAAACCATTTTATTAGATAAACAACAATTAATAACAGATAAATACCAACATCACTGCGGATCCGAAAATCGTTTATAATGCTTGTGACGTCACTTACAAGGCGCAACGCCATTTTGCTGAATAAAGCGTTTTGGCGGCTTATGTGAATTTTGAATTTTTATTTGCATGTTTCTTACGAAATACCTACGTATTTAAAATAAAAAAAAAAAAAAATTGGTGAACTTCTTAACCGCAACCAAGTAATTCAAGATAGAACTTATAAATCTGTCAAATAGCCTATTGCGTAACACGCTATCAGTAGCAATGAGTTTCATTTTGACAGTTCAACAACATTCATTGCGTTATTTACTGTTTTGAGCAGACACATTTTGGAACATATGAAGCATTGGATTGGCAATTTGCTTCGAAATGATTTAAACTAATAGTACTAGCGCTTTACGAAATTAGGGTGCAGATCTTTCTTAATGAGTCATTAATAATGACTCTTCTCTTCTCTTGATTTTAAATACTCTTGTTACGGTGCTATACTTTGTTTGCGTTAAAATTAGACATTTAAAGAAACTGTGTTTACTGTCAGTTCAATCGATTTTAACTTCTCTTCCGTAGGCTTATGGATGAAATTAAAATGAAATAAGTTGTACAAAATTCAACTATTTACGGCAGCTGCCATTATTTTGTCATTCCACCAACGTTATATAACTTAACATCGCGATCGGTTGAACGATCAGTAAAAAAGGTTTTCTTATATGTCTTATGTTCTTTTGAAGGGACTATATAGTAATTTTGTTTTTTTTTATGTTTAAAAACTAGTGCTTGACCGCAATACCGCCTGATGGTAAGCAGTGATGCAATTGTTGGTGGTAAAGCGCGCTAGTTTATTAAGCGCCTATTAACACAAAAACACTGAGTGAATAGGAAGGAACACGGAAGTATAGTGAGGTGATGCAATATTAAACCTAACAACTCGACCAACGATACTGCGCCAGAGGGAGATTGATCTGGAGACCCTCCACGACCAAACAACCAGGCATCATGCCAGAACACGAATAGCTTGGCGACAAGACTTTGTCTGGTGTTTGGTAACTTCTGCCGGCAGCCTATGCTATAATCAGCCCAATTTACACTTCTATAAAGTAGATATCAGTTTAAATGTAAGAAATACTTGTTGGGAACAAAGATTTCACTAGATTTAATTTTTTTGTACCAAGAATAGTTTAAAATGCTTTGCTATAAGGGACACTTTGTTAGTTAATAATTAACTAACCGCACTCATATTGCGGTTTGGATTCCACGATATCATATTTAACTGTTTCGACTTTAATTAACACGACCGCAATCAAGCCGAGACCCAAAATAAGTAATAACTAGTCTAACGTGCCGAGGATAGTAGGTACAGACGACATCAAGCTCCTACATTCTGTCAAATTTATTTAATACATTTTCAACTCTATCACTAAAGCTTTAAAGGTTTAAAATTGATCGAGAAACTTTGACAGTTTGGGTAGCATGACCAGTAGGCCTAGTATGTGTTTTCATTACGAGACTCGATCGTCGATATCGACCGCGTTTGGCGCTCTCATTGGTTAAGAGTTCTTACAACCTTGAAACGGGCCAATCGATGAATCGTACGAGCTCGATATCAACGATCGAGTCTCGTTTTTTTTGTTTATGCGAAACCCGAAACACGTGTCCAATATTTTTAAGTATGGAATCTATGTACAAAATTTTAAAAAGATATCATGAAAAACCATCACCAATTCATCATCTATTCGACTTGGTTGTCCCAACAAAAATATAGTCAATGCTCCGCTCGCCCGCCCGTGCCTACAGCGGGGGCTGTCTCACGCGTCTAGTACTATAATCTACCGTCAGCTGCTTTGCGCGCTCGGTAACCACACTGCAACAATTTCTAAATGTACTTGGGAAAAAATATAACATGGTGTAAAAATTATCGGAATCGATTCAGTTGCTTATTCTGAACAAACTATATTCAGGTTTCATATAAAGAAAAAATAAGGTCGTAGACAGAAATACGAAACAGTTTCCAAACTGAAGCAGTCAACAAAGGCAGAGAATAAATATTAACTTGAATATTTTCTCACCGTAATGAAAAAAGTTGCAACTGCTAGAGCGTCTCAACGTTTCTCCGATTTCATTTACCAACTTGTATCTTCCTTGAAGAGTAGAAATAATTGACTATTATATTTTCATATTAATAACAGTAGCACAGGTCGCACGATCAGGTTAAGCTACGGTTGCTGCGGTTCGTCTGTGGATGGATGACCAATTTACACCCCGAGACCTCTCGGCTGTCATTCGTGGATCTTTTTGGAAACGGTCCTAGCGAGGGATATATTTTTTATATAATTATAAACTAATCATCAATTCATCATCATCATTATCAACCTTTTTTTATCATCCCACTGCTGGCCACAGGTCTCCTCTCATACAGAGAACGATTGAGCGTAATCACCACGCTTGCTCAATGTGGGTTGGCGATTTCAGACTTAAAGTCCTGGTTTCATTAAGATGTTTTCCTTCACCTTCAGTCATTGGTGTCCAAGATATGCTTAGAAAGTACATATAACTTTAGAAAAGTTGCCAGAGGGAGATTTATGTGGAGACCCCCCTCAACCAAACGCCCGACACAACAACATTTAGCGCACCGTGACCGGCACACATCGCAACATAACTGCTCAGACCTGTCCTCCGTACGGCTTCACCAGACACTTGCCGCAACACTTGGCGGCAAGACTTTGTCTGGTGGGTGGTAACTTTTATGGCCTACCACCGAGAAAAATCATCATCAAATCAGGATATCGTATTACCCAATAATCGAGTAACACACTTTATCACAATCTAAATCACTTTGCAGGGCATTGTTAATCCAATGCTTTGTAAGTTAAACATAATAGTCAGATCAATAAAGTAAATAACGCAATGAATGTTGTTGAACTGTCAAAATTGTCATTACTGTAGTTGGTGTGTTAGAAAATTACGCCACAGAGGGATAGTTTATGTACTCGCACTCATCGAAAGGATGTAATGTTCATTATTTATTTATCGCTGTAGGTGTTACGAAGGACAAAAAAGGTCTTCGCTCTGACAAATTCCGATCACAAATCAATTTGTCGACTATTATTACCATTAAAATAGTTAAGCCCAGCGGTTTCACCCACGCAAGTTTCGATTACGTAGGAATATCGGGATAAAAGTATCCTATGTCTTATTTAAAAGTATCCTAAGTCTTATTTAAAAGTATCCTTCTTTTTTTTTAATAATTATAAACAGGCGCTGGACTGCAATCCCGCCTGATGGTAAGCAGTGATGCAATCTTTGATGGTAAAGCGCGCTAGTTTATAAGCCCAATCACTTAAAAACAAACTTAGTGAATAAGAAGGAAGACGGCAGTTGAGCGAGGTGGTGCAACGTTAAACCCAACAACACGACTAACAATGCTGCGCCAGAGGGAGATAGATGTGGAGACCTTCCACGACCAAACTCCGAACACAACAACATTTGACGCATCGTACCCGACACACTGTCCTCCGTACGGCTTCACCAGACATCATGCCGGAAGACGACGATCCTATGTCTTATTTCTGGTTGTAAATCCCCTGTGTGTCAGTGTGTTTGACAGCCTCCGTGGCGTAGCGGTAGCGTACGCGGCCGCTGCGCAAGGTGGCGCGGGTTCGATCCCCGCACAGTGCAAGTATTTGTATGCATGAATATGAATATTTGCACTGGTCTGGTCGTGCCTCGGTCCCGGTTGCCATACGAACATCTAGTGGCAGTCGTTACGGGTTGTTGGAGCCCTCAAAAGTCCAACAATTGGTATAACTGCAATGCTTCGATGTCGCATTTGGGTTGTGGAGGTCAGACGGCAATCGCTTCATGGAAAATGTCGAAGTTTAGCCATATCAGCAGTTGGACTGGTAAAGCGGACCCCAGACTCCAAAAGCTGAAAAGGCTTCGGATGCGACTGGGATTAACGCTGGGATGATGATGATAAATCCCCTGTGTGTCAATTTTCATCCAAATCCGTTCAGTAGTTTTTGCCTGAAAGAGTAACAATCTATCTATCCTCACAATTTCCAATTTATGAATATAACTAGCGACCCGCCCCGGATTCCCACGGGTGCAATGCTTATACTAAATACATTACAGAAAACTGTGAACGTTGTATAAAAAACCGCCGCGAACGTCGCACCGTGTACCACCGCAAACGCGACACCCCGCAATTTTTTAATCTGTAATATCTTCGAAAATATTTATTTGAATCATATGCTGTAAAAGGCGATATAGATCTATGATAAATTAACAATGTATTTAAGGTATTAAATTGAATAAGGATTAATGCTGTATTGGTTAAAATCGCTTCGAAAATGAGCCGGTATTTGTCGTAAAAAGTAAAAGACAAAAAAAAATATTGCGGGATATCCATAAGATATAGACATATAGCATCGCGGACTTTTTTGTGGACATTTTCAATGTGTACAATATTTAGTACATTATTTTGATAAATCTCGTAGGGTTCAGCCTGCGTTTCATTGCAAACGCGAAAAAACATTATTATTTACGACATCACATTAGAAACTAGGGTTGTAACGGAGGCTTGTTAGCGGAGGCGGAGGCGGATGCGGAGGCTCCGAGTCTCACCTCCGCGGATGCGGAGGTTAACGGAGGCGGAGGCGGAGGTGAAAGTACATATTGAAAAAATTTAAATTTATGGATATTTATAACAAAATTTTTATTTTAAATACGTACATTAATAGTAGTATACTTGGTAAAAAAAAAAAAATATTACCTTCTAATGAAAATTAAGGAGAAACAAATTGTGTTTGCCGCATTCCCGCCTCGCACTAGTTGATTCTTGACCACTTCGCGGTCAAACGCGGCCGGACGGTTGTCGAGCGTCGCAGCTTGCGCGTTACTATTTATTTTATAAATACGTTAATAAACCTCCGTTATAACTCCGCAAAAAAAATGTGCGGAGGCGGAGGCGGAAGCGAAGATACGATTTCTTGCGGAACTTCCGCAGTAACGGAAGCGGAGGCGAAGCTCCGTTACAACCCTATTAGAAACCTCAAAAATAATAGTATGTCTCCACAATTGAATAGATGTTATTATACATATAAACCTTCCTTTTTAATCACTCTATTTTAAAAACCGTAACAAAATCCGTTTACTATACGACTATTAATCTGAAGGTAGTAGTAGTAATAACATAGTTTTATGTATAATTTTAATTTGATGTTAGTTCCAAGATTTAGAATTTTTACTTTCAGTATAAAAATAACCTATGTATCAAAGAATAATTTTTGCTGTGCGTCGACAGGGCCAACGGTTCATAGTCCTATGGCTTTTGTTTCCGCGTCTGCATGCATCTTGTTTTACTCTGTGTCTCTGTGTAACGCAAAAACATGAATATGAATTCGTAATAGTTTATCAGACATTTTGATGTATACGTATCTATGTGGTGACGAATACTTATCACGTATACAATAGGGTTTATGAGGTGCCCAATTATTGCTAATGCCTCTCACTTAATGAAAGAAGTACGTCAAATGACAAGTTTCCCTGTATGCAACAATCTACATAATATATTTATTCCTAATAAAGGGTCTAAACAAGGTCAGTTTGCAAGTGGTTTCAGTTAGTCGCGAAGAAATCCCATTTATTTCTTCACTATATTCATAGAGAGAGACTGATTTGCAATTTCATTTTTTTGTATTTTAAATTATAAAGTAGTGCTAGACCGTAATCCCATCTGATGCTAAGCATTGATACAATCGTTGCTGATAAAGCACGTTAGTTTATTAAGAGCCTGTTCACTCTAGCCTTGAAGACAAATTGTAGTGAGACGGAAACACCTCCGCTGACAAATTGTCCCATTCCCTCGAAATACGCGGTACAAAAGACGAGGCGCAATGCTTCGTCCGGATCGTAGTAGTGTCAACAACATAACGGCGGATACTCGCCGTAAGACGGGTCGTCCGGTGATGAATGCCGGTCAAGAACTTACCTTAGGTGAAGTGAACTGTCATATCACTGCTGATCGATTCTGTAAAAATCTTACCGTGAAAGGTCGAATGAAGTGAGTTTAGAGTGAGCTAGCTGTCAATGGTGTCTATTAGTTAGCTTTAGTTGGAATGATAGATCCCTTCACCTATGTTATCAAGGTGAGAAGGTTACAGTACCTACCGCACTGCTACATCATCATCATCAGCTTCTACTCGTCCACTGCTGGACATAGGCCGCCTCCATGGCATGCCAACAAGCTCGATCCTGAGCAGTTCTCCGCCAGCCACTTCCAGCTACCTTTTTGATGTCGTCGCTCCATCTCGCCCAAAGGCGTCCTACGCTACGTTTACCGAGACGCAGTCTCCACACGAGGACTCGTTTAAGCCATCGGTTGTCGGTCCTGCAGCATATGTGACCAGCCCACTACCACTTCAGCTTGCTAATCCTCTCAGCTATGTCGGTGACATTGGTCCTCTGTCGGATCACCTCATTTCTGATGCGATCCTTCAGATAGCCGCCCAACATAGCCCGCTCCATAGCTCGCTGAGCGGCTTTAAACTTATGAACTAGTCTGACCGTTAGTGTCCACGTTTCGGCTCTGTAAGTCATGACGGGTAGGATGCTATGTATTGACAATATTGGCAAGTTCGTGAACAAGTGCCGTGGGTTCACCGATCTTATATTTTGAATTGTTTCTTCATTTTAGTCTGTTCTTACATGTAGAGGCAAGAATGATGTAGCCAGACTTTTTTGTTATCTTAATTAAAAGAGTACCCTTGAAAATTCTTGCCCATTCTTCACATAGATTCACGTTTTGCAAGTGGCAATCCGACTAGGTGGTCAGATAACCTGACAAAAATCGCAGGGAAGCTCTGGATGCAGGCCACGTCCAACCAGTCTTTGGAAATACTTGGGGGAGGCCTATGTCCAGCAGTGGTCTTCCTGTGGCTGACGTGATGATGATGATAAATTGGCAATTACCTTCTTTACATGGTATAATTGATTAAGTGAGCCATAAGTAAGTTGTCACGTTGCGTTCAAGACCGTCAGATGATGATCTGTATGGATAATCAGAGTCTTTCTCCCAACAGGTGGTGGCAGAGTTCGAAGACGTCGAACCTGACGCCCTGTACGATGTTCTCCACGACCCGGAGTACCGCTCGGTGTGGGACACGCACATGCTGGCCGCTGAGGACGCGGGCCACATCAACGTTAACAACGATGTCGGGTATTATGCGAGTGAGTACAGCTTGATCATTTATTTCTAGCATCTCGTGAGATGTGACGATGGACATGTAGTCTTCTTATTCTTCTTCTTTTTCAAGGTGAGATTCAACCTCAACTCTTGATCAATGGCATCTGTGGAATAGATACCACAATTTTGCCAATAAGACGTGTAACATATAATAGAAATTCTTTTAAAGTTTTATTTCACAATAGTGGCGGATATCGTCAATGACAGTTGAAAAAGACGGCCGCGTGAACCGTCTATGAGAGAGGTTTGAGGCAAGGTCATGATGTGGCTATGCGCACTATGCTGCGATATTTCAATGTTCTTTATGAATTATTTACTGAATGCACTTTTTACTACATAAATCACGCGCTTTTATTTAGTAAACGACACTATAAATAATTTTAAAAGTCCAATGAAAAATGCGCGTGACACTCATCTTAGCTTTCCCGTCAAAAAACTCGGACATGTAGTCAGCTGCAATTATGTCGTTAATCGGATCGACCAAGTCAATTTAGATTATCAATTATCATAGACACTCTATAATTACTATATATTATTACTATTAATTCCCATTAACTTAATCAAATTTTATTCCGTGGTGCTTGGCAATCTGGGCTTCTCCCAGTTGCAATAATGTCCCTTTGTGCCGATTGACCTAGTTCTGTTCTGTCTCCTGCTTGTTATGGAGGGAAGTGGAACAAATATCTTTTTTCTTACTCCTCCGTTATTCTTTTATGATTAATTTCGTTGCGGGACCCAAGACAGTTGAATCGTTTCTCCGGGACTCGTCGAGCTTCATTGCTCGGCGTTTTTCTGGCGGTCTCCACTGTTGATTCTGGCTTTCAGGAGTTGCAGTGGGTTGGGAACAGTGTGGCGGGTTTTGTCCCATAAAAGACACTCTATAATGGAATATATAAAGAAAAATACCTGTTGCTTTGACCCAGAAAAAATTGTTATACGGGTAGGAGAATGATGAAGACAATAGCTGCTCCTTCAACTAACTCTATGTGGAATACAGTCGTGATGTTATATGTATACAACAATAATATTGGTTTATGCGAAACTCGAAACACGTGTCCAGTATTTATAAGTAAAGAATCTATGTACAAAACTTCAAAAAGATATCATGAAATACCACAAAGTAATGAGCTTGCTACTTGGTTGTCCCAAAAAAATATGGTCAACGCTCCGTTCGGACGGGCGAGCGGTGCGTTGACCTGTGGCGTCAGCTCTTGCGCGGGCGTGCGCAAGCGTAAATTGCGTGGCGCGCTCGGCAACCACACTGCAACAATTTCTAAATGTATTTGGAAAAAAATATAACATGGTGTCAAAATGAATGCAATTCAAACGTTTCTCGGCGTTCGTTCGTTGTTCGGAACGCCAGCACCATCCAGTGGCGCTCGAAAGAATCTAGCTTGAGTTCATGGTGGTGAACGCAAGCTACATCTACAAGAACGATGTGGGCAGAAAGCTCTAGATCAGCGGTCGGCATCCTCTTGGCAAGCAAAGGCCTCAAGGTAGCAAAATAAACTAAAGGCGGGCCGCGGTCATAATATAAATCCTGGAAGCCAATATGCAGAAGAAACTCAGTTTAGGGTCTGGATGTAATAATATAATGTATTTTAGTATTATATTTATAACTCCTTTGTTGTCTGATATCCCTAACATAAGTGCTTGAGCTACTTTTTACGAAATCAAATTAATATAATTATCAGATGTTGTATTTGTATGCTCAGATGTTGTGTTTGTGCTCGGTTGGGCAGCGTTCGGGAAGCTACGCTACATCTTCTCGTCGTCCAAGATACCACAGTGTCTCAAGACTAAAATCTTTGACCAGTGTGTGTTGCCAGTGATGACTTACGGAACTGAAACGTGGTCGCTCACAATGGGTCTCATACGAAGGCTCAGAGTCACACAAAGGGCAATGGAAAGAGCTATGCTAGGAGTTTCTCTGCGTGATCGAATCAGAAATGAGGAGATCCGCAGAAGAACCAAAGTCACTGACATAGCTCTGCGAGTCGCTAAACTTAAGTGGCAGTGGGCAGGGCACATTGCTCGTAGAACCGATGGCCGATGGGGCAGCAAGGTTCTGGAGTGGCGGCCACGTACTGGAAGACGCAGCGTAGGGAGACCCCCAACAAGGTGAACCGATGACCTGGTGAAGGTCGCGGGAAGCCGATGGATGCGGGCAGCACAAGACCGGTCATCGTGCCTTTGTCCAGCAGTGGACATCTATAGGCTGAGGAAGAAGAAGAAGTATTTGTATGGAGTTATACCTAGTCATAATTGGTCATATTTCATAGAAAAAATAAAAATGCTATTACAATTGTTACAAGATACAGAATTTAATTCGTACACGGAGGGAGCGAGGAAGTAAACCCCGTGCCTCTCTCGCGATTGAGCGAATCGAGAGAGAGTTGTTTGTTCGTTCATAGGTTGAGTGAAGTGCGTTTTTAAAAGGTGCGCTTATTCGCACTTGCTAATTAATGCATTTATTTTGGTAAATATAACTTATTTACACAGGGCCGCATGTAAGAAGTCCGTGGGCCGCGTGTTGTCGACCGCTGCTTGAAATAATTAAAATATGAGACATCGTACGAACACCATGTCTTAGGAACTGTCATAAGTTCCGGATAGTTGAGTTGTGTACCAACAGTACCAGGTCACTCAGAAAGGATTGCGACTGTACAATATCAGTACAAGGTGCCTTGAAGCCAGGGTTACTCGAATTATAACGAAGTACCTCAGAGCGAGACAATTTTATTTTGCAAAGATTATCACTATATTACTTGCCGGTAACGAAACCATAGCGAGATGTAACTCGATCCCAACGCCATCTATCGAGCGATCCGGTACTATCTTTTAAGAAATATTAATTTCTGTTATTGGACAGCGTGGGGATCGAGTACACCTTTATTGCGATTATAATTTCTACATTTAACATTCCGCCCACCAAAAGGAACATTTTCCTTTTAGTACCGCCCACCATGAACAAACTCAGCAACAACAAGAACAATGGACTGTATGATAATAATTTATGACAAATACTAAGTAGTGGACGGCTTCTTTACATCAAATTGCGATACAGTGGACAGATATATGGCTTCGATCAAAACATGAAAACTTCAACAAAATTTATCATTTGACAAAGTACTTAAAACAACAACATACAAGTAAAACATTTTCATGACCATGGATTTCGTGTGAACTAGATTAAAAACATAACGTAACAATAAGTTGATGATGCACAAGGTATAACACATTGTTTAAATTATAAGTAAGTACGTACACTATAAGAACATACATTAAAACCACAACAACACCACAACCTTAGCACAAAATATAAGTTTAAAAATTTCCATATTTCTTTATTTTTTTTTTTTTTACTTTTTATAAATGGACTTATTCCGTAGCAGGAAGAAAACACAATTTTGAAATTGGACGTTTAATCGTGGTGCCTTTGCAACGAATAGTGACAACGCGTGTCAAGTTATCTTTACCCGGGTGCAGCTGCATAATTCTACCATATAACCACTTGGCTGGAGGTAAGTTATCCTCTTTTATTAGAACTATATCACCTATCTTACAGTCAGGGTTACGAATATTCCATTTATGCTTTTGGAAGAAGTTTGTCAAATATTCTTGCTTCCATCTACGCCAGAAGTGCTGCACCATACGTTGTACTAATTGCCATCTGCGTAATGTACTAACTGTGTCATTTTCATAATTGTAGTCGGGGGCCACTACCAATGGATGACCCACCAAGAAATGTCCAGGAGTCAGTGGAACAGGGTCCTCTGGATCACTACTGCCCTGAGACAAGGGCCTTGAATTTAGGCATGCCTCAATTTGAGAAAGGACTGTGGACAGCTCCTCGTACGTCAAAGTAGAGTCACCTATGACGCGTTTCAGATGGTGCTTTACACTTTTAACCCCGGCTTCCCACAGTCCACCAAAATTTGGAGCGTGGGGAGGGATAAAGTGCCATTCCGTCTGAGAGTTTGCAAGAGCAGCTGCAATGTCTTCAAACATTGAACTCTCTTGTTTGAAAAGGATCTCTAACTCCTTGGCAGCGCCTGCAAAATTTGTGCCATTATCACTCCATATTTGACGACACTGGCCGCGTCGGGAAACGAACCGTTTAAAAGCTGATAGGAAACCCTCAGTGGTTAAATCTGACACTGCCTCGATGTGTACTGCGCGCGTGGCCATGCACACAAATAAACAGATGTATCCTTTATACGACCGTTGTCCACGACCCTTAGAGACTCTTATATTAATGGGGCCCGCATAATCGACACCAGAGTTAAGAAATGGTTTGCTGGGTGTTACTCTGCAAGCTGGAAGCTCTCCCATAAGCTGATGGTTTGTGGTCGCTGCATATCGAATACAGGGAACACAACGACGTATATGAGCTCTTACCATATTTTTTGCGCGGCTGATCCAGTACTTGGTGCGTATAAAATTAAGTACCAGTTGCTGTCCTCCATGACAAGTCTTATCATGTGCGTCGGCTACAATTAACTTGGCTAAACTTGAACCATGAGGAATAACTACTGGGTGCTTTGTGTCGTCGTGTAGTGGAGAGTATCGCAGCCTTCCTCCAACGCGCAATATCTCAGATTGGTCAATAAATACATTTAATTTATATAAAGAACTCGTTTTATCTAATGAAACCTTATTTTTCAGGGCCGTCAGTTCTGCCTGAAACCATTGCTGTTGGCTTTGCCTGATACACACATTCAAGGCTTCGCGAATTTCGGAAGCTGACAGGTAAGCTGTAACTTTACTGTTCGCCTTACGAGTTCTTGTTGACTGCAAAAACCTTTTACAATACGCAACAACCCTCACCAAACGTGTCAGTGATGAATACCTAGTTCCCCAAATGACTTCAAAATCCGGTACTAGGTTGGCAGCGTGAACCTTAACCGGGTTTTTCTCCTCATTTGTGCGTATTGCGCTAGGTCTGGTGTACTCTATCCGATCATTTCTTAACCAGTCAGGTCCATGTTTCCATAGATTATCATTAAGTAGAACCGCTGGGGATACGCCACGAGAAGCGATATCCGCTGGATTTTCTTTAGATTTAACATAAGCCCACTGTGTGTTATCTAGCAAACTAATTATTTCTGAAGTGCGATTGGCCACGTAAGTTTTCCAACGGCTTGGATGATCATTTAACCAAGCCAAAACCACAGATGAATCGGTCCAAGCATGTATATTACCCTTTGGAATTTTCATCACTTCAGCTACTTCGATCAATAATTTGGCCACTAAAACAGAACCACACAATTCCAGCCGTGGAATGGATATTTGCTTAATAGGAGCTACTTTTGTCTTCGCGGTTATGAGGTGCGACTGTATTTGCGCACTAGCATTTATAATGCGACAGTACACCACAGCCGCATAAGCTGTATTTGAAGCATCGCTAAAACCATGTAGCTCTATAACACTATCCTCTTTCCCTTTGCCTATCCATCTGGGAATATGAAAATCCACCAGTTTCTCTAATTCTGATCTGTAATATTTCCACTCTTGTGAGAGATCTGGTGGCAGTTCATCGTCCCAGCCTATACCACTAATCCACAGCTTTTGTATGAAAACCTTTGAGGTTATAATGCACGGCGCTATCCATCCTAAAGGATCATAAAGCCGTGATATTTCGGATATGACCGTTCTTTTTGTTTCAGATGCAGCCGGAGGTGACATCTTTACAGAATAATCAAATTCATCCGTGTTCCGGTTCCAGGTAAGTCCCAAAATCTTAGTTACTTTATCAGTTTTAATTTCCAAGTCTCTTCCGGAACTTTCCTTTAAGGTTTCCAATAAGGACGTTCTATTGCTTGTCCAGTTTTGCAATTGAAACCCCCCTTTCTCTAATAGACTATTCATCTCACTATAAATTCTTATTACTTCTGTTTCAGACTGGCACCCAGTCATCAGATCGTCCATATAGAAGTCTGACGTCACTCTTTCAGCAGCCAATGGATACATGCTACCTTCATCGCATGCAACTTGGTGTAACGACTTGACAGCCAAGTAAGGGGCGCATGACGTGCCAAAGGTGACAGTCAGAAGTCGGAAGTCCTCTATCTCCTTGTCAGGATCCTCTCTCCAGACAATTCTTTGGAAATCCGTATCCGATCGAGCCACTTTGATTTGGCGATACATTTTTATTATGTCTGCTGCCAGACAAATTGGATGTTGTCGCCATCTCATGACAATATGTCTCAAATCAGCTTGAAGAGTGGGTCCTACCATTAAGGTGTCATTTAAGGAAACTCCGTTTGTCCCCTTACATGACGCGTCATAAACCACTCTTACTTTAGTGGTCAGTTTATCTTGTCTAACCACTGCGTGGTGAGGCAAATAAACTGCATCAGTTTTGTTTCTTTCAGCCTCGTCGACAATTTTCTCCATATGGCCCAGTAATAAATACTCTTTTATCACATCAGTATACTGTTGTTTTAATTCATGATCCCTACCCAACTTCCTTTCTAAACCTAGCAATCTTTTTACCGCTATATTTTTAGAATGACCGTATTTACAAAGTGGATCCTCTGAACGAAAAGGTAATTTTACGACACACCGCCCACTTTCATCTCTTTCCGTCGATTCTGCATAAAACTCTTCGCATGCCTGTTCTTCAGGTGTAAGAAGCCTTTTCGTTAGAGTAGGTTCAGAGTCTAGTTCCCATAAACGTTTTAACATATCATTCTCTTCAATTTGAGTGTGCATCGCTATCACAGTATTATGGGAGCTTAGCAACTTATATGCCTTACTAATATGGCCTGATACAATCCAACCTAGATGCGTGTCTTGTGCGACCGGAGAGCCTGCTGGGCTCTTGATCAGACCTTCCTTTAAAACACGACAATATGTTTCAGCTCCTAATAAGATGTCGATCTTATTAGGACAGTTGAACTTTGGATCTGCCAGACGTATACTGTGGATTTCTGGCCAATCCTTAAGTTCAAAATCTGTATCTGGCATAACTGAGGTCAGTGAGCTTAATACATGCGCAGTAACCTTCACGGTAAAAGAGGGATCATGCAACGATTGTACATTAACATTCACCACATGTTTAGAAACGATGTTGCTATTACCACCTCCTATACCTGCAATAGTAGTCTTTGAAACTACTCTCTTTAAACGAAGTAATTGCGCTGCTGCCTCAGTTATGAAGGATGCTTGCGATCCTTGATCCAACAAAGCTCTCAAAATTTGAGAGGACCCATTTTGTGATTCGGCCTTTACTAAAGCCGTGGCTAACAAGACTTGACCCTGCGCTTGTCCATTCACAAAATGAGTTGCTATATTTGTACTAACATCATGTACTGGCTCTGAAGTACGTTCAGGTGGAGTGACAGGTTCCACTGATGTAGTAGCCCCACTGGCTCCAATAGGGTTCTTAGGATGTAACAACGTATGGTGCTTCCGCTGACATATACGGCATTTTGAAAGAACACGACAAAATTTAGAAGTATGATGACTTCCCAAACAATTAAAACAGACTCCCAAAGATTGTGAAACGGCACGACGTCCGTCAATATCTAGTTGACAAAACTTCTTACAATTGCTGAGCTTGTGGCTTTCAGAACAATGTGGGCATGAAACATTAGTAGTACCATGCATTACTTTAGCGTGAGATGTCGAATTATTATCGCCTTTTGATTTATGTTTAGGCTCAACACATTCTAGGGCACGAAAACGCGTCTCTAAAAACTCGCAAAACTGTTTAAAAGAGGGTAGATCGTCGGAGGATTTGCTGACATGCAGTTCCCACTGCTTCCTAGATTCTACGTCGAACTTCAAGCTTGCAATATAAACAATAATCACATCCCACGAGCTAACATCAATCCCGATATTGGTAAGTTCGTGCAAACAATCACGTGTAACATCAAGCAAATCTTTAAGTGCCTTCGATGATTCGATTCCAATATTACGTTGGCCAAATAGTCGGTTTAAAATACATGTGGACATAAATTTCTTATTATTAA
The DNA here is from genome assembly GCA_017933935.1 of Sesamia nonagrioides. Classification (NCBI taxonomy): domain Eukaryota; kingdom Metazoa; phylum Arthropoda; class Insecta; order Lepidoptera; family Noctuidae; genus Sesamia; species Sesamia nonagrioides. The sequence goes on from JADWQK010000085.1 coordinate 422,674, forward strand.
ACCTATGTTCTAACATTTCCCAACATTTGTTATAGTTAAGATCAGTTATAGGGACATGTCTTATAAGCTGCTCTGCTTCTCCTGACAGCTGGGTTTTTAAATAGTGGAGACGTTGGACGTCGTCAAGTTTTTTATTATTGTGGACTAATGATAAGAACAAGTCTCGAAAGGATGACCACTCTGTGTATTTTCCGCTAAAAGTAGGTAAAATTATTTTTGGCAGTCTCACCACACTATCAGATGAAACATCGCAAACTTCTTTATTGGAACTGTGAACTTTTAATTGAGACAGAGCATTTTTTAAATCAACTTTGTACATTAAATACGTTTCATAAACCTTTTCATAAATGTCTTCCTGAAAGAGTGTATATAATTCTTCACCTTCACATTCGCCTACTATTCCTTCGTATTTTACCGTAAAATTCTTGAATTGAGTCTCTAACATCTCTAGACGTGTATCCACATAATTGTAATTTATCCGGTCTTTCGGAGACTTTTTAAAGTTTATATAGCCCTTCTCAATCTGTCCTTTGATATCCTTCACCTTTCTCAATTCCTTTTCCATGTTGTCTTCCAACGGTATTTTTCTAAGTGACAATCAATGTGATTTTTTCTAAGTCCAGTGAAAGATAAATTCACTAAGTCCCAACAAGAGAGAAATTTTCTAAGTTCGGTGTAGCGTAATTTTTCTAAGTCTCGACAAGTTCGGAATTTTCTAAGTCCAACGAACTGTAAATTTTCTAAGTGCCCGACACTTGTAAAATCGGCACAAAATCGGGCATAGATTCCCCGTCTGGTCGTTTTTATCAAAACTATTCTAAGTCCCAGATCGACCGCACACCGAATTTTACTAAGTTCATGCAATTATTTAAGTCCCCGGTTTTGAACTATCTTAATAACACTTGAATGTACTCACAGTTTTTTGTGTCCACTAATGCACTTACACACTCAGCACGTAATCCGCAACAAGTAGTTTTTTCACCAACAACTAGCGCCACCTCGTATCAAGTAGCGACACTAACACTTGTGCTCTTCCAAAAACGCCCTTCGGCTCGTAAGGACCATGTACAATATCAGTACAAGGTGCCTTGAAGCCAGGGTTACTCGAATTATAACGAAGTACCTCAGAGCGAGACAATTTTATTTTGCAAAGATTATCACTATATTACTTGCCGGTAACGAAACCATAGCGAGATGTAACTCGATCCCAACGCCATCTATCGAGCGATCCGGTACTATCTTTTAAGAAATATTAATTTCTGTTATTGGACAGCGTGGGGATCGAGTACACCTTTATTGCGATTATAATTTCTACATTTAACAGCGACAAAAAGTTTTTATGTCTGAGAAGCTGGCCAGTTAAATTTATTTAAAAGATATGATTATTTATCCATACTAATATTATAAATGCGAAAGTAACTCTGTCTGTCTGTCTGTCTGTCGGTCTGTCTGTCTGTCTGTCTGTCTGTCTGTCTGTCTGTCTGTCTGTTACGCTTTCTCGCCTAAACCTCTCAACCGTTTTTGATGAAATTTGGCACAGACAATCTTTAGACCCTGAGAAAGAACATAGGCTACCTTTTATCCTGGAAAAAATTGATATTCCCGAGGGAAATCAAAAAAGCGCGATATAACCGAACTCCACGCGGGCGAAGCCGCGGGCGTAAAGCTAGTAACTAATAATAGGTACGTTCCAAATTCAAAGCTTCCCTCCACATTTTTTGGGAACAAATTTTTTAATGAGGCTTCCGTCGACTGGGACCGCAATTAACTTGGACCGCGGTCCCAGCCGGATTCATAAAAATTAAATAATTTTCTTCCGGCGACTGGGACCACTCATAGGTAACTTAAAAAAAGTCTACTATACAAGCCGAAATCGGTACAGTCAAACGAATAAACATCTAAATTATTGATATGAATATGAATATCATTGACTCGTTCTAGATGATGTTCATTATTTTATCCTATGCGCTTATAAATTGACCTAGCCCGTTTTTATATAATTCACACATGCAGGTAAACACACACAAAGGCAATAGCATTGTATGATAGTATATTACCATTTCTTTCTAACTCGTAAAATTATTCGTACAAAATATTTACGTAGTTCGTATCGAGTATCGACGAATACTATTGCTTTAGGGCTATATTTGACCGGACACTTTAAAAAAAAAAGAAGGATGTTATAAAATTATAACATTATTTTTAAATTTTAACACAGTTAATACTGATTTTGTGTGAAGCCATAACGGCCATTTTTAGGGTTCCGTAGCCAAATGGCAAAAAACGGAACCCTTAAAGATTCGTCGTGTCTGTCTGTCCGTCTGTCCGTCCGTATGTCACAGCAATTTTTTCCGACTTATAAGAACTATAGGTACTGTTGTAACTTAGTAGGTAGATGTATTCTGTGAACCGCTTTAAGATGTTGATGCAAAAATAATAATAAATAGTGAGGACTAGATTATTATTTTTTTTTTCGTCAAACACATACGTGTGGAGTATCTATGGATAGGTCTTCAAAAATGATATCGACTGTTTTAAAATATTTTTTTCTAAGCCGAATAGTTTGCGTGACAGACGCTTTCAAAGTGAAAAAAGGTGCCTCCCCCCCCCCCTCCTCTAACTTTTAAAATAAGAAAATGAAAAATCTAAAAAAGCATAATATGATGTACATTACTATAAAAACTACCAACGAAAATTGTTTTGAAAGTGATCTAGCAAGTATGTTTTTTTTAATACCCCATAAATCGTAAACCGCTTATTACCGCGTCATCTTTCATACAAATAACTTAAATCCTTTAATTTCATAATCAATGGTACAGAATGTACTAGTCGCCTCTGCGATTTTTGAAAGCTCCCCTTGATTTCCCTGGTCTTCCATCATCAGATCCTGACCTGGTGACTATGGGACCACCTGGAAAGTATACACCTTCGAAAAAAAAAAGAAAATTCTGCACATCGGTCTTACACTGATCGGTGAACATATGTAAAAAAAAAAGATTACGAAGAATTGAGAATCGAGGGACTGGAACAATTTGCCAGCGACGGTGTTTCCGTCACATTACAATTTGAGTGTCTTCAAGGCTAGAGTGAATAGGCTCTTAATAAACTAGCGCGCTTTACCATCAATGATCGCATCACTGCTCACTATCAGGCGGGATTGCGGTCAAGCGCTAGTTTATAACTTATAAAAAAAAAAAAGAGAACTAACCTCCTCCTTTTTTTGGAGTCGGTTAAAAAAAGATTTTTACTCAATTATTACTTTGTCGTTTGACTGTACATTATTTGATTTCAGTTATCATTTATGAATGGTCCCAGTCGCCGGAAGAAAATTAATTAGTTTTTATGAATCCGGCGACTGGGACCGCGGTCCGAGTTAATTGCGGTCCCAGTCGACGGAAGCCTCTTTTTAATATTCTTGTTTCTTTGAAAAATGGATTTGCGTTGAGACCATTTTCGCATTATGATTTTTTACGATTTCAAATGTCGCCTGAATCCAGACGAATCGTACGATAGACTTTAAATGTTATTTAAGTATGAAGGTCCTTTTAACGAAACCATGTATCGGTGGTATAATGAATTTAAGCGCGGTCGACTAACTTTTGGGAATGAAGAAAGAAGTGGTCGGCCTTTGACGGCTCAAAGGGATACAATTTTCGTCGCCGGATAATGCGCTGTCAGCATTCTAGCAGGCTGTAAACGAGGTGTCTGTGGCGGACTGGAAAATGTGTTTCGAAAACTGAGTCCCACGTACACAAGTCAACTATGCGGAACGCGTCTGTGATTCGGTAGTGTGGCTAACTTTCTTAACTGTGTTATGGGATACTAACTCAACGATAATATATTTATAATAGATACACATTGATATCATATTAAACTAAGGTAGATAAGTCACGCATTGAACTTGAAGAGTACAAAAGATTATAATTCTAATCTCTTGCCTTAGTCACTCTCGATACACTCGTAAAAACAAATGACAAACACTAACAGCGGAAATGACAAACACTAGCCATCTTTTTCTTCTCCATGCTTTAGATTGCGCTCCATCTCACTCACACTGTACCAACGTGTGAAATGTACGCAGAATAAAAAAATTGCATGTGTGTGCTGCTGCTCCGATCGGCACATTTATTTCGGTTAATTTGTTGGAGCATATCATATCTGTTTAATATTATATCAACGTAGATACATATGTAGATAAACATCCAAGACCCAGGCCAATCAGGAAAATATCGTTTTCCATCATCACCTGGCCGGGGATCGAACCCGGGACCTCCACGTCGCAGGCAGGCGTGGTGACAGCTGCGCCACGGAGGTCGACAATGTGTCCACAGTAATTAAAAGACGCCGACGCGAGAGACCAAAATACCTTCTTCGACATGTATCATATTTGAAGGCAAAACTATAGCCAGTAATTACATGGTTAGTAAACCTACAAAAAATATAATTATGGGTAATAGAACATTGTATTTTTACTGTTGTGTGTAGATAGAAAAAAAGTTGTCATAGGCGACGTTCTGTTTATCAGTCGATCGATACTGTAAAAATGTCACCGTGGACAATTCAATGATGAGAGCTGCTTAGAGTAAGATGGCAATAGTGTCAATCCTTAGTTTTGGAATGGCTGCTCACTCCAGGCTCCCTTCAAAAGCTTTCACGGTGGTAACAGAGCCACTTTGTATTTCTATTCCTACGACCTACGCTCACATAGTTGCAACTAGAGTTCAGTTTAGGAATACTGTTACAATACATAATTAGGATTATAGTATAAACTACTAGCGAATATAGAGTTGCGATGAGGTTAAAACATTACAATGCAGTGGTAATTACAAGTCATTATCAGTGTCTGAAAATAATAATTAATAATGTTATTTTACTAAATATAGAAATATGAATTTATAGAACAAAGTTAGTAGCGTAAAATTTGGTACGAAATAATACCAACAATCGACAAACAGATGGTACCAACAATTCAACACAAACTTTATGGCACTGTTACCAAATACTCACAAATTAAGTTTCATATTGTTAATAACTAAAATGAAAGACAAAAGTCTTTTTTTTTGTTCTGGATGGGAAATCATCAAATGACCTCTCCCGCTCTAGGCAGAGCGGAAGGGCGTGTCAGACTTTTATCGACTAAAACCCGCCCGTGTTTCTTCACTTGCCTGTACGCCAAGGCCACGGTTTGTTTTTAACGAACCCGCAACCTTGACCCAGGAGGCATCGGTCTTCGTGGACCCCATCACGATGTGCCATGTGACAACTCTTTGAGGCGCCCGTGGTACACAACGCGCTGTCGACCCGGGCCTGGTCGTTACCCGGCAGCGAGCTGTCCACTGCTCACCGCCCGTAAGCCCGCGATGTTGTCTCCCGACCAGGGCGGCTCCTGCGGCGGCTAGAGGCGTGAGAGCGCTGGGATTCCTGCACCCTCATGCGCTCCGCCTCCTCCTTTGCCAACATCACTGTTTCGCAGAAGGAGGTGACGGTCTACCATGCACTCTCGCTTCGGACCAGGGCCAGACGCGAGAGATCCCCACCGTGTCCTCAGAGCGATCACCACCCTCCCGCCTTGTACGGAACAGGAACCTCCCGAAACAGCCATGTCCGGTGAGGACCTGCGCCAGGCAAGACAAATGTCCTACGACTGGAATGTTAATTTTTTATTTTAATATAATGTGAATTCTTAATTTTCTCTTTTGTTATTATGTAATTACAGATACATTTTTTTTTTTGTTAATGAATAAATGACTATGACTATGAATTGTTATTCCTTAAATTATTACTATCTTATTTAAAATACGTATTGTAGAATACACGGTTTCAATTGATGTAATAATTTAATCGCCACGCTGTGTACTAAATCTATGGTCACAGAAGTGAAATTGATTGATGTCAGAATCAATTTAAGTAGAAGCACACATGTTTCAAGAGAAACAAAATTCTTAAATGTCTATATATGTATATATTATCTGAGAAAGTTCCAATACTATGATCGAAACATAAAGAAACACATTATCTGTTTGATAATAGTTGGGCTCTTCAAGTTAATAGGTATAGGCGCTATTATGTTTAATGTAGTTCAAAAAAAAACAATACTTGCATACGAAAAAAAAAAACATTTTTTTTCAACAGTAATCTACGGAAAAGAGCCTTTCAAAGACTAGATAATAAAAAAAAAACTTGTAGATGAGTACTGTTAAAGGTGTAAAAGACCTTAAAATACTCTATTTCAACTGACTTGTGAAAACACAAGTCTCTCTTGATTATGATCAAAGAACCACTTAACTGAAATAGAATAAATTGAAATCAAAAGATAGCGAGTATTTTCTTCTCACCGCAAAAAGAGATCATTACTCGCAAGAGCAATTAGGCGTATCCATGTTCTATTTCTTAGCATTTAACGTTTAAAAAGACAGTAAAGCTAGCTCTTTTAAATTAACGCTTGCTTCTTAACCTGGTATGTAGTTTCTGAAGTTAAGAGGAAATAATGAAGATAAATGGTTATTCCTAACGCTAGAAGCTCTTGAGACAATTATTTATAAATTGGCACTTAATAAACGCACCCCTGCTGAGCTGGACTGGATTAGACGCTTGATTGATTTGAAATAAACCTCCCCGGAGGCAAGTGTTGAACTTAGAAAATTACACGCGTAAGCAAAGACTTTTATGAGCAAGTAATCTTTGAGAGCGCACTCTTACGAAAAGGGTATTTTAAAGTTTTCCGCCGCGATAAATAAATAAATACAACGGCATGGCTTATAATCTCAAACCAAACGAAAATATAAACAATGTATTTCACTAAAAAACATCAACATCCTCAAGTATTACGTTCATGCAAGTCTCAAATTGTGTTGAATAGTTAACAAACGTGCCCAAAATCTATAAATTACTATAAAATTTTAAAATACAAAACTTAGCGGGTAGAATCCATGTCTGACAACCCCTCGTGTATTCTTTCTTTCTTTCTTTTTTGGCTTCATACGGTATGTGTATTTAGCCAATGACACGTAATTAATTATTCATTAAATAAATATTAAGCTCAGTGAAATATTTCTTGTAAATATTCTTGTAAATTTCTTGTAAAGTATAGGACACAAATAAAACTTTATGGTAATATAAAAACAAAAGTAACAATTGCCTGAATACATCCCTTATCATTCATCGAAGAAAGCTTAATGTGCTAAAGCAACATTCAACATGCAAACTGTGCTCAATATATCGTTGCTTGGAATTTTCGTGAATACTAATTGACCGATAAAAATATAAATATAATGAGCGTGACACCCAGCTTGACTTTTCCGCCAAAACTCCGCTCCTCGTGTAACAGGCAACTAACAGCCAATGTCAGAGTGGCCAATACAGATAAGATTTAAGAGTTATGAGCAATGCGTACTCCTTGGTAGTGCGTACTCGTTAGCAAGAGAGATAAATCTTCAACCAGTGCGTTCTACAAGTCATGACATACGGAGTCGAGACGTGGACACTAACGGACAGATTAGTCCATAAGTTTAAAGCCGCTCAGCGAGCTATGGAGCGGTCTATGTTGGGCGTTTCTCTAAAGGACCGCATCAGAAATGAGGTAATCCGATAGAGGACCAAAATCACCGACATAGCTGAGAGAATTGGCAAGCTGACGTGGCAATGGGCTGGTCACATATGCCGCGGGACCGACAACCGTTTAGGTAAACGCACAGAATTCGTAATAACAAGTGGGTAAACGAGTCCTCGAGTAGAGACCGCGTCTCGGCAAGCGTAGCGTCGCATGGCGTGCCATGGAAGAGGCCTCTGTCCAGCAGTGGACGAGTAGAGGCTGATGATGATGATGATATCAAGATGCCAAAAAATTCGAGATATAAGTATTAGTATTCGACTTAAAGAGAATTTCGACTTAGGCGGATTTTGATTCTACATCGGCGGGTTGAGATTTATTCTTATAAATTTTGAGTTACAGAGGTATAATAAATAAAAATGCAAGTTACAGGGATGTTACACATATTTATCTACAATGGTGTACTTACACCGTTGGCGAATTCTTAAAGTCGGTTACTTATTATTATTCTAACTGTAGAGGTAATGAATCTGAAATAATCGAGTTGTAAAGATTGTAAACTAAAACATTGCTATATTACAGACACAGAGGTAAAACTTAATTTTTCGAGTTATGGAGGGGAAATATGTACCAAAATGGTTTGGAGGAGACTCACTGATTATTTCGACTAATAAAGAGTTGAGATTTCGAGTAATGGAGGTTTCGGTGTTTGAAGGTAAGGCAAAAAAACAATTTTTCGAGATTCGGGGGTTTTCGAGTTATCGAGGTGTTACTGTATTATAAAAAAATCCTACATAACTTAGCTATATGTTTCCTGAATGGAATGAAATAACATAAATGAAATTCCGAATATTTCAGCATGTATATTATAATACCCTTTATTAGCGTCATAAACAGTAACCCTCAGTTACTTACTTATAACACATAAGCGCTCATATTATATCAGAGCCGGATTAGGCTACGTCAGTAATTACGCTGTTACCTTTCATAATGGCCTTATTTTATTGGTACCGGCAAGGTCTTTTTATTATATCGTTAGGCGATTGAAGAAGTTTTATGGAAGATAAAAACTATTTTTATTAAAGACGGTAAATAATAAACGCGGTTCAGTAAGTTTAATTTATAATAGAAGGTTTATGTTACCTCTAAAGGCAGTGAAATAGGTATATTAAATACACTTCGAGTTTACGGATGAAGATGAATAAAATATGGTGCCAACGCTGAATATACAGGCTGGCAGAAACTTAGACACGCCAACTGAAACCCCGAACACAGCAAATGATTCTAGACTTACCGATGGCGATGGGGCGGTAAGGTTCGGGAGTGGCAGTCACGTACCGTACGTGTGAGCACAACGTACTTGTTGTAACGCATCTATTTGTTGGGTTAGTGTTTTTCCATAATGGACGCTCTCAGCGTACCTACAATATATTTCTGCATCGTTCTCACACGGTTGATTTCAACATGAATGATGTAATCAAATATTTGTATCAATAGCTTGACAATTTAAAAGAGTGTCCATGGAGTTTTTTGCCCGTTCTTCTCCATAGGTACCTACTCTTTGGAATGGACGACTAGCTTCATCTTACTGACTGACCGACCTTCTGACAATTCAAAAGTGCCTGTAACTGGTTTATTTGAAATAAATGCTGTGATTTTGATTTTTTTATTTTGATTTTGGAGGACGCAGTATAGGGAGGTCCCTAACAAGGTGGACCGATGGAGTGATGGATGTAGGCAGACCAAGACCGGTTTGCCTTTATCCAGTAGTAAACGTCTATTTATGCTGAAGAAGAAAATGCTTTCCGAGGTACTTAGAGGTCGTAGTATGTACATGACAGCCGGGACCAACGACTTACCGTGCTTTCCGAGGTACTTAGAGGTCGTAGTATGTACATGACAGCCGGGACCAACGACTTACCGTGCTTTCCGAGGCACTTAGAGGTCGTAGTATGTACATGACAGCCGGGACCAACGACTTAACGTGCTTTCCGAGGCACTTAGAGGTCGTAGTATTAACATGACAGTCGGGACCAACGACTTAAGGTGCTTTTAGAGGCACTTAGAGGTCGTAGTATGTAAAGATGGTGCATCCACAACCCAACCGCGGCAAGCTTAGCTTAACCTATTCGATCGACCTACCTAGCCGACATGCGGCTGTTACTTTTTAGACAAGAATCCATACTGAAGAAATTTAACGTAGGTTATCGAAAAAAAAAAATTGTTTCATAGAAAACTGAAAAACCTACATAGTCAAAGTGTTTAGAACAGCTATTAAACGTGCATAATAGATGTAGGAAGGCTACCAGGTTCATACAGGATGGGCGCGTCACATCAGCCATATGCACGATGACCGCTGGGCGATAGGTTTCACACAATGCGTGCCTGAATATAGACAGCGAAGGCTAGTTGAGAAGTATTTGCCTCAAGAATTCCCGTGTTTTGTTTTTTATTTCAGTGAAAAGAGCGTAGTAGTTCAGAGGTCCCGACTTAGGTACTGGATCCTCCACCCACCAAGCTTGTCAAAACGGTGAAGCAAAACATGATGTTTTATCCGCCAAGTCTTAAAGGCAAAAGTTCGAAGACTCTTATCAAATGGGTCCGAGTGGTTAATTACGGCCTACTTCCTCTCATAGAGACGAGGCCTATGTCCTAATGTTAAAATCTGAACACACACGCTATACTGTAATAAATACTGTTGTCCTAATAGAAAAAGAAATCCTGTAGGAAAAGCGACAAGCTAAAAATTCAATACTCTAAAATCTCCACAAAACTCTAAAAATAATAGAATACTTTTTATTTTGTACACCTTTTACAAAATACAGAACATTAATATGAACATAATATGACCAAAAGTAAGTCAACAAAAAATTTATCTATCACACGAATCCTTTATAGAATTTTAGTTTTACCACTAAATCTAAAGTGAGCGCGTTAAACAAAGCGTGTGTTTTATTCGATTTCAGAATGCGAACGTGACATGATTATGAACACAAAATATACTTCTAAGCTCGGCGGCTGACGATAACGTTAAGGCGATTATAGACTATAAAGGGTGTATCTGACATCGACGCACAAACGAGTACCATGGATCCAGTACATGATTCTGAACCCCCCAGTGGTGGAATTTTTCGTCGGCTTTTTCATTATTTAAAAAAATATATATGTAGTTTTTTTCACTTTAGACAGTTCATAATTACTATACTTTTACAACCCAATAAGATTTTAAAGTAAAAATTAATTAATTCGCTAATTACACAAAAAGCACAATGAAAACAAAACTCGAAAACCTATCTTATCAGCTGATTTAATGGAGTTCACATCAGGGATCAACGACATACCTACAAACCCGCACGGCGGCACGCTTGCAACGTTCAAATGCCAAGCTGAAACTTTTTGTCAAACACTGTGAATTCTATAACTGTTAATTAACGACACAAATGACTATCATAATTTTATTAGTGGCATGCGGTCTAGCCTTTTCGCGAAGTTTGCGTTACGATGTCAGATACACCCTGTATATATCCATCGTTTTAGTTTGTTAACTAAAAATGTACTCTTAGTTGTACTTAACTAAATAGTCCGTAACAGAACAATGAGCACTCGCCATTTTGAAAATTTAACGAACCGCATTTCGCACACGATGGTGTCATTTGCTGCAGCCTGATATTTAAAACCAATGAGTGTATTGAGGAGATCCGCAGAAGAACCAAAATCACCACAGAAATCGATTACGATTTCTGTGAAAATCACCGACATAGCTCTTCGAGTCGCTAAAATTAAGTGGCAGTGCGCGGGGCACATTGCTTGAGTCCTTTGTCCAGTAGTGGACCTCTATAGGCTGAATAAGAAGAAGAAAAGTGTATTGGTGTAACATTTTATCAAAGAAAGGCGAGAGGTACCTGTAGATCTGACAGTTCAATTATGAATACATGGTAGAAAGAAATGTTACAGGTAACCCTTCACTTGACGTGAGGATGTGAGGATTACGTCGATCGCTGCACCGAACATTCGCAGAAACGTTACATTACATGGAAATCTTTTTGAAAACTGTGTGTGGGGCAACGTGCCTACCACGAAAGATTTTAATCAAGATTCAAGTGGACTGTATTTAGGATAGCAATATATTAGAAATTGATAATTAAATATGTGATAGAATGATGCCTTCAGAGTATCTCTATATGTATATCATATATATATATAGATACTCTGATACTATAGATATAACTATATCTCTGATTAAACTTACATCCAAGCTTCAGATGCGAAGTTCGTAGACCACCAGACCAGATCACGAGGAGGGGCATGTCGACACAATTCACTGGTAGACTCTTACTTTATTAATTTTCAAAATCAAATCAAAATCAAAATTGTTTATTTCAAATTAACCATCCATTGGTGCTTTTGAATAGTCAATGTCGGCCAGTCCAAGAAAAGTGAAGCTAAATTGCACGTTCCAAAGCGTAGATCTCTATGGAGAAGAACGTGCAAGAAACTTCATGGACACTCTTTTAAAATCATAATATGGGTTATATTTCTTCGTTACATATTTCTGTTACTTCTATCATGTGAGCACAATGTATTTTGAATTTTGAGGCCTACATCTTAAATAATAATCACTTTAAGTACTTAAACTAATTACATTTTTGTGACCGTTAAAAGATCGTGGCCATAACTCGCTAGCTTGCCAGTTCGAAAGGAAGTGCGTTCGCCACGGTGTTCAGTGATCGGCAGAAGAAGGTGGTCCACTATGGTAGCGTTCTGTTTTGTTTAAGTTTTCGGCAGCGTTAACCGTCGATAAACACGAAATTCAGAGTAGATATTCAACACTGTGCGTTGCCTGTATCCGTAAGGACTTTGCATTATATGGAAATGCTTGAGAAAGTGCCTTAGTGTATACCCGACTTTAATATATTCCTTGCGAAGTGTGGAGAAGACGTTTGAAAAATGTGTGACTGAGATATGAGAGAATCAATTTAACGCTTCAGAAGTCGGATAATGAGAGGGAGGGGTATACTTTCGAGTTCTTTGTGAGAGAATATTCTTAACTCGACTGAAATCTATGCATTTCTTCTTTACCGACTGCTATCGAAATAATTATATGATCATTTAGTTTTACAACTTACGTCGACTTCCCATTCATCATCGTCATCATTTCAGCCGAAAGACGTCCACTGCTGGACATAGGCCTCCCCAAGGATCTCCATGACGACCGGTCTTCCCACGACTTTCACCAGGTCGTCGGTCCACCTTGTTGGGTGCTTACCCACGCTGCTTCTTCCGGTGCGTGGTTGCCACTCGAGAACCCGTCGGTCCCATCAGGCATCAGTTCTACGGGCAATGTGCTACTTTAGTGTTGCAATTCTTCGGGCTATGTCGCTTACTCTCGTTCTTCTGCGGATCTCCTCGTTTCTGATTCGATCATGCAGTGAAACTTCAAGCATAGCCCTCTTGAGTGACCTTGAGCTTTCTTATAAAGCTCATTTTTAGCGACCATTAGTCTTAGTACCATAAGTCATCACTGGCAATACACACTGGTCGAAGACGTATATGTCAAAGAATGTTAACTGGGGTTCATATTTTTGGCGCCCAAATTGATAAACAATTAATTTTAAAGAAATTAATGTTAGTTTTGATGTTTCTTGTTCAATAATAGGAGAGTGGTATCCATCATACTAAAGGAGATGTTTCAGAAATGTATGGAGCCTGTGCCAGCACTATGTACACTTAATGTAAACATTAGTATACATTATAGTTAACTGTTTTTATGTTAATTTTATATACTTTGGCTTAGTTCTTATACAAATTCAATTTAACTCGGCCAAGGAGTGCAACACAACTACTGATAAAAATTGTGGTCAGCAATAGGGGAAATAAGATTTTGACAGTGACATTTGATTTACGTGTCATGTATCTAAGGCTATCGTATCCATATTATCTACCAGATGACTGCAAAATAAACACAAAACATTTATTCCGAACATATGGCACACAAAACAAAAATAATCACTAAAAGCGTCGATACAAAATTACCTGAAATCAATACTCGCCACGAACACACAGATGACAGACAGCACAGTTATAGAGAGATACCTGCCGGGTGCTCGGGCTAGTAGGGAATCAATCCGGTCAGAAAGAGAGGCCATGGTTGAGCGAACGAGTGTTGCACTACAGGCAGTCTCCGAATGGGGCAATGCCAATCTTGTAGCATTCAATGCCGGCAAAACACAGGCGTGTCTTTTCACCGCCAAAAGGAGCCCGTTCACCTTGGCTCCTACTTTTCGGAATGTGTCCTTGGAGTGTTCCGACCGCCTTCAGCTTTTGGGAGTTGAGATTTCCTCGGACCTTTACTTTGGGCGGTTCATTGAGTCCAAGGCTAAGGTGGCTGCCAAGAAACTTGGCGTTATCGCAAAGGTCCGGCAGTACTTCACACCTGGGCAGCTTCTAATGTTATACAAAGCACAGATCCGTTCGTGTGTGGAGTACTGCAGCCACATTTGGGCTGGTGCTGCCAAGTGTCACCTGGCCACTTTGGATTCAGTGGAGAGACGTGCAAAGAGGCTGATTGGTGACCCTGATCTAACTCGAGTCGGTCTCCAAAGCCTAGAGCACAGGCGTAGAGTAGCCAGCCTTTCGGTGTTCTATAGGATGCATTTCGGGGAGTGTGCGATGGAATTGCATGATTTAATTCCCCCATCTCCGTTCCACCAGCGGACGACCCGTCGTACGGCTGGTTTCCACCCTTACGTTGTTAACACCACTACGATCCGGACGAAGCGTTTCGCCTCCTCCTTTATACCGCGTACATCGAGGGACTGGAATAGTTTGCCAGCGGCGGTGTTTCCGTCGGACTACAATTTGAGTGTCTTCAAGGCTAGAGTGAATAGGCTCTTAATAAACTAGTGTGCTTTGCCATCAACGACTGCGTCACTGCTTACCATCAGGCAGGATTGCGGTCAAGCGCTAGTTTATAATATAATAAAAAAAAAAAACACAACGGGATAATAGAACTGTCAAAATCATCATAACCACTGTCATGGCTACCTTAAATAAAAAGTTAAAAAACTAAAACCCAACTACGACAAAAAACGACGCTGAAAAAGGATAAAACAAGATTTTCAGAATACTGAACTGAACAAAGTTGCTAATATAGTTGCAAGTAAATGGACACAGTAGACTCTACCAAGATGCCTTCGTTGTAAATTGACAATAATGTCTTACGATACTATTCTGAAGTATGCAATATTCACTATTTAGAGATAAATTTTCATGTTTGGAAAACCGCAGTCACACGTTATGAAAGTGCTACGGTAGGTATATGTAACGTGTGACTACGCCTTTCCAAACATGAAAATTTATCTCTAAATAGTGAATATTGCATACTTCAGAATAGTATCGTAAGACATTATTGTCAATTTACAACGAAGGCATCTTGGTAGAGTCTACTGTGTCCATTTACTTGCAACTATATTAGCAACTTTGTTCAGTTCAGTATTCTGAAAATCTTGTTTTATCCTTTTTCAGCGTCGTTTTTTTTCGTAGTTGGGTTTTAGTTTTTTAACTTTTTATTATTTGTACTATTTTGGTGTTAAAGTGTATTTGTGGCGCATAATATTAATAAAAGTTAAATTGACGAACTAAAAACTAGGTAGTTAACATACGACATCTCTTTTGACTTATGTATCGGCGTATAGTAATATGTAGAGATGTCCTATTTTACTATTTCGTAGCGCTTGGAGCGTAGCGCGTATAGCAACGGTTTTCCCGCATGAAGCTCCCGGTTTTTCGTAGTAGCGACGCACATTTGCGTCGATGGCACCGAATGGGCCATGAATTAGTGGATGAGGCCGTTAGTATAAATAGATTGGATGTTTTTCTAACGGTGGTAGGCCATAACATCGGCTGCCGGCAGAAGTTACCACCCACCAGACAAAGTCTTGCCGCCAAGCGATTCGTCGTGTTCCAGCATGATGTCTGGTGAAGCCGTACGGAGGTCGCGTCTGAGCAGTTTGTGTTGCGTTGTGTGGCGAGTACGATGCGCCAAATGTTGTTGTGTCGGGAGTTTGGTCGTGGAGAGTCTCCAGATCAATCTCCCTCTGGCGCAGCATGGTTGGTCGTGTTGGTCTTGGATTTAACATTGCATCACCTGGCTCAACTGCCGTCATCCTTGCTATTCCTAAGTTTTTTAAGTGAATAGGCTTAATAAACTAGTGCGCAGGCATCAAGGATTGCGTCACTGCTTACCATCAGGCGGGATTGCAGTCAAGCGCTAGTTTATAATTATTAAAAAAAAAACTTATATTAAGAGGACCTGGGAAGATTTCTTAATCTATCTAATTCTGCTAACGATCGACTGTCATGTGGATTTTTAAGTAATTTATTATGATCCAAGGCACTTATAAATAATCCCTCTATGGTTTTAACTCTACTGAGAGCGACATAGGCCTGTCCTTTAGCAAACAATGACTTTCCTAGATCTGTAACTTTTTTATCTAGAGTACAATCTTGTAATTTATGTACAGTACAACCCCAAGAAAGAATCAGCGGGAGCATTTTACGCTGAATTTGCCCAGAACCCCTCAAGCCGTCAAATTCAGTGAGGCAAGGCTCGATTTTGATAAGTCCGTTAGTATCTGCTTTTATGGATGCGTCGTCAAATTGTATGAGAACAGCGCTTGGCTGTTCTCCTGTTCCAACTGATCGCGCCGAAGAGTAGGCCATTCGAAGGCCTTCACCACTCCCATCGCTCCGTTTACCAAACCCTGGTTTACATTCAAATTTCTACGAAGCATTACTAGGGATTATGTCCAAACATAAAGTACTCGTGAAGCTCTTTTAGAAGATACCAAATACGGTATATTTATTTTAATTTTGTATTAACATAGAACTTTTTGTCCGCTAGAGGGCGTAATACTAAATTTGGTGACAAGCTTTATAGCTCATAACCAACAGAATATCAAGGCCCTTCTAATGGTTCTGCAGTGGTCTTATTCTGATAAGTAGTAAAGAAGCTATCTATGAACGAAAAGATGTGAATTATATGCAATCAGCCCATGAATACAGGTAAAGTCACAAGTAAATGCTAGTAATATGTATATATTCAAAATGTACAAGTTAAGCCCTTTCAAATGATACCAAACACGGCATATTTATCTTAACTTTATTTTTTTACTCTGTCTATTTTGTCCGCTAGAGGGCGCCACGTTAGATTTTGTGAAACTCCATATAGCCTATAACCAGCAGACAATTAAGACGCTTCTAATGATATGTCATTTATCGAATTCGAAGAAGTAGTTTAGAAGTTACGAGGGAACAGATGAACATACATACATACATACATACATACATACATACATACATACATACATACATAGCCTGTCAAAATCATAACCCTCCTTTTGCTTTGCCGTAGTCGGGTAAAAAGGTTTGTCTCACTAAAAAACCTTTCAAATAATTAATTATATATACTTGTGTTTTTATTCAAATTAATTTGGTAGTATTTTTATGGAAATCTATTATTTTTTTCCTTTTTATCTATATAGCGTATATAGGGGTGGCCCAAAATGAAACATCTCCATTAACTCAATCACCAAAGTTACTATAACGTAATGTTATATTATACAAGTTCAAATGTATATACAGAGTTATGTGGTACAAAATATTATGTATGCTACACAATATTCTGACCCAAATATTTCTGTGTAGCGCTACGGCGTAGCCTTCATAGTTTGCGTAGACATTGTATCTGCTATGCAATTTCTATTTAGTACAGAATGTCGTGACATAGTTTATCAAAATGGTATCCATACCACAGAGTATGATGTAAGTGTGAGTAATATTGGAATAAAATATGAACACTAGGAATTTAATAAAACAGATGTGGAACGCTTCTTGTGATGTTCAATATTATTTTTAATACTCACTCGGTTTATGTTTATGGCAAAGATGATGTACTGTGCGGAGAAATAACTTGGTTGGAATTTATTTTCTCTGGTTTTGTTTTACATCGCCAGATTATATTTATTCGAGGAATATAATATTGACGTTTGACAGTTTTTGATTGAAATAACTGTCAATCCAATAAAACTCATCGTCAATATCCATTTCATAATTTTATTAATCCTCTAATTTGTCAGGTGATGGTTTTTTTTTATAATCTTTGCCCACACTAGGATTATTTCTCCTGTCTCGTGGCCCGGGCGGTTACAAACATATAAACTCCCAAAACCGCCAAAAGGAGCCCGTTCACCTTGGCCCCTACTTTTCGGAATGTGTCCTTGGAGTGTTCCGCCCGCCTTCAGCTTTTGGGAGTTGAGATTTCCTCGAACCTTAACTTTGGGCGGTTCATTGAGTCCAAGGCCAAGGAGGCTGCCAGGAAACTTGGGCTGGTGCTGCCAAGTGTCACCTGGCCACTTTGGATTCAGTGGAGAGACGTGCAAAGAGGCTGATTGGTGACCCTGATCTAACTCGAGTTGGTCTCCAAAGCCTAGAGCACAGGCGTAGAGTAGCCAGCCTTTCGGTGTTCTATAGGATGCATTTCGGGGAGTGTGCGAGGGAATTGCATGATTTAATTCCCCATCTCCGTTCCACCAGCGGACGACCCGTCGTACGGCTGGTTTCCACCCTTACGTTGTTAACACCACTACGATCCGGACGAAGCGCTTCGCCTCCTCCTTTATACCGCGTACATCGAGGGACTGGAACAATTTGCCCGCGGCGGTGTTTCCGTCGGACTACAATTTGAGTGTCTTCAAGGCTAGAGTGAATAGGCTCTTAATAAACTAGTGCGCTTTACCATCAACGATTGCGTCACTGCTTACCATCAGGCAGGATTGCGGTCAAGCGCTGGTTTATAATTTGTAAAAAAAAAAAACATACACAAACATCCAGACCCGGAACAACTACTTGTAGGTCATACAATTATTTGTTCCGAACCCGCGACCGCAGCTCAGCAGTCAATAGCTTAACCACTGCGCTAACCTTGCAGTCAATCTGCCAAAATTTCTGCCCTTAATCAACAAAACTTATGCACGTAATTACATATACATACATATTTTAGTACTTTATGGAATTTCATCGCGATTTATAACATCATCAGCATCAAACTTTTTATTGTCCCACTACTGGGCACAGGTCTCCTCTCATACAGAGAAGGATTGAGCGTAATCACCACGCTTGCTCAATGCGGGTTGGCGATTTCAGACTTAAAGTCCAGGTTTCCCCAAGATGTTTTCCTTCACCTTCAGTCATTTGTGTCCAAGATATACATAGAGAGTACATATAACTTTAGAAAAGTTACATTGGTACTTGCCTGACCTGGAATGGAACCCGCGCCTAATACTTGAGAGGCTGGTGTTTTAACCACTGAGCCACCACGACATATAACATAAGTTGAATAATTTAAAGAGAAAAGATTTAATTTTTTGTAAGTTTGTGACGTATGTGGTTTGGCACATGTTTAGACCATGACCTGGATTATGACACAGATGACAGAATACTAGCATCCCGATATTGTCACGAAACCGGTTTTATGCGGGTGAAACAATGGGCCTCATCTAATTTAATTATTATAGGTATGTTCATTTCAGAGATATTTATGCTTTCACACACACATAGCCAGTTAGACTGTCAGTAATCATATCATACTTTAATTCTGGTGCATGTATATAAATATGAAAATACGGCATTGTTACGAATGTACCTTATGTCAATGGCATAAGGTTCTATATTGCGTGACATGCAGTACGCAACTTTTTTGGCTTATCGAATGGTACAGGTTTCATCAATATCGTCAACGAAGTGTCAACATCGAAATTTTTAGAAATTCGTCTCCGGTAAATTAGGCACCTGCCGAATGTGCTCGAAGTTATGCGCTATTAATATTTATTCTGGACGGATGAGGAATGTTCGATCAACTGATCTATACCTACAACGTGTAACAAAAAGGGTATATACATACCAGGGGCATGGCATCTTAAGATGATATCAAACGATATCGGAAGGGTTTCAAATACTCATAAAATTGATACCAAATTATCGGTTTCGTGTGTTTCTTAAAATCAAATCATAACAAACGTGGCTGCACACTACATACGTTAATAACTACTCGTTACCCGTCACGTTACTTGCCAAAATCCGATAAATGTCTTCAATATCTCTGTGCGACTAGTATGATAGTAGCCTGTGTTTTTCCTCATAATTTCCTAACATAAAGAGATACGATTAAAAAACCCTTCCAATATCGTTTGATATCATGTAAAGATGCCATGCCTTTGTTATGTATATACCCTTTATGTTACACGTTGTATAAAGCTCCGTGACGCCAGCCTGCAGTCAGTCTGCATTTGACTAGCGAAGAGGAACAAGCGACAGTTAAGAAGCGACACCAAAGAAGATCTACAGCGACAACCCAACGAGTATCTATAGTGTTATTCTGTGTGTACGACACGGACTTCGTGGACGTAAGGGAAGACTTCGGTGCGACATCAGCTACGTTCTACTTGTGATTGCCTACGATCGACTTATCTTCGTTGCCAATAAACTTCGTAAGCCTTAACCGGCATTTTAATACCCCTAGCCCGTAATAGTATGGCACGTCGGTACGGCCGTCTTGTACACGTACATGGAACACCTGGAGTAACGAATGTAAAAATCCACGAAGGACCGACCTCGGAATGCGTAGTTCAATCATCAATCAACCCGTATGGCTATTATTATTTCCAGTAGCAAACCCCACACATTACCAGCCAGTTATGGGTAAAAAAAAAAAAGATAATTGCATGATGACGGTCTCCAAAGCCTGGAGCACAGGCATAGAGTAGCCAGCCTTTCGGTCTTCTATAGGATGCATTCTGGTGAGTGTGCAAGGGAATTGCATGATTTAATTCCCCCATCTCCGTTCCACCATCGGACGACCCGTCGAACGGCGACTTTCCACCTTCACGTTGTTGACACCACTACGATCCGGACGAAGCGTTTAGCATTTTCTTTTATACCGCGTACATCGAGGAACTGGAACGATTTGCCGGCGGCGGTGTTTCCGTCACACTATAATTTGAGTGTCTTCAAGGCTAGAGTGAATGGGCTCTTAATAAACTAGCGCGCTTTACCATCAATGATCGCATCACTGCTTACCATCAGGCGGGATTGCGGTCAAGCGTTAGTTTATCCATACTATCCATACTAATATAATAATTATAATATTATAAATGCGAAAGTATCCCTGTCTGTCTGTCTGTTCGGCTTTCACGCCAAAACTACTGAACCGATTTTGATGAAATTTGGCACAGACAATCTTTAGACCCTGAGAAAGGACATAGGCTACCTTTTATCCCGGAAAAATTTGATGTTCCCGAGGGAAATCTAAAAAGCGCGACATAACCGAACTCCACGCGGGCGAAGCCGCGGGCGGAAAGCTAGTAATTTATAAAAAAAATTACTCTTAGAAAATCTATATCACAATATACTCGTATATAGAGAGAGATAGGGTTCCTTTCATCCAAATTTATTAATCCGGGTTCTATGGGAAACCCAAACCTCGAACACTTTCCTTTATTTGCCTAATAAATAAAAGATCTCGAACACACTCGATTTCTAATTCATGAGACAAGGAAATGAACTCAGCGTTGAGCCAAGCCTTATTTTACTTAGATCTTTTAATAACACAAGGGCGAATGTATTAAATTAGGATTAAGTTATTGAATTAAAAACGTTCGACCGGAGTCGTCGACCTTCGTGGCGCAGCGGTCAACACGCCTGCCTGCGACGCGGAGGCCCCGGGTTCGATCCCCCGCCAGGTAATGATGGGAAACAATCTTTTCCTGATTGACCTGGGTCTTGGATGTTTATCTATATATGTATTTATTTAAATATAGTATCGTTGAGTTAGTATCCTATAACACAAGTCTCGAACTTAGTTTGGGGCTAGCTCAATCTGTGTGATTTGTCGGTATATATTTATTTGTATTATTTATTTATTTATTTAAAGTCCATTTCAATTTTTAAAGAGCATTTATAATTGCATATAAATAGTAAAGCGAGCGCACCTCAGTATATGCCACTTGTAGTTGTGCGTTTCCATGTTTGTGTTAGCCTAATGTTTTTTCTTTTTAAAAAATTATAAACTTTAAAAAATTATAAGCTTGACCGAAATCCCATCTGATGGTAAGCAGTGACGCAATCGTTGATGCTAAAGCGCACTAGTTTATTAAGAGCCTATTTATTGTAGCCTTGAAGACACTCAAATTGTAGTCCGACGGAAACACCGCCGCTGGCAAATTTTTCCAGTCCCTCGATGTACGCCTCGATGTATGTAGTCCTCGCGGTATAAAGGAGGAGGCGAAATGCTTCGTTCGGATCGTAGTGGTGTTAACAACGTAAGGGTGGAAACTCGCCATACGACGGGTCGTCCGATGGTGGAACGGAGATGGGGGAATTAAATCATGCAATTTCCTCGCACACTTGCCAAAATGCATCCTATAGAACACCGAAAGGGTGGCTACTCTATGCCTGTGCTCTAGGCTTTGGAGACCGTCTCGAGTTAAATCAGGGTCACCAATCAGCCTCTTCGCACGCCTTTCCACTGAATCCGAAGTGGTCAGGTGACACTTAGCAGCACCAGCCCAAATGTGGCTGCAGTACTCTACACACAAACGGACCTGTACTTTTGTATAGTGTCTTCTTTTTTCAAAATTGTTACAGAATTGCCTATGGCTTTATTAAGTTGAAGCAGCAATAAAATTTGCATTGTCTAAACACCATTTAGATGATGCAAGTCATTTGTTGCAGGTTATATTTTCTTGACATAGATATCAACATTTATTCATGGTGTCCATAGAGATGGCGATTTATGACATTTGTTGGATAAAGATAAAGATAATTTTATTTTGCAAACTTGCGTAAAAAAGATGACAAAAAATAAATGTATATATAATGACAGGTTCAGCCATGTTTTACCATTTAGGCACGCAATTTTTTTTTAAACATTAAACTTAAAACTAGAAAATAAAGTTTAGGAAAATAGTGCAAAACTACATTATTCTAACTTAAAAGAAAAATCTTTTTCAATAAGGTACTCACTTATATTATAGTACGTTTCCACGGCTAAAAGTCTTCGGAGTTTTTTTTTAAATAATTTTAACGGAAGCTCTTTCCAGCTCTTTGGTAACTTATTGTAAATAAGGGGAGCCATGCAGTAGACACTTTTGCGCATAAGTGCTGTCTTAGCTAGCTCTTGACATAGCAATGTATGGACATTATAATAAACAGATAAATTGAATATGACCAGACAAATAGGTCAGCGTGATATACTGAGGTTTTCTTCTCTTAGCTCAGCTCCGTTCGTCTGATGCAACAGATATGAGCCCTCATTTTCGTAAGAGATGTTGAGTTTCAAAAGATTTTACTTTGTAAGAGTTTCTTTTTAAAAGAGGTCTGAAAACCGACGTTTGAAGCGGGAAAACTTGAGTGTTCAGATTTCGTTCCCAAGAGCATTTCTGCACTTTTAGCTGTTCGTTAAAATTGCCTTTTTGGTTAACATTATACATTTATAAAGATAGATAGAATACTCTTGATTATGCACACCATGAATAATACAGACTAGCTGCGCCTCGCGGTTTTGCCAGCATAAGTTTGGATATTTTGGGAATGTTGAGATAAAAAGTATTCTATATGTTTTTCCTAGTTATAAACCACGTGCGTGCCAATTTCATCCTCAATCCAATCCTGAGGTCTTGGTATGTAAAGATGGTTACCCCTAAATGTGAGGATAATATGTGCAATAGTGTAGAATGTACAGATAGTGTGTAAAGATGTACTTCCGTGATGATCATAGAATAGAATACAATACATGGAACACTCAGAAAGTTTTGAATTTGGAACGTACCTATTATTAGTTATTAATAATCATATTTTTTAAATAAATTATAACTGGCCATTTTCTCATACATAAAAACTTTTTGTCGCAATACTCTCCGAGTGACTGATGTACACCCACAGAAATCGTAATTGTTATTACCATTTCTGTGTCTACACCATATATGAACAGAAAAGACACGTAAAGATTTTACAAAGGGTGACACGATGGGCTGTCTTATCGCTAAGAGCGATCTTTTACAGACAACCTTTTGGAATGCCAAGGGAAAGGAGAGAGAAATAATGTAGGTAGTCTAAAGTGTACTATTTACATAGATCATGCAATAAATATGTACGTAAAGTGTATCACACTCGTTTAAATAAATATATACATCTAATTAATAAACCGACCATACCACCATCATCCACCGACATCATACCAGAGCAAATAAAATATAGATAATTATATTTATGTTATATACTATACATATGTATATGATCAAATTTTGAACATCTGTGTCTGCACTAGTTATAAAATATGACAGACATCGGCGCTTGTATTGTAAACTTCAGTTAGAAATTAACTTTGTGTTTTGAGATCAGCTATTGTACGGGTCAACCACCGTACAGTCTATAGATGTCCACTGCTGGACAAAGGCCTCCCCCAAGGCTTTCCACGCTGACCGGTCTTGTGCTGCCCGCATCCATCGGCTTCCCGCGACCTTCACCAGGTCATCGATCTACCTTGTTGGAGGCCTTCCTACGCTGTGTCTTCCAGTACATGGCTGCCACTCCAGAACCTTACTGCCCCATCGGCCATCGGTTAGGTTTACCTGGGTCATCATTATTGCGCCACCCGCCCAGTATGTTACCACTATTTTATATTATACTAGCGACCTGCCCCGGCTTCGCACGGATGCTATGCTCGTACTAAAATACACTATTGAAAAACTGTGAACGCTGTATAAAACACATAGCGGCCCAGATGGTCGGTATCGCTGCAAACGTTTTTTTTTTTTATATTATAAACTAGCGCTTGACCGCAATCCTGCCTGATGGTAAGCAGTGACGCAATCGTTGATGGTAAAGCGCACTAGTTTATTAAGAGCCTATTCACTCTAGCCTTGAAGACACTCAAATTGTAGTCCGACGGAAACACCGCCGCTGGCAAATTGTTCCAGTCCCTCGATGGACGCGGTATAAAGGAGGAGGCGAAACGCTTCGTACGGATCGTAGTGGTGTTAACAACGTACCTGATATCTTCGAAAATATTCATTTATGCTGTAAACGGCGATACAGATTTATATTAAATCAACAATGCTGTTTTGGTTGAAATCGCTACGAAAATTAGCAATATTTGCCATAAAATGTAAATGACAAAAAAATTATACTGTGGGATATCCATAAGGAAAACTTCATCAGGTATTTGCGTCGCCCATACCCCAATGTTTGAAGACTAAAATCTTCAACCAGTGCGTTCTACCCGTCATGACTTACGGAGCCGAGTCGTGGACACTAACGGTCAGACTAGTCCATAAGTTTAAAGCCGCTCAGGGAGATATGGAGCGGGCTATGTTGGGCGTCTCTCTGAAGGACCGCATCAGAAATGAGGTGATCCGACAGAGCGCCAAAGTTACCGACATAGCAGAGAGGATTAGCAAGCTGAAGTGGCAATGGGTTGGTCACATATGCCGCAGCACCGACAACCGTTGGGGTAAACGAGTCCTCGAGTGGAGACCGCGTCTCGGCAAACGTAGCGTAGGATGCCCTTGGGCGAGATGGAGCGACGACATCAAGAAGGTGGCTGGTAGTGGCTGGCGGAGAACTGCTCAGAATCGAGCTTATTGGCGTGCCATGGAAGAGGCCTATGTCCAACAGTGGACGAGTAGAGGCAGATGATGATGATGATGATGATGATGATCCATAAGAGTTAGACATTATACCATCGCGGACTTTTTTATAGACCTTTTCAATGTGTACAATATTTAGTACATTATTCTGATTAATCTTGTAGGGTTCAGACTGCGTTTCACTGCAAACGCGAAAAAAAAATATTATTTACGACATCACATTACAAACCTCAATAATAATAGTATTTGTACATTATTTAATGGATGTTATTATGCATATAAACTTTCCTCTTTAATCAATATATCTATTAAAACAAACCGCATCAAAATCCATCGCTTAGTTTTAAAGATATGTATGATACATAAGGACCGAGGTGCCGAATGCTGGCCACTGAAAAAGCAGCAAGAACATAAACTACATGTCGCAGAAATGAGAATGCTTAGATGGGCTGGTGGGGTAACAATGCTGGACCACATCCAAAATATCCACATTCGCGGCAGTTTTAAAGTAACACCTATACAGGAGAAGGTTATGGAGAGCCGCCTAAGGTGGTACGGTCATGTCATGCGGCGACCATCGCACCACATGACAAGAAAAGTTCTTGATATTGGTACCCAGCCCAGAAGACGTGGAAGACCCCGCCTTACATGGATGTCCGTTATTGACAGACCTAAAAAGGACGTAATTAACATCTCAGACGACCCAGGACAGACCGTCTTGGCGAAGATTGACCAGAAGGGCCGACCCCAAATAAATGGGATTAAGGCCAGGCAGAAGAGAGAGAAGAATCGTACATAAGGGCATAGGGAAAGAGAAAGCGACTTTGTTTTATATAATGTAGTGATGATTATTGCACTTACACCGCAATAGTTCAGTACGTAATTCGACGAAATACCGTACGCGTGACTTACAATCCCATATCGTTCACCATCCATCCTAGTATAAATTAATCTTAATCCTACATTTGTGAAAACAGACAATTGAGTAAATTGATTAATCTTAAACCCCTAAACAAACTAATCCAACCCCGAACATTTATCAATCAAAATCACATTTACTTCAATAAATGCATAAATCATCTCGTGAACTACAAAAGTCCCCAACCAAATCATAAAAGTACACTCAATTCTTGTAACAAAATTAATCGCGTATCATTCGTTATCGCTGCACAGTTCATTTTCTCACTTAGCTCGCGGCAGCACCTCCCGTTTTATCGCCGATATAATAAATGATCGAACAATCCCAACTTATTTCGCGTCTCCCAACTTATGGTACTTAATTTCCCACAAAACTTTCTTAATAATGATTTATGAGAGTATAAGATATGATTAAATTATTTACACGGTGATCAAATCAATCGGTGTTATAAACAGTTTGAAGGTATATTGCGGAAGTTTTCTTTTTGACAGACTTCAAAAAAGGAGGATGTTCTCAATTCGTCGGTGTTTTTGAAGTGAAAACTTCTTTAGCGACGTTGAGCACAAATGTTGGATGGGGATAAAACACTGAATTCGCGTGAGTGTGACCGAGCCGACACCGTGATCGTTACAGCGATATATATGTACATAATTATGTACTGGTATACTGTGTATGTATAGTGTATACAATGGTACCTAAAGTTTGCGTCAGATAGTTTTCACTTCTGCTATTTTTTTTTAATACCTCAGAACTTTCGATTCGACTGGTTGAACGGAATTTGATGATTCTTTTTTTTATTAGAACTACTGGTGCTTCCCGTGTAGTCCCATTTCACTTTGGTCCAATTCTGACAATGGCAGCCATAAGAAAACCGCATAAGTCCTAATTTTTTTACCATCTACAGTTGCATCACTGCTTACCACCGCCTGATGGTAAGTGGCAATGCAACTGTTGATTTCACGATCAAGAGCTACATTATAATATTTAAAAAAAAGGCACCAACATGTGCACGACAAATAGACATTATCATCCGCCTTTCTAATGTTTTTTATATTTTGGTTTTTGAAGTATTTTTGGCTGGTGTATGCAATGTGAGGCGTATTTATAACAAGGTTTAAGTGTTACAAGAACTAGGTTTTAGCTTTTTGTTTCGCAACTGGCAGTTTAAAACTTGGCTAGAAAGATATTACTATTTGATATTAAGTATGTAAGAAAAGGAAAATAAAATACTTTTAAAATAATACGAAAAGCAGGAAAACAAATTGGGGGGAAATATGCATTATGTCTTTGAAAAATGACCATCGCGTGCGTTAATAGGCCGTTTTTAAAGATCGAATGGTGCGTAGGGACCCCATTTTCCGGACAAAAAAAAAGCCAAGGCGGTTCTCAAGTGAACGCGTATACTTTTACGGATATGTAATATTATTTTAATAACGGTTCCAAAATAAATCGACTTAATTGATTAGGTACTTATCTGGTATCCAACATCGCCACGTTCAAAATAGCGATTATTAATTTAAAGTCTAATATAGCAGTATCTATATCTCGCAAGTAGAGTTTGCCGTGCAACTAGCATGTTTGCAACTTCCCAACAGCAACCGATGGGCCATTATGGATTATGGATTGCAATAAACGATTTCTTTTGACTTTAAAACGATTTGATTTGACTTTGATTGATTGATTTTGATTTGAAAATCCTTTTGGTTGGAGGATAAGTCAACTATCTACCCTGTTCTTCATAACCCTATATAATTGAGTATTTACCTCGAATTTGGCGGAATTACAACACAATTGATCACTCGTTGAACCAATTATCTAACAACGTCAATCTTATGTCTTTAGGGTGCTTGACTAAAAAAACTAATTAGACCGTCAGACAGATTTCCAAAAAATAGTAGAACCGTATTTTGTCTTTTTTTCATATAAACAAAAAAGGAAGGCGACACAGCGCGTTGAAAACTCGTGTGACGTCACTGCACGCTACAGTTTTTTTTCCTTTAATGCCTTTTATATTCGTCATTTTTTTATTGATCTGATGAAACAAAATATACGTATGTAATATTTTTCAATAGTCTGAATAGAGACTAAATAGAATCATTTTTTTTTTTACCCAGGAAACATCCCTGTTGTAAAGAAATACTACCAAGCGTAGTTACGCGTAGTTAAGCGTACCCGATTTGTCAACAACAGTATCGGAACAAAATTTGTCCAGAATCACTTTACGACAAAGACGTAAACATGGTTCTGAACAATCAACAGAGATGAATTCTCTCCGGGAAGACATTATGTCATCACTGGATACCTTGAGAAGGGAGCAACAAGAGAAATTTGGTATGATGCAATGTAATTTAGACCAGATAAAGGATCAAAATACGGAATTGAAGAAAACGGTTGAGTTCTTGAGCGGTAAATATGACGATCTCATGACCAAATTGGCCCTTTTAGAAAAGGAAAAGAGGAGCACATTGGAGTACGTAGGATTTCTAGAGGATAAGGTCGAGACCATGGAACGAAATTCAAAGTCATCAAGCCTGGAAATTCGCAATGTGCCTAAAGGGCCTAATGAGTCAAAGAATGACCTTATAGATATAGTAAAAAATCTTGGAACCGCTGTAAGCACCGAAATACAAGCGGTTGATCTCAGAGATGTTTATCGGCTTACTAGTAACAGAAAACCCCAAACTGATGGCCCTATTACCGTCGAATTTACGTCTACCATAATGAGGGATAAACTTCTAACTAACGTTAAAAACTACAATCGCGACCACAAGACCAACCGACTCAACAGCTCACACATTAAAATCCCGGGGAATAGTCCCATATTCGTTTCGGAGAGTCTTACTACTAACGCCAGGAAGCTGTTCTATCGAGCAAGGGAGTTTGCAAAGCTGAATGCCTATGCGTTTCACTGGACAGCACATGGCAAAGTTTACATAAAAAAGGAAGAGGGAGCGCCGGCCAAGAGAATAACACAGGAGTCCGACTTTGAAAGACTGAAACAACAAGGAAAATGACTAAATACATTTATTAGGTCCCAACAACGTGACCTACCTATAACACCGGTCCATCGTCTGAAAATTGCATGCCATGTTATCTTTACTTTATTTAACTTAGTTTTAAGTATTTTTCTTCTATTTTTTATATTTTCGTACGTGTATGCCAACACACTAAAACCAGAGTACACTAGAACCCTATACAATCAATCACTACACACAACAACAATTAACAAACACAATACACTTAATGCATTGTATCTGTTTTTACTATACACAATATACACATTCACAGTTATCTCACTGTATTTTATACATCACACTTACATATTCATCACTAGCTCTTACCCGTGGTTTCGCCCGCGTGAAACCAAGTTAAATGGTAGCCCATGTATTGTTCCAGGTTGTAAGCTCTCTGTGTGCGAAGTCTCTTTCAAATTCGTCCAGCTCTTTTTGCGTGAAAAAATAGCGATCATCCATTTATTCATTGACACACTCACACCAACATATCTAATCTTCATAGAGCGATGCACCATTCATTTAGGCTCCCAACTATTCACATGCATACATACTCGTATATCTGTTCCACTTACTGGTTATGCTCCTAAGTCCAAATGGCTATCATAAATAATATAAATGACGAGCTTGATGATATAAATAGTAATTCTTTTGTCTGCAGTCCAGAGGAGTGTTTGAAATATTTCAATATTTCTAATGGTAATATTTCCCTGTTACATATAAATATACGTAGTGTGAACAAAAACTTTAGCCAGCTCCAAGTACTACTAAGTTCAACCAAAATTGACTTTGACATTGTCGTTTTAACCGAATGTTGGCTTAGTAAAGCTCCTTATCTACCAGCATTGGATGGTTTTGTGTCGCACTCGACAGGTATCAATGCGAATCAAAACGATGGCGTCATCATTTACACGAAACTAAGCCTACATAGCTACGTATGGGAACCGGAATTCAAGGGTGGAAATTGTCTCGTATGCCAAATAGACAAAAACTTTGCCGTGGTTGCTATGTACCGTTCTCCATCACTCAATTCAAAGGACAATTTCGATCATTTCATAACTAGCCTGAATAATGTCTATGACGGCTTATCTTCATGTCCTAATATCGTCACTGTAGGTGACCTTAATATTGATATTGGACCAGAAAACAGGGATGTCCGTAGTTTTGACTACTTAACTCTAAATGCCTCTCACGGTCTCATGCCAACCCATCTTTTCCCCACTAGGTTAGAACATTGTTTAGACCATATACTGCTAAAGTCTAACCTTTCATCAACTACAATTGTTTTGGATTCGTTTATAACAGACCATAAGGCCGTCCTACTTAATATTGCAAAAGCCAACCCACAACGGAAAACCTGTCACTACAACAATCGCATAAATCACGAAGCTGTTATGTTGGAGTTAGAAGAGGTCGATTTTGCAAGTATATACCAAATGGATGATGTTAATGTATGCATGAATGAATTCATAAATATAATAAAATCAGCCATTTCAAAACATTCGCAGATTATAAAAATTCCAAGGAAAAAAAGGATTATCAAACCATGGATAACACCTGGTTTGCTAAAATGTATACGAAATCGAGACAAAATGCACATAAATTCAAAAAAGACACCAGACAACCTGATTCTTAAAAGTACATACGCTCGGTACCGAAATTTTTGCAATGATTTGCTTAAAAAATTAAAAATTTCGTATGAGCAGAGCGAACTAGAAAAAGCTAGTAAGAACCCGAAAAATTTGTGGAAAGCAATAAAACAAATAACTAACACATCTAAAACGCATGTCAGTCCCTCAGAGCTGCTGGAAATACGAGATAATCCGAAATCCTCCGTTAACGAAGTGTGTCACTTTTTTAGTACAATGGGCCAAAACCTGGCAGCAAACATTGCAACACAGAACCTAAGTCCGTCATCCCCAGCTAGTATGAGTGCCTTTATCGGGAACACCCCTCAACACTCCACATTAAATTCTCCTGCCATTTTGGATGTCGACGAAGCTGAAGTAGAATCAATTATCCTTCAATTACGGAATGACTGTGCGGTGGGTTGGGACGGAATACCGTCGTCTATTCTTAAAAGCTGCCGACATGTATTGATTCAACCACTAACTTACCTCTGCAACCGTTGCCTACAGACTGGAGTTTTCCCCGATGCCCTGAAAAAGGCAATCGTTCATCCTATCTACAAGGGGGGGAGTAGAAATTGTGTCAATAATTATAGGCCAATATCTGTTTTGCCAGCGCTGTCAAAAATTCTTGAGAAGATTCTCAATAAGTGTTTACGCAGCTTTCTTAACAAAAATCAGATTATTGCTGACAACCAGTATGGATTCCGACCAGGGCTGTCAACAGAAGATGCTGTACTGGATTTCACGCAAACGGTTGCTAAATGTTTGGATCAAAAAATAAAATGCCTAGGTATTTTCCTAGACCTTTCCAAGGCATTTGACACAGTTTCTATTCCCCTGCTTACCTCTAAGTTGGAGCTTCTTGGTGTGCGTGGCATATTACTAGACATTTTTAAAGATTACCTCAGAAATCGTACTCAATGCGTCAAAATTGAAGCGTACCTTAGTGATGAAGTATCAGTGACATATGGCGTTCCCCAAGGAAGTATCCTGGGTCCAACATTGTTCCTTGTTTACGTCAACGATCTGTGCAGAATGAGTCTCCCAGACTGTAATATATATGCGTACGCAGATGACACTGCTATTCTCGTGCAGGGACTTACGTGGGATATAATCAAAACAAAAGCTGAAATGGTTCTGGCTGTTGTAATGGCATGGCTCAACTCAAATTTACTTACACTTAACCTACAAAAGACTACATACATTCCTTTTGCAATACGTCGTAACACCGCACCGATAAATACCTTTAGTTTAACTGCTCACACATGCTCAAACACCTTAGGACCCTGTACATGCCCAACACTCATTAGAGCTACAAACAAATTGATGCCCTCACTACTAGAACCTTGCGCTTGATACACATTTTCAAGTCTCTCAGACAGTCGGCTAATGCTGATACTCTGAAAATCGTGTACTATGCTCTGTGTCAATCGGTCATTGGCTATTGTATCGCTGTTTGGGGAGGTGCAGCAAAGACTATCCTTCTGAAAGTAGAGAGAGCACAGAGAGCCATTCTAAAAGTCATGACGAAAAAGCCCTATAGATACCCTACTACTGAACTCTATGCGGGTTGCAAAGTCCTTTCGGTTCGCCAACTCTTTGTGCTTAAATCGATTCTTAGAAAACACACCAGTCTTCCCAAGTCCGACCCAAACAAGCGAACATGTGTCATCCCGGGTACTCAGCACAAAACCTCTTTTGCCAAACGCCAGTTTTATACCCTAAGTGGGCACATTTACAGTAAAGTTCATAAACATCTAAAAATTATAGATTTAAACTCACACACATTAAAACAAACTGTAACAGAGTGGCTACTGCAGAAAGACTACACATACACGGAGTCTTTACTCACTTACCTCGCCTAAATGAAAAAAGCACACTTACAAACATATTCGTACATTCATCCATACACACTCACCCTATATCACACACACAGACTCATAATAAGCATATACCACATCACACCACACCACGACACATCCCTTCCACATTTTATTCGTACACGCATGACATAACTATTGCTGCTGTCAAGCTTGAACAAGTAGATCGACGCTGTCCACTGTTGTATAAAAATGATTAATTAATGAGCTAGCGATATATACTGTCTCTTAAAATACAGGTTAGCCTAGTTTAAGAGGCAGGGTTACTATAAATATGTACAGAATTTTTTGCAACACATTGTAATGCCTAGAATAAGTCACCCATTAGTTGTATCTACTTGTGTAAATTTCTGTAACCATTGGTAAATAAACTTATTATTATTATTATTATTATTATAGTTCTGAGGCTATGACAACTTTACGGTGCCATAAACCATCCCGATGGAAACGCAGAACATAAAACCGTTTATATTTTGAATTAACTTTTCACTCATTCTAATTTGTTTGTATATAATTCGATTTTAGAATATCTGCTTTTATTTGGCTCAATAGTCTTTTGTACGTTATTAAGAAATTTTCAAATTGAAGCCTCTCTACTGATACTTTGTTATGGAAATACCATTCAAGATAGATAACTTAGCTAAAGATTACGTCATGATGGAGCATACGGTGGAGGTGTGCCCGGCTTGGGAAGAGCCGTGTCGTCGTGGCGGCGATCGGCGGCGATCTCTCGCGTCCGGCCCTGGTCCAGGCAATGGTCTGGAGCTAAAGTCCATGGCAGGCCGTCACCTCCTGTGAAGCTGTGATGATAGAAAAGGAGAAGGCGGAGCGCGTGAGGAAGTGGGAGTCCCAGCGCCCTCACACCTCTAGCCGCCGCAGGAGACGCCCAGGTCGGGAGACAACATCGAACTCCCGGCCACCGCAGGCGTGGGCTTGCGGGCGGCGAGCAGTGGGCTGCACGCACGCTGTCCGGTAAGGTCCATACCCGAATGGACGGCGCGTTGTGTTTCACATGCGCCTCAAAGAGATGTCAGCACATCGTGGCAGAGTCCACGAAGACCGATACCTCCTGGGTCAGAGTTGCGGGAAAGAAGAAAGAAACCACACGGGTGGGTTTAAGTCAGTAAAAGTCTGACACGCCCTTTCTCCTTACTTCTCGCGCACTGGAACGGGAGATCATTTGATGATTTCCCACAAAAAAAAAAAAACAAAAAGAACGAAAGTTTGCATAACTTATATAGTAGATATAAATAAATGGGTAATGCAAGAAGTCACGATTCATTACACAAGATGAAGCACTTTGTAAACTTGTCTGCAACTGCTTCGCTTTACATAACTTTACATTAAACTTTTAACGACCTATCATAAATAGCTTTATGATATATCCTTCTTATTGTAGTGAAGCTTAACTTTGTAAGTTTAGCTTACAATTCGTGGTCGGCTGTAAAATATGATTTACTGACTATCTATCTGTAAATAAAACCCACCATTTTATGTACCATGATGAGTTCTTTATTCTAGTGACACGTGACACTCTTATTTTATTTTAATCCATACTAATATTATAAATGCGAAAGTAACTCTGTATGTCTGTCTGTCGGTCTGTCTGTCTGTTACGCTTTCCCGCTTAAACCTCCCAACCGATTTTAATGAAATTTGGCACAGATAATCTTTAGACCCTGAGAAAGGACATAAGCTACCTTTTATCCGGGAAAAATTTGATGTTCCCGAGGGAAATCTAAAAAGCGCGATATAACCGAACTCCACGCGGGCGAAGCCGCGGGCGGAAAGCTAGTAGATTTACCAAACTAATGTTTGTCAAACTAGTGTTTGTTTGTTGTGTGTGTTTGTGTTTGTTTTCTATTAGTGTGTTCTAATTCGTAATTAGTGTGTTGTAATTCTGTCTCTATATTCATAATCATCATCATCATCAACCTTTTATCATCTCACTGCTGGGCACAGGTTTCCTCTCATATAGAGAAGGATTGAGCGTAATCACCACGCACGCAATGCGGATTGGCGATTGCAGACTTATAAAGTCTCTATATTAGCCACCCTTATTGTTAGCAACAGCCGTTTTGGAGATTTGACGCATGTTATCTCAACCCTTTTTTGTGTTTTTGATTTTTTTGCGTCATGTTTCCGTTTTTTTCAGTCTTTCTTTCTGAATAGTTCATGTTCCTTTTCAGACTAAACAAGTTAGGTACTATGAAACCACTTTCACCACTCCTTTTCGATGAATAATAAAAACTAATATACGCTTAAGATTGTATATATGATTTTCATTACGAGCTTATGGGTTATTCGTATGCTATTCGGATAGTCGTCCAACCATTCATCTCTCGACGTCGCTTTCGTGATGAAAATATAGAGCGTTCAACTGGCAGCATACCTACAACTTTGATGAACGTTACATGAACGAATAAATGAATGGCATGAGAAAGGAAGTGTGTGAAACTTCACAGCGTGAAATGATTAACTTTCTTTTCATTTCTTTTTGGCTTCGCACGGTTTGTGCATTTAGCCAATGTCACGTAATGAATTATTCATGTAGAAAAAGACGGCCGCGTGAACCGTCTTACGAGGGAGGTTTGGGACAAAGTCATGATGTGGCCACTGTGCTGCGATATTTCACTGTTCTTTATGAATTATTTACTGAATGCACTTTTTACTACATAAATCACGCATTTACTATAAATAATTTTAAAAGTCCAATGAAAAACGAGCTTGACACTCAGCTTGACTTTCCCGCCAAAACGAATATAAACACGTGTACGCATCGACATATAATATTTTTTTTTTTATATACACGCTGGAATTTTAATGGTTGTTTTCCCGCGGCAGAACAATTTGCTTTAAGGAGTACTTTCGATGAATAGAGTAAAAAACAAAAATGTTTGTATTATAAAATAATTAAAAAAGTAAATAAAAAAAATCATCAACTCGAAAAAGTGAGAAAAGTTAATTACGCTAGATACAACTTGTAGGTACTATCCATACTACTCGGAATGTACATGAAACCGCGAAACCATAATAAGCTCCCGTGCGTTTTTTTATCACTGTGTTAAATCTGCCATTTCAAGTTTCTAATATTTAATTTCATGATGAAACGATTGTATTACTAAGACAAAACCGTTTCGCTGCGGGAAAACAACCATTAAAATTCCACGCTGTATATATTATAAACTAGCGCTTGACCGCAATCCTGCCTGATGGTAAGCAGTGACGCAATCGTTGATGGTAAAGCGCACTAGTTTATTAAGAGCCTATTCACTCTAGCCTTGAAGACACTCAAATTGTAGTCCGACGGAAACACCGCCGCTGGCAAACTATTCCAGTCCGTCGATGTACGCGGTATAAAGGAGGAGGCGAAACGCTTCGTCCGGATCGTAGTGGTGTTAACAACGTAAGGGTGGAAACCAGCCGTACGACGGGTCAATAATGGTAATAATGGACATTCCTTAGAGATGAGAATTGTGGCACTCCGAAAGAAAGAGAGGAAATGGAGTTTCGTCTATTTTTATCTCTCTCAATCGAATTTAAATCTCATCAATCATCTATGAGAAAAGAGATAGTGCTAGACCGAAAGCATAGGCCATCTCTATCACTCTTTTCAAACCAAAAAATTACTGCATATTATACGCGTACGGCATGTCCATTAGTACCTATATCTATGCGTGTACGTATACAGCGTGGCGCTTTATGCCAATAAAGCGTTGACGGTTTTGTGTTTTCATTTTATTTGCATATTTTAATTACATTTAACCCGTTTTTCATTAAACCCATTATTATTTATTTATAATTTTCTACAACGGCAGTTTTGGAGCAACCTGACTTGGCGCAGTAGTTATTTGCCGGGGTAACAGATAATAACATCGCGTTAATAAAATTGGAACGAATTGCGTGCAAAGAGTAGGCGTATATTAAATGAAAGAGAGAGCTATATTACATTCAGGCCCAAATTTATTGTACCTACAACAAGGCTTAAGAAAATAGGTGGTTCTTTCAGATGCCAATTTATACATTTTTACAATAGACTTCCAGAGGTGGTTCAAGATCTGAGCCTAAATAAATTCAAATCATTCATTAAATGTAAGTTGTGTCAGACAGCATTTTATAATGTTAAGGATTATATTGAGGACAAAAAGGTTTGGGCTTGAGCTGCGTCCGATTTCTGGTTTGACTGATTGTTCTTTGATTTTTTGTCTTGTAGTTTTAATTTGTAATTCTTTATGTTTTTTACTTAAAGCTAGTATTACACACTACGTAGCCAAGCATATTGTACGTTACGGAATTGCTCGCTGACAGGGGTGTTCGGCACTGGCACAGCTACACAGGAGCTAAACTTAGTATTCGGGAACACTGTTTTCTTGGATTGACCGACATTGACTATTCAAAAGTACCAAGTAATGGTTAATTTTAAATAAACAAATTTTGATTTTGATTTAATTTTTAACATACATCTCACATATTATTTCTCAAAGCTTTTTTTGTCGGAATGTCATAACTTCCTTTATACTCTATCAATACATATAAATGAGGTATCATTTTAAAGCTTTTCTGGACCGCTAAACCGGAAAAATATACAAATTATTCACATTTTACTGGTTTTTCGTAAATTTACGTTTGAAAATCATTGAGCGAATATATACTTTGCACGGGTCACCGAGTTACTATGAATTTGAATGATTTTGAAGCAAATTGATATTTTTTTAATTAGCAATATGGTCAACAATGTAACCGACGCAATGAATGTTGTTAAACTGTCAAAATGAAACCCATTGCCACTGATAGTGTGTTACGCAATTATTCTGCTGTACTTTCACACCTACTCGTTTGTTAAATTAATGTCACCTGGCTACATACTGGCCCTAGCACTGGAGCCCTGTGAACAGTTCATGATTAAAGGGCTGTGGTTCGACCCTACCTAGACATACTTAGGGATAAAACAAACATGATGTTTTGAAGCAAACACTGTATTCGTGCGAGAGAAATTAAGCTATGTGAACGTCCCAAACAGTAGCACTGGCTGTATATTCACGTAGCAAATGAAATATTTATCTATCCCAATCTGTGATCCAAAAGTTAATCAAAAATCTTTAGATTTTCTTTGTTCTTTGGTTAATGTATGGGTCACTTCGTCTTATTCTTTGTACTTGCACTACAAATAGGCAATACATATACAGAGTGGTGCTGACAAAACGACAATAAATTAAACACCGTGTACCTCAACACATTCTCAGTCTACCCATAAAAAATCATATAAATATATCCATTAGTTTAGTCACAGGAAATCATTTTTCATTTTGCACATTCTCTACATGATGTAGTACATGTTGACAAGGAAGCGCTTACAGGTTAATGACCGCCGCATCCAGCGGTACTAAACTTTAATAATAATGGCGCCAAAAATCAAGTCGATGCAGGACCGCGAAGTCGCCCGCTGATCGGAGGTCATTGAACCAATATTTCAAAGGATGTTCTATTCCGTTTCCGCAATTTTATGCGATTTAGTTTGTTTGAACTTTTCATTTTTTTTTATTTTTGATGCTAGGTTTTTTCTATGGTTCAAGATTATTCCTACGAACCAGCATGTTCTGTGTTTTCATTTATTGTCGTATTGTCAGCACCACTCTGTATATTATTTTACTTTTAGGGGATACATAGCTTATCTACGTTAGTCAAATGGTCAACGGTACCCTGCGTTCCCTATATCGCCTGAGGAACTTCTTACCCGCTAAAACGAAAACCATGCTTGTACAGATTCTGATTTTCCCTATAATCGACTATGGTGACGTGTGCAACTTTGATCTGAATGCGGCTTTGCTGGATAAGCTTGATAGATTGTTCAACAATGGAATCCGGTTCATATTCAATCTCAAGAAATATGACCATGTGTCGAGCTACAGGTATGCGCCTGTAGCCAATGTAGCATCGCTTCGTAGCGAAGCGAAATCGAATACCAAAAAAACCAATGGCGGGAACGATTGACCACGTGATTTATCGCGTCGCGTGGTCAATCGTTTTCGTTATTGGTTGGTTTGGTGTTCGATTTCGTTTCGCTACGAAGCGATGTTACATTGGCTGAACTCAAATAGATACCATTCGACAGAGAAGAAATTTGCGCACTTTGACCACGCTTTTCTCCCTTCATAGCTCACCCACTCCTCCTTCTTATTGTGACGTAGTATGTAAGTACGTATTACTATATTATCTTGAGACTCGCTTCCGATACCTATTTATGTTCTTCACACACTAAGAATCTGCGATCAACAATCTTCTCTTATTCTGTCCTTCAAATAATACGTCTGACTTTGTTCACTCTTCATTTCATATTCAATCCATTCTTCTGTGGAATGCGCTTCCTCTTGATATCGGGATGGCATTTCAACACCTCTCTCATAAATTTTTATTTTTGTATGTATATATTATAAGGATATATTTTGGTAATAGTATGTATGTGTATATAGCTTATTTAAGTATTTATTTAAATAGTGTTAATAGCCTTTTTTTCTTTATATTTTTTACAACTAAAGCACCTGTCATTTAATCTCTTCACCACCTGTGGTTGGCTGGTAGAGAATGCCTAAGGCATTAAGTCCGCCTCTGTAAAATTCATGTGCAAAAGAAAAGCTTACATATGTGATATCTTCATAACTGTATGTATATACCCTTTTTGTTACACAACGTGTAACAAAAAGGGTATATACATACCAAGGGCATGGCATCTTTAGATGATTTCAAACGATATCAGAAGGGTTTCAACTCAAAATAAAATATTCAAAAAATTGGTACCAAATTTTCGGTTTCGTGTATTTCATAATCAAATCATAACAAACGTGGCAGCTCACTACATAACATAACTACTCGTTACCCGTCACGTTACTTGCCAAAATCCGAAAAATGTCTTCAATATCTCTGTGCGACTAGTATGTTAGTAGTGTTTCCTCATAACTTCCTAACATAAAGAGATAGGATTAAAAACCCTTCCAATATCGTTTGATATCATGTAAAGATGCCATGCCTTTGTTGTGTATATACCCTTTATGTTACACGTTGTATAAGCTATCAAATATGTAATCACTAACAAGTGGAGACCTGGCGATCCGTATTACAGGTGTACCTACCACAGGTACCAGCAATCCATAACCAAAAAAATAACGCCAGCTAGTTCTTGCGTGTACATATTGTTTTATAAACAAGTGCTTGACTGCAATCCCGCCTGATGATAAGCAGTGATGCAATCATTGATGGTAAAGGGCGATAGCTTATTAAGCCTATTCACTCAAAAAAACTGAGTGAATAGGAAGGAAGACGGCAGTTGACCACCCAACAACACGACCAACGATGCTGCGCCAGAGGGAGATTGATCTAGAGACCTTCCACGACCAAACTCCCGACTCAACAACATTTGGCGCATCGTACCCGACATACATTGCAACATAACTGCTCAGATCAGTCCTCCGTATGGCTTCACCATACATCATGCCGGAACACGACGAATCGCTTAACGGCAATACATTGTCTGGTAGGTGGTAACTTCTGCCCACAGCCGATGTTATGACCTACCACCGAGAACCTACTGAACTTTACTCCTACCGAGTGGTCAGTGGTGAGAAATTAAGATTTTTTATTTTTTAATTATTATTATTATATGTGTAAGGTCACCCATCTTTAAAACGACCGTGGCAACCGTAAATTAGCCCAAAATGTTATTACTTAACCATGAGCTCCTAAGAAAAAGAATTATATTACATTTATTAGTCACGTACGAAAAGTATAGTAAAGTACCTACACTTATCAATGTTTGAGTGGGCTTGACTTTTCTTAAATTCAATTTGAGTACGCGTCTACATTCAAGCTGTAGAAGAGCTCCTTGTGAAGGGGCTACTTGTTCGGAGAAGTACTGCCATACTTTATTAAATTTTAATTGTGGTAAATTTTTATAAATATCCATATTTTTATACTCATAAGATAAGCTTATACTCATAAGTTTGCAAAATCGTTATGTTTATTTTAGAATATTATAAGTTAGTTAAGTATTATTAGTTATAAATTATCTTGTTATTTAAATTTTAGTTAAATTTAATTGTAACATGTACCTATTTACCAATTTCTTACTAATATTTGTACGCCGTTAACGGCAAAACATAGAGATCACCATAATTATTATAACACCTATTTTATACTCACCTATGTTTTACAAATAAAAAACTTAGACGTTGACTTTGACTTTTGACCTTTTTCTACCACCCTGTTGCGTTGTGTATCGTTATCAGTGGTATTATAGGTAATAGTAACATTTAAAATATAGAAATTTCGTTCTTTCAAATGTTTCATGAACAGAAAATAATTTTAAAAAAACCTACTTATTGCAACTAGACAAATTATATAAAAAATTAAAAAAATAAATAAATCAGAAATTTACTTTAACTCGTCGTCCTCATCTTTCCTCGTCCTCATCTATGGGATGGCAAACCTTCTACGGATCTTTTCATTTATCAGTTTCTCTTAAAAAAAGAAAGAAAAGACGAAAATAATAATATAAAAAAAATGTTGATTCTGTATAAACTAAACGCACATTAAAAATAATATATATATAAGTATAAAAAGGCATTATAAAATAACAAAGCCAATAACAAGCAAGCAAGCAAGCAGTCAAGCATACCTATAAAATGTTGACTATTTTGTCCATCCACATACATAAACACTATAAAACAAAGAGTATAATGCCAAAATTCCATACATGAGGGTTTATGAAGCTTCAGAAAGCTAGGTGCATAATGCCTGTTAGTAGTGTTTTTTATGGAAAAGTTTCGGCAACAAACTCCATGGTTACTTTATTAAAAATCATTAGGCTGATATGAAAGATTGATTCTGTAAAAATTTCATCGAGGCAAGTTAGTTGAAATGAGCTTAGAGTGAACTGTAATAGTACATTACGATATTAGTGCGTAATGATGGTTATAACTTGCGAGGCGGAATTTCAGCCCGAGCCGAAGGCGAGGGTGTAATTGAGCCGAGCATGTTATAACCAATACGCACGTATATCGTACGACGTTTTTTAACACACTTGCGAGGAAACAGAAATAGAAGTATTTTATATTTTGTTCATTTTAAATAAACTCAATCTGTGAATGCACACTGTTGCTTTCCCTCCATTAGTATTATTATTTGCCATTTCAAATATTGCGGCGGCGATCAGTTCCATAATTACTTGAAATGGAAAATAATGCTGTTATGGAAAATAATGCTGTTATGGACTATAACTTAACTATTTGCTTTGATAAAACACGCGTTTGTTGTGGCCTGCTTTACATATTTAAAACCGGTGGAATTACATCAGCTTTACGAGCAAGGGTGTTAAAAATAATATATAGTAGCAGCCCTAACATTGGTTGGACGACAACTCAATCTACGCTTTTTAGTAAGCCTGTCAACAAATTCTAGAACTTTTGATTGTTGAGTTTTCAATAAATAGTTCTTATAGTAGTTTCATAGAAAAACCATCACACGTCATTTTTATTTCTAGAATGAAAGTTATCTGGCGACAGTAAATCAGCCCTTCATAATAAAGAACAGTCATGGTCTACACAGCTACAGTCTACGAGGTCTAGTCCATAAGCACGTAGTCCCACTCGACCAGACTTCAGGCAGTTAGACCCTACTCAAATCTCTCTGTCCATTACACTACGACCGATGAATATGGATGGGTCAAAGTATTGAAAGATTTTCCTTGAGGGGAAAACTTTTATTTACTTTTGTTGTATACATTTGGGACCTCTTTGCAAGCCCAGCAATATAGCCTGCTTCCTACTAATATTACAATCGGGAAAGATTTCATATATAAATGGATATATGGAAGGGTGTTTCTTTTACGCAAAATTACTATTTGATATAAACAGTATGTTAAATAACAGAGGGCGTTCCCTTGAACTCGTTAATATATATCATTAATAGATTAAAATAAAAATATCAGCATAGAAAAATAAGCATAAAAAATCCGAATAAAAAAAATTCTAATTGGAAATAAATTTGAAACCTCCTGTTTTAAATCAAAATAGTAGTCGTCATGTATAAATAAATTGCGACGTTGCCGTCTTTCATGTTCGCGTGTACAGTGTGTTTCTTTTACATGTCAATTTAAAATTTTTATTGAATATTTTCTTATTGGAAAAAATTTTAAAACATTTTGTTTTCGAATGGAAATATTTTTTTTTAGCATGTATGTATGCTATACTACTTCGGGTTAACGGGAACGCCCTCTGTTAGTTAACATACTGTATATATGACGAAATTTGGCACACAGGCGGTTTATAATCAGGGTATATATAGAGGATACTTTTTATCCCGATATTTCCATGGGATCGGAACTGATGCGGGTGAAACAGTGGGGCGCAACTAGTATCATTACACAACCAGATTCTGCTCGCAATTTCCTCCATATGAAATGTAATAATCTCACTACCCACCGCGTCTCATGGCATTACCCGCGTGCGCACTTCATGTTAACTTAGCATTCAACCTGTCGTTTTTATTTCTTATGTATCGCCTATCTTAAGAATTGGGCTTTCGATTGCAAAAAGAAATGAAAACCGTTCCAAAGACTACCACGGAAAACAAAATTCTTGAGCTTTTTTTTTAGTAGAATTTTTTCTAAGATCATGAGTGACAGTAACAACGGAGGAGCCCGAATACGCTGTTATCTGTTATTTACCTGCCATACCACTCCACTTAGTTACTGTGGCCTACTTGGTAAACCGTAGGATCCAAGTAAGTCGCAGAA
The DNA here is from genome assembly GCA_017933935.1 of Sesamia nonagrioides. Taxonomy (NCBI): domain Eukaryota; kingdom Metazoa; phylum Arthropoda; class Insecta; order Lepidoptera; family Noctuidae; genus Sesamia; species Sesamia nonagrioides. The sequence continues at coordinate 466,152 of JADWQK010000085.1, forward strand.
AGGACAACCTTCATAAGTGGAAATTGATGGAAGGTTCTGAACTCCAGTGTGTATGCAGTGTCTCTCCACAGACAATGGCGCCGATTATGTTGTTCACAAACTGAATTAATTTTAAATTAAGTTCATCTTTTTCTGTCTACTCCTATAAGAAAAGGGTTATTAATTGTGGGATATATATTTTAAGGACTGTATGAAAAGGCCGCTGGTAGGGATTATTATAATGTCAACTCGAGTGAAAAACAAAAGCTTATAAAAAAACATAGATAATAAAAAACACACCAGTAGTAAAAGACGAAGAAGGTGCGTCAAGCCTTATAAAAAAACATAGATAATAAAAAACACACCAGTAGTAAAAGACGAAGAAGGTGCGTCAAGCACATGCTCCCCCTTTTAAATTAAAGGAACAACTTTCTTTACGGGCCGACGGAGCACGCCTGCCTGAGTGGCTATATCAACCACACGTATCACGCCATCTTTGCCTGGGTAGGTGGCAACTATACGTCCCTTGGGCCAGGACCCTCGCGGCAACGTTCCGTCGGCGATTACCACTAGGTCTCCGAGGGTGATTGCAGGAGGCTGTCCAGTTGTCCTCCTGGGTGACAGGGTTGGCAGGTATTCCAAAACCCATCTTGTCCAAAATCGGTCGGCCATGCGTACTGCCCGCTTCCATCCCGATCTGCTGCAGTCATCTCTGTCATTTAGTACTGCTGGGATAGGCCGTCCGGAGGAGCTTCCTAAGATGAAGTGTGATGGAGTGAGTGCTTCCGGATATTCTGGATCACATGATATATGCGTTAAAGGGCGTGAATTCACCAAAGCTTCGACTTCGCAGAGAAGTGTGGAGAATACTTCCTCTGTCGGCGTACGTACATTAGCCCCCAAGGTTACTTTTAAGGCTGTCTTGACTGACCTGATTAATCTTTCCCAGGAACCTCCCATGAAAGGAGCCGATGGGGGAATAAACTTCCATTTTATCATCTCATTAGCAGCAAAGTCAGGTACAGCTTGAGCGTAAAGCGTTTTTAATTCTCTGTTAGCGCCAACGAAAGACGTGCCATTGTCGGAGTGGATTTCAGTTGGAGTACCACAACGAGCTATAAATCTTCTAAGAGCCATTATCGCAGCATCGGATGATAGTGAGCGTACGATTTCAAGGTGGATAGCTCGAACGGTTAAGCAGGTATACAATGCCACCCACCGTTTTTCAGATCTTCGTCCGACGGTTACGGTTGTGGGACCGAAGTAATCTAAGCCCACGAACGAAAAGGGTCTGCAGTGATGGGTTAGCCTGGCAGCTGGGAGATTTCCCATGGGCGGTTGGTAGGTGATACTTCGACGAATTTTACAAAATTGACAGTTAAATGCTACTGTTCTTACAGTGTTTCTGAGGCTCAAAATCCAAAATCTCTGGCGAAGCTCGTTCACAACCAATTCGGTGTTTGCGTGGGCTGACCGTTGATGGTAGTTGAGGACGAGGAGTCGGACAGTAGGATGTTTACCATCGAGCAGGGCTGGCTTTTTCACCTCTTCGTTAACGTCGACGGCTTCAACAATTCTAGTTGACAGACGCAGAACTTTCTCATTATCAAGCGTAGCCGGTAATTTAGCCAATCTACTATGACTTGATACGGGTAGTTGATTTCGAATGGAGTTGATCTCCTCAGAAAAAGAATCTAACTGACTTTGACGTAGAACGTGCGTTGTCGCTAACTGTAAATCATCGAAGATTAGCATCGTGGGCAGAAGGCCGTGATTATGTTTAACGTTTGGAGTTGGTGTTGATTCTAAATGAAACGTGAAAATGAGATTGGGAACTTTATGGCTGAAATTAACATGGATACCTTTCTTTCGTAGTGAATGTAGTCGCAGCAATGATAGATATTTATGAGCGTATGCTGTGGCTTTGATTAAGCGAGACCACGAACTGAAACGTCGTGAATCCGCTGAGAGTGGTTGATCGAATGATTGGTTAATGATGATATGAGTTGCAACCTCATGAATTGATCTCATGGTCTGAGTTTCGAGTACGGTTGTGTTATGAGAAGTACCAGGTGCGATAATAGGCCATTCAGATTCTGGAGCTAGTAAAAAATCAGGCCCCTTAAACCAACGAGATTCTGGTGTGATTGGACCACGACCTAGACGGGTCGCATCATCAGCAGGGTTAAGACCGGTTGGGATCCACCGCCACTCTTTCACTTCTGTGAGTTCTATTATCTCACCCACTCGATGAGCAACGAAAGGCTTATATGTGCGTGCGTCATTCCTAAGCCAACCCAAAACGTTCATTGAATCGGACCAAAATATACGTCTAGAAATATTTAATCTAACTGCATCTACAATGGACGTACCTAGTCTAGCAGCTATTAGTGCAGCTTGTAGCTCTAACCTAGGGATACTAGATGGTTTTAGAGGAGTTACGCGTGACTTGCTACAAATCAATGCGAGCTGAATGTCTCCGTTTGAAAAGAGGAAGCGCCAGTACGCTACAGCTGCGTACGCTTGCGCACTGGCGTCTGCAAAGACATGCAGTTCGGCTTGACTGGGTTCCATTCTGCACGGATTGTAGCAGCGTGGAATTTTTAATTGTGATGTTGAAATGAGATCTTGGAACCAGTTGGTCCAGGATTTGGTTTCAGATGAAGGGAGTTCGGTATCCCAATCTAAATTCATTCGCCATGCATTTTGAAATAAAATTCTACCACGGATAACAACGGGAGCGAGGATACCCAGTGGATCGAAAATACGCATAATTAAAGAAAGTACTATCCGCTTGGTAAGCAGTTGAGGCAGAAATTCTTCTCCGTTTTTGGTCGGAGTGTTAAAACTTAATAAGTCAGTCGATGGATGCCAGTATAGTCCCAATGCTCTGACACAAGGTGTGGAAGGTGGAAAATTCGCGAGATTAACATGAGCCGCCACTGTTTCCGATATAAGGTCTCTTGGTAAAAGTTTCAGTGCTAGTGGGTCATTCGATACCCATCCGCGCATTTCAAGACCCGCACGAGCATGGACATGTACTATATCGGCAGCTAACTGAGCTGCTACATTACTGGAGGTCACAGATCCAATAAAATCATCCATATAGGTGTCATGAATGATAGCGTGTACTGCTTGTGGAAATTGATCCTTGACTTCCAGTGCATTTTTATTTTTCAAATAAGAAGCTGTGCATGGGCTGCATATAGCTCCAAAAATCATTGAAGACATCGTAAAGGTCTGAATTAACTCGTTAGGACTGTCTCGCCATAAGAATCTTTGCGCATCACGGTCCTGTTCCCTAATTTTAAATCTAGGAAACATTTCCTTGATGTCAGCTGTCATTGCTACCTTGCCCTCTCTAAAACGAAGTAAAATATCATAAAGAGATTGTAATAAATCCGGCCCTGTTAATAAAAGAGAATTTAGACTAACCCCTTTTATCTTTGCAGCGGCGTCGTGAACGAGGCGCAATTTTGCCGGCTTATTAGGATTTATCACACCAAAATGAGGCAAATACCAACAAATTGAATCAATAGGATGTGCAGTGTGACATTTTTCTGCGTAATCCTTATTTATCATGTCGTGGATATTTGCTTTGTAGCGCTCAGCATACACTGGATCGCTAATCATTTTCTTTTCTAGGCTAAGAAATCGCGATAATGCGAGCGGGTAACTATTAGGTACAATAGGGTTGTCTGATTTCCATAGCAAACCTACTTCGAACCTACCACACGGAAGACGACTGGCGGTACGCTCCAGGATATGGATAGCGCGCTCATCATCTGCACTACGTGGCTCCTTTTTAGAAATACCAATAGAGTCAAGCTTGTATTGGTCCTTTAACAAAGTTTCAATTGATTGGCTTTGTAAAAATTCAACGGGTTCATCAAAGTGCATATGATTGACGAACACAACTGGTTTTGTCCTACTGGAACAAAATCCGAATAGAACCCATCCTAAGTGAGTTTTAATGGCCGCAGGTTGAGCGTCGGAACCTTTACGTACGGCTAGGGGTAAGGTCAGATGCCAGTTGTCAATCCCTATTACAATTTTAGGCTGGACGTTGTCGTAACAAAGAATGGATTTTAAATCAGAAAGATAAGGATAGGCATTGACATCTTGAGGACAAACTGACTGTTTAGCTAGCTGAAGAGATTTTATAGATCGTGCCTGACAGACTCGGTGCGTCTTGTGGGTGTGGTGACCCTGGATGTCGAAGTCTACATATTCAACTAGTACATTCTTTGACAATCCACTAACACATTTTAACTGGGACTCCACTGTTGGACCCTTTGCACCTATCTCTCTTGCCAGTTCAGAGTCAATAAACGTGGCGGTAGCGCCATCGTCTAGGAGAGCGTAAGTATCAGCGCTACCAGCCGGGCCTGAAACTGTAACCGGGAGAATCTTAAGCACGGGTCGAGATGATTCTAGATTTTTAGACTGCGTAGTTGAGTTGCTAGCATGGGCAATAAAATCTGTTACCTCATTTGTATTATTACTGGCTTCCTCAGGTTGCTCAGATATTGATGAGGTCGCCTCGTGTTGGTCGTCCTCATTTTCTACAATATAGGCGATATGCAACAACTTATGATGCGCGGAGTTGCATTTTTTAATATTACAAATATCTTTGTCAATTCTACAATTTTTATAACTATGAGCTCCTTTGACAAGACATTTATGGCATAGTTTTTTATCTTTAACAAACTGCCATCGGTCAGTAACTGTCAATGATTTGAAAGAATCACAAAGACATAAGTCATGATTTTTACTGCAAAAATAACAAAATTTTGTTGCAGATGAAATTGAATTATTTTTATGAATTTTAGAGGTAGAAGGAAGCGAAATTATTGTATTGTCGGTGGTACCATCATATTGTGCTGCGTGAACTTTGTCGGTTTTCCTGACAAGGCTCAATGGCTCATTAATTAGACCAAATCGGAGCTGAAGGTCTACTTCACGTGCGAGAAATCGAGCTAGTAGCTGCAGCTTACTGTCCCCGCTCGTTGTGGGGAAATGAATGTATGCGTAGTCTTGCCATCGTGTTCGTAACAGAAGTGGAAGCTTACTTAAAACCGTTTGGTAGATATCAGGTGAATCTAGATATGGTTTTTCATTTAAAAGTCGCAATACTTCCACCGAGTTACGGACGCGATAGGCAAACTTGTGCAAATCTTCCCCTTCAGAGCTGTTAATTTTTGGAAGGGCACGAAGGGCTGCAACCTCTTGTAGTATTATATGTTCAGGTTTCCCGAATCTAATTGCTAAGGCTTCCATCACCTCGGAAGGGTCCCGCGCTGAGACTAACAGTACAGAGACCGCTTCCCGAGCTGCTCCTTTTAGCGCTAAATTGATGCGCGTTAGGTTATCTGACGCCGAATACATTACCTTTGTGTCTTCGTACGTTCTATTTAGTATTAACCAATCCATGGCTTTTCCATCAAAAGATGGTAGACGTCCGTCCCCAAATTTGGGTCTGGATGTATTATTATTTGACAGTGATGCTATCGCTTGAGCTAATTGAGCTATTTCTGTGGAAGGTAGTATTATATTATTACAGGAACATGTAGGGTGTTTTAGGTTACTAGGGACTGACGGGTTAGAAGTATTATTGGCTATAGGGATACAGCTGTTATTAAGTACCTCTACTGGAGATACCGAGGCAACCGTAGAACGCTGTTTGAAATGGACACTTGGTCTATTGACAGACGGATCTGTTAAAATATTAACGTTCTGTGGCTCCTTTGTTATATCTGTATCTGGTATAGCTACGTTTACGCAATCATTTACCCATTTTTGTATATCCCCGTGGGAAACACGACTTGACCGACGACTTCTATCACTACACATGTTACCTCTTTCTTCCAAAGCAGCAATTTCTGCCTGCTTACGTAGCTCTAAAGCAGCGCGCTCATGTTCGAGAGTTATACGTTCACGATCACGCTCGCGCTCCGCTGTAGCTCGCTCTAGCATTACAATTTTTTGAGCGTAGTCCGCTTCAATGAAAAGAGTACGGCTCCTTACCGTACCAGATCCTGAAACAGAGCTGCTTCCGCAGCTGGGTAAACCAGCTGGTTTTTGAACCGTAGATGCGGTTTCGTTTTTGTTTCCAAAATTTTTGGAAATGTTTTGAGTCGCACTCGCGGCTTTCATTTTAGCGGCACTTGACCGCGTCCCTACCATGGCTTAAAACGGGAGAAGGACCACTATATTAATTGTGGGATATATATTTTAAGGACTGTATGAAAAGGCCGCTGGTAGGGATTATTATAATGTCAACTCGAGTGAAAAACAAAAGCTTATAAAAAAACATAGATAATAAAAAACACACCAGTAGTAAAAGACGAAGAAGGTGCGTCAAGCCTTATAAAAAAACATAGATAATAAAAAACACACCAGTAGTAAAAGACGAAGAAGGTGCGTCAAGCACAAGGGTAGAAGATAAAATGTCAGTTTAGACCTGTCAAATTAGTGTAAATCTTATGTATGTTCATAAAAATATCTCGAATTTTAAGAAAATAAGCGATATTCTTATGAATATCGCTATATTATATTATATTATATTATATTATATTATATTATATTATATTATATTATATTATATTATATTATATTATATTATATTATATTATATTATATTATATTTATATTATTATAAATACCAGGAACAAACACAATCTTGCTGTTACATCACACTCGTCTCCACAGAGTAGGCAACTCGTTCATGGGTCAATGTATACACTTTTACAACAAGCTTCCCATGGACATTCGAAACTTACCCATTAAACGATTTAAAAACCATATAAAGGCCAAACTTTGCAAAAAGGGGTATTATAAAATCACAGATTATTTAGAAGACAAAAAAGCTTGGGACTGAGCTGCTCACTCTGTTTAGCATTGTTATTAAGCAATATGCGTAATTATAACGTAAATTATTGTATACATTTTCATTTTTAATGTCTGGACTTGAAAAAAGACGATGATCCCTGAGTTTGTTTCGGCCATTTCTTCTCAGAGGTAGTCAGTTAGGAAATGCCGGCTTCATCTAGTTAAAAAAATAAACATGACGTGTAAAAGTGATCAGTGATCCTACTTGCTTAATAAACGATTTCATTTCATTTCAGTGCGCTCCAGACGTAAACTGGCGTATTTTTAGTCGCCATGTTTATAATCGCGCGGCGCGATTCGTGCCTAAACTGTCTGTGGAGTATCTTTATTTGACAGAAATAAATTGAAATGTTATCTTCTATCCTTTTCTTAACGAAATGGAAAGAAAAAGATGCACATAACTTACAATTAGTTAAGTTTGTGAACAACAGAATCGACGCCAATGGCTCAGTTGCCATCTTGCACTGCATGCCCTGCAACCTGCACAAGTGATGCATAGGTGAGGATCTTGGCTGCGTAAGCGAATGTTATCCACGTTGCTGTATTTTGGGACAAGCAAATTTAAGAAAAAATATAAAGGGTGTATCTGACATTGACGCACAAACGAGTACCATGGATCCAGTACATGATTCTGAACCCCCCAGTGGTGGAATTTTTCGTCGGCTTTTTCATGATTTAAAAAAAATAAATGTAGTTTTTTTTCACTTCAGACCATTCACAATTGCTATACCCAATAAGATTTTAAAGTAAAAATTAAATAATTCGCTAATTACATAAAAAAGCGTAATGAAAACAAAACCCGAAAAACGATCTTATCAGCTGATTTAATAGAGTTCATATCAGGGATCAACGTCATGCCTACAAACTCGCACGGCGGCACGCTTGCAACGTTCAAAAGCCGAGCCGACACTTTTTTAGACACTATGTATTCTGTAACCGTTCATTAACGACATAAATGAGTATCATAATTCTATTAGTGGCATGCGATCTAGCCTTTTCGCGAAGTTTGCGTTACGATGTCAGATACACCCTGTATGTCTCGGATCGTCGATATAATTTTAATAAAAGTTGCTCATTTGATGTATGTAGGTAGTGGGGCAAACGTTATGACGTTATTTTGTAATGGCGGCACGTGGACAGGGTCGTTTTGGAAAGTGGGGATTGTGGAACGGTCACTTCGGATTGAGACGCGGACCAGGGCACTTCTCCGGAGCGAAACTGTCGCTTTGCCTATTTAAGTTTTGGAGGGTATATGTACTCTTAGTGATTTAATTCAAAACGCCACCTACGAAGTGGAGCCCTTACCAGCACACCAAGATGCTGACGCCCCTATCGCTCTGCGAGAAAAATCTGCCATAGTAATAAACCGTGGTTTATCCCCAGTGTCATGCCCGGCCCCCCTCAAGAACCGCGACTTCGTGCTGCAGCGGTCCTGGCTCGATACGGGCTACGAGAAGATGATCCTCAACCATTCGGTCTTTCATAAGGACTACCCACCGAGGAAGGGATATGTGAGGTAAGTCACGTGGACCAGTAGATCCTGCATTCAGTAGGGATATCTTCTCAAGTGTTCATTATGATCTGCTTAGCACTCATATACCAGTCCAATCGAATCCAGCTTAATACCGAAGTTCTATAAGGTGACGTTTTATCCGCCCTATATGTATAACAGTTGTCGTGGTGGCCTAGTGGTTAAAACACCAGCCTCTCAAGTATGAGTGCGCGGGTTCGATTCTAGGTCAGGCAAGTACCAATGTAATTTTTCTAAAGTTATATGTACTTTCTAAGTATATCTTGGACACCAATGACTGAAGGTGAAGGAAAACATCTTGAGGAAACCTAGACTTTAAGTCTGAAATCGCCAACCCGCATTGAGCAAGCGTGGTGATTACGCTCAATCCTTCTCTGTATGAGAGGAGACCTGTGCTCAGCAGTGGGACAATAAAAGGTTGATGATGATATAACACGATGTTATAGTCTTCTTGTTAAAGCTGATTTCAGATTTTTTTTTTTGTCTTTTGACTGCCTGTTAATACCACGAACGGTAAAAGCTGACAGCCAGGACCAACGGCCCCCACGAGGTAAAAATATAAAATGAGACTAAGACTAAACCAATTTCCGGCTACGGAAATATTTATCTACTCCCAGGGATTTTTTATGGGCTTCAGTTCAATTTTTGTCTTCTTTTGCTACACCTTAATATTTTGTTGGAATAAAAAATAAGGGTGCCTGTAGTCAACAAAGATAATATGGGCTCGTCTGAAAGTAGTTGGATATTTCTTACTGAACCCTATTCCCGATTTACTTAGAACTTTTTCAGAACAGGCCAAAACACATCTAAAGTCTACCGCTATCTGCAACGCGTAATACATGCAAACTACGCGTCACGCATAATCCTGCATCTCGCAAGCAGAGTTTAGTGCGCAATCCCCCGACATAATCGTCGGGCAGTTACCCACCAGACACAATACTCTGCTTTACACCCTGTTTTTCATAAGTTTGCAGTGGACTGAACTACTGTCCAACAGTCTTTCTTCTTCTTCAGCCTATAGATGTCCACTGCTGGACAAAGGCCTCCTCCAAGGTTTTCCACAATAAACCAGTCTTGTGCTGCCCGCATCCATCGGCTTCCCGCAACCTTCACCAGGTCATCGGTCCACCTTATTGGGGGTCTCCGTACACTGCGTCTTCCGGTACGTGGCCGCCACTCCAGAACCTTACTGCCCCATGTTCACTGTCCAACAGTGTTTTCATTAATTCTAAATTCGGGGTCAAACAAATCTTATATCCGTAGGTGATACAGTGTTGGAAAAGGCCATAAATTCGTATACACGAAACAATTCTAAATATGGGTAAAGTGGTGAGTCGATGAAATTCTGTTAATAAAGTGTGGGAACCAGTCACTGTCATACGAATTCATCTCTCGTTACAATTTTTGCATTCCCTTTTCGTTTGCCTCCGAATTTTGTAAATGTTTTCAAGTATGCGAATATATTATACCCGAGTCTGACCTCACTTAAAAAAGTCCTGAGCAGCTTTTGGCGTCTTTGATCCGTGAAAACCAGAAGTGGACACAGCCAGTGACCCGATTAATCAGGGTCAAAATATTGCACCTAATAAAATACCGTCATGCCTGTGTTCCTCAATGGTTTAAGCAGGGATATTATGTATTGTAGCTACACCCACCGTTTCTAAATAAGTTTCTGATAATGTCATAGTCACTAATTTGGGCATAACGTCACTTATCTAAACATATTGTTATCACAACCTACGTGTGGGTTATTCATCCATGATAAATTTGGTTACGTATGACCTGCGTAGGTTAGGTTTAGCGAGAATTTTCCTTGGTGGATGATATTCAGTAAACGTTGCAATATAATACACAGAAAATCTATAATCGAATACTAATTTATATCGGACTAGATTTCCGCCCGCGGCTTTGCCCGCGTGGAATTCGGTTATATCGCGCTTTTTAGATTTCCCTCGAGAATATCTAATTTTTCCGGGATAAAAGGTAGCCTATGTCCTTTCTCAGGGTCTAAAGATTGTCTGTGCCAACTCTAATGAAAATCGGTTGAAGGGTTTAAGCGGGAAAGCGTAACAGACAGACAGACAGACAGACAGACAGAGTTACTTTCGCATTTATAATATTAGTATGGATTAAAAATACACTTGTCAGATATAAATCAGTTCGTCACGGGGTCCACGAAGACCGATGCCTCCTGGGTCAGGGTTGCGGGGTGATTAAAAAAGAAACCGTAGCCCTGGCCGTCGCACAGGAAAGTGAAGAAACACGGGTGGGTTTTAGTCACTTAAAGTCTGACACGCCCGGACTTCCGCTCCGCGCAGAGTGGGAGAAGTCATTTGATGATTTCCCATCCCAACAAAATATATATATATATATATATATATATATATATATATAAATAAGAACACAGGGAAACAAAAGCTTCCTATATTATACGTCAAACAAACATACTCTAAACAAGATAATGAAATTATATAGACAAATACTGTTTTAGGTACTCCTCAGGTTTGCCGTATTTTACAAAGGAATTAATTCCTCAAAACATTTTGATAAGTGCTACAATTTCGCAGCACGATGACTCTTAAACTTCAATTTGAAATATGAAAATGTTGAAGTCCGTGTTAAAATATTGTCTGGCGTTGGGTAGGGGTTAAGAATTGGCTCAACCAAATTGATTTTAGCTCGAAAATTCTTCTAGTTTATGCAAGGAGATGAACAGTTTAATTTTGTTGTGTGTTTACTGGTTGATGTTTGTAAATATTGGCATGTTACTTTTATTTTACTAGCTTTCCGCCCGTGGCTTCGCCCGCGTGGAATTCGGATATATCGCGCTTTTTAGATTTCCCTCGGGAATATCAAATTTTTCCGGGATAAGAGGTAGCATATGTCCTTTCTCAGGGTCTAAAGATTGTCTGTGCTAAATTTCATCAAAATCGGTTGAGAGGTTTGGGCGGAAAAGCGTAACAGACAGACAGACAGACAGAGTTACTTTTGCATTTATAATATTAGTATGTTATTAAGTGGTGGTGGCCTAGTGGTTAAAACACCAGCCTCTCTGAGTGTGCGGGTTCGATTCCAGGTCAGGCAAGTACCAATGTACAAATGTAACTTTTCTAAGTTATATATGTACTTTCTAAGTATACCTTGGACACCAATGACTGATTAAAAATGTGAAGGAAAACATCTTGAGGAAACTTGAACTTTAAGTCTCAAATCGCCAACCCGCATTGAGCAAGCGCGCGTGGTGATTACGCTCAATCCTTCTCTGTATGAGAGGAGACATGTGCCCAGCAGTGGGATGATAAAAAGGTTGATGATGATGTATTTTATGAGCTTTTGAAGTTTTCTTGTGAAGTATTGGTTGGAAAGTAGTTTGAAATTGCTCATTAATTTATCATTAAGTTCGTGAGATGTACACTTCTCTCATGCTTTGATCACAAGTAGGTAGATTTACCGACAAATTTCCTTAATGATGATTGCTTCTTTGAAATGTCTAGATTAATAACAATAATACTAATTATTTCTGTACCTAGAGGCTTTTGAAAGGATTGCCAGCCTCCGTGGCGTAGCGGTAGCGAACGCGGCCATTGCGCAAGAAGGGGCGGGTTCGATCCCCCGCCCAGTGCAAATATTTGTAATTTTGTATGCATGAATATGAATATTTGCACTGGTCTGGTCGTGCCTCGGAAAGCACGTTAAGCCGTTGGTCTCGGTTGCCATACGAATATCTAGTGGCAGTCGTTACGGGTTGGTTGAAGCCCTCAAAAGTTTAGCAATTGGTCTAACTGCAATGCTTAGATATCGCCTTCGGGTTGTGGGGGTCAGACGGCAGTCGATTCACGAAAAATATCGAAGTTTAGCCAAAATCAGCAGTTAGGACTGGTAAAGCGGACCCCAGAGTCCAAAGCTGAAAAGCTACGGATGCGACTGGGATTAACGCTGAGATGATGATGATTTCCGACCTAGAGACGTAACGACAGTACTATGTAATTAGCGTTTACACAAAATACAGGTCTCTTATATAAACTGTACCAAACTAAATCTAAAATAACAGTTTTTTGAATCCCCTTAATTTATCCCCCGGGAACCTGATCATACTAATTGACACGACCTTTACCTTAGCAATTCAGTTAGCATAATTCATTTAGCGAACCTTTTTAGGTACCGTCGGCGTAGGGTACCTTGAAAGAATGAAAAAATATAATATCATATTAACTTGGCTGATATCAAATTTATTTAGGCTTAAATAATAAAGAATTGGTGGCCTAGTGGTTAAAACACCAGCCTCTCAAGTATGAGTGTAGATTCCAGGTCAGGCAAGTACCAATGTAACTTTTCTATGTTATATGTACTTTATAAGTATATCTTGGACACTAATGACTAATCAGTCATTAGTGTCCAAGATGTTTTCCTTCACCTTGTAATCACAAGGTGAAGGAAAACATCTTGAAGAAAGTCTGAAATCGCCAACCCGCATTGATCAAGCGTGGTGATTACGCTCAATCCTTCTCTGTATGAGAAGAGGCTTGTGACCAACAGCAGGTCGATAAAAAGGTTGATGATGATAAAGTAACAGCCATACGGGTCGGTGGGTGTATGATCGTATTTACATACCGATATTACTCCATGCCTGAGAAAGCACGTTAAGCCTATGTTCCGGACTGTCATTCTTAGATCTTTGAGAGTTGTTACGGGTCTACCAAGGGGTCTATCATATTGCTGGCAAAGGAGGAGGCAGAGCGCGTGAGGGAGCGGGAATCCCAGGGCCTTTACGCCTCTAGTCGCTGCAGGAGACGCCCTGGTCGGGGGACAACATCGATCTCCCGGCCACCGTAGGCACGAGCTGCCCATTGCTCGCCACCCGGTAAGAGTCAGGCCTGAAACGACGGCGCGTTGTTTCACGCGCGCATCAATGAGATATCAGCACATCGTGACGAGGTTCACGAAGACCGATGCCTCCTGGGTCAGAGTTGGGGGTTGGTTAAAAAAGAAACCGTGGTCCTGGCGCATAGGCAAGTGAAAAACACTAGTGGGTTTTAGTCAGTCAAAAGTCTAACACTCCCTTCCGTTCCGCACAGAGCGGGAGAGGTCATTTGATGATTTCCCATCTAGAACAAAAAAGGGGTATCGTAATAGCCATTAACTGGGTTCCACATACCTTGACAACCTCATAATCAGCCAGTAATGTTCCAACTGTCAGGAAACAGGCCTCATCTTGGTGAGAGGGAAGGACCGTGACTACTTATTTCTACATAACTTTTCAGTCACCGATACCATTTGTGGACTTCATTTTATATCTAAACTAATTCCTTTTTCTATCTAAACGCATATCACCGCACCACATATCAATCAAAACTACACCAACGCTCCATGTTCTACCTGTTATTCTGCCCCTGTGTCCCAAAATTGTAGTCAAAGTGAATTCTGCTGCACCGAGGACACTGTGCAAGTGAGGAGGTTTTGAGCCAACAGGATTCAAAACACACCCGTGCCAGCTACACGATGAAATAGAATTCTAATCGGTGGTAGGCCATAGCATCGGCTGCCGACAGAAGTTACCACCCACCAGACAAAGTCTTGTCGCCAAGCGATTTGTCGTGTTTCGGCATGATGTGTGGTGAAGCCGTACGGAGGACGGGGCTGAGTAGTTACGTTGCGATGTGTGCCGGATACGATGCACCAAATGTCGTTGTGTCGGGAGTTCGGCCGTGGAGGGTCTCCAGATCAATCTCCCTCTGTCGTAGCATCGTGGGACGTGTTGTTGGGTTTAACATTGCATCACCTCGCTCAATTGCCGTATTCCTTCCAATCCACTTAGTTTTTTAAGCGAATAAGCTTAATAAACTAGCGTACCATCAAGGTGGGATTGCAGACAAGCACTAATCTAAAATTATTAAAAAAAAATCTCAACTACTGATATGCCTGTATTTAAACGCTCCAAAATAACTGTAACGAATCATTCTCACTAACCTAACGTAGGCGTAGAGTGGCGCTGTTTCATTAGTTTATTTTCACAATTTGCGGTCACCACTCTTGTGATAAGATAACATTATCACGCCGGACGTCAATCCGTGACTATGTATCAAGAGCTCCGACGATGCAAGGTTGCTTGCAATTTACGGCTTTTGTGCATTTGTCTGATGAAGGTTCAGTTGAAAACCAGCGTCAGGCAACTGCTACGTAGTTGTCTGACATTTATGCTGAACTGGACCTATTTGGCGCAACCGTTGGTCTCACATTTGTTGATTGTCTGTTTATCTATTTCTCTTTTTTTGTTCTGTTTTCTTTGTTTAAAACTATTATTAGTCTACCACTACTGTCACTACATAATACCTACTGTATGTATTTATAAGGGTGTGCGCCAAATAAACTGTTTCTTTTCTTTTTTTTTCTTTTTTATGAATAGGTATAAGCCTTTTTGATTGCTTTTTCTCGTTTGTAAAGCTTATTTTGTAGTACTAGTCTAACTAAGTACGACGTACTTGAAGGTTAAATTTGCTGTGGGCAAATGTATTGTTCTAAGTATCTAAAATTGTATGTGTGTGGTATCGGGGCCTCGTGTGGTATCGGAGCCCGTGTGGTATCGGGCTTAGAATAGTATCTACCATCCCATATCCTCCCGTGGGTGTCGTAAGAGGGGATTAAGGGAACTCTCACCAGGGAAGCGGGCAGCAGCGCTTCTCCTGTGGATTATCAAACTGCTGCGATACCCAACCCGCCTACCAAGCGTAGAGTTTATGGCAAGACATTCGAAACTTACCCATTAAACGATTTAAAAACTATACATATAAAGGCCAAACTTTGCAAAAAGGGGTATTATAAAATCACAGATTACTTAGAAGAAAATAAAGCTTTGAACTGAGCTGCTCGCTCTGTTAAGCATTGTTATTAAGCAATATGCGTAATTATAATGTAAATTATTGTAAATGTTTTCATTTTTAATATCTGGACTTGAAAAAAGGCGATGATCCCTGAGTTTGTTTTGGCCATTTCTTCTCAGAGATAGTCAGTTAGGAAATGCCGCCTTCATCTACTTACAAAAATATGATGTGTAAAAGTGATCAGTGATCCTATTTGCTAAATAATATTTTGCGATTTCATTTCATTTCTCTTCCAATGTAATGAAAGCCTTGGGGGAAGCCTTTGTCCAGCGGTGGACCTCTATAGCTGAAGAAGAAGAAGATCTAAAATTCTATGGATATCGGCGCCGATTCCTTTGTTCATAAACAAAATTAAACAATAAACACAAAATTGAATTTAAGTTCAGTGCATGAGTGATATGAGTGGTCCCAGTCGCCGGAAGAAAATTATTTATTTTTTATGGATCCGGCGACTGGGACCGCGGTCCTACTTAATTGCGGTCCCAGTCGCCGGAAGCCTCCTTATTCCTTCTTTTTCAATAAGATAAAGACAGGAGATAAATGTTACTTTAGTCGTGTCAAATTAGTCAACGCCTGACGTAAATTAACTAACTTTTAGGCGTCATGTTTTTAATTACGTCTAAACTGTCTATGGAATATACAACGTGTAACATAAAGGGTATATACATACCAAGGGCATGGCATCTTTAGATGATATCAAACGATATCGGAAGGGTTTCAACTCAAAATAAAATACTCAAAAACTTGGTACCAAATTTTCGGTTTCGTGTGTTTCTTAAAATCAAATCATAACAAACGTGGCAGCAAACTACATACGTTAATAACTACTTGTTACCCGTCACGAGACACCGTCACAGAGATATTGAAGAAATTTGTCGGATTTGCCAAAATCCGACAAATTTCTTCAATATCTCTGTGCGACTAGAATGATAGTAGCCTATCACAGGCGGTGTTTTTCCTCATAACTTCCTAACATAAAGAGATAGGATTAAAAAAACCCTTCCAATATCGTTTGATATCATGTAAAGATGCCATGCCTTTGTTATGTATATACCCTTTATGTTACACGTTGTATAATTTGAAACAACTAAACTAATATTTTATCTTCTGTCCTTTACTTAATGAAATATAAGGAATATGATAAACTGAATTTAAAATTAGTTTAGTTTCTGAACAAGAGAATCGGAGCCATTATCATTTCGACTATCATAGACAGTTAGAATTCCAATTATTGAATTGGGTTGTACCATTGATAAAATATTAAACTAAGGTAGATATGTCATTAGCGCACTGAAAATGAAGCGTACAAAAGGAAGGAAAGTCCTGCATCTCGCCTTAGTCACTCTCGATACACTCGTAAAAACAAACCTCAAACACTAACAGCGCAAACGACAAACACTAGCCATCTTTTTCTTCTCTATGCTTTAGATTGTGCCCCATCTCACTCACACTGTACCAATGTATGCCGAATAAAAATATGCATGTGTGCTGCTGCTGTGTTCGGCACATTTTTTTTGGTCAGTTTGTTAGAATATATCGTATCTGTTTAATATTTTATCAATGGGTTGTACCCTTTTTTTTTGTTGGGATGGGAAATCATCAAATAACTTCTCCCGCTCTGGGCGGAGCGGAAGGGCGTGTCAGACTTTTACTGACTAAAACCCACCCGTGTTTCTTCACTTGCCTGTGGGACGGCCAGGGCCACGGTTTCTTGTTTAACCAACCTGCAACCCTGACCCAGGAGGCATCGGTCTTCGTGGACCCCGTCACGATGTGCTGACATCTTTTTGAGGCGCGCGTGAAACACGACGCGCCGTCGACTCGAGCCTGGTCCTTACCGGGCGGCGAGGTGCCCACTGCTCACCGCCCGCAGGTCCGCGCCTACGGTGGCTGGGAGTTTGGTGTCATCTCCCGACCAGGGCGTCTCCTGCGGCGGCTAGTGGCGTGAGGGCGCTGGGGTTCCCGTTGCCACACGCGCTCCGCCTCCAGCATTACTCCTTTGCCAGCATTACTGCTTCGCAGAAGGAGGTGACGGCCTGCTATGCACTCTCGCTCCGGACCATGGCCTGGACCAGGATCGGACGCGAGAGATCGCCGCCGATCGCCGCAACGAGTACACGGCGGAGCTCTACCCAAGCCGGGCAGACCTCCACCGTATGCTCCACCGTGTCCTCAAAAAAATAATTTAATGTCTATCAGATGGATTTATAAAAACTATTGAACACGTATTTTTAATTTTTTCTTTCATTCAAATACTTAGGAAAATATATGGATTTGAAATGTCCCATGACGTCACACCGAGGTACAAAATATACCACGTCGTGACGTAATTAGCCCCCACTCCGTAACTTTAATACGCTATATCTCGTAGTCGTCTCGCTATAGCTAGTAGTTTTTGGTAATTTCGACAAAATAAAAAAACGGGTCTTAATTTTTTTTATTATCTATAAGACAGACTAATTATTTTTTTCAATGTCATACCTTGGATACTGGATACACCCCTATTGAGTAAGTCAACTATCACCATGCACGATGCAGTTTCAGAAAACTTAGCTTTACTGCGACGGCTGCAACAGTACCTACCTTATCTATAGAACTCTTTAAGTCCAAGAAGCAAACTATCAAAGTTCCGTATATCGCGAATATGAATATTCTTAATTAAATAAATTTTCATAGCGCTCAACTCTGTTCAGCTTTTGTCCATGGGAAATTAATGATTTTGTAAGGAGATATGTGTGTACGCATCCGTAAAGCTGACCGGATGCGTGGATAAGTGTGGTCAGTCCCTATTCCGAATTTATAAACTTTATGAATAACTTCTCGTTTTACTGTTTGCAGTGCGGTTTATACCTTAAAAATACTCGGTCGTATACCTATACTTTATTAAGTTATGCACCTATTTATACAGGTATGTAGGTACCTCCCTTTCATCTCTTTCAATCTTTTTTGGAACACGGGCACGTAGTTATTCGTAATTTCCTTTGTCAATTCAGCCTAAAAGATAAGCCGCTTAACTCTAATACTTTTCAAACCCAGATTAAAGGGAAATAAAAATGGCTTGTTGCTATGGTACTTTTAAAGGTGAATGAACTGTTAAATCGTGATTATTTTCTCAGACTAAAACGTTAAAAAGATTACTGAAGGTCTATATTAAATTATTTTCTCAGTCTAATATTTTTTAATTTTAATTTTTTTATGAACTAGTGCTTGATGGCAAATAGTGATGCAATCGTTGACGGTAAAGCACGCCAGTTTTTTAAGAGCCTATTCACTCAAAAAAAAACTGAGCGAACAGGAAGGAAGACGGCAGTTGAACGAAGTGATGCAATCGTAAACCCAACAACACGACCAACAATGCTGCACCAAAAGGAGATTGATCTGGAGAACCTCCACGATCAAACTCTCGACACAACAACATTTGGCGCATCGCACCCGGCACACTTCGCATAAAACTGGTCGAACACGACGAATTGCTTGGCGGCAAGACTTTGTCTGGTGGGTGGTAACTTCTGCCAGCAGCCGATGTTATGACCTAATATGGTTTTCTCAGAAGCCTTATATGAAAAACTTTATATAGAATTTAGACGTCCTAACCGTTAAGTATGAAAGGCAAAGCACAATATAAATGTTCTCACACGAAACTTTTCATTTCCACCACATGTTTTGTTCACGGACATAAAGAATTCTGATGTAAACACGTCGTCATTATGTAACACAGAATCACAGCGCTTTCCTCGCTTTACAAGTTGTAAGGTTTGTCGCCAAGTCGTTAAAACTAGGCTATTAAATGTTATGCTAAGACCCTTCATAGCGTATAGACACATAACGTGTATACCGATACAGATAGTCTTAAGCCTGAGAAAGGACATAGGCTATATAACATCCCGCTATGATCAATAGGAGCAGAGCAGTAACAAAAAATGTTGCGAAAATGGGAGCTTACGCGGGCGTACTACATATTGGTGCCATTATTTTAACAGGCGCTTATTTTATATCAACTGAGCTCTTTTTAATTTACGGGAACCACCGCGCGCTGTAAACTGAAGTCTAGTCGTATTGTATAAAAAGAATTTTCCAACTCAACCGGCAATTGTACAGATTAGCTTGCTTAAAAAACAAACTCCTTAAAAAAATCCTTCGTCTGAAATAACTTGGGTTAAGCTTGTGAGATAACCTAATGCTACACATCAGGTTATCTCTACTAAATAACTGTATTCAAAGGACATGACATAAATAAAGTTTCAACTTGACAAAATAAGAAGCTCAATAAAAACCTCTACTAAAAGTTTCCAAATATTTGACCTCATTTCACCCAGAATATCTCTTTTTTATGTTATAAACTAGTGTTTGACCCCGTTTACGCCTTATGGAAAGTAGTGATGCAATGGTTGATGGTAATGCGCAATACTTTATTATGAGCCTCTTCACTCTAGCCATGGGAAAATTGTAATTGAAAAGTGACCTGCAATGTACGCGGTATAAAAGTCGAGGCTAAAGGCTTCGCCCGGATTGCAGTGCACCTATTTCAACAGTAGGTCGTATTACGTCATTAAGCTTACCTACCTACTTTGCTTAGAGAGTGTGAAGTGGGACAGATTAGGAAAATCACCCATTTATCGGCTCAAAGCCCTACTTTCGGTGAACTTCGCCACTGGAAGTGTTCTCAGTTGATTCAAAGATTAAGCATTTAAGTAAAACTTTGTTTACAGTTCCTTCAACCGTAGTTTAATTTTAATTTTAACTATATACCATAACATGTTCTCTTTGGTACCGTCACGTCTTACGAAAACATGTTACGTGGATCACAAATGTCTTGCCATGGCGCCTCCGCTGGGCCGGAACAAGCGGGGTAGTCCAAAGAGGTGCTGGCTTGACGTTGTAGGAGATGACATTTGTGCCAATAATCTCACACCACAGGATGCTAAAGATCGTGCGAAGTGGAGGAAATTGAGCAAGAAAGCGGACCCTGGACTCCAACGCGAAAGCCGCGGATGCAACCGGGATAAACGCTAAGATGATGATGATGACCATAACATGCTCTTGGGATGACACACAGACAGACGGACGGGCGAGGTAGTGATCCTGTAAGGGTCCGTTTTTTTCCTTTTTGAATACGTAACTCTAAAAATATTGCTCTAACGAAAACTTCGGTGTTCTTCCTCATTGCAATATTGTTTTCTTTGCAATTGTCAATAATCTGCTCCCAGCGGTAACATAACGAGTCTTTGTAAGTTATTGTCGTCGACTAAAGGCACATGGGCTGTAAGTTTCAACAATGTACACCTACAAAACAGAGTTTGCTGTTGTGTAGCATTGCGACATATGCGACATGTTACTGGCTGGTATTGTGGCAAAGCGGTGTGACATTGAATGAGAGACATCCCTAAGCGCTGTGACGTCACACAGCTTGCATTCTTGAATGGAATTCTAAAGTCGCTCCGGAAGCCTTCACTTCGTTCGTTCGTTTTCTAAATAGCTTTTGTTCGGAATTCTTTTTCGAAGCTATATGCGGCGGTAAATTTATTTTTCGCTACTATCTTATTTCTTGATTCAAGCAGCTTCACAGTCGGTAAATGAGATGTTCGAGAGCTGTAAGTCTACTCCAAGAAAACCGTTGTGTAATATAAATTCGTCTTTCATTTGCGTCAAAGGACCTCGATTATAGTTTATAAAAGGATTAGTTTACTTATAAGATATTTCGTTAACGAAACTAGGTAAAAAACTGGAGCTAGTTTTAAAACCGACGGTAAGCGAAAATAATGTTTTTATTGGGATTAAATATGAAGAGACCTTCATAATATTATCATGGGGTATTATGTTGGGGTTGACTTGAAGGCTAACCGGATGAGGCTGAATAACAGTATTTAACATGGACCGACTGTATGGCTTCCTTAATCTATTTACTGGGTAATAAGATACCCCTTGTTAATACCTACTGGTTATCAGAATTTCCGTGTTTTGAAGGCCCGTAACGCGTGCAAAGATAAAGAATTAGGCTCCAAAATATTTAATCCCAAAAAAATATCATTGCCGCATCGGTTTTAAACCCTTCTTTCCTCGGTTACCAAATATTCAAATACATTCAGCCGATACCCACAGAAGGGTTAAAAGGAAATTTACATCCATTATTGGAGCTTTTCAAAGACTGGCAACAGGTTGAAAAAGCGGCATTTGTTAGATAGGTACCAAAGTGTTATCTCCTTAGTTAATTAAATCCGGTGCCTCGCCGTGAATTCATTATGTAGCCTTTAGGACTTTACCAAAGTCAGGTATCTTTTTTCAGTGGAATAAAATTAACAACCGAAAGTTTTTTTTTTTTTTTTTTGTGGAAATCCAGTCAAATATTCAGAGGATGGGTTTGAGCAGTTGTGTTGCGCCAAATGTTGCTTCGGGGGTTTGGTCGTGGAGGGTCTCTAGATCAATGTCCCTTTTACGCAGCATCGTTGACCGTGTTATTGCGTTTAACATTGCTTCACCTCGCTCAACTGCCGTCTTCTTTCCTATTCACTCATTTTTTTTAGTATAGTCGCTTTGCCATCAATGATTGCATCACTGCTTACCATCAGGCGGGATTGCGGTCCGGCACTAGTTTACAATAATTATGTAAGATTTATTCTAAGTATAAAAGTTTTCTGGGATTCGTCATTAATAATCTAATTGACTTTCACTGATTGCAAAGATCACGTAAGTATGCCCTACTATTACAATACTTTTAATTATTATACTTTTCTATTTAATTTACGTTGTTATCAAGATGACTTGACTAGGCACATATTCACCTATTGATATACACAAATTTGTTTTGTTTAAGGTTTAAAACATTATAAATTAGACTAATTAAATGGTGAAGGACCACAATTGGTCTAACTGCAATGCTTCGATGTCGCCTTCGGGTAGTGGAGGTCAGACGGCAGTCGCTTCACGGAAAATGTCGAAGTTTAGCCATATCAGCAGTTGGACTGATAAAGCGGACCCCAGACTCTAAATCTGAAAAGGCTTCGGATGCGACTGGGACTAACGCTGGGATGATGATGATGACATGGTGAAGGAAAACATGAGGAAACCTGGACTTTAAGTCTGAAATCGTCAACCCACATTGAGCAAGCGTGCTGATAATAGAAAGAAAAGATGAAGTGCATCTTCTTTTTTCTATTCGTTAAGAAAATGATGGAAGATAACATTTACATTAACTTAAACTTATACCATCGCCTAGCTCCATAAAGAATAGAGGTAAACAAACCAATTTAGGGTTATCACGACTCACGTTTTACAAATCTCCTGTTATTTACGTGATTATCGACTTTTACATGCTAGCTATTTATTAACCATTCCTATTGCAGCATATTTCAATAGAATCACTAAAATAACATGCATAATAACTTGCTATTTCGAAAAACCATTAAAAAGTCGACATTAATTTTACGTGATAGCCCTACAAAAAAAGAAAGATGGATGAAATCCAGATATTAAACACATTTTGTGGAATTCAACCAATGAATAAAGTTGAGGCATTTGTCAATACAATTTTGCGTATTTTAATTACTTTCAAATCAACTAAATAACACATGCATTTATTATTAAAAATGGACTAATTATAATATATATGTATTTAAAAAATTAACCTATTAGGAAATTAGTTTACATGTATGTCATATTTCATTCAAATCGGTTAAGCGTTCTATGCAAATCATAAATATCTAAACATGAATAAACTATTTAGATTAGTAGGAAGTAGGATTATTACTTTTATGAAAAACATTTATGTAGAAAAGGTTGTTAACATCTGTCTTTTAGGCGTAAACTACCCGTTGCCTAGCAACGATTTGTTTACCTCTATTTTTTATCGAATTTGGCTGAACTATAATTTAGTTTGTGAGTAAGAGAATCGGCACCAATGGTATAGATTGTGTCATCGCTACAACTTTTTTGAGCTTTTTTTTTAAACTTAATAATGAATGAATGAATTAATTTGTCGTCCTCCGTGGCGCAGCGGTTAACACGCCTGCCTGCGACGTGGAGGCCCCGGGTTCGATCCCCGGTCAGGTCATGATGGGAAACGATCTTTTCCTGATTGGCTTGGGTCTTGGATATTTATCTAAAATATGTATCTATTAAAAAATATAGTATCGTTGAGTTAGTATCCCATAACACAAGTCTCGAACTTACTTTGGGGCTAGCTCAATCTGTGTAATTTGTCCGTATATACAGTATGTTAACTAACAGAGGGCGTTCCCGTTAACCCGAAATAGTATAGCATACATACATGCTAAAAAAAATATTTCCATTCGAAAACAAAATGTTTTAAAAATTTTTCCAATTAGAAAATATTCAATAAAAATTTTAAATTGACATGTAAAAGAAACACACTGTACACGCGAACATGAAAGACGGCAACGTCGCAATTTATTTATACATGACGACTACTATTTTGATTTAAAACAGGAGGTTTCAAATTTATTTCCAATTAGAATTTTTTTTTATTCGGATTTTTTTATGCTTATTTTTCTATGCTGATATTTTTATTTTAATCTATTAATGATATACACACATCAAAAGTGTCTAGGGATCAAGCATTTTTATGCGGATTTCTTGAGATTGAGATGTGGCTTTGTAATAAATTTATGATTTTATAAATTTATATGGATCCTTTTTGGTGCATTTCATAATTTGAATCAGGAACTGTGAATCAAATTCGAGTAAAAGATGAAAATCAGCTGTCAATATTTTCCCTATAAAAACATACAACGCATTGAAGACATTATTAGTGCTACTGTTTCCCTACTACTGATTAAAACCAACGTTATTATGGAGCGGCGACGTCATTTAAGCAGGGAAGAAATGCTCAGAGCCGTGGGAATGATAGAAGCTGGTTCCCGGCAACGTACTGTGGCTTTAGCTCTGAATACAAGTCAGAGTGTTATCAGTCGACTTTGGACACGTTACCGAAGCACTGGTACCGTGGCTGAGCGCCATGGAGGACGGTATCGCTGCACCACACGGAGACAAGACCGATACATTCAAATCTTAACTCGAAGAGCTCCAACAATAACCGCCATGATGTTAGCCGTGAGGCTTCATCACTCTTCAGGGAACTTAATTAGCGACCAAACAGTCAGAAACCGCTTGCATGAAGTGAACCTTCATTCCCGAAGACCGCTACGGGTACCACCTATAGCAATGCACAATCGTAGGATTCGATATCAATGGGCTCTTGAACACAGAAATTGGGCAGAAGAACAATGGCGTTCCGTGTGCTTTTCTGATGAGTCTCGTTTTGGTATGAGACCGGATACAAGACGTATACGACACTGGAGAACCCCTGGACGCCAACAGCGATTAAAATCCTGCCAGGAAGTCCATCCTTATAGTGGTGGAACCATCATGGTATGGGCGGGTATTTGGATCGGCGGAAGAACTGAGTTGATTTGGATCAGAGGCAACCTCAACGCTCAAATTTATGCTGAAACGATTGTATCAGACGTCATCGTTCCTCTACAAGTGCAAATCGGTCCCTTATTTCAGTTAATGCATGATAATGCACGACCGCACACCGCAAGAGTTGTAAGACAGACTCTCGCCGCAGCTAACATCAATGTCCTGCCCTGGCCTGCTCAGTCGCCAGACTTGAACCCGATTGAGCATGCATGGGATATGCTACAGAGAAGAGCTCTGCCGAATATGGAGGGTATCCAGTCGCAAGAAGACCTTTTTTTGTTGTTGCAACGAACATGGGCGGCCATTCCACAGCGTGATTTGGATGAACTCATTTTGAGTATGCCAAACCGATGTTCTTGTGTTGTTAGTGTTCGCGGTAGAAACACGGATTATTAATTGTTTAAGTTACCCAATAAAATTTTAGAGAAAACTGTTATTTCAGTCTTTTTTTCGAACTTTTGTGTTAGTGGTTCAAATGTCAAATATCCCTTTATTAGGAAAATGGCAAATTTCTTTATTAATGCAAAGGTGACTTGGTTTATCGTTACTGTGACAAACGAAAACACTTTATTTGATGAATCCTTAAAGAAAATTTTAATTAATATCAATCAGGAGAAAAGTTATTGCAAAAATATATGTTGATCCCTAGACACTTTTGATGTGTGTATATTAACGAGTTTAAGGGAACGCCCTCTGTTATTTAACATACTGTATATAAAAAAAATATATATAAAAAAAAAATTAAAGTCGTGGTGGCCTATTTGTTAAAACACTAGCCTCTCAAGTATGAGTGCGCGGGTTCGATTCCAGGTCAGGCAAGTACCAATGTAACTTTTCTAAAGTTATATGTACTTTCTAATTATGTCTTGGACACCAATGACTGAAGGTGAAGGAAAACATCTTGAGGAAACCTGGACTTTAAGTCTGAAATCGCCAACCCGCATTGAGCAAGCGTGGTGATTACGCTCAGTCCTTCTCCGTATGAGAGGAGACCTGTGCCCAGCAGTGGGACGATAAACAGGTTGTTAATGATGATGATGATTATGAATAATGAATTCAGTTATCACTTCTATCGGTCAGTCCTACGACTGCCTTTTTTAAACATGTTGCCACTATGTTAATCTATCTACGTAATTTCGACAGTATACTTTTAAAACTACTACCAAGCTTTGAATATATGGTATACTAGCTGCGCCGCGCGGTTTCACCCGCGTAGGTATCGATATGTTTTTTTTTTATATGCCTGTCTTCTATTGGTCGCAGCGTGATGTTATATAGCCTAAAGCCTTCCTGGATGAGCTATCCAACGCAAAAAAAAATTTTCAAATCGGTCCAGTAGTTCCTGAGATTAGCGCGTTCAAACAAACAAACTCTTCAGCTTTATACATATATTAGTATAGATATGGTACATCATATATCATAGTCATATATATACAATATGTAAAGAAAACCCTGTCCGACCCATAAGGATAATAAAGGTTAGGTAAACACTTGACCAAATATAATATAAAATTTTACATAATCATCATAGTAACAATACTAAAGAATTTTGAAATAATCCTTTTTTCCCGGGAAATTCCTTCCAATTTCCCCGAAATTTGGTAATTTTTAAAAAAGTGACAACACCGGTGTCATTATAAGCGAATAGCGACGCGACCACGTCACAGGTGCCGCGTGCCCCGTGTGTTGGTTGGGGTTGCTTATCGCACATGATGTATTAAGTTACCTTTTTTTGCGAAATAATATTTATTTTTTTAGGGGGATTTTTTTTTTAAGTTTAGCCTGTCTTTGTGGGCATTAGTAGAATCAGTTATCGATACCTAACAATACCTCCACGGATCGGACAGGGTTTTCTTTACATATTGTATATGGTATATTCAAATCTTGATAATATTTTCCCTATTTATTTTTCAATTAATGGCAACCTCTATAAGGTTGACATCTATCGATGCACTTGACTAACTACATTCTGGAGATTCTTTGTGTAATTTCAACACAGAATTTTGTACTGAAAAGAAGAAATAAATAGCATTGTGACTCGAACAGGAACATCATTAAACAAACAAATTAAAACATGTAAAAAAAATAGTAACAAAAAGAATCTGAATGATAGGTATACGAATATTTCGATTCCAAAAGGCTGCTATCTCAGGATAGTGCTTCAACAATTAAAAAGTAAATGTCTCAGGGTTGGTATTCTAATAAAAAAATAATACACTTCACTATCCTACTAATCTCTTCATCATTCTACTCCTCAGAGCCGTGTCCTTGTTGACGGGTTTCGTGGTGCGGAGTCGGCCTGGTGCGGGAAGTTGGCTTGGATACGTCTCGAGGTCAGACCCCAGGGGAGCCCTGCCCGCTTGGCTTGTTAACAGGTAAGTTAAGGTTTAATTTAGTACATAACAACATGCCTATCTTTACTGAAGAGAGAGGCAGCAGTGTATGATACACCCATATTTCTTTTTCTCTATCTATATTTTTTTATCTCTCTCTACTGTTTATATTTTGTATGTATGTATTTATGTATTTATTATATTTTTTTTTTGTGTTTCTCTTTTAACTTCTCTTTTATATCTTTGCACCTACCATGTTTTGTCTCTGCATCACCTTAAGGTAGACTGGTAGAAAATGCCTAAGGCATTAAGTCCGCCATTGTGCAATTTTTTCATTGTGCATGAAGTTTTAATAAATCTATATATATAAAAATGAATTGCTGTTCGTTAGTCTCGCTAAAACTCGAGAACGGCTGGGCCGATTGAGCTGATTTTGGTTTTAAAATGTTTGTCGTAGTCCAGGGTAGGTCTAAACGGTGAGAAAGTAAGGAAAAAATGATTTAATAATAATGATGTATGAGCTTCATTGTTTTTACTTCTTCTCTACACTTTAGTGCTACCCTGGTACCCTGCACCTCCAAAAAGGAGACAAAATAAAACTCACTTACAAGAGCAATGGGAGAATGGCAATGATAAATGTCACAACAATACAATATTAGTTTGAAGTTGAAGTTGGCTTTGTGGCTTTTATTAGAAACTTTAAACCGGCAGAGAGTATTTCTTGCTTTAAACGAATGCATCAACGGCTGAGACTTTTTTTTTATGTACGGTGTATGGTACCAGGGTAGCACAAAAGTGTAGAGTCGAAACAATAAAGCTCATTCATTCATCATTATTATTAATCTAATATTACATCGATGAAGTTATTTTGCCTACTTTGAGGAGTTGCAAGGTACCAGGATCGCAAAAAAGTGTAGGAGAAGTCGAAACAATGAAGTTCATTCATTCACACAGGTACAACGGGAACGGGATAAAAATGATATCCTATATCCTTCTCCCAGTTCTTAGCTACCTCCCTACCAATTTTCAGCCAAATCGGTTCAGCCGTTCTTAAGTTATAAATAGTGTAACTAACACGACTTTCTTCTATATATATACAGATTATCCTAATTTAAAATAGTAGTAGTAGTAAATAAGATCATGTCATATTGCCTTTAGGGCGGAACAAAGTTCGCCGGGACACTTTTGTGCTACCCTGGTATATAGCACCTCTACAAACTAGGCACAATAAAAGTTCTTTGATGTAATTATTATAATGATGAATGAGCTTCACTGTTTCGGCTTCTCCTACACTTTTGTGCTGCCCTGGTACCTTACACCTCCACAAAGTAGAGAAAATCAAATTTCTTCTATGTATTAGTTAGTGATATATTGATGAATGCAAAGCCGATTACAAAGTGAAGGAAAACATTTTAAGGAAACCTGGCCTTTTGTAAGTCTGAAATCGCCAACCCGCATTGAGCAAGCCTGGTGATTACGCTCAGTCGTTCTCCTCTCTAGCTATCCCCAGCAGGGGGACGATAAAAAAAGGCTGATTGATGATGATGAGCTTAATTGTTTCGATTTCTCCTACACTTTTGTGCTGCCCTAATTATCCTAATTTAAAAACTAAAAAATAAGATCATGTGATATTTATTGCCTATAAGGCGGAACAAAGTTCGCCGGGTCAGCTAGCGGGTCTTCTAGCTGACCTTGCGAACTTTGTTCCGCCTTAAAAGCAATATGACATGATCTTATTTACTACTTTTTAAATTAGGATAATCTGTATATATAAAAGAAGTCGTGTTAGTTACACTATTCATAACTCAAGAACGGCTGAACCGATTTGGCTGAAAATTGGTAGGGAGGTAGCTAAGAACTGGGAGAAGGACATAGGATATCCTTTTTAACCCGTTCCAGTCATTCCTGTGTGAATGAATGAACTTCATTGTTTCGGCTTCTCCTACATTTTTGTGCTACCCTGGTACCTTGCACCTCCTCAAAGTAGGCAAAATAAAACTTCATCCATGTAATATTAGATTAATAATGATGAATGAGCTTCATTGTTTCGACTTCTCCTACACTTTTGTGCTACCCTGGTACCATACACCGTACATCTATAAAAAAAAAGTCTCACCCGTTGATGCATTCGGTTAAAGCAAGAAATCCATACTAATATTATAAATGCGAAAGTAACTCTGTCTATCTGTCTGTCTGTCTATCTGTCTGTCTGTCTGTCTGTCTGTCTGTCTGTCTGTCTGTCTGTCTGTCTGTTACGCTTTCCCGCTTAAACCTCTCAACCGATTTTGATGAAATTTGGCACAGACAATCTTTAGACCCTGAGAAAGAACATAGGCTACCTTTTATCCCGGAAAAGTTTGATGTTCCCGAGGGAAATCTAAAAAGCGCGATATAACCGAACTCCACGCGGGCGAAGCCGCGGGCGGAAAGCTAGTAAATAAATAAATATTTTGGTCGCTTATTACTTTCAATGTTCTACCATGTAGATTGTAGACTGTAGACTACCTACTACTACTATTTGTCTCTCCTTCCCTTTGGTATTCCATTCAAAGGCTGTCCATGTAAAGATGGTCACCCATCCACGAACTAACCGCGGCAAGCATAGCTTAACCTGACTGATCGACATGTAATGCTGTTATTTCTTATCTACAAGCCTCTAGGCTCACATTACTCCATCTACTAAGCTTCGATTATTGCACGAAATATCCAAATACTCGGCGTACATTTCCCCATGGAGTAAATTTTTGTATTATAAATGGGAAAGTGAGCTTGTTTGTTTGTTCCACTTTCACGCCGTAACTACTGAACCGATTGCTTTGAAATTTTGCAGACGTAAAGTTAGAAGTCCGGATTAAATAATAGCGTACTTTTTATCCCGTAAATAATTGATATTCCCGAGGGAAATCTAAAAAGCGCGATGTAACCGAACTCATGTAGATAAAGTAGTATTGAGAAGAAGTCTCGAATCTGAGTGCTTGTGCATATTGCGAGATTTGCGTCTGTCACCCCAGACCCCGCACGCGATACATGAGAAAATCCTAGGATTTTAACTGAATGAATATGCTAACCGGTATTGGAAAATGCGGAAGCCGTATGGAATCGAATTGAATAAATGATCTGCCCTCTTTCGTCCCACTTGTTATTTCCCTTTATAAATAATTTCCTATACAAAATTGAATCACTAGCAAGTATAAGTATGCATTACATACACATTCCTATCCTGCCATTTTTTTTTTGATTGGGGTGGGAAATCATCAAATGACCTCTCCCGCTCTAGGCGGAGCGGATCAGAGTTTTACTGACTAAAACCCACCAGTGTTTCTTCACTTGCCTGTGTGCCAAGGCTACGGTTTCTTTTTTAACCAACCCGCAACCCTGACCCAGAAGCCATCGGTTTCAAGTGTCAGGCACCCAACGCGCCGTCGACCCGGGCCTGGTCCTTATCGGGTCCAGGCCCGGGTCGACGGCGCGTTGTGGTTCATGCGCGCCTCAAAGAGATGTCAGCACATCGTGATGGGGTCCACGAAAACCGATGCCTCCTGGGTGAGGGTTGCGGGTTGCTTAAAAAAGAAACCGTGGTCCTGGTGTACAGGCAAGTGAAGGGACACGGGTGGGTTTTAGACAGTAAAAGTCTGACACGCCCTTCCGCTCCGCCCAGAGAGGTAGAAGAGGTAATTTGATGATGTCCCATCAAAAACAAAAAAAAAACCATTTATGGATTAAAAATGTCATTGCTTGGTATTTGCGGGTTTTAAACATACCTATAGCATTATTCTTTTTTTACCATTTTTGTACATGTAAACGGACAAGAAAAACAGAAAGGAAAAAGTTCCAGAGGTGATGCTTATTTCATCCTTACTAATATTATAAATCGGAAAGTGCGTTTGTCTGTTCCGCTTTCACGCCGTAACTATTT
This sequence comes from Sesamia nonagrioides, assembly GCA_017933935.1. Lineage (NCBI taxonomy): Eukaryota > Metazoa > Arthropoda > Insecta > Lepidoptera > Noctuidae > Sesamia > Sesamia nonagrioides. The sequence continues at coordinate 497,115 of JADWQK010000085.1, forward strand.
AACCAATTGCTTTGAAATTGCAGGCGTAAAGTTGGAAGTTAGGATTAAATAAAAGGGTACTTTTTATCCCGGTAAAAATGATATTACCGACAGAAATCTAAAAAAACGCGATATAACCGAATTCTACGCGGGTGAAGCCGCGGGCGGAAACCTAGTAAGAAATATTTTCCAGCGCACCTGCGATAGGACAATAGATAAGAGATGAAAACACCGTGCAATTTTAATTCAGCATAAGTAGCGTTTCTTTAACCACTGGGTTATTATGTAAAAGTGTATGCATTTATCCAGGGTCACAGCACAACTAGCACCTCGGCTGGTACAACAGCTACATGCCGCAGCTCGTCGCTATCCAGGATGGAAGGCGCTTACTGACCTGCCCTACCACAAGCCCTGGAGACACCCCGAACAGGTCCCACCGCTAAGGATCTCACTGGCCGACGTAAGTAAAAAATCACGAAGACCTCTCATTAATGAAATCCAGTGTAGGTTCGTTAAAGTAACGAAAAAGTTAATCGCTTTGTTCGTGTTACTTTTTGTCGTCCCCATTTGCATCCATACTAATATTATAAATGCGAAAGTAACTCTGTCTGTTACGCTTTTCCGCTTAAACCTCTCAACCGACTTTGATGAAATTTGGCACAGACAATCTTTAGACCCCGAGAAAGGGCATAGGCTACCTGTTATTGAAAAATTTGATATTCCCGAGGGAAATATAAAAAGCGCGATATAACCGAATTCCACGCTGGCGAAGCCGCGGGCGGAAAGCTAGTAGCTTAAAATAAATTAATCAATAGCAAACGCGGCCGCTGTGCAAGGAGGCGCGGTTTCGATCCCGGCGCAGTGCCTAATATGTGCACTGGTCTGGTTGTGCCTCGGAAAGCACGTTATCTACAGAATGGAGAGATATCAACCGTAGGATCAACGTCATCACGAAATAGATAAGCTATTTGTTGAGTGAACGTCATAATGTGCTTTTTGGGGCACGGGGCATCACACTACCGATTTCTGCTCTCCTTGCTGTTACCAGAAATTACTAATGGAAAACTTAATAACATTAGCAAGCATTGCATTATATGACAAAGTTCTAAGTTTGATAGGAATTGAAGCATAGAATTTTAAGTGAAAACTTTTTAAGTATTTACTCGGTGGTAGGCCATAACATCGGCTGCCGACAGAAGTTACCACCCACCAGACAAAGTTTTGCCGCCCAGCGATTCGTCGTGTTCCGGTGTGATGTCTGGTGAAGCCGGACTGGTGTCCGGAGGAGGACGGGTCCGAGCAGTTGTGTTGCGATGTGTGCCGGGTACGATGCGTCAAATGTTGTTGTGTCGGGAGTTTGGTCGTGGAGGGCCTCCAGATCAATGTCCCTCTAGCGCAGCATAGTTGGTCACGTTGTTGGGTTTAAAAGTGCATTATCTCGCTCAACTGTCGTTTTCCTTTCTATTCACTCAGTATTTTTTGGAATGGGTTTAATTAACTAGCGCGCTTTACCATCAACGATTGCATCTCTGCTTATCATCAGGCGGTATTGAAGTCAAGCACTAGTTTATAATAATTAAAAAAAAAAGTATACTTAGGTACTTTTCACTGAAAATTCTGTGACAACACACTATTAGAATAAATTATGTACCTTTTTTACGTGGGCATGTGTGTGAGTTGTATGAGTTCAAGCCCCTATTTGAAACGTATAAGTATTTGATAAAATCTAACCAAGTTACTGTAACTGAAACGGTAGATGCCGAATCTACAATCGCGACATACTTGCCAAAAATGTAAACAAATCTATATCTACTTCTATACTAATATATAAAGCTGAAGAGTTTGTTTGTTTGTTTGTTCGCGCTAATCTCGGGAACAACTGGTCCGATTTGAAAAATTCTTTTTGCGTTTGATAGCCCATTAATCCAGAAAGGCTTTGGGCTATATAACATCACGTTACGACTAATAGGAGCGGAACATAACGAACTCCACGCGAATGAAGTCGCTGACGGCCGCTAGTATAATTATAAAGCTGAAGAGTTTGTTTGTTTGAACGCGCTAATCTCAGGAACCACTGGTCCGATTTGAAAAATTATTCTTTGCGTTTGATAGCCCATTAATCCAGGAAGGCTTTGGGCTATATAACATCAGACTGTGATCAATAGGAGCCGAGGACAGTAACTAACTATTATTGGAATCAATTGTAACAGCACATACCTACTTAGGACCCATTAACTTAATCAAATTTTATTCCGTGGTGCTTGGCAATCTGGGCTTCTCCCAGTTGCAATAATATCCCTTTGTGCCGATTGGCCTAGTTCTGTTCTGTCTCCTGCTTGTTATGGAGGGAAGTGGAAAAAATATATTTTTTCTTACTCCTCCGCTATTCTTTTCTGATTAATTTCGTTGCGGGACCCAAGACAGTTGAATCGTTTCTCCGGGACTCGTCGAGTTTCATTGCTCGGCGTTTTTGTGCAGTCTCCACTGTTGATTCTGGCTTTCAGGAGTTGCAGTGGGTTGGGAACAGTGTGTGGGTTTTGTCCCAAAAAAAAAATACATATGTTTATGGAATATAACTTGAACTCCTATATAATTAAGTAGAGTTTACGCTATAACTTCAAAATGTCTTGAAGTTAACTTTATAGCTTAATAGTCATTAAAATAGAGTAAAGAGCTTTATAAAAAGCAAAAAAGAAACAACTAAAATGAATGACGTAAGCGATTATTGACACGGTTAGCGCAGTGGCTAAGTGATCGACTGCTGCACTGCGTGTCACGGGTTCGATTCCCGTACGCAACAAATATTTATATGACCTACAGGTAGTTGTTCCATATCTGTCTGTTTGTGTAGATGACTTTTGTTTTTAAACGTACCCACGATACAGGAGTAACTCCTGCATCTGTAGCCAATGTAACATCGCTTCATAGCGAAGCGAAATCGAATAACAAACCAACCAATGGCGCGAACGATCGACCACGTGATTTATCGCGTCGCGTGGTCTATCGTTCTCGCCATTGGTTGGTTTGGTTTTCGATTTCGCTTCGCTACTAAGCGATGTTACAATGGCTAGGGTTGAGGCAACGAAAAAAAAAATTACGTAAACTATTAACCATAATAACAAATCACGAAACAAATGGGAACGAAAGCCATTAATACGTCACATGATCAAAACAAAAAGAAGAACTTTTAACGAGTGGAGAAGAAATCTTCCAACTTAATGTCATTTGTGTTTCATTTGGGAATAGAGGTAGAAGTAACTCAAAGTTACCACAGAAACGATGTTATACAAAAAACCGGCCAAGTGCGTGACGGACTCACGCACAAAGGGTTCCGTACCATTGATTTATGAAATTAAAGGATTTAAGTAATTTGTATGAAAGATTACGCGGTAATAAACGGTTTACGATTTACGAGGTATTAATAAAAAACTACTTACTAGATCTCGTTCAAAACCATAAATACTGGTACCTACACCAAGAGACTCGGGTGACATTTTCTCGGTGGTAGGCAACAACATCAGCCGCCGGCATAAGTTACCACCCACAAGACAAAGTCTTGCCGCCAAGCGATTCGTCGTGTTCCGGCATGATGTCTGGTGAAGCCGTACGGAGGACGGGTCTGAGCAGTTGTGTTGCGATGTGTGCCGGGTACGATGTGCCTAATGTTGTTGTGTCGGGAGTGTGGTCGTGGAGGGTCTCCAGATCATCCTCTGGCGCAGCATCGTTGGTCGTGTTGTTGGGTTAAACATTGCATCACCTCGCTCAACTGCCGTCTTCCTTCCTATTTACTCAGTTTTTTTGAGTGAATAGGCTTAATAAGCTAGTGCCCTTTACCATCAACGATTGCATCACTGTTTACCATCAGGCGGGATTGCAGTCAAGCACTAGTTTATAAGTAATAAAAAAAAAACATGGGTGGGGGAGTTTTCGGAGCCATGCAGGCCGGAGTGTGGGGTGAGACAAGGGGGACTTTCCTCGCCCTTACTCTTCAGTCTCTATGTGAATGATTTGGTCGAGCGACTCAGCAGCATGCTTGTCGGCTGCTATGTGGATGGAGTTTGTTTTAATAATCTGAGCTATGCGGACGACATGGTGCTGTTGGCTCCCTCGATCAATGCTCTCCGAAGGTTACTGGCTGTGTGTGAATCGTACGCGGAGTCTCATGGGTTGATATACAACGCCAAAAAGACGGAGTATATTGTCTTCGGGTCTGGAGCCAGGTGTCCATCTACGGTCCCTCCTCTGTTCCTTAAAGGTCACCCAATAAACAGGGTGTATAAATTTAAATACTTGGGCCATATGGTAACAGATACCCTGAAGGATGATATAGATTTGGAGAGGGAACGCAGAGCGTTGTCGGTCCGGGCGAACATGCTGGCCCGCAGGTTTTCTCGATGTGCAGTATCAGTTAAAATAGCCCTTTTTAAGGCGTATTGTACACTGTACAGTACTGTACTCGGGGGCTCTGCTTCAGATATACCCAAAGAGCTTGCAACGCTTTGCGAATCCAATACAACAATGCGCTCAGGACGCTGTTGCGACTGCCGCGCTTCTGTAGTGCGTCGGCGATGTTTGCTGACGCGCGTGTTGACAGCTTTGACGCAGTATGGCGCAAGAAATCTGCCTCGTTAGTTCGCAGGTTGCGTGACAGTCCCAACATCATTCTGCACTCGATAGCGGCCCGGGCAGATAGTCCGCTTGTGTGGCATTAGCGGACCGTACAAAATCGGTTTTAGTTATTAAGTACTAACATAGGTTTAAGTGAAATTGTTACTAACACAATGGACCACGTCATGTAGTCTGAATAAACAATAAATAATAAAAATAATAAAAAAAAAAACAATTTTCGGTGGTAGTTCTAATAGTAATGTACATCATATGTTTTTTTTAGATTTTTCATTTTCTTATTTTAGAAGTTAGAGGGGGGAACCAACTTTTTTCCACTTTAGAAGCGTCTGTCACGCAAACTATTCGGTTCAGAAAAAAAATATTTTAGAAACCTCGTTATCATTTTTGAAGACCTATCCATAGATACCCCAAACGTACCTAAGTGATTGATGAAAAAAATAATTGAGTTTCAGTTCTAAGTATGGGGAGCCCCAATATTTATTATTATTATTTTATTTTTGCATCAAAATCTTAATGCGGTTCACAGAAGACATCTACCTACCAAGTTTCAACAGAGTTTCGGAAAAAAATGGCTGTCACATACGGACGGACAGACGGACAGACAGACATGACGAATCTATAAGGGTTCCGTTTTTTGTCATTTGGCTACGGAACCCTAAAAACATGAGACCTTTGAAAGGTTTCCAAACGACTCCCAAAGTTGTGGCGGGCTCCTAAATCCCTTATTATAGATTATATTGTTTCGAACTTCACCCAATTCAATGTTGGTTCGGTAAATCAGTTTGGATTTCCTTTTTCTATTTAAGTGTTTTCTTTCTTTTGAAAATGACGATTGTAAATGTACTTTTAAGTACTTTGTCGTAATGTGGTTGAATATTTTGTTTTTAGTCAAAACTCCATTTATGTTTTAACAAAAGTAGGTTTGGTTTAAAAGGTAATATATAATACTAGCGGCCGCCAGCGACTTCGTTCGCGTGGAATTGCTTATGCTCCGCTCCTATTGGTCGCAGCGTGATGTTATATCGTCTTAAGCCTTCCTGGACTAATAAGCTATCCAACGAAAAAAGAATTTTTCAAATCGGACCAGTAGTTCCCGAGATTAGTGCGAACAAACAAACATACAAACAAACTCTTCAGCTTTATATATTAGTATAGATATAGATAAGAATAATAATAAATTAAGGTAATTAGGGTTTAATTTATTCAAATTAGGCCGAGGATCAGCACTTTTTGAACGTCATTATTAGGTACATAAGACAGTCCCCCAAAACGCCCGCCCCTTCGTCACTTCCTAGTGCTTTCGCTGGGAAGAAGAAATGGCGGAACAAACTCCCCAGCAGCACAGCTGCAATACTATGTACAATAATGAACATCAATTAATAATTATTTACCACATGCCAGCTAGCCACGCCAAAATACCAGCAAAGCGAAAACAAAAAATAAAATATCATTCAAATGGAAATGTAAATAGGTAAAAACTTATTACCTAAATACAATTCCCAGGTATAAAGGGCGTGACAACTCATATTTATGCACTAAAGAAAAGTAAATGAACTCATATAACGTGTCAGTAACTTAATTCTGGAGGAGCAACACAATCATTGTGAACACGTAAACAGAACTTGGATTTGATTTGTGCTCTAAATGCATTGCAAGGCAAGTCTAGCAAAGCAGAGCAAGTGATAATAAAGAGGTTATAAATAAATAAATAAATAATAATAAATTTATTCACCAATAAATATACAAACTACAAAACGACATAAAACATATTAACTATATAGGTAAAACATACAGTACATAATAGGAGCATCTACAACCGAACTAGATAAAACCTGTATCTTGGCGTGCAGCGCCAAACCTCTCAGCAAGTTAATACATATAAGAAATATAAATATAATTCATACTTTATGTAGGTACCGTTATAAATTATTTACTGAATGCACTTTTTACTCATAAACCACGCGCTTTTATTTAGTAAACGACACTATAAATAATTTTAGAAGTCCAATAAAAAATGCGCGTGACACTCATCTTAGCTTTCCCGCCAAAACTCCTTATACAAACTCAATATCAGAGTCAGCTCTACATTTACACCGTCAGCTGTCACTGGAGATACAGAACTTTTCACAAACGAACTGAGCTCGATAGAGTTTTGCAGCAAACACTGCAGATAAGCAAAAAGTTGTGTCTACAGCGATATTTTTACACTCAGGCACTAACTTTCCACTGCTTGTTCGTAGTAATTCCGTGACTAGAGAACATCATGTGGGGTTCTTTATTATTTATACTACTTATGCTAATGTTGTCCACCATAAAATTGCGAACACCTTTCACAATATCCCCTTTTTTAATATGTATTATGTATTTTTATGGCGTTTTTATTTTACTAATGCCTCCAATAAGTGGATAAAAAACACTGCATAATGCTGTTAAATCTTAAGCATTTACTTTGTCTATCTCTTTTTTGTCGTTTTTTTGTTTCATCAACTTTCAAACTCGGACTTGGGCGGTGCTACAATCTCTCCAGCGGTGCCAAATTGACCATCGATACATTGAGGTGTAAAGTGTTTGTACAAAAACGCCACTATGTCAGTCCGTCTCCAGGATCAGGACTCGAAACCGATCCAACTGCAGCGTGGAGTGAGACAAGGAGATGTCATATCTCCTAAATTGTTCACTGCTGCGTTGGAAGATGTCTTCAAGCTCCTGGACTGGAAAAGACTTGGCATCAACATCAACGGCGAGTACATCACTAATCTCCGTTTCGCAGATGATATCGTGGTCATGGCTGAGACCCTGGAAGACTTGGGCAAAATGCTCAATGACCTCAGCAGAGCTTCCCAACAAGTGGGTCTAAAGATGAACATGCATAAGACGAAGAACATGTCGAACTCTCATGTCGCACCCACTCCAATTCTAGTTAGTTGCTCAGCACTCGAAGTTGTTGACGAGTATATATATCTGGGACAAACAGTCCAACTAGGTAGGTTCAACTTCGAGAAAGAGGTGTCTCGTCGAAACCAACTCGGCTGGGCAGCGTTCGGGAAACTACGCTACGTCTTCTCGTCGTCCAAGATACCACAGTGTCTCAAGATTAAAGTCTTTGACCAGTGTGTGTTGCCAGTGATAACTTACGGAACGGAAACGTGGTCGCTCACAACGGCTCTCATACGAAGGCTCAGAGTCACACAAAGGGCAATGGAAAGAGCTATGCTCGGAGTTTCTTTGCGTGATCGAATCAGAAATGAGGAGATCCGCAGAAGAACCAAAGTCACCGACAAAGCTCTGCGAGTCTCTAAACTTAAGTGGCAGTGGGCAGGGCACATTGCTCGTAGAACCGATGGCTGATGGGGCAGTAAGGTTCTGGAGTGGCGGCCACGTACTGGAAGACGCAGCGTAGGGAGGCCCCCAACAAGGTGGACCGATGACCTGGTGAAGGTCGCGGGAAGCCGATGGATGTGGGCAGCACAAGACCTGTCAGCGTGGAAAGCCTTGGGGGAGGCCTTTATCCAGCAGTGGACATCTATAGGCTGAAAAAGAAGAAGAAGAACTTTCAAACTACAATGATGGTCAAAAGATTTCACTATAAATAATTTTATTGTATAAAACTACGTAGCCATCTTTAGCACAGTATACTATACACTTAAGGTACGGAGGTACACGTTGTTGATTGCTTAACATTAGGTACATTTTCTTGGCTTAAATAATTAGGCTAACCTTATTTTTATCTTCGGCTGCAGTAATTGTACAAATACAATACAATCTTTCATACTGTTATAGCGGCTAATAAAAAGATTTAGTCAAGTTTTATCTCTAAAAAACACAGATCAACAACCTTCTATCTTGGCAAGGCATCGTTATGAAATGTTTCTTCTTAGTTTAGTACTTTGATAGATAAAGGATTTATAAATATTAGTCCTTAGAGAGAGGTCTAGCATTAATGGCTAAAAAAAAAAACAAACTCAAGGTTGTTGACCTTTGTAACATGCTGCACAGCCAGCCGTATATCATGTACATCAGAAAGTTCGGCCAGTCGAGATAGGGAGCTGCCTGCTACTCCAGGGCCTGTAGCCAATGTAACAACGATTGACCACGTGATCTATCGCGTCACGTGGTCAATCGTTTTCGTTATTGGTTGGTTTGATATTCGATTTCGTTTCGTTGTGAAGCGATGTTACATTAGCTAGGGCCTCAGGTGACGATTAGAAGGATATTGAATAGTTCGGATAATTATATACCTACATAGCGCAGAATCGTTTGCCAATTACAATATAAGGAGGTCATTACTTCAATAAAGGATTCAGTATAATATTATCGCTCGTCCTGAGAATAATTTCATGATATCCCTCCGGCTTTAATTACAAACAAAGCAAATTACGCAATGCATGTTGTTGAATTGTCAAAAAGAAAGTCAACTTCAACTCAAAAATCAATGGCCTCTGTGGAATAGATACCACAATTTTGTCAATAACACGTGTAACAAATTATAGAAATTCTTTGAAAATTTTATTTCACAATAATGGCGGATATCGCCAATGACAGTCGAAAAAGATGGCCGCGTGAACCGTCTACGAGGGAGGTTGACGCAAAGTCGTTGCTATATTTTAATGTTACTTATGAATTTACTGAATGCACTTTTTACTACATAAATCACGCGCTTTTATTTAGTAATCGCCACTATAAATAATTCAAAAGCCCAATGAAAAATGAGAGTGGCACTCATCTTAGCTTTCCCGCAAAAAACAAAGAAAGTCATTGCTACTGATAGTGTTGTAGCGCTTGTGTCATGTAACATTCGTTTTAATATTACAACTGGCAACACTTATGTAATGTTTCCTGCAAAAACAACATATTACTTCGTTTGTTTAATCTAAGTAGTACATTATATGAGATTACTAATGCTGCTCTAGTTACTAGAGCAACATTAGTAATCTCATCGTGAGAACACAAATCTACTAGACTCTAGTAGATTTGTGTTCTCACAACTTATCTCAGTGTTTTGATCTAATCCTCACATTATGTTACGGTTATAATTGTATTGAAAGTGGTGATTAAAACTGTTGGTCCCGTATCCACGACTTCTATTTAAGAGTGTAGCTCTAAAGTGTATTACACATTTACACCCCAGAAGACATTTCGGAAGAGGGTATACTAAATTAACACGAATTATTCTCTATTTTCCAGTGTGTAGACCCCGACGCACCACCAGCTCCGGAAGAACCTAAACCAGACACGTCCAAAGGCAAACTAGAAGTGCCACATCCCAAAGAAATCGAGAGCCACAGCGTCGAAGATCTTGGAGACATATCTTCAGAGTTCAGCGTAGAAGTAGAAGAAGACACGGCGGAACACGCTCAAGACCCAAAGAAGAAAGGAAAATTCTACAAACTGGTCAAGTCCATGAAAAATAGAAGGAAAAGTGTGCAAGTAGCGAAAAGTACCGATAACTTGGCTGATAAGCCTTTGGAGGAACGGCATGAAAAGAAGAAAGGGTTCAAGTTTCATAGGAGGTTTAGTCTCAGTCGGGGGAGAGAGGATTGAGCTTAGGCGCGTTGTGACTTAGCGCTGATTTAACCAACGTCAAATATCTTTTATTCGTGGAATTAAATTGTCACCTGACTTTGTATATTTGACAGTTCTTCCATACTAGAACTTAGTATGGAAGAACTGTCAAATATACAAAGTTTATTCTCAGGGTAAGACTTATTCTAGATGTAAAAGATCGGTTGAATGCTCCCTTAGAGGGTTAAAGGAAGGAATTGTTTGTGAACCGGGTGATTAATAACTCGTAATCGGTGTTTGTTTCGAAACACAATGAAGTCATTTAAAATCTGAAGTCATGTATTCAAATTAGGCTGAGAATCAACACTTTGCTAACGCCAAAATTACGAAAGACGGTCCCCCAAAACATCCGCCCTTGGCCACTTTTTAGTAGTCTCACTAGACAAAAGAAGTGGCGCAGCTAATTCCACAGATACTATATAAACGTCACTTGTGCATATTATGCCTAATATCAAAACTGCAGACATATTTTCGAACATACAGTGCAATGGAACAGCAATAAGGTTCAAAATTATTTCAACTGGTTAGTGTCGCGACACATCTGCGGAACGTACAGCGCCGAAAGTGCGGCTAAATACGCTCACAGTGTATTTCAAGTACTCTATGACACACCAGCCGCAATTACGCCGCATTCGGCGTAGGGCCTAACCTTCCTTCGGGCGGTTTTTTCAGCTAAAACGCATTTAATGTATTTTGCATAGCAAGCGACACATCATGCGATGCGTTGCGCGACCGAAAGTTCGGCGGGCGTAGCTAAACGTTCGGCGTGTGTTGTGCATCGCGCGCGTGGCGGTAACAAAGAGCGGCAACGTCTTCTAAGCCCTCTATAATAGGTGGTATTCTAATTAAATCCATTCATCTGGGCAATTCAGGTACGTCACAAAAACCGCACACCATAAAGTGTCGACACAGACAGACTGACGATGACGCCACGTAACTTTCCGTCGCGTAGCGCGGTGAACAAGACGCCGCGTTTTGACAGCTTGGTTTGTCATAACAACTGAATATTGCGACTGACACTCCAGCCGCTGAGCTTTCGGTGCCGTACGTTCCGCAGATGCGTCACTACACTTAATGATTAATGAGATATTTCGCTGAGCCCACATCGATATAAACGTGCAAATGACATTCAACCTCGAAAGTTAAAAGAAATTTTACTGTAATTTTTTTATCGACTTTGGTCTTCACTAGCCACTATTTCTTATGTACGAAACCAAATTCAGTTGTTATTTTTCACGAATAAATCTTTGTAGGCTAATTTTTGTGCCTATTTTTCAAATCTATCTTTGATGACGTGGTTGTAGTAGTAGTATTCAAAGTGGTTTGGCTGCGCAAGAGTGTTTGTAATACGCATAAAACAGACATATCCAGAAGCGCACATTTGGAGCAGACTTATGAGTAAGTACGTGTCTATGTTTAGGTGGGTAATTTTTTTACAGTATGATTATTTGAAGAAGCGACGTGCGCGTTGTTTGTGGTTACTTTGTAGTAAGTGTAAAAAACCCCGTGGATATGTTTTGTAAGGACAGGAGCTCTCAGTCGATACCGTCCGAGGCTATGGTAAAGCAGTATGTTTGTTTTTTGCTGTCGCTACTCGTCTCCACGTTCAAATTCCGTCTTGCGCGTAAACCTGCCCCCTAATCGGGGAACACATTTTTGTCAAATGATTGCTTGCAATGACTGTTCGCCGATTAGGGGGCTGGTTACCATAAATAAAGTGCATGTCGCTTCATGACATAACGATACTATAATTAATATCCGAATGTATAAGAGTCATCAATGTTGCAATGTGTGAGAGAGATGGAACTATAACAAATATCGTCGGCTATTAGTTGAACTTTAGTACCTAAGAAACCGACCGAATAGTAAATTTAATATTTTAATAGTTTAGTTAATGTAAAACATACAGTTCATTTATTACATTAAATTAAATTCTGACTGTACATGATTACTAGCGCCATTTCTTTTTCTCAACGGAATGATAATAGATTTATGACTTTATAATACAACCGAGACGATCATTAATGTCATTGTTAGCTATAAGAATGTTACATTTCTATGTTCAGTTTATTGTATATGTACAATAATATCAAGTCTTTAACAGAATGTGACTAGGACTTACCTACAATATATTTTGTTTAAATAACTAGACACTATATTGTATAAAATTAGACCCAATACACTGGTTTTTTGAGGCTTGTTGTTACGTCTTCTTGGTAAAACTCAAATATTAGCTTATGTTCCACCAACTTAATCTCGTACAAATACTTGCAATATTATACTTACTAAGATTAAATCAATACTAAAAATAAATCACGCCCAAAAATGTACTTTGAATGACAGACTTCAGTCGATTTCTGCATCAATAGCAAAGGCGACTGGACAGTCGCCGTTGCCGTTGCGGCGTTGTTTCGGTCGACTATACATACACATACATAGGTTCTGGTGTGCGCTTATTAGGATCTCGATGCAGGAATCGACTGAAGGGTGTTGACGACTGCAGCAGTCGTCAACACCATGCTCATGAGAGAACTAATATTTCTACACATTTGAAAGTTTAAAAATGGAATGTAAGACCTTAGCACACAGTTGAATGTTTAAAAATGGAATGTAAGGCCTTAGCACACACAGTTGAAAGTTTAAAAATAGAATGTGAGACCTTATCATACACAGCTGAAAGTTTAAAAATGAAATGTAAGGCCTTATTACACACAGTTGAAAGTTTAAAAATGGAATGTAAGACCTTAGCTGCCCATACTATAGTAAATAGTTACACACTTTTCTGATAAAAAATAGTTTTCTATATTGTTTGTTAATGGTTTGGTTTCCGCCCTTAGTCCTTCTAGTGGACCATTGTGCGTGATGGAGATAGTATTTCCCGGTTATCGTGAGCAAAGCCGCGCTTATTCGCTAGTGTTCGAAGCTGTTCAAAGTGAAACTATGTTTAAAACAAGAGAGAGAGATGCTAAAGAAATCATGTTGTGTATAAAATGAGATGTTTTGTATAAATTGTAAGACGTTGCTGTAGATGTTATAACATTAAGAATTAAATAGCTAGTTTGTATAACTTCTCAGGTTAAAAGTAACTCTTCATATCGCTAATGTATTGTAAACTTCATGTCTAAAGTATTTTAGAGGTTAAAATGTGCTCTATCTTGACACGGTGCAGTTTTCTCTTCTATAAGGATAGCAATGAAAACAGGGTGGTTAGGACATCGACCCACAAACTGACCAACCATGAAGCACAAGATTCTGAAACCGAATTTTTGCGTTGGTATTTTACATAGTGTTCCACCGTTGTTTGACCGCCAATGTTTTGCATATTAGTAGTAATAAATTAAAGTTTAAAAAAAAATACAGGCTTTGATAGCATTCGAACTAAATTGTTTTTTTTCTGTTGTTTTTATAATATTATACCTACTGTGAAAATTTTCAAGTTAATCAGACTCGTCTTTTCAACTAGAAGTAGGTGAAAATATAGTCCAAAGATTCCGTCACATACCATAAATACAGTTGAACTTAATTAAAAGCATGTCAAAAAGTTTTCTTTTTTCAAATTACCCGCGAAAAATTTCAACGCATGTGGGTTCAAAATCATAGGTACTTACTTAATCCATGGCAACAGGTTTTGTGGGTCGATATCAGTCACCCTGTTTAAAAACGTAAACATAAATAACATTCATAATACTGAATAAACTCATCATCACATCACATTTTCTATTGTGATTTTTGTAATTGTAATTGAACTATTGTTAAAGCTATTCCAATTTTAATGTGCACAGACAAAACTAAAATCCGACCTATCCCCTACATAATTTTTATTTATTTAATTAATGTTCATCAACAGTTATATTTGAGCCAAATTCGATAAAGAATGGAGGTAAATAAACCGTTGCTAGGCAACGAGTAGTTTACGCCTAAAAGACAGATGTTAACAACCTTTTCTACATAGATGATTTTCATAAAAGTAATAATCCTACTTCCTACTAATCTAAACAGTTTATTTATGTTTGGCATAGAATGCTTAACCGATTTGAATGAAATATGACACACATGTAAGCTAATTTTCTAATAGGTTAATTTTTTTGATTCAGATATATTATAATTAGTCCATACTTGAAACTATTACAATGCATGTGTTATGTAGTTGATTTGAAAGTAATTAAAATACGCAAAATTGTATTGAAAAAAGCCTCAACTTTATTCATTATTGAATTCCACAAAATGTGTTTAATACCTGGATTTCATCCATCTTTCTTTTTTTGTAGGGCTATCACGTAAAATTAATGTCTACTTTTTAATGGTTTTTCGAAATACCAAGTTACTATGCATATTATTTAAGTTATTCTATTGAAATATTCTGCAATAGGAACTGTTAATAAATAGTTAGCAGCTAAAAGTCTATAATCATGTAAATAACAGGAGATTTGTAAAAGTGGGTTATGAAAACCCTAAATTGGTTTATTTACCTCTATTCTTTATGGAGCTAGGCGATGGAATAGGTACTAAAGATAGCTTACACTTCATGAATACATACAAATTATTGTCTTAGATCTAACTGCACAACCAATTACATGCAAACACCACATGCTAAGTGCTCCTTGTAGTTTTATCAATGTGTGCTTATATTCTAACTACACTGGATTCGAAACGAGGAGAATGTCGTGAGGAGAGTCTTAATTATGAATGTTAATGGCTATAAGAGTAGGGGAAGACCAAAGAAACAATGGATGGAATGTGTGAAGGATGATATGGCTAAGAAGGGGGTGACTTTTTCTCGGTGGTAGGCAACAACATCAGCCGCCGACATAAGTTACCACCCACCAGACAAAGTCCTGCCGCCTAGCGATTCGTCGTGTTCCGGCATGATGTCTGGTGAAGCCGTACGGAGAACGGGTCTGAGCAGTTGTGTTGCGATGTGTGCCGGGTACGATGTGCCTAATGTTGTTGTGTCGGGAGTTTGGTCGTGAAGGCTCTCCAGATCATCTTCTGGCGCAGCATCATTGGTCGTGTTGTTGGGTTAAACATTGCATCACCTCGCTCAACTGCCGTCTTCCTTCCTATTCACTCAGTTTTTTTGAGTGAATAGGCTTAATAAGCTAGTGTGCTTTACCATCAACGATTGCATCACTGCTTGCCATCAGGCGGGATTGCAGTCAAGCACTAGTTTATAACTATTAAAAAAAAAAAAGACTGCCGAGATGGTTTCTGATAGGGATGCATGGAAGAAAAAGACATGTTGCGCCGACCCCAAATAAATTGGGATAAGGGCAGGAGAATGAGAATGATGACTGGATTCGAAATAACTAGTACACTAATGACGTCTGACAAATGTCGTTATTGAGTCAGCGTGGACATCAACCAAGTCGCTGCGTTCGTTTACCAGTTTGCACATGCGAGGTACAGTCAGAAGCAAAAATATGTATACATTGCCAAGGCTCCAAAAATATGTAAACCTCTTCGACATTAAGACGAAGTGCTCAACTTGAAGAGCATAAAATTGTAGCCACCGGTTCACATCATAAATATGTATACGCTCATTGCTTCATTAAATTATGCCCACCACGAAATGAACAATACTATGTATGCACGCTTCCATCAAAGCATGTATTCACGCGTTGGTTCATAAATTAATGAAGTAATGAGCGTATACATATTTATGATGTGAACCGGTGGCTACAATTTTATGCTTTTCAAGTTGAGCACTTCGTCTTAATGTCGAAGATGTTTACATATTTTTGGAGCCTTGGCAATGTATACATATTTTTGCTTCTGACTGTACAGATCAATTAGCAGCAGACACTGTATGGCGAAGAGGTGGAGCTAAGGGTGTTATAGGTTTACTAGGTGTCGAGAATCATCATCATCAAGAAAGAGATACTAGTAGACGCCGCAGATTATTTCATTCTTCTACGGAATTCTGTGGAAGCCATCGTGTACAGTCAGAAGCAAAAATATGTATACATTGCCCAGGCTCTAAAAATATGTAAACATCTTCGACTTTAAGACGAAGTGTTCAACTTGAAGAGCATAAAATTGTAGCCACCGGTTCACATCATAAATATATATACGCTAATTGCTTCATTAATTTATGAACCAACGCGTGAATACATGCTATTGATGGAAGCGTGCCTACATAGTATTGTTCCTTTCGTGGTGGGCATAATTTAATGAAGCAATCAGCGTATACATATTTATGATGCGAACCGGTGGCTACAATTTTATGCTCTTCAAGTTGAACACTTCGTCTTAAAGTCGAAGATGTTTACATATTTTTGGAGTCTTGGCAATGTATACATATTTTTGCTTCTGACTGTATCTGGTGCACAGTTATCATCGCAATGGCTTAAAATACAGTACAGTTTTTGATAAACAGCGGCGCCGATTCCCAAGTTCATATACCTGTTAAACTAAATTTAAGTTCCTTACATTTTTTCTTTCCGTGTGAGAAAAGGACACAAGATAAATATTAGGTTATTCCTGTAAAAATATGATACTCTATAGACATGTTAAATGTGATGAAAACATGGTGTCTAAAAATACATTAATCGACGTTAGGCGTTGACTAATTTGACAGAACTAAACTGGTATTTAAATTCTGTCCTCTTTGCCTCAAACCTCCCTATTTTTTTTTTGTTTTTGTTGGGATGGGAAATCATCAAATGACTTCCCCCGCTCTGGGCGGAGCGGAAGGGCGTGTCAGATTTTTACTGACTAAAACCCACCCGTGTTTCTTCCCTTGCCTGTGGGATGGCCAGGGCCACGGTTTCTTGTTTAACCAACCCGCAACCCTAACCCCTTCGTGAACCCCGTCACGATGTGCTGACATCTCTTTGAGGCGCGCTTGAAACACGACGCGCCGTCGACTCGGGCCTGGTCGTTACCGGGCGGCGAGCTGCCCACTGCTCACCGCCCGCAGGCCCGCGCCTACGGTGGCTGGGAGTTTGGTGTCATCTCCCGACCAGGGCGTCTCCTGCGGCGGCTAATGGCGTGAGAGTGCTGGGATTCCCGTTGCCTCACGCGCTCCGCCTCCTTCTTTGACAGCATTACTGCTTCGCAGAAGGAGGTGACGGCCTGCCATGCACTCTCGCTCCGGACCATGGCCTGGACCAGGGTCGGACGCGAGAGATCGCCGCCGATCGCCGCTACGAGGACACGGCGGTGCTCTACCCAAGCCGGGCAGACCTCCACCGTATGCTCCACCATGTCCTCAGGGCGATCCACACAATAGTGACACCCTGGCGTTTCCTCCCGCCTTATACGGAACAGGAACCTCCCGAAACAACCGTGTCCGGTGAGGACCTGCGTCAGGCGGAAGGTGAGGGCGCTGTGGTGCCTCTCTAGCCACTCCTCAAAGAGGGGACTTACCGCCGCTATTGTGGCGTGCCCAGCACTGGGTTGCGACAATCGCACTCTCCATGTTGCCATGAGATCCCGCCGGAACTCTGTCCGCCGTACCGCAATTTCACGCGGCAGCGGAGTTATGCCCCGGCGTTTTGCCTCCTCTCCACACTCTCACATGTGGGCGAGGACTTTGGCCTCCAGATCCCATGGCGGCAATCCGGCAAGAAGGCTCGCCGCCTCAGCGGAGACCGTACGGTATCCCTGGATCAGCCGAACGGCCATGGACGCCCTGGGACGCGGTCAGGCATCGGGCTGGTCGCTTCCTTAGCGACCGCGCCCACACCGGTGCCCCGTAAAGGGCCATGGACGGCCTCAAACCTCCCTCATAGACGGTTCACGCGGCCGTCTTTTTCAACTGTCATTGGCGATATCCGCCATTATTGTGAAATAAAATTTTCAAACAATTTCTATAATTTGTTATACGTGTTATTGGCAAAATTGTGGTATCTATTCCACAGAGCCCATTGATCAAGAGTTGAGGTTGAATCTTACCTTGAAAAAAGAAGAAGAAGAACTTCAGTCCTTTTCCCAATGAATTAGAAAGGAAAAGATTCCCTGACCTTTAAGTCAGTTTGTGAAGGTGGGAATTTGCGCCAATGTCTTAACCAGTAAACCCGGCCGCCCGTTGCAGTCTGTAGCTGGATACTTGTTCCCCACCTACTTGCTAATATCAAAGAAGCATCTCCCTGCAGGAGGTCCCTTTTGTGGTCCCCTTGGAAGTCCCGGTACCATCTCCGGACACAGGCGAGAAGATGTAATTGCAGTCTGGTATACTTAGACAGACCGGCAGTACCTAAGATGTGGAGCTATGTCGTAACTAATGCGTCACCTTCTATTCTGCACTCTGCGTCCAAAAAGTGCAGTCAAAGTGACCTTAAAGTTACCGCCACCAACGTAGATGTGGCTATAGCGAAGTTTTGGCTGAAGGAAAAAAATTGAAATGGGTACAATCTTGGCAGTAGTACTTACGAAGACGATGGAAATCTATAAGATAATCATCATCTCATCATCATCTCAGCGTTAATACCAGTCCCATCCGAAGCTTTTCCAGCTTTGGAGTCTGGGGTCCGCTTTACCAGTCTACATAACTGCTGATTTTGGCTAAACCTCGATATTTTCCCTGAAGCGACTGCCGTCTGACCTCCACAACCCGAAGGCGATATCGAAGCATTGCATTATAGCATTGCAGTTTTCTTTATCTAATTTTACCTGTGTTAAAGAGATAGTAGTAGAAATTTAGTTTAGGTATGCGCACATTAAATTGGAAGCCTTTGTCTAATGATTGTGAAAATGCCTTCTATCTAAAAATAAACTTGTTCTAACTATTATAACTTCTTCACTTTTAGTCCCATACTAACTACAAAAAAAAAAAAAAAATATTGATTATATTTATAGTGCCAAAATCACACCCGACATGATAAAAAGTATTGAAATTCGCTTTTTCCCACAAAAATGACTTGCGAATTTAATCACGTTCGTAATCGAATAGAATCGATAAAAAACTCGATAACGGAGTGGACAAAAGGTTTTTTAGGTTGAATCGAGAGAATTCCGGCTGTGTATGAAAAAGATTAGCAATAACATAAAAGACGGTTTTTTAGAACATTTCGATAGGCGTTGGGTTTTTGTACGGTCAAGTTCAAGGGGACTGCGGTTTTAGTATCAAAGGTGAATTTGGCCTTGTTTCTGTTATGTAAATACCTAAATAAATTAATAAAAATGGTGGTTTTGATGTGATGTTAAAAGTAAGGGTTCGGTCAAAATCAGCCCGTATTGTTTCACGGCTAGGATAATAGAAAGTAAAGGATTTCAGCAGAAGCTAGGATTATTTTACATAAAACTCCCCCTTTCTAAAGATATAATTGTGTAATTTTATTTTAGCTACATTAAAAATAAATATTTAACATGGTCTGAAGTTCTAAGTAACTTGATATTCAGGGCGGGAGGGCTCGATGCGAGATACCATCAATTCAGTCCATGATTCTGAACCCGTTTACCGTGGGTTTAAAAAAATGACTGTTCAAATAATATTCTACTAATATTATATCCATACTAATAATATTATAAATGCGAAAGTAACTCTGTCTGTCTGTCTGTTACGCTTTCCCTCTTAAACCTCTCAACCTTTTTTGATGAAATTTGGCACAGACAATCTTTAGATCCTGAGAAAGGACATAGGCTACCTTTTATCCCGGAAAAATGTGATGTTCCCGAGGGAAATCTAAAAAGCGCGATATAACCGAACTCCACGCGGGCGAAGCCGCGGGCGGAAAGCTAGTTATCTATAAATGGGAAAATTTGTGAGGATAGAAGTTTATTACTCTTTAACGCAAAATCTTTTAAACGGATTTAGTTTCATCTAAAGTTTTTGCGTTTGTCATATACACAGTTTATAATCAGGAATAATACCCACATACATAGGATATTTTTTATGCGATATTCCCACGATATCGAAACAAATGCGGCTAAAATCGCGAGGCTCAACTAGTGGGCTATCTGAATAAATTTGGAATTCTACGGTAGTGGTATAAAATCATATGCTGAATTCAGGGTATCATATCGCACCGTCGCACATCCATGCCCCTTGTACAAGCAAAAACTTTTCACTTACTACAGTTCCCTTTTATTATGGCGAGTTGTGGAAGTATTTATGATACCTATTTATCTTCTGTACTAACCTATATAATTATTTAAACATTTACTCTGCTTCAATATTTCAGCTTGGCTGTATACCTACATGTATAGTCGCTAACGTATACCTTTTAATATAAATATCTTTCACAGTATTCATACGTTTATGATGCGTGCCTTCAATTTTTATCTATGTAATTCTATTGTATTTTATGTATAGGTATCGTTTTTACTGTATCTTTTTAAATTGGTGTTAAGATGGTGAAGGAACATAATGCAGACATCGGTAGAGATCCGTACATACACAACCCAAACGGAATCAGACATTTTGTGAAAATGTCTTTGTGCATTTGTGTTCCAAATTCGCTCACCAGGCAGAGATTGCCCTCTTCAAAACATAGGTTTTAATCTATTAAAAAAGAAAATACATAAAATTAGGAATTTCAGAGAGAACTCTGATTTTTCTCCAAATCGGGATTTTTTTTCCAACTTTTCACTATTTAAAAAACCAATTCGGTTTTCTTACTACGAACATATTCAAGCAAAAAATTATCTAATCGGTCTAGTTGTTCTCAAGTGATTCATTTAAGTACTTAAGGAAAACCGGAGTCAGTCAAAAAAAATGCTTACAAAATCCAGTTTGGAGCAGTTGTTATCGACTTTACAGTGAAAACGATATCGTAGCTGTCACCGTTTTTGCGAAATAGATTTCCTCAATCAATTTGGCAAAAACTCTATACAACGTTATTTTTTTTTTTTATGCGAAACCCTAGACACGTGTCCAGTATTTTTAAGTAAAGAATCTATGTACAATATTTCCTAAAGATATCATGAAAAATCACAAAGTTATGAGCTTATTCTTCATCTTACCTGGTTGCCCCAACAGAAAATATGGCTAATGCACGTACCGCTCGCGCGTGTGGGAAGGTGGTCTATCTCACCATGCGCCTAGTACTATGATCTACCGTTAGCTGCGTTGCGCGCTCGGTAACCACACTGCAACAATTTCTAAATGTATTTGGGATAAAATATAACATGGTGTACAAATTATTGGAAACGTTTGAGTTGCTTATTCTGATCAAACTGTATTCAGGTGTCGTATAAAGAAAAAAAATAACGTTGTATATTCTTAATTAAAGTAATTTCTTCAATATAATCAATAGGTTAAGAGTGGTATAATTTCTTATGTAAAGTGTTTTGAGTGCTCAATTTTGTGTAGCGGACTTGTTCTTTGGTATCTTCTATCTTATCATAATAGTGTTTTGTCATTTTGAAGAGCAGGAAAAGAATCTGGAAAGTGCATTTAGAAAAATACCCTGAAGTTTTTCTGATTAATTGGAATCTAAAGTAAACAAACATTAAAGTAGATATTTCTTGTATTTTGAACTACAGAATTTTGCAGGTTAACCCTAGCTATTTGAGCCTAGTTATCTTAGATACCTAACCATTTCGCATTAATTTTAATTAAGTACCTAAGTTATTAGGTACTCAATTTAAATATATGTATGTACGTCTTTTTTCTGTGTTACACAAGATAAAAATAGGACCCAATTTTCAATGCTCTACAATATGTAAAGAAAACCCTGTCCGACCCGTAAGGATAATAAAGGTTAGGTAAACACATGACCAAATAAATGATTAAATTTTACATAATCATCATAGTAACAATACTAATGAATTTTGAAATAATTTTTTTTTGTCGCGAATTAATTCCAACTTCCCCAAAATTTGGTATTTTTTAAAAAGTGACAACATCATTTGTGACGGAGCGAATAGCGATGCGACCACGTGCCGCGTGCCCTGCCCCCCGTCACCCGCGGATGTATGCCTAACGTGTTGTCTACCGCACATGCATTAAGTTACCTCGCTTTTTCGAAATAATATTTATTTTTTTAGGGGAATATTTTTTTAAGTTTAGACAGGCTTTGGAGGCATTATTATAATCAGTTATCGATACCTAACAATACCTTCAGGGATCGGACAGGGTTTTCTTTACATATTGTATATTCTATTAAGAATAAGAAAAGAATAATCTTATATTTAAATTATAAAGTTTAATTTTAAAATCTGAGTACCAATACAAAACGAGTAAAATGATTTTAATTAAGTGATTTTTTTATAAACTTATCTCATTTTCATTTAAATAGGAATTCAATTCAAGGTTCATTTTTACATGAAGAAATCATGTGTAAAGGCCCAAGTTTACGACTGACTGTAAAAGCTATTTTCACTTCAACCGCAAACTACAAACATTTACTATTCTCTAAAATTACAAACATTTACTATTCTCTAAAATCACAACCATTTACTATTCTGTAGAATTAAAAACATTTACTATTCTGTAAAATTAAAAACATTTCATTCTGTAAAATCTCACCGTGTAAACTAAGGTAGATTAGCTGAACAGTTAGATCCGGTTAGACTGGATCCTGACCTCAACATATTTAGGAAATAGCTACAACACATTGACAAAGATTGGCTGGAGACTATTGACGACTTCCAACATGGGGTCATCTGCTTGTTAGCCACTAAATAATATTTTAAAAAAAGCAGAATAAAATTGCCAGGCGTTTTTGTTCAAATTAATAAATTTAGTCAACCGTGTACTCGGGCCTTTAGTGGAAAGTATCACCTTGTAGAATAGCTGTAATCATGTATTTAAATGATAGAAATAGTTACGAATTGGTGTCCCTATGACAATAAACAATGATTTTAGATACTTAAAAATAAAATTCAGTTCTTGTTAGAACAGAACTTCCTGTTCTTTTTTTCAATCACTTAACACTCACTCTATCTTAACCAATATACAAAAAAAAAAATGGTACTTATCTCTTAGGCCCGTATTCCAGAAGCTCACTCAGAACTCAAGCATTACTTGTAAACTTGTTTCAAGCCATTTAATTGGTTGAAACTAGTTTTAGTAATGTTTAAACAGAGATCAATGCTTAAGCTTCCTTCTGGAATACGGTCCTTAGAATATTTTTTATCTTAAAATGAAAACAAGTCTACGTCCTGTAATGCTTGGCTTATTTCAATGATTTCTATACTTTTCCATCTCAATGTTAATGTATTATTAATACTGCCCGCTGGGCGGGTTGATCACGTCCATTTTACGCAAGCGTATGCGTCAAAAATGGCGCCAATTAATAATTTAATAATTTAATAATTTAATAATTTAATAATTTAATTTGTAATTTGAAGCAATGATTACTTAATCATTGCTTCAAATTACAAGTACAAAATGACATATGTACGTTACGTTAACCAATCGTTTAAAACAACCGCCCTATATCTTCAAATTCACTGTCAAATATGGACATAATCCAACGATTGCGTAACAAACTATCAGTAGCAATGGATTTTATTTTGACAGTTCAACAACATTCATTGCGTTAATTAAGTTATTGCGCAAATACGTCATTGGAACATATGAAGTAATGGACTAATGATGTCCTTCAAAACGATTCAGACTATGCCTGATAGAGGGTTACGCAATTAGGGCGCGGGCAGTAAAATTTGGTAGCTTCACGATTATTTATCTTGTAAATAATATTATGTAGGTGATGAATTATTTATACGCACTTTAGATAGAGGTGTGGTACTTGTCATTGTATTCAAGTAAATATGTTATATTTTAATTAGAGTAGAAACAGGGGATTATTTGTTATGCCGATATATTTATGTTAACGTTACGATGAAGATGCAAAAATACAGTGATTTTTCATCATCATCTACGTAGCCTTGTACAAAATATCTTGTGCTCGACTTTCAGTCCAGCTTAATGCAGCGGTATACCATTTTAAATGGAGCGCAGCCTTCCTACCAGGAATAGCTAGTTATCTAACAGCAAAGCTGTCCCAAAAATAATATCTGATAAAGATATCCTGTATAATTTTAAAATATAAATAGAAAAAAATTAAACAATTGTTATTAATATTACGTGCGTAAGCTTTATTTATTTATTTTATTATTTAAGTACACACACAATAAAATACATAAGGATATGACAAAATTAGGATCTGAGTACAAGTAAACATCTACCTAATATTAATAACAACTAGTTTACTGCTATAGAAATCATACTTTTTTAAGTTGTTTAGTTAAAAAAAAAAATAACGCGTTGTCTCCAGACAACAGAAAAAGTCTAAATACTTACTCGAATCATTGTATTAACTTTTTTGGAACTACATTTTTTCTACGAACAATTTCGACTCTATTTCTTCGCATTTTGTATACAAAAAGCGAACTTGGCTATGGCGAAAAAGAAGTAAAATAAAAAGTATTGAATTTGACAGATTTGTGACATCTTCCCTTTGCAAGGAGCGCCGCCATGACACGCAAATATAAGTTTGTTGGTTTTTAATAGATATTGATTTATTTGTGAATGACATGTACTGCACCTCAACAAATATTATCTATATATTATATAGTTATGTATCACGCGTTGAGTGTTAGAATGTTTATAGTCATGTTACTGTTCATTTGTTGAGCCAATTAGTTTTAATATAGAAAATATACATTATGGCGAAATAATGCTCGTTTTCTTTGTATTGTTGCTTAATTTGTTTTTAGAACCTTTTTGTTTGGAACCTTGAACCTTTTGTGGAATATTATGAGTTTAAACAGGTAGTTATATATTCTGTTAGAGTAATATCTTGGTATTTATTTAGGGTAAAGGTAATAACGACACCTAATAAAAAAAAAGAACTATAATAGGGAAATGATAAATATAATATTATATGGAAATATTTTATATACAATATTATATAATTATTACAGTTTAATCTTTATCGTATATAAAGATTGATTGACCTTAAAAGGTTGAACCCATAAAGGATTTTTATGGGTTTTAAAGTTTTTAATATAGATTAAAATATGGACACTATATTTTTTTATAACTAAATATAAAACAAACAGAATATTAATATTCCGTTAAGTACGTAAAAAACACCGAGGAGGGTTTGCCATAATCCCCACGCTTGGCATACGGGTTGGAGATTGCAGTAATTTTCCACAGGAGAAGTGCTGCCCGCTTTCCTGGTGAGAGTTCCCTTCGGGAGGATATGGGATGGTACTATTCTAATCCCGATACCACTGTACGGCCCGGTACGGCATGTGAGTTTAAATGTTTGTAAACTAACCCACGATACAGAAGAAATTCATACATTAAAATTATTATGTAAAGAAAACCTCATCATCGTCATCCGACCCATAAGGGTAATAAAGGGTAGGTAATACACGACTACATACAATTTGAAACTTTACAGAATAATTAACAAATAAATAACATAATGAATTTTGAAAAAATCTTTTTTTTTTTTTCGAAAATTAACTCCAACTTCCCCAAAATTTGGTAGTTTTTTAAAAAGCGACAACACCATTTTCGACTGTATCATTGGTAGCTTGTATGAATGCATGTACAATATTTGACGGCATTTTGTTTGACATTGTTATGATGCTGCCGACCGGAGTAATGTTTCTCAAAAGGTAGGTCGCGACACAGCACCGGGTCGCCAAAAAAATATCGCAGAAGGAGGTGACGGCCTGCCATGCACTCTCGCTCCGGACCACGGCCTGGACCAGGGTCGAACGCGAGAGACTGCCGCCAATCACCGCCACGAGAACACGGCGATGCTCTACCCAAGCCGGGCACCTATCCGTATCCTACACCGTATGTTCCACCATGTCTTCAGGGCCATCCACACTGTGGTGAAGTCCTGGTGTTTCCTCCCGCCTCAAAGTAATATAGTTTTTTTTTTTTAATTTTTTTAGTTACTTAAAAATATAATTGTACATAAGAACTAAAAGGCGAAAAAATAAAAAATATTTTTTTTTTTATTTAACTAAATTTGTACTTATGAACTAAAAGAGAAAAAAATAAATAGAAATAAATAATTATTTAAGATTTTTTATTTTACTTAAAGAGACACAAATAAGAGCTCTAGGGGTAGAAAGAGGTATGATATCTTTGTTACAAATGTAGATGACAATGCTTTCCATAGGTTTCTTCTTTCCATCCTAAATCTGATGTACGTGTGTACGTCACTGAATTCCTCCTAGGCTGGTCCGATTTGAATGAACTCTATGTATATAAATGAAAGTCGTGTTAGTTACTATATTTATAACTCAAGAACCGCTTAACCAGTATGGCTCAAAATTGGTAGGGAGGTAGATAAGAACTGGGAGAAGGACATATCACATACGACACTTTTTATCCCGTTCCCGCGGTTCCTGTCGTTCCCGTGTGACGTGACTTATGACATGGTTTAACAAAACGCAACTGACATGGAATAACAAAACAACTCAGTCAAAATATAAGTTAGCGGCTCATTTGTTAAAAATGGTACAAACACACTCCTACACTACTCAGCATATTAAAAAAGTCTTACCGGTTGAATGTTGATGCATTTATTTAAAGCAAGGAATATAAATGCTCTCTGCCGGTTTAATTTTTTTAATAAAACCCCCAAGCAAACTTCAACTTCAAAATTTCTAATATTGTATTGCTGTGCCATTTACCACTTCACTACATACTATAAAACAAAGTTACTTTCTCTTTCCCTATGTTCCTTTGTATGATTAAATCTTTAAAACTGCGAAACAGATTTTGATGAGGTTTCTTTTAATAGATATAGTAATTAAAAAGAAACGTTTATATGTATAATAACATCCATTAAATTGTGGAGAAACACTATCCCTCGCCCACATGTGGGAGTGATGAGAGGAGGCATAACTCTGTTGCCGCGAAAAATCGCAGTACAGCGGACAGAGCTCCGGCTGGGTCTCATGGCGACATGGAAAGTGTGATTTTCGCAATCCAGCACTGAGCACGCTGCAATAGCGGCGGTAAGTTCTCTCTTTGAGGAGTAGCTAGAGAGGCGCCACGGCGTCCTCACCTTCCGACTGACGTAGGTCCTCACCGGACACGGCTGTTTCGGGAGGTTCCTGTTCCGAAAAAGGCGGGAGGAAACGCCAGGGTGACCACTGTGTGCATCGCCCTGAGGACACGGTGGAGCATAAGGTGGAGGTCTGCCCGGCTTGGATAGAGCACAGCCGTGTTCTCGTGGCGGCGATCGGCGGCGATCTCTCGCGTCCGACCCTGGTCCGGGCCATAGTCCGGAGCAAGAGTGCATGGCAAGCTTTCACCTCCTTCTGTGAAGCAGTGATGCTGGCAAAGGAGGAGGCGGAGCGGGTGAGGGAACGGAAATCCCACTACACTCACGGCTCAAACCACCGCAGGAAGCGCCCTGGTCGGGAGGCAACATCGTACTCCCAATCGCCGTAGGCGCGGGCTTGCGGGCGGCGAGGGATAGGCAGCTCGCCTCCTTTGACGGCCCATTGTGTTTCACACGTGCCTCAAAGAAATGTCAGCACAACTTGACGGTGTCCACGAGGACTGGTCCACAGGGTTACGGGTTGATTAAAAAAGAAACCATGGCACTGGCCGTTGCACAGGCAAGTGAAGGAACACGGGTGGGTTTTAGTCAATAAAAGTCTGACACGCCCTTCCGCTCCGCCCAGAGCGGGAGAGGTCACCTGATGATTTCCCATCCACAACAAAAAAAAAACTGAAGAAGAGCAAGAAATTGCACTTGAAGGCGCAGCCTTAGTATGGCTCGACTTCGTGCTTCTCACTCACCAGAGCAAAGGGAGGCAGCCCGTGAAATGGCTCGGTTGGTAATGCGAAATAAGTTTGTTGGTTTTTAATAAATATTGATTTATTTGTGAATGAAATGTACTGCACCTCAACAAATATTACATATTATAATTATATAGTTATGTATCACGCGTTGAGTGTTAGAATGTTTATAGTCATGTTACTGTTCATTTGTTGAGCCGATTAGTTTTAATATAGAAAATATACATTATGGCGAAATAATGCTCGTTTTCTTTGTATTGTTACTTAATTTGTTTATAGAACCTTTTTGTTTGCAACCTTGAACCTTTTGTGGAATATTATGAGTTTAAACAGGTATATTCTGTTAGAGTAATATCTTGCTATTTATTCAGGGTAAAGGTAATAACGACACCTAATAAAAAAAAAGAACTATAATAGGGAAATGATAAATATAATATTATATGGAAATATTTTATATACAATATTATATAATTATTACAGTTTAATCTTTATCGTATATAAAGATTGATTGACCTTAAAAGGTTGAACCCATAAAGGATTTTTATGGGTTTTAAAGTTTTTAATATAGATTAAAATATGGACACTATATTTTTTTATAACTAAATATAAAACAAACAGAATATTAATATTCCGTTAAGTACGTAAAAAACACCGAGGACGGTTTGCCATAATCCCCACGCTTGGCAGACGGGTTGGAGATTGCAGTAATTTTCCACAGGAGAAGTGCTGCCCGCTTCCCTGGTGAGAGTTCCCTTCGGGAGGATATGGGATTAGGGATGGGCAAAAAATATCGATATATCAAAATATCGATATTTTTTTAGAAAAATATCGATATATATCGGCGATTTTTTTTCCCGCGATATATCGATTTTCGATATTTATTTTCGGATATCAAAATCGATATATTTTCAAAACTCTGCTGTATTCTCATGCGTCACATCATGTATTTGACCAAACCGATTTCTTAAATTTAGAAAAAAAAATAGGTTTGCAGTAGGCTGTATGGTTTTAGTTTCTTTGCTTCAAACACAAACAAAAATTACAGTCTATGCGATACGGGATTTTAGTGCTCTTCTTGGCCCTTTCAAAGAAGCTACTGAGGAAATAAGTGTTGCGAATAATAACGTCAAGCTTAGCCATTCTTCTTACAAATTTAGTGACCCAAGTTACAGATCAAGCAACTCCATCAACCTCTTTAGGATTGATTGTAAAAAAGCTTTACTCAAAAAAGTTGAAGACAAACTGGCTTCTTTAGAAAGAAAGTCTTTTCTCTTAGTAGCTACTATTTTGGACCCTCGGTTCAAGCGTATCCACTTTAACTCGCCAATTGTCGTGTCAAATGCTATATGCAAAATTAGTGCTGAGATTCACGCAGAATCGGCGTAGAGGACAACTTTCTTGGGATTCTGATCAAGCAGCATCAGAGCAAGTGGGTACTCAATCTGGTCCAGACATGAGAAATTATATTATCTGAACATAGCTTCGTCAGAGGTAGCAGTAGCTGTGTCCCCATTGAACTGAAGCAGTATTTGGACCATCCAATTTTAGAACGAAAATCTGATCCAATAAAGTTCTGGGTAAATTGTCAACATTTCATGCCGATTCTCTCGGATATCGGTCTAAAATATTTGATTTGCCAAGCTTCTTCAGTGTCATCTGAAAGGGTAGCTTCAGTGGTAAATTTGGCTGTGCTAAATGGTAGGAGCAGATTAACAGGGGAACACATCAAACAAAGAGTGCTCTTCATGTCAATGTCAGACAAATACTGGATTATTGATGTTATTTTAGTATTGTAGTTTTTTATGTCAAGCAATTTGCACGCCTGATGGCAAGGTGACGCTTGCCATCAGGCGTGCAATATCTGCCCATGGACAGCTGCAGTGTCAAACAGTAGCCAAGAATCACTCAGTTTTATATATATAAACTAGTGCTTGACTGCAATCCCGCCTGATGGTAAGCAGTGATGCAATCGATGGTGGTAAAGCGCACTAGTTTATTAAGCCTATTCACTTAAAATACTTAGGAATATGAAGGATGACGGCAGTTGAGCGAGGTGATGTAATGTTAAACCCAAGACCAACACGACCAAACGATGCTGCGCTAGAGGGAGATTGATCTGGAGACTCTCCGCGACTAAACTCCCGACACAACAACATTTGGCGCATCGTACCCGCTACACATCGCAACACATCTGCTCAGACCCGTCCTCCGCACGGCTTCACCAGACATCATGCCGGAACACGACGAATCGTTTGGCGACAAGACTTTGTCTGGTGGGTGGTAACTTCTGCCGGCAGCCGATGTTATGGCCTACCACCGAGAAACAGTTACTGCTCTAATACTGCCGTGCGTGACAGTTATTAGGTCTCGTATACCCAATAATTACACTGGCAAAGTGTTGTGTTGAAGATGTTGATTTTCCTGGTAAATGAACCTATTTTTTTTATAATATAACTTATATCAAAACAGCCATAGGTGCATTTGCTTTAAAATTTCGAATATTTGGCAATTTTTATTGGCGGTCTCCGTGGCGCAGCAGTCAACACGCCTGCCTGCGACGTGGAGGCCCCGGGTTCGATCCCCGGCCAGGTAATGATGGGAAATGATCTTTTCCTAATTGGCCTGGGTCTTGGATGTTTATGTTTGATATGTGTGTATTATAACATATAGTATCGTTGAGTTAGTATCCCATAACACAAGTCTCGAACTTACTTTGGGGCTAGCTCAATCTGTGTGATTTGTCCGTATATATTTATTTATTTATTTATAATAAATTAATTACAAATTGGGCAAAAAATATCGATATATCGAAATATCGATATTTTTTGGTTGATTATATCGATATATTTGAAAAATATCGATACGATAAATATCGATACATTTTTTCCATTTGCCCATCCCTATATGGGATGGTACTATTCTAATCCCGATACCACTGTACGGCCCGGTACGGCATGTGAGTTTAAATGTTTGTAAACTAACCCACGATACAGAAGAAATTCATACATTAAAATTATTATGTAAAGAAAACCTCATCATCGTCATCCGACCCATAAGGGTAATAAAGGGTAGGTAATACACGACTACATACAATTTGAAACTTTACAGAATAATTAACAAATAAATAACATAATGAATTTTGAAAAAATCTTTTTTTTTTTTCGAAAATTAACTCCAACTTCCCCAAAATTTGGTAGTTTTTTAAAAAGCGACAACACCATTTTCGACTGTATCATTGGTAGCTTGTATGAATGCATGTACAATATTTGACGGCATTTTGTTTGACATTGTTATGATGCTGCCGACCGGAGTAATGTTTCTCAAAAGGTAGGTCGCGACACAGCACCGGGTCGCCAAAAAAATATCGCAGAAGGAGGTGACAGCCTGCCATGCACTCTCGCTCCCGACCACGGCCTGGACCAGGGTCGACCGCGAGAGACTGCCGCCAATCACCGCCACGAGAACACGGCGATACTCTATCCAAGCCGGGCACCTATCCGTATCCTACACCGTATGTTCCACCATGTCTTCAGGGCCATCCACACTGTGGTGACGTCCTGGTGTTTCCTCCCGCCTCAAAGTAATATATAAATAAAATAGTATATAGAATAATATATACTATTCCCGTACTATTTTTTGCGTAATAACTTTTTTATCGCTATTAAACGACACTTGTACCTGGTTGAATGATTTGTTGTAAAAACACAGATTACTTAATGGTAAAAGTACTTTTGTTTCATTATCGATTAATTACTGATAACATTATTATAACACAAGTATTAGTAAACAGAAACGAGAAGGTCTTATGAAATACCTACGTTTTTAGTATAGTATTATAAACACTGGCACCGATTCTGTTGTTCACAAACTTAACTAATTTTAAGCTACGTGCATCTTTTTCTTTCCATTTCTTTTAGAAAAGGACAGAAGTTTAATCCTGTCAAATTAAGATACTCCATAGACATTTTTTTTTGGTTCATTTCTTTCCGTTCGGGCGAATGGAAAAGGCAAAGGCATAGTACGCCATACAGCCAAGTCTTCAGTAATTTTTTTTCTTCATTAAATATCTATCCTAACTTATCCTAATTTATCATAACTTAACCTAAACTAACTCCTTTCGTTTTACGCGTTTGGACGATAAGGAGCGGTTTAGCGTAAAGACATGATGAGGCCACTATGCTACAATATTTCACTGTTCTTTTTGAATTATTCACTGAATGCACTTTTTAGTACATAAATCACGCGTTTTTATTTAGTAAACGACACTATAAATAATTTTAAAAGTCCAATGAAAAATGAGCGTGACACTCATCTTGACATTCCCGCCAAAATCCCACTCCATAGACAGTTTAGACGCGATTAAAAACATGGCGACTAAAAATACGCTCGTTTACGTCAGGAGCGCACTAATTTGACAGGTTTAAACTGACATTTTATCTTCTGTCCTTTTCTATAAGGAAAGAAAAAAATGCACTTAACTTAAAATTAGTTTAGTTCGTGAACAATAGAATCGGCGCCAATGTAAAGCATTTTAACGGTTAATATCATGGACATTGAGACAGAAACTGAAATTAAACTTTGCCCTGTTATTTTGCAGTAAAACAAGATCTTAATTTGCAGTTGTGTACCTAATTTGAGTTTTGTGAAAGTTCTAAACAATTCCATGCGCTGTTGAATCGATGCATGTAATTCTGCAATATTAAATCGATACCAAAAATAGTTACAAGTAAATCGTATCGATCAATCTATCAATATTTTGAGTACTTACACATCTCTAGTCAAAGGGTACCGCCAGTATGCAACTATCTGCCTATGTTTATGAAAAAAAACCAACCGACTTCCAAAAAAAAAATTCTACAAAGGCCGGTTGTTTTCTTTTTAGTTTTTATTTTACACTTTTTACTTGTGAAAAGTATTGTCCAGCTGTATCCGACCAGACTAGACGCTGATGCTAACGTGCTAACGTAGTCGGAAAAAGGTTTGTAAGTAAACGACGTAATTTTATTTACTTGAAGTTTACCCTTAATTTTGGTTTAAAAACCAAACTACTGAATAAATTTCTATATAATTGCTATGGGACCAAATTGAAAGTATGAGCATTGTTAGAGATGACGCGATTACGCAACTTAGTTCAGTTCTTGTTGTTAATAGATTGTTGCATAACCATGATGAGTCGGTAGTGGTTGTCCAATGTTAAACTTCAATGTTGTAATTTTTTTTTTAAGGATACCCTCGAGCGTCTATGGTATTCATCATCAGATCTACTGCAGACCTTCATTTTAAACCATACGGGAGCAAAGTTCTCATCAATATAAATGAATTTACTCCAAACATAAAATAGTTGGTGTAAACCGTTGAGGAGTTCCTTTAACTGTCCTTCGTCTTCAAAAGATCCGTAATCACAATCCATCTAGGCATAAAGCTCTTTCCAATACAAATTAATCAAGTCCAAACACAAGGTAGCTGCTGTAAATCGTTGAGGAGCTGCCTCAACTGTCTCCCGGCTCCATCATTAAGTCTACTCCAGACCTTTATTGAATAGTAGTACTTTAAAAACTTAATGAAAATACTTAGAAAATCACTAGTCATCCCTACAATTTTTGAAAGTTTACTTTGATTTCTCTGGCCTTCCATCAGAATCTGACTTGATGACTATGTAACCGCCTGGGACGTATACCCTATTAAACAAAAAAATAATTTTGCAAATCGGTCTAGGCGGCTTAGAGTAAACGGTCAACATACATAAAACAATTAAAAGATTCCGACTAATTGAGATCCCCCTCTTTTTTTGAAGTTGGTTAATAATAATCACTTTTACTTTAAATAATCAGTTTCGCGTAAGTTTTGCTTCCAGCTATTGTGTGATCATGTCTTTTTCTAACGTAGAGCTTTTTGAACATGCTGATGTGTCTGGGTAGGAATGACTGCAATTATGCAGAAACTCATAGAGACTATGAGATCCGTTTTCAAACTCGGTGCCGTCTGAGCGAGCGTCCCAACATCTGCACATTCGCGTCTATGTAACGGACAGTGCTCATGGCTGTGAAACGCATCGCGCTCATGCAGGGAGACCGCGCACCCACGATCCGGATATTGAAGAGCAGGTGCTCGAGTTATTCAACCAGGACACCACTCTGAGTATTCGTTCTGTGGCGTGAGAGCTCGGCACTACCATATGCAAGTGTGGAAGGTCTTAAAAGAAGACGGACAACATCCATTCCACTATCGTCGTATACAAGCATTGTTGCCCAGTGACTAGAACCTAATTATTTCTCTCGAGAGTCGATAAACGTGTATAAATTACGATGCATGCACGAGGTTAACTGCCCCCGTCTCCCGCGCACCCATGCTTTGCCATGTAAGTTACCTCCTTTTACAAAATCTATTCTAATATATAAAGCTGAAGAGTTTATTTGTTTGTTTGAACGTGCTAATCCCAGGAACTACTAGTCCGGATTGATTTTTTTTTTATTTTGCTTTGGACAGCCCATTAATC
The DNA here is from genome assembly GCA_017933935.1 of Sesamia nonagrioides. Taxonomy (NCBI): domain Eukaryota; kingdom Metazoa; phylum Arthropoda; class Insecta; order Lepidoptera; family Noctuidae; genus Sesamia; species Sesamia nonagrioides. Next base: position 531,455 of record JADWQK010000085.1, read on the forward strand.
CAGGAAGGCTTTAGGCTATATAACATTACGATGCAACCAATAGGAGCGGAGCATAACTAACTCCACGAGAACGAAGTCGCTGACAGGCGCTAGTAATATATGTATATTTATAGGGGCTATTAAGTTTCGCCAGGCTTTGTAGGCATTAGTAGAATCAGTTATCTATACCTAACAATACTTTAACGGGTCGGACAGGTTTCTTTAGACATACAACGTAATTTCTGCTTCATTCGTATGAAGCAGAAATTACGTAACGCATCACGTACATACGTATTAAGTTTCGTAACTTGAATATACTTTGTTCAGAATAAGCAACTGAATTGATTCGAATAATTTTTTCATACACTATGTTATATTTTTTCCCAAATACCTTTAGAAATTGTTGCAGTGTGGTTACCGGGCGCACAACACAGTTCACGGCAGACTGACACTAGGCGCGTGCGCACAGCGGGACAGGGCTCCCGCGCCCGTCTGTGAAGGGGTACAATATTGTGAAAATGTTATCACTAGTTAATAACAAACAAACAGAAATTATTATTATTAATAAAAGCAAGACGACGCCGCGCAGCTGCAGTTGCGGGCGGGCGAGTCGTGCGATGACAATATTTTTGATGGGACACACAGTTAAGATAACAAGCCCATAACTTTGTGACTTTTCGTGGTATCTTTTTAAATTTTGTACTTGATTAGATTTCTACTTAAAAAAACTGCACACGTGTTTCGGGCTTCGCACAAACAAAAAACAACATTGTATATACATTTATTTTATTAGTTTCTCAGTGCTTTATATGTATAAAGTACAAGACGTATTGTTATAAAACACCTTCATTCATCATTGGTGATTTCATAATACTTAGTGGGTCCTAAGTATTATGAAATTACTAGTCACACTCAACCAATCACACGTGCGACACACAACCACATCAAAGCAACAACGAAAAAAAAGTTAGAATGTATGAAACAGTTTCATCCCTCGGATTACATTTGGCCGTCAAAATTTACCATGTGGCCGATATCAACCACATTAAGGCCACATCACAGCCACAACGCAACCAAAAGAGGGACTGCACTCTAGCGGACGATCATATTGCAAACAAACGTTGACGTGAAGACATTGTCACACCTGTAGGGTAATTGCGTAATACACTAGCGTCCGTGGCGTAGCGGTAGCGAACGCGGCCGTTGCGCAAGGAGGCGTGGGTTCGATCCTCGCACAGTGCAAATATTTGTATGCATGAATATGAATATTTGCACTGGTCTGGTCGTGCCTCGGAAAGCACGTTAAGCCGTTGGTCCCGGTTGCCATACGAACATCTAGTGGCAGTCGTTACGGGTTGTTGGAGCCCTCAAAAGTCCTACAATTGGTCTAACTGCAGTGCTTCGATGTCGCCTTCGGGTTGTGGAGGTCAGACGGCAGTCGCTTCACGGAAAATGTCGAAGTTTAGCCAAAATCAGCAGTTACGACTGGTAAAGCGGGCCCCAGACTCCAAAAGCTGAAAAGCTGCGGATGCGGCTGGGATTAACGCTGAGATGATGATGATGATGACTAACAGTAGCAATGGTAGTTTCATTTTGTCAGTTCAACAACATTCATTGCGTCATTTACGTTTTTAGCAGACACATTTTCGAATATATGAAACAATGGATTGGCAATTTGCTTCGGAATGATTCCAATTGACAGTAATAGTGTATTACGCAATTAGGGTGCTGGGCCCTAATTCACTATGACTACGTCATTGATTGCTTACTTCGAAACTACGTCATTCATTAGGTAATCACGACATAATTCTGCTATTAGCGTATTTCCATTACCGGAATGAGCGAAACTGAAAAAACGAGAAGTTGGTATGGTTTAACTGTCCAAATACCACGCTCAAGCGTGAAGCGAGAAGCGTGTCAAGCATGGTAAGATTACGAGCTGAACAATAATTACTATAAAAAATTGAGGCCCTGGAGATATATCTGTCTGTAAACAGCCATCACGTACCAACAACATCACGTAGCGACAACACTACTACAAGAAGCTGAAGCGGCACTATTCATACGTAATACATTCTCGGTGATAGGCCATAACATCGACTGCCGGTAGAAGTTACCAACCACCTGGCAAAGTCTTGTCGTCAAGCGATTCGTCGTGTTCCGGCATGATATCTGGTGAAGCCATATGGAGGAGGGTTTGAGCAGTTGTGTTGCGATGTGTGCCGGGTGTGATGCGCCAAATGTTGTTGTGTCGGGAGTTTGGTGGTGGAGGGTCTCCTTCTGGCGCAGCATCGTTGGTTGTGTTATTGGGTTTAACATTGCATCACCTCGCTCAACTGCCGTCTTCTTCCAATTCACTCAGCTTTTTGTTATGTGATAAGGCTTATTATACTAGCGTGCTTTACGATCAACGATTGCGTCACTGCTTACCATCAGGCAGGATTGCGGTCAAGCACGAGTTCATAATTATTATTTAAAAAAACACCTGCTGGCCTACATTTTGTCGCTGCGATGTGACCTGGTTTTGGTACGTGTTATTGGGCCTTAAACAAAGATTTTGAAAGTAAAACAATGCTAAAATAGGTAAGAATTGTGTTACGCTATGGTTATTTTATGATTTGTGTAAACATATATTATAAATATACATAGATTATAATTCTAAATACAGGATGAGTTTTCCTGAGAGTTGACTGTTTTGCGTGGATGTGACGCATATTTTCTTCCAACCTTTTTTTTTTAAATATCTTGTTCTTGTGTTTGTGTTTGTTCTCTTTTTGCGTTTTGTTTAAAACAAATATCTTTGTTTTAGTTCCTTCTTTGTTAAAGATATATCTAAGTTCTCATTAATTTCCACTGTGAGATAGTTACATAATTGCATTGCAGGATTGGGCTTAACACACTTCCTTGTACTACTCCAGCTTTTAAAGTTTTTAGCTGAGAATTCAGAATAGGTGCAGCAACCATAAGTGCTCATACATACCAGTGACACGCGTCAACGACAGAGGCAACGGCAGTCATCGACAACATGCAGCTCGTGTATTTGAACATCGTACTCAAATGTACGAGCGGCAGAGACAATGCCGCTGCGGAGTCAACTGTAGATTCTGGCGCATCTGCGGCGGACGTAGACGACACTTTTACGCGCGTCTGCGGCGAACATCGACGGGCGTCGGCGGGTTCCGTTGTCCCGTCTTGCCGTAACTATAATACGGCACCCTAATCTTGGTACGCCGATCATATAAAAAATATTTATTTTAAGAGATAATAATATATTAATTAATAATATTATAGTGTTTTTTATCTTTAAGTAAAATAAATATTAATTAAAAATTACTTGAAGCATTTGGCATAAAATCTTTACTTGGCTTCAATGAATATAAATATTATGCAGACGTTAGCGTGATAGATGTGATAAAATAAGGAGCCATTATGGATTATGTCAAATAATTTAAAATAATTTTTTTTTAAAATTCAGTTTTTATTAAAAATCCTTTCCACACAAAAGACGTTTCTTTTAAAATATTTCGTGAATGAATATTATTCACCTTATATAATGTTTCCTTTGTAAATAATTCACACTGTTTGATTAGATAGTTGTAATGTATTTGATGGTTTATTTATTTTACTCTCCAAATATTAGAAACTATTGTGTAAATGGGTTCGAACTTACAGTAATCTCCTAATAAAATGATAGGCTGTCGCTACAATTGGTTCAAGGATACAGTGACCATTATCCCACTCATAAAATACTATTATGTAGATGAAATCCTACTTTAAAAATCTTGTTCTCTTATCGTTGTGTAGGTACCTATTTTTACTGTTTTTTTTTTGTCTGGAACACGGTTGGCTACTTCGCTTTTGCGCTCTAGGGGTTCCTATTTTGCGTTCTTCATGTTTAAGTTAATAGTAGTAGTACAAACGAAGAAGTAGTCTTTCACTTTCAAGAGACGGTAAGTTAAAAAGGTGATACGTAGTAATACTACAGGTCGCAGAGGCACAATAAAAAAGGGTTTGAAAAATTCATCAAAATCCATCGCTTTATCAAGGACTTCGGGATCAGGTGAGATGTGGAAGTAGTAGGGTAATAATGTGAAATATTTTGAAGTAAATTGCTAATTCATTGCTTCATATGTGCACAAATACGTAAGTAAAGAAATAAATAAATGTTGATGAACTAGACGTAGATTTATCTTGGTATCAGGTCAGATGACAGCACAGTTGTAGAGAGATACCTGCCGGGTGCTCGGGCTAGTAGGGAATCGGTCCGGTCCGAAAGAGAGGCCATGGTTGAGCGAACGAGTGTTGCACTGCAGGCAGTCTCCGAATGGGGCAATGCCAATCTTGTAGCATTCAATACCGCCAAAACACAGGCGTGTCTTTTCACCGCCAAAAGGAGCCCGTTCACCTTGGCTCCTACTTTTCGAAATGTGTCCTTGGAGTGTTCCGACCACCTTCAGCTTTTGGGAGTTGAGATTTCCTCGAACCTTAACTTTGGGCGGTTCATTGAGTCCAAGGCCAAGGTGGCTGCCAGGAAATTTGGCGTTGTCGCAAGGATCCGGCAGTACTTCACACCTGGGCAGCTTCTAATGTTAAACAAAACACAGGTCCGTTCTTGTGTGGAATACTGCAGCCACATTTGGGCTGGTGCTGCTAAGTGTCACCTGGCCACTTTGGATTCAGTGGAGAGGCGTGCGAAGAGGCTGATTGGTGACCCTGATCTAACTCGAGATGGTCTCCAAAGCCTAGAGCACAGGCGTAGAGTAGCCAGCCTTTCGGTGTTCTATAGGATGCATTATGGGGAGTGTGCGAGGGAATTGCATGATTTAATTCCCCCATCTCCGTTCCACCATCGGACGACCCGTCGTACGGCTGGTTTCCACCCTTACGTTGTTAACACCACTACGATCCGGACGAAGCGTTTTGCCTCCTCCTTTATACCGCGTACATCGAGGGACGGGAATAGTTTGCCAGCGGCGGTGTTTCCGTCGGACTACAATTTGAGTGTCTTCAAGGCTAGAGTGAATAGGCTCTTAATAAACTAGTGCGCTTTACCATCAACGATTGCGTCACCGCTTACCATCAGGCAGGATTGCGGTCAAGCGCTAGATTATAATATATATAAAAAAAAAAGTAAACGCACCTGTGGACTAAAGTTTAGGCATGCTTGTATGTACCATAAATCAACCTCAAACGAACCTTCAAAGATTGACAGACATAGAATTGTGAAATTGGCTTTACTATTCCTTTCTTTTACGTACCTACTTGGTTTATATTCATTATCGACAGTAAAATAACTTTACGAAATAGTAATCCTATTATTTTAATCAATCGTAAAATGAAGAGTAACCGCTCTTAATTAAACCGCCATGTTTTTTCTCAAAGGATAGTCCGTGGAAAATTACAATTCGATCACTGATCAATTCAATTTCGATGTAATTAACCCTCTGAAACCATTTGACCGATGACCTTCACATTGGATTGTCTCTGGCATTTTGCATTTATCTACGATCAAACGTGGCACAGATTATATTTGCGCGCGACACTCTACGGGTGATTGCGTTGTTACCGCCGAAAGTGTTCTCTTTTCAAAAAGTGACATTGCAAATAAAAACTTTGTGGTTTGTTTTTGACATTCTAAAATGAAAATCAACCTGGATGATGGGGTGAGAATATAATTTAAACTTCTATAAAGGATCAGTTGTATTTTAAATTAGCCGACCCATCTGACATTATCTCGTTATATCATAAAATTGTTAAAAAAAAACATAGAAAAAGAGGGATTCGTTTTTCCAATTTTTCTTACCATATACAAGCCTAAATCGAACTATTAATAAAAAGTACTAAAAACGATCCAGCCTTTTTCAAGTAGATAATGTTTTTACTACAGAACTGTGTTTAATTTCTATCAACGGGGTGTATAGAAATTGCGGGGCGAATAGAAAAAGAAAATCAGGAAAGTTTTGAAGGTTAAAAATTTTACTATTTTGCGTTGAAGAATTTTAGCAGAATTTTAAATTTTAACATATTATCAACATTTTTTCTTTGCGTTGCCAACAAACTTTAAGTAGGTACTATTAAAATAGTGGCTTCACGTCCATCACTATAATCAATTTATAATTTATAATAGTATCCATCGCTAAAATTGTGTACTTATTTGAAGGAAATTTTTTATCAGTGGCTCAACATCATTCTCCTACCTGCCTTTATCTTAAACTAGCTGCGTCACACGGTTTGACCCGCGTAGGGTTCGATATGTTTTTTTATATGCTCCGCTCCTATTGTCTTAGTGTGATGTTATATGCCTAAAGCCTTCTTGGATTAATGGGCTATCCGAAGAAAAAATATTTTTTCAAATCGGACTCGTAGTTCCTGAAATTAGCGCGTTCAAACAAACAAACAAACAAACTCTTCAGCTTCATATATTAGTATAGATTAATTTGAGCTCGGCGCAACATTACTTATGCTTTTATATTCGCAGATTCTGAAGTTACCCCCTTTGTAGGGGTTAGGGGGGCTTTGTAGGGGGTTGTCACATATTCCATCCATCGTTCCTCTTCTCTTCCCCTACTCTTCTGCTGCTAACATCATTTAAACTCAAAACTCTCCTCACGCCCATACCATGGTGGTCATGACAACCGATTTCTATACAATTTTTCGGTTACCGGTGTCACTTTCAAACTTCCTCATTATTCTTTAATCCATAAATTCAAAAACGTAAATGGATATAATGTTGAACTGTCAAAATGAAAGATTATTCGTTTATGTATGTTAGGCAAAATCTTTGCATTAACCTATACCTAATTAAAAAAAAAAAAATACAATTTCCGCTTATAATAAAGATCATTACTTATATCGGCTCCACCGATTTCTTTCTTTTTGTATTTGGCAGGGCAAGGTTTTGAAATTTTTGTTTTGGGAAATTTTAACAAAAAAGGCGGTACTATGCATGGGGAGAGAAGGATGTAAAATTCATCCGGGTGACGAAAGGAACAGCTAGAATTCTTATAATAAATAAATAAATATATACAGACAAATCACACAGATTGAGCTAGCCCCAAAGTAAGTTCGAGACTTGTGTTATGGGATACTAACTCAACGATACTATATTTTATAATAGATACATATATAGATAAACATCCAAGACCCAGGACAATTAGGAAAAGATCGTTTCCCATCATGACCTGGCCGGGGATCGAACCCGGGGCCTCCACGTCGCAGGCAGGCGGGTTGACCGCTGCGCCACGGAGACCGACAACTTTTATATAATTATGTATTACTGGCCTTCATTTTTATATTTATTTAATACTAGCTTTCCGCCCGCGGCATCGTCCGCGTGGAATTCGGTTATATCGCGCTTTTTAGATTTCCCTCGGGAATATATATTTTTTTCAATAAAAGGTAGCCTATGTCCTTTCCAAGTGTCTAAAGATTGTCTGTGCCAAATTACATCAAAATCTGTTGAGAGGTTTAAGCGGGAAAGCGTAAAAGACAGACAGAGAGAGTCACTTTCGCATTTATAATATTGGTATGGATGAATTTAAAATTGTTACTAACTCTTATTAACTATAGGTAAAGACGTGATTTATTTTTGTTATCCTTAATATCTACCTAAATAAATTCGCTATTCGCATCTGTGTTATCCTATTGTACGCGTAACTACTTATTTTAATATTCACAAATTCTTCACACCGAGAGGAGCTTTGAGTCCCAGCTGCGGGTACATTATAATGTTCCCGATAAAACTCTTTGTGTACACCAATCTCCTATATTAGAGCCACCCGTGTATGTAATTTTGTTGCTACGCGGCTACGCATCGCTACGGGAAGCTACGAGCTTACGATCTACGAGATATTTTGCGAATGTAGTGTACATACTGCACATATTTTTTGTCTTTATTTGTAGACTGCAGATTGGTAAACATTATCATTGACAGGCCTACACTGTCCTCCAGGTATACGTATTTGTCGGTAATTTGAAAACAAAAGCTAAAGAATATGAATGAGACTTATGAGTTACCATCTATACCTGCTTTTCTATTTTTGAATCACCTTTAATATTCAATTAGTACAACAAAAACGATGCAAGTAAGTTTTTGGTAGAAATAACAAAAAAACTGTCATCTAAGATACAAAAATTACTTGTTTTAATTTACACTATCATTTTATTAGTTTACTAGCTTTCCGCCCGCGTGGAATTCGGTTATATCGCGCTTTTTAGATTTCCCTCGGGGAGATAATTTTTTTCCGGGATAAAATGCACCGTATTATTTAATGCGGACTTCGAACTTTACGTTTGCAAAATTTCAAAGCAATCAGTTCAGTAGTTACGGCGTGAAAGTGGAACAAACAATAAAGTCACTTTCCGATTTATAACATTAGCAAGGATTATACCTTTTTATCAATTAATAAAGTAATATTCCAGAAATAAATGTCAAACGAATTAAAAAAGACGTTTCTAGAATGTATTTGTACCAAAAGTAAACACTCTTTCGCATAAAAACATTACAAAGCATTTTTCGCACGAATCCAAGTGGAACAAAAGAGATTATGTGAGTTTTTTCTACCTTTATTCAATTCAGAGATAAATCGATTTTACATTCAAAGGTTTTTGTTACCAGTTGATTTGATTGAGTACATAGCTCAATATAGTCTTCTAGACGGTATTTCAGCTATGATATCCATTCTTGAAAGTCGTGGTGGCCTAGTGGTTAAAACACCAGCCTCTCAAGTATTGGGGTTAGATTCCAGATCAGGCAAGTACCAATGTAACATTTCTAAGTTAAATGAACTTTCTAAGCATATCTCGGACACCAATGACTGATTACAAGGTGAAGGAAAACATCTTGCGGAAACCTGGACTTTAAGTCTGAAATCGCCAACCCGCATTGAGCAAGCGTGGTGATTACGCTCAATCCTTCTCTATATGAGAGGAGACCTGTGCCCAGCAGTGGGACGATAAAAAGGTTGATAATGATGATTAACGTTAGTCGTACGGTGAAGCGTGGTATGTGGACGAGTTTTGATGACGGAAAAAAAATTTGCTGTCGTGGGATTGGCCGAAAGAAGTGAAAACTGAAATCATTATTCTGCATATATTACCTTTGTAACAATCTATACCATTCTATACACTATACGTACACACTATACATATGTGTATCTAGCCGTAGCGATCACAGTGTCGGGTGGTCACGCTCACGCGAATCCAATGTTTTTTTTTCACCGTTGGATGCTTGTTGATGAAGTGCTTGACATGGCTAAAGAAGATCCAATCTCTACGGAGACTAGGTTTTGGCGTGGGATATATTCATCATTATCAACATCAGTTTTTAGCAGTCACTGTGTCACCTTTTACACGCCGTTCAACTCGATCCTCATATTCTCTCGATCCTCATCCAGCTACTACCAGTCATCCTGCGAAATCCGTCACTTCACCTACATAGCTTGACCGTACACACCGACCGACACACCGTACACAATATACGTATGTGTATCTAGCCGTAGCGATCATAGTCCGCCTCTGTACATATCATGTGCGAAAGAATAAATAAATAAATAAAGAAATAGTGTCGGTTGGTCACGCTCACGCGAATCCAATGCTTTTTTTTTTCATCGTTATATTCATCATTATCAACATCAGTCTTTAGCAGTCACTGTGTCACCTTTTACACGCCGTTCAACTCGATCCTCATATCCTCTCGATCCTCATCCAGCTACTACCAGTCATCCTGCGAAATCACGGCTACAGCAGTCATCGTTTCTACGGCTAATAACAACGGCCCATTGAATCTTCAGTATGCTTATTCTGTTCACTTTGATTTTCTGCTAGATCACGTTGGTTAAGTAAGCTCTCATTCCAACTTTTTTTGGGATGGAAAATCATCAAATGACATCTCCCGCTCTGGGCGGAGCGAAAGGGCGTGTCAGACTTTTACTGACTAAAACCCACCCGTGTTTCTCCACTTGCCTGTGCGACGGCCAAGGCCACGGTTTCTTGTTTAACCAACCCGCAACCCTGACCCAGGAGGCATCGGTCTTCGTGGACCCCGTCACGATGTGCTGACATCTCTTTGAGGCGCGCGTGAAACACAACGCGTCATGGACTCGGGCTTGGTCCTTACCGGGCGGCGAGCTACCCACTGCTCACCGTCCGCAGGCCCGCGCCTACGGTAGCTGGGAGTTCGGTGTCGTCTCCCGACCAGGGCGTCTCCTGCGGCGCTATTCACACCATTCTAAGCTCACTTTACCTAACGTGGCATGAACAGATTTTCTAGAGAATCGAGTGCAGGGTTTATCTGACATCGGCGCATAAACGTGTACCATGGATCCAGTGATTCTGAATCCCCCAGTGGTGGAATGCTTCGTCGGTTTTTTCATGATTAAAAAAATAATATGCTGTTTTTTCACTTCAATCCTTTCAATCCAATAAGATTTTAAAGTAAAAATTAATTATTTTGCTAATTACCCAAAAAAGCGCAATGGGAACAAAAGTCGAAAAACTATTTTATCAGCTGATTTAATAGATTTCACATCACGGATTAACGTCATACCTACAAACCACACTAGTGCGCTTTACCATCAACGATTGCATCACTGCTTAGCACCAGGCGGAATTGCAGTCAAGTACTAGCTTATAATTATAAAAAAAAAGGTGGGCAAGGAAATTTTTTGTCAAAACAGATGCGGCAGGTTTAGATAGATTGTAAAATATCTGTGGTTTCTCTGTTTTAATTAGTAATTGCCCCATAAAAGTCGTGTGTTTACTAAGGTATTACTTAGTATAAGTTTTCGCCCCTAAAAAAATCATCAACTTAAAACATTTATGACACATGATATGTGGCGTTGCCGTTAATGTGCCTTTATCGATCGCCATAATTATGTTTACGTTACTTGTTGCTTTACTTTAACAGTTTAGTGATACATCTGGCCCTTGACTGTCGCGATCCAAGTTTTGGTCCCGTGTCTTGTGTTTGCTTGTTACCAAGTTTTGTCCTAAAAACTCATTTACTTTGGGAACCAATGGTCGAAATTGAAGAGGCAAATGATTTTTTTTTTACGTTATGGATAGGCCCAAAGAAAAAAATAAAGTTACTAATACCGCCCCATATTGCTCCATGTTCAAACTTCTGAGTTTGAATTTCGAAAACATTCTGGCTTACTAACCATACCTAATTTAAAATATGAAGAAATTCAAAATACTAAGCAGATTGACTGAATACTCGTAATTTTTACACAACAAAATCCAACAATTCCGATCGTTTCAAAAACCGTTGCGAGCATCAGTAGTTATTTTTGTTTATTTAAAATATGAAGAAATTCAAAATACTAAACAGATTGACTGAATACTCGTAATTTTTCCACAACAAAATCCAACAATTCCGATCGTTTCAAAAACCGTTGCGAGCATCAGTAGTTATTTTTGTTAATGCCATTCGCTTACAGATGCCCCCGAATTTATCGGAGACTCTCCTCCCGGAGTCAGCTCCTCGGAAGCTGGAGAAGGCCAAGTCCCTGGAGTCTTGTGCCAGCACCATCACCCCGGACTGCAGCTGCGATGAAGCTAGCTACGGTATAGGTTATTATATTGCCTATATACTTACTGCCTTTACTAAAACTATGTTTTTTTTGCCTTTTTGTGTTTTGGATGGGATTTTATTAAAGGACCTCTCACTCTTGCTTGTGCGCCAGGGCCACGGTGACTATGCTATTTGTCCTCTATTACCTATGGTATATATACATATATACGGTCTAAGAATACTAGCCCTCAATAAGCAGTATAAATAGAGTCGCAAAGATATCATGTCGCGCTCACACCGGTGTCATCCCGATACGCCATAGTGACCGTCCATTGTGTCACTTTTTCTAAAATCTTCTTTAGTCTTTTTCTAGAGTAATTTTTTATATTCTATTAGAAGTATGGGTGATCTTATACTCATGATATATAGTATATGAAGAAGGTCTTCAGAAATATCTTCATCAGACTGTTGTTCTAATGGCGAAGATGTGTTGACAACAGTTGATGCGTTCATTTTGTTACTCATTGTAGATTCTGACAAATAAATATGCCGAAATAGACAAGAACGCTCCTTGGTTAATTTTGCGTACCTAAGTTGAATTAGTTCTACACTCTTTAGTTACTCTCAATTTAAGATGTTTATATTCCAAAGTTGAAGTAACAGGATTAAATTTAATTCCAGGATTTAAACAGTCGATAATTACTGACTATTTGCCTAATGACAGTTTTGTTGTTTTTTTTTTCCTATTGCTTAATAAGCCTGCTCTTGGACTTATTAACAAAGAAAAAAAAAATATCAAATTATTTTATCATCTCTCTAGGTGACGCCGTGTTCTCGTGCTTCATCGTGGCTCCTCACGTGGTGAGCGTCTGGCGTGGTACGTGGGGGCTGATGGAGCTGAAGCCACACCTGTTCCCGTACGCGCAGATATACCTGCTCGGCATCGTCATACATATCTGTTTTGCTATTGTCAGGTTAGTCAATATACATATAAATGGCTTTTGAATGCGCCCTTTATGCCTGGGGCTATTATTAAGGTAATAATTTTTACTTATGTACATTTCCATTTTTAATGATTTTTTTATTAATTTTTTGCTTTGCTGGTATTTTGGTGTGGCTAACTGGCATATGGTTAATAATTTCATTTAATGTTTTGTGTTTTCTTGTGTTAATACTTAGGATTGTATAGAGTCATGTTTTTTTCAAATCAACTGATAGCTGTGTTTTGCTTGAAACTTTGTTCCGCCTCTTCTTATTCTCAGTGAAAGCACTAGGAAGTAGCGAAGGGCGGGCGTTTTGGGGAACTGTCTTATGTAATATTGACGTTCAAAAAGTGCTGATTCTCAGCCTAATTTGGTTAGTTGACTTTTGATTTTGATCAACATTACAAATTCGGTAAATCGTATGTTCAGGGGGTTTCCCACACAAATAAGCTTTATGTGTCGATGTCATCGCCTGTTACTCTTTTGTTTACATAAGATTACATTGCTTTTTATTGATATCCCATAACCCTAGTTATTAATAATAATAATAGAATATATTCTTTATCAAAAGTATTAAAATAAGTGCTCCAAAAATGCAGTTTTCTGATGTCTGTCCAAAATTCTTTTATAGGTGACTGAAAATGATTCTGCATTTGAATAGGCACAGCATGAATGCTTTTTAACAAAAATAACACAAAGGACCCAGTTTAATATACTTTAAACATAGAGAGAAAGGTTCAAAAAGTGTTCTTTTTTTCAGTATGTCAAAACTTTATAACTTTCAATTACGATTTTTGAGTGAAATAACGCGACATTACACGACTGTCATTAAAAAGAAAGGAGTAAATTATTGCTTTTGAATAAAGCCAGATGTTTAGATACTTTTGCTCTTGGCGGTATGATTAAAACACACTACAAAACTAGAATATTCTCATTCAAGGTTACAAGAAAACTATGTAACTCAAGTGAATGCTCCGAGAATGTCGCCATAACAGGATTATAAAGCAAAGGTTGCATCTTAGACATTATATTTTAATACTTACGTTTGTACATGTGACTTGTGATTGGTACGTTCCTAGAACATTAGCTGTTTGTTTTGATGAAGTTTTCGTGGCACATAGAATACATGTTCTTAGAGCACGTTTTCAGTTTAGTGGACCGACAGACCAAGTTTGAACCTTTCTCTCTATGTTTAAAGTATATTAAACAGACCGGCAAACGGATTGCGATGTTTATAATGTTTTTAAAATAATCGCGTAAAGTAAATAAGCTCATAAAAAGGACGGGAAAAAATCTGTCTATTAAGCAACACATGAGTTTCATGAAATAAATATAGATTAGCTAAGTTACTATTCAAATACTGATAAAAAAAATTGTTAAAGTGAACCGATTTTGTACTTTTTTAATATTTTTATTCAAATATATTTTAGCCCTTTTTTCGTAATTGGGCTCTGTAGTGCACTTTAAGACTGTATTGTAGAGAATGCCTAAGACATTAAGTTCGCCTCTGCACATTTCTTTGTGCGAGAGTAGGTATAAATAAATAATAAATAAAATTCTTCACAATAATATTTTTTTTTTTTTTTTTTTTTTTTTATATACAGACAAATCACACAGATTGAGCTAGCCCCAAAGTAAGTTCGAGACTTGTGTTATGGGATACTAACTCAACGATACTATATTTTATAATAGATACATATATAGATAAACATCCAAGACCCAGGACAATTAGGAAAAGATCGTTTCCCATCATGACCTGGCCGGGGATCGAACCCGGGGCCTCCACGTCGCAGGCAGGCGGGTTGACCGCTGCGCCACGGAGACCGACAAATAAAAATATGCTCACACCATTACGATATTGATCAGGAAAAAACTAGAAAATATGAAGTTTTTGCCGCAGATCGAATATAAGAAAGGTACCTAATAATATTCTATCTAGGCGATTGATTCTGTAAGTCTCATCGTGGGAAGTTGGGTGACGTGAGCTTAGAGTAAGGTGTGAATAGTACTAATCCCTTTTTCTTGTTTGGGATGGGAAATCATTAAATGAAGAGGTCATCCCGCTCTGGGCGGGGCGGAAGGGCGTATCAGACTTTTACTGATTAAAACCCACCCGTGTTCCTTCACCTGCCTGTGTGCCAGGGCCGTGGTTTCTTTTTTAACCAACCGCAACCTTGACCCAGGCGGCATCGGTCTTCGTGGACCCCGTCACGATGTGCTGACATCTCTTTGAGGCGCGCGTGAAACACAACATGCCGTCGACTCGGGCCTGGGTCTTTACCGGGCGGCGAGCTGCCCACTGCTCACCGCTCGCAGGCCCGCGCCTACGGTGGCTGGGAGTTCGATGTTGTCTCTCGACCAAGGCGTCTCCTGTGGTGGCTAGTGGCGAGACGCGCTCGAGACGTGTTCCGCCGTCTCCATTGGCCGTCTCCATTGGCAGCATCACTGCTTCGCAGAAGTTGGTGACGGCCTGCCATGCACTCTCGCTTCGAACCATGGCCTGGACCAGGGTCGGATGCGAGAGATCGCCGCCGATCACCACTACAAGGACACGGCGTTGCTCTACCCAAACCGGACAGACCTCCACCGTATGCTCCACCGTGTCCTCAGGGCGATCCACACAATGGTGACACCCTGGTGTTTCCTCCCGCCTTATATAGAACAGGAACCTCCCGAAACAACCGTGTCCGGTGAGGACCAGCGTCAGGCGGAAGGTGAGGGCGCCGTGGCGCCTCTTTAGCCACTCCTCAAAGAGGGGACTTACCGCTGCTATTGTGGCGTCCCCAAGACTTTGTACCCTTCAATGTAAACAAAATATTTCAAAATCAAAAATTATTTGCTGAAATTAGGCTGAAAATCAGCAGCTTTGGTACGTCGAAATCACATGAGACAGCCCTTCCAAGCGCACACTCTCCACCATTTCCTAATGCTTTCACTGGGGAGGAGAAGTGGCACAATAAACTCCACAAATTAATTACCAGGAACTGTTTACGAATGAAACCACAAAAAAGTTCAAATCAATGTCGTCATCTTCATTCCTTTTCAATCACATAAGTGCCTGAGGAAAACGAAATAGCAATCTTTACTACCTACACATGATTGCTATATTAGTGAAACATTGACGTCGGGCGACCAAGTCTGAGTACGTAGCTATAAATAACATACATTGCTAGATACTTATAATGTGGTTATTTTGTCTAACGAATGAATAGAAAAGATTTCTCAGTACTATCACAGATGGCAAGTATCCATACTAATATTATAAATGCGAAAGTAACTCTGTCTGTCTGTCTGTCTGTCTGTCTGTCTGTCTGTCTGTCTGTCTGTCTGTTACGCTTTCCTGCTTAAACCTCTCAACCGATTTTGATGAAATTTGGCACAGACAATATTTAGACCCTGAGAAAGAACATAGGCTACCTTTTATCCCGGAAAAAATTGTTGTTCCCGAGGGAAATCAAAAAGCGCGATATAACCGAACTCCACGCAGGCGAAGACGTGGGCGGAAAGCACACAATCTTTAGACCCTGAGAAAGGACCTAGGCTACCTTTTATCCCGGAAAAATTTTATGTTCCCGAGGGAAATCTAAAAAGCGCGAGATAACCGAAATTTACGCGGGCGAAGCCGCGGGCGGAAAGCTAGTAGTTGATAATAACGAATTAAATGGAACACATTCAATATTAGCACTTTTCACTCATTATATTACGTTATGCTATAGACACACGCTAGTGCATATAACCAGGAATAATGCATCAGACACCTTTTATCCCGATATTATTATTGTCATTACTCCCTAACCATTTCAAAATGCTCAACGTTAACAATCAACTTAACGTTTCTACCGGCACTCCCGGAGTGCAACCCTGTTGTCTTCTTTTTACTACCATCGGAATCTGGATACTCTTAGCCGCGTCATTTACGACTCTGTAACGAAATAACAAATCTGTCATGTCTCAAAAAGCACACATAGCAGATTTTAGCTTGACAATGACCATATTTTCTTAGTTCTTCTGCAGTAGGTAGAACACTTGTTAACAAACCCTTACTTCTCCAGGACAAGACTGCTAAACCGTTCAGCAGGGGCATGGAGCAGCTCAGAAGGTGGTCCTGTATCCTGGTTGAGGGAGAGGATCCTGTCCCGAGTGTACACCTATATATTCATCCTGAGCAATATCATGCACTGGCGCGGTGGATGGGGGCTTCTCGACATGACCGTCAATGCTTTACTGCCGGATGTTAATGACCCTCATAGGTAAATATTTCCATTATAGTTTTTTTACTTATTGGTAACTGGAACGCCCAGGTTATGGGCTCATCAACTCATCAAATGGACTGTCATTAAGGCAGCGTCAAGGACCCCAGTCAATGCGTGTATTTTATTTATTCACGTAATTTCATCATCATCATCTCAGCGTATAGTCCCGGTCGCATCCGCGGTTTTCGCGTTGGAGCCCGGGGTCCGCAAAATATTCATTCACGAAATTTATGTGCCAAAAAAAATTTGGGCGGTGAGCAGTGGGCAGCTCGCCGCCCGGTAAGGACCAGGCCCGAGTCGACGGCGCGTCGTGTTCACGCGCGCCTTAAAGAGATGTCAGCACATCGTGACGGATTCCACGAAGACCGATACCTCCTGGGTCAGGATTGCGGGTTGGTTAAAAAAGAAACCGTAGCCCTGGCGCACTGGCAAGTGAAAAAACACGGTTGGGTTTCAGTCAGTAAAAGTCTGACATTTAGTCAGCCCTTCCGCTCAGCCCAGAGCAGGAGAAGTCATGTAGTTGATGATTTTCCATCCCAACAAAAAAAAAAAGGCTTGATTATCTGTCCAAAGTCAAATGACGTTCCAAAAACAAAACTTAATAATCTATTTAAGTTTCACACTCACAAGACAGCACTGGTCAGAATCAAGCTCAAACAGAATGTTGGTTGCGGGTTATTTAAAAAAGAAACCGTAGCCCTGGCCCACAGGCAAGTGAAGAAACACGAGGGGTTTTTAGCAAGTAAAAGTCTGACACGCCCTTCCGCTCTACCCAGAGCGGGAGAGGTCATTTGATGATTTCCCATCCAGAAAAAAAAGGCCAAAAATGCCTTGATGTTACTGACCGTCTCAAGTAGGGACCGCAGCACAGTTTAGCAGCACTTGCACCAAGCACGCAAGCCGGGCACAAAATGGATTGTCTTTACGGCAGTATGCGTGCATTTGTACGGAAGACAGCAGGTCAAGCTACCTGAAACTGTCAAATATTCCCAATCATCCTTGAGCCGTAATACTTTGGACATAAAGTTGAAAATGTAATAAACAAATCTGACAGATTGTAGTAGCTTGATGTGCTGTCTTCTGTACCAATTAAAGAGTTCCTAATCCAAATCCAATGGACTTATCTATGACTTATTATAATCCTGTAAACAAAAGACGATTATTAGATATGTAAGTCTGGAATTGCTGATGCGGTAGCATGCTTATCTGAAATCTATAGCTAATTTATATCGACGTCTGAATTATTAAAATAATTAGGATTAAAAATATGATACATCGAAGAATGTGTGTGATAGGGGCAGCCCCGTTATGGACGCATGCAGTTCTTTACGTGATACCCACGTGCTTCTCACTTATATAGATATAATAGAACTAGCGACCCGTCCCTGCTTCGCATGTGTGCAATACTAAAAGGTACTAAATATACTACAGAAAAACGCAGCCGCTCCAGCCGGCCGCTACGTCCCGCAATTTTTAAATCTGTAATATCTTCGAAATTATTCATTTAAATCATATACTGTAAATATAGATCTAAATTAAATCAACAATGTATTTAAGGTATTAAATTGGATAAGGATTAATGATGTATTGGTTAAAATCGCTTCGAAAATTAGCCAGTATTTGTCGTAAAAAGTAAATGATAAAAAAAAATTATTGTGGGATATCCATAAGAGATAGACATATACCATTTCTGTGAACCTTTTCAATGTGTACAATATTAAGTACATTATTTTGATAAATCTCATAGGGTTCAGCCTGCGTTTCACTGCAAACGCGGAAAAAATGTAATTATTTACGACATCACATTAGAAACCTCAATAATAATAGTATTTCTTCATTATTTAGTAGATGTTATTATACATATAAACCTTCCTCTTTAATCACTCTCATCATCATCCCAGTGTTAATCCCAGTCGCATCCGAAGCCTTTTCAGCTTTGGAGTCTGGGGTTCGCTTTACCAGTCCAACTGCTGATATGGCTAAATTTCGACATTTTCCATGAAGCGACTGCCGTCTGACCTCCACAACCCGAAGGCGACATCGAAGCACTGCAGTTAGACCAATTGTAGGACTTTTGAGGGCTCCAACAACCCGTAACGACTACCACTAGATGTTCGTAGGGCAACCGGGACCAACGGCTTAACGTGCTTTCCGAGGCACGACCAGACCAGTACAAATATTCATATTCATGCATACAAATACTTGCACTGTGCGGGGATCGAACCCGCGCCACCTTGCGCAGCGGCCGCGTCCGCTACCGCTACGCCACGGAGGCTGTCAAAAAATGTAATTATTTACGACATCACATTAGAAACCTCAATAATAATAGTATTTCTCCATTATTTAGTAGAGGTTATTATACATATAAACCTTCCTCTTTAATCACTCTATCCATTTAAAAAACCGTTCCGCAGTTTTAAAGATTTAATAGGGATGTATCCAAGGTATGAAAATCAAAATTCATTTCACCGACTTCAAAAGGTTCATAACTCTTTTGTAGGGCTTGGTATAACTTTTTATAACAAGATACCCGTGCTTTGCTGGACTTGCCTTACAGTGCATTTAAAACACAAATCAAATCCAAGCTTTCTTCAAAGGCATATTATTCCGTAAATGATTATTTAAATGATAAGAATAGCTGGTCGCTCTGATTAACTCAGGACAATGTTTGTGTTCTTTCTCCGGAATTAGCTTACTGACAAGTTATATGAGTTTATATAATTCACTTTTTTTACAATACAGAAATATGTAAGCTGTCACGCCCTTTATGCCTAGGTCTTTTATTGAAATAATAAGTTTTTAGTTATTTATATTTCAATATATATATATACATATATATATATATATATATATATATATATATATATATATTGTTTTCCTTTGCTGGTATTTTGGCGTGGTAGCTGGCATATAGTCAATAATTTTATTGTTATTGTATTTTCTTGTGTTCATCACTATACATAGTATTGTATAAAGTCATGTGTTTTTTTGCTGTGCTGCTGGGGAGTTTCTTCCGCCACTTCTTCTTCCCAGCGAAAGCACTAGGAAGTGTCGATTGGTGGGCGTTTTGGGGGACTGTCTTATGTAATATTGACGTTCAAAAAGTGCTGACTCTCAGCCTAATTTGAATAAAAATGACTTTTGATTTTGAATTTTTGAAAAAAATAATTAATCCGTCTTATAGATAATAAAAACAATTAAGACCTGTATTTTTTATTTTGTCGAAATAACCAAATACTACTAAGATATAGCGTATTAAAGTTACGGAGTGGGAGCTAATTACGTCACGCCATGGTATATTTTGTACCACGGCGTGACGTCATGCGACATTTCAAATCAATATATCTTCCTAAGTATTTGAATGAAAGAAAAAATAAAAAATACGTGTTCAATATTTTTTATAAACCTATCTGATGGACATTTTTTAGGATACAACCCAATAATACAATAGGGAAAGAGAAAGTGACTGTTTTATAATATGTAGTGATGAAGAGACAGAATAATAAAAAGTAAAAAATCTAAAACCCAACTACGACAAAAAACGACGCTGAAAAAGTATAAAACAAGATTTTCAGAATACTGAACTGAACAAAGTTGCTAATATAGTTGTAAGTAAATGGACACAGTGGAGTCTACCAAGATGGCTTCGTGGTAAATTGACAATAATGTCATACAATACTATTCTGAAGTATGCAATATTCACTATGTAGAGATAAATTTTCATGTTTGGAAAACCGCAGTCACACGTTATCAAAGTGCTACGGTAGGTAGGTATATGTAACGTGTGACTACGCCTTTCCAAACATGAAATTTACTACATAGTGAATATTGCATACTTCAGAGTATTGTAAGACATTATTGTCAATTTACAATGAAGGCATCTTGGTAGAGTCTACTGTGTCCATTTACTTGCAACTACATTAGCAACTTTGTTCAGTTCAGTATTCTGAAAATCTTGTTTTATACTTTTTCAGCGTCGTTTTTTGTCGTAGTTGGGTTTTAGTTTTTTACTTTTTATTATTTGTACTATTTTGGTGTTAAAGTGTATTTGTGGCGCATAATATTAACAAAAGTTAAACTGATGAACTAAAAACTAGGTAGTTAACATACGACATCTCTTTTGACTTATGTATCGGCATATAGTAATATGTAGAAATGTCCTATTTTACTATTTCGTAGCGCTTGGATCGTAGCGCGTATAGCAACGGTTTCCCCGTATGAAGCTCCCGGTTTTTCGTAGTAGCGACGCACATTTGCGTCGATGGCACCGAATGGATCATGAATTAGTGGATGAGGTCGTTAGTATAAATAGATTGGATGTGTTTCTAACGGTGGTAGGCCATAACATCGGCTGCCGGCAGAAGTTACCACCCACCAGAAAAAGTCTTGCCGCCAAGCGATTCGTCGTGTTCCAGCATGAGGTCTGGTGAAGCCGTACGGAGGACGCGTCTGAGCAGTTGTGTTGCGTTGTGTGGGGAGTACGATGCGCCAAATGTTGTTGTGTCGGGAGTTTGGTCGTGGAGAGTCTCCAGATCAATCTCCCTCTGGCGCTGCATTGTTGGTCGTGTTGGTCTTGGGTTTAACATTGCATCACCTGGCTCAACTGCCGTCATCCTTGCTATTCCTAAGTTTTTTAAGTGAATAGGCTTAATAAACTAGTGCTCTTTACCATCGACGATTGCGTCACTGCTTACCATCAGGCGGGATGGCAGTCAAGCGCTAGTTTATAATTATTAAAAAAAAAAAACATATATTAAGAGGACCTGGGAAGATTTCTTAATCTATCTAATTCTGCTAACGATCGACTGTCATGTGGATTTTTAAGTAATTTATTATGATCCAAGGCACTTATAAATAATCCCTCTATGGTTTTAACTCTACTGAGAGCGACATAGGCCTGTCCTTTAGCAAACAATGACTTTCCTAGATCTGTAACTTTTTTATCTAGAGTACAACCTTGTAATTTATGTACAGTACAACCCCAAGAAAGAATCAGCGGGAGCATTTTACGCTGAATTTGCCCAGAACCCCTCAAGCCGTCAAATTCAGTGAGGCAAGGCTCGTTTTTGATAAGTCCGTTAATATCTGCTTTTATGGATGCGTCGTCAAATTGTATGAGAACAGCGCTTGGCTGTTCTCCTGTTCCAACTGATCGCGCCGAAGAGCAGGCCATTCGAAGGCCTTCACCACTCCCATCGCTCCGTTTACCAAACCCTGGTTTACATTCAAATTGCTACGAAGCATTACTAGGGATTATGTACAAACATAAAGTACTCGTGAAGCTCTTTCAGATGATACCAAATACGGTATATTTATTTTAATTTTATATTAACGTAGAACTTTTTGTCCGCTAGAGGGCGTAATACTAAATTTGGTGACAAACTTTATAGCTCATAACCAACAGAATATCAAGGCCCTTCTAATGGTTCTGCAGTGGTCTTATTCTGATAAGTAGTAAAGAAGCTATTTATGAACGAAAAGATGTGAATTATATGCAATCAGCCCATGAATACAGGTAAAGTCACAAGCAAATGCTAGTAATATATATATATATATATTCAAAATGTACAAGTAAAGCCCTTTCAAATGATACCAAACACGGCATATTTATCTTAACTTTATTTTTTACTCTGTATATTTTGTCCGCTAGAGGGCGCCACATTAGATTTTGTGAAACTCCATATAGCCTATAACCAGCGGACAATTAAAACGCTTCTAATGATATGTCATTTATCGAATTCGAATAAGTAGTTTAGAAGTTACGAGGGAACAGATCAACATACATACATACATACATACATACATACATACATAGCCTGTCAAAAACATAACCCTCCTTTTGCTTTGCCGTAGTCGGGTAAAAAGAAAGTCGCATGGAGGGAGCATTTTTCCTATAACGTGGCGTGAGAATTTCTACTAGTTTACCTTTACACCAAGCTTCGTAAAAGAACTATGTTCCAATCCTTTTCAAAAGCCGGAATGGATGTATGATTGTTAATTTTTCACGCAAAAACTGTTTAACGGATTTATATGACATTTTACACATAAGTAGATAGTTTATAGGCTTAAGAAAAGAGGGGTCTCATTTAGATGCCAATACATACCTTTTTAACTGAATAAAAAAAAAGGACGAGCTTCGCAATTTGACTGTATTTTTGTACTCGATGGTAGGCCATAATATCGGCCGCCGGTAGAAGTTACCACCCATCAGACAAAGTCTTGCCGCCAAGCGATTCGTCGTGTTCCGGCATGATGTCTGGTGAAGCCTTATGGAGGACGGGTCTGAGCAATTGTGTTGCGATGTTTGCCGGGTACGATGCACCATAAGTTATTGTGTCGGGAGTTTGGTTGTGGAGGGTCTCCAGATCAGTCTCCCTCTGGCGCAGCATCGTTGGTCGAGCTGTTGGGTTTAATCCGTGAAGGTATTATTAGGTATCAATAATAGAATCCACTAATACCTACAGAGCCGAGCTAAACTTAAAAAAAAAACCCTCCAAAAATTATTATTATTTCGCAAAAGGAAGTAACTTAATACAAGTGCGGTAAACAAAACATGTGCGCGAAAGGGGGAGCAGGGCACATGGCACGCGGTCGCAGCGCTTAAAATAATACCGTCGAAAATGGTGATCTCACTTTTTTTTTTAAATACCATATTTTAGGGAAGTTGGAATTGTTTTTTTTTTATATACATATCTATTATAAACTAGCGCTTGACCGCAATCCTGCCTGATGGTAAGCAGTGACCCAATCGTTTATGGTAAAGCGCACTAGTTTATTAAGAGCCTATTCACTCTAACCTTGAAGACACTCAAATTGTAGTCCGACGGAAACACCGCCGCTGGCAAATTGTTCCAGTCCCTCGATGTACGCGGCATAAAGGAGGAGGCGAAACGCTTCGTCCGGATCGTAGTGGTGTTAACAACGTAAGGGTGGAAACCAGCCGTACGACGGGTCGTCCGATGGTGGAACGGAGATGGGGGAATTAAATCATGCAATTCCCTCGCACACTCCCCAAAATGCATTCTATAGAACACCGAAAGGCTGGCTACTCTACGCCTGTGCTCTAGGCTTTGGAGACCATCTCGATTTAGATCAGGGTCACCAATCAGCCTCTTCGCACGCCTCTCCATCGAATCCAAAGTGGCCAGGTGACACTTAGCAGCACCAGCCCAAATGTGGCTGCAGTACTCCACACACGAACGGACCTGTGCTTTGTATAACATTAGAAGCTGCCCAGGTATGAAGTACTGCCGGACCAGTAGTATTGTTACTATAATGATTATGTAAATTTCATGTTATATTTTTAAATTACAAACTAGCACTTGACTGCAATCCCGCCTGATGGTAAGCAGTGATGCAATCGTTGATGGTAAGGCGTGCTAGTTTATTAAGCCTACTCACTCAAAAGAACTGAGTAAATAGGAAGGAAGACGGCAGTTGAGCGCGGTGATGCAATGTTAAACCTAACAACACGACCAACGATGCTGCGCCAGAGGGAGATTGATCTGGAGGCCCTCCACAACCAAACTCCCGACACAACAACATTTC
The DNA here is from genome assembly GCA_017933935.1 of Sesamia nonagrioides. Lineage (NCBI taxonomy): Eukaryota > Metazoa > Arthropoda > Insecta > Lepidoptera > Noctuidae > Sesamia > Sesamia nonagrioides. The sequence continues at coordinate 555,730 of JADWQK010000085.1, forward strand.
GCGCATCGTACCCGGTACGTACATCGCAACACAACTGCTCAGAGCCGTCCTACGTACGGCTTCATCAGACAGATGAGTCACAGTCTTAGTCAGGTGACCCTGATCTAAGTCATGTGTTTTTTCTTTACATATTGTTTAATATGTATTTTGCAATAAGTTTGTGTGCGACAAATGGACGAATAACTCAATATCACGTCAATCGATTTCCATAATACTTTTTTATGTGAAGGGATTTATACATACATACATGTACGTCCTTTCACTTTGGCAGCTCATCAAGCTACAAAGTCTGTCAAATTTCTTTATTAGATTTTCAACTTTATGGCTAAAGTATTAATGCTCAATGTGAAGTAGGAATTTTTAACAGTTTCGGGTATCTTGACCTGCTGCTGCTGCCCATAGAAATTTTATTGTTATTTTCTCAGTGGTTTGATTTTTAAACCAAAATTATTGGTAAATACGACATTGCGCCGTTTGCTTGCTAGCCTTTTCCCATCTTTGTTGGGGTCAATGTACAATATGACCGAATGCAGCTAATTTAAAAAATAAATGGCGGTGTACTGAAATTGTTTTTTTTAATAATATAAATAAGTTTTTTTGGAAATAATCGCTTCAAAAGTAAAAAAAAAACTTTTTTACAAAAAAACAACCGACTTCCAAAAATCACTACAAAGTGAAAAATAACTAATTTCGGAAGTCGGTGTCTTTGGTTTTGTATATTCGTTTTTTGACACCGACTTCCGAAATTAGTTATTTTTCACTTTGTAGTGATTTTTGGAAGTCGGTTGTTTTTTTGTAAAAAAGTTTTTATTTTACACTTTTTAGTTGTTAAAAGTACTATGTATTCAGTTGCATCCGTTCAGACTGGAAGCTGACGCAAATATAGTTGGGAAACGACGTAATTTTGTTTACTTTAATTTTTACCCGTAAGTATTCCCTCAACTGCCTATGGTCTTCATCATCAAATTTACTGCAGACCATTATTTTAACCCAATGGGTAATGGGTGCAAAGGTCTCATCAATATAAATGAATGAAGTCCAACCACAAAGTAGCTACTGTAAACCGTTGAGGAGTTCCCGGAACTGGCCTTTGTCTTCATCATCAGAGCTTTTATGACAGTCACAACCCATCTAGGTATAAAGTTCTTATCAATACAAATTAATAGAGCCCAAACACAAGGTAGCTGCTGTGAATTGTTGAAGAGTTCCTTCGACTGTCTCCCGGCTCCATCATCAGATCTACTCCAGACCTTTATTAAATTGTAGTGCTTTATAATACTTAATGAAAATGCTAAGAAATGCACTAGTCGCCCCTGCAACTTTTGAAAGTTCCCCTTGTTTTTTCTGGTCTTCCACCATCAAACCCTGATATCCTTATCATGGGACCACCTTGGGAACGTCTTCTTTCCAACAGAAAAAGAATTATCAAAATCGGTTCATAAACGACGAAGTTATGCGCGAACAAACATAAAAAAAAAGCATATATACGGTCGAATTGAGTAACCTCCTCCTTTTTGAAGTCGGTTAAAAAAATGTGCCCACATCAAACATTTGAACGTTTAAAATTTGAAAAAAGTCTCAATAGTAAAAACTTTATAAAGACTTTCTAGAATATAAGTTTGAACTTGATAGTTTGAACAGTTATTGAAAAATTGTACAAAAGTATTTTCTACGACCATTTGGTAATTTTCTTAAAACATAACCATAAGTCATATCTCGATAGTACTCATTCCTGCTAGTCGTGTTACAATGACCATTCCACACGGGTCAACCGTACTACAATGAAATTTTTTTATGGCTATGACATCAAAAAATCAACGTATGATTATGCAAAAAGCGCGCGTATTTGCGTCACGACTAAACATCACATGTTATTAGGCTGTACCGATGATTTGCCTTTGCCTTTTATTTGTGGAATTATAACAACATTGCGTGCACTGCGTTATTTTCGCGCCATTGTTAACTTTTATCTGCATTTATTTCAGGGTCGTAGAAAAAGTTTAGTATGCCACTGTCGCAAATAGCTATTGTAATACTCGTGTGATCTATTGTGCCACTCAGCTTCGCTTCGGAGCACAAACTATCACTCATATTACATACTAAGTTTGTGATTTAACCGTATAGGCAAGTGTTTCTTTTTCATCTCCGTTCACTTATTTTATTATTTTGAACAAATATTCTTTAAAAAAAAAAGGAATTGTTAAAATCGGTACACGCAATCCAAAATTACCACCGAAAATCCAACATAGATAACCTGTCTAGTTATTAAATAACGCCTCTCTTTATTAATATAATTTTAAGACGATCTAGACAAACTTATAGAACTAAATAAATACAAATTACTAAATAAAGCTATTACCTTAATTAAAACTAGTTAGTTAATTTTTATGTTTTAATATACTTAAATACTAATAATTTCAGTAACACAGACCATAGATAATTAAAATTTATATGAAATTGTTGTTATCTGCTAACTGTAATTAAGGATTTACCGTTAAATCCAGTAGCATAATATATGATAGACCCAATAAGAGATAACTCTGATTGTTGTTCGTTTTTTCCTTATTTGTTATCAGGCCAGTGCTGATAGGTGCCATAACCCTGACCTGCTACGTCGGGATCACGTGCTTGCGATCCTCGCGCAACTTGCTCGCGTCGCCATACTTCCTAGTCACCGATGGAAAGGAACCCACCTACATATTCTCTACTAGGTTTAAGATATCTGTAAGTATTTTATAATTTATGCTTTATTCTTTTACCAATATAGCTTATTTTGCTTAAAATATTTTATTTCACAACATTGACAATTAAAAAAAGTCAGAAGCTAGGTGCACGTTTCCAATTGGTCGTTTTTTTTCTGATCATCCAATGACCTCTCCCGCTCTGGGCGGAGCGGAAAAGCGTATCAGACTTTACTGACTAAAACCCACCCGTGTTTCTTCACTTGCCTGTGCGCCAGGACCACGGTTTCTTTTTTAAGCAACCCACAACCCTGACCCAGGAGGCATCGGTCTTCGTGGACCCCATCACGATATGCTGACATCTAGAAGAAAAAAGAAAATACATTTATTCAGCATAGACTTAAAGACACACAATACATCTTATTTTTTTTTTATATGCACCGCTCCTATAGGTCGCAGCGTGATGTTAGGTATATAGCCTAAAGCCATGCATTTATGCTTTATTCTTTAAACATTAAAGCTTATTTTGCTTAAAATATTTTATTTCATATAAACCAACATTGGCAATTAAGAAAAGTCAGAAGCTAGATGCACGTTTCCAATTGGTCTTTATTGTTCTGCATGGAAAATCATCAAATGACTTCTCCCACTCTTGGCGGAGCGGAAAAGCGTGTCAGACTAAGTGAGCGTGTTAGATATATAGCCTAAAGCCTTTCTGGATTAATGGGCTATATGGGATATAAATATGGGATATAAATGAATGTTTCAAATCGGACCAGTAGGTCCCGAGATTAGCACGAACAAACAAACAAACATACAAACAAACTCTTCAGCTTTATATATTAGTATAGATTGGAGATCCTAAAATCAAAATATTTCCTAAATTCAATATTTCTCGGTGGTAGGCCATAACATCGGCTGCCAGCAGAAGTTACCACCCACCACACAAAGTCTTGCCGCCAAGCGATTCGTCGTGTTCCAGCATGATGTCTGGTGAAGCCGTACGGAGGACGGGTCTGAGCAGTTGTGTTGCGATGTGTTGCGGGTTCGATGCGCCCAATGTTGTTGTGTCGGGAGTTTAGTCGTGGAGAGTCTCCAGATCATTCTCCCTCTAGCGCAGCATTGTTTGGTCGTGTTGGTCTTGGGTTTAACATTGCATCACCTCGCTCAACTGCCGTCATCCTTCCTATTCCTTAGTTTTTTAAGTGAATAGGCTAATGAACTAGTGCGCTTTACCATCAACGATTGCATCACTGCTTACCATTAGGCGGGATTGCAGTCAAGCACTAGTTTATAATTATTAAAAAAAAAACGTGTCACCACACTACGTAGGTCAATAACTACACGTTGCAGGTCACGTTACTTACCAATATCACGACAATTCTCTTCCGTTCTTCTGCGCGCCTAGTATCGTTGTAGCTTACGCTATGCTCTCATAACTTCGAACCATGTAGAAACAGGGTTATATAAAACCTTTCCAATATCCTTGATATCGTACAAAGTGCCTTTGTGTTATTATCATTATTATTTTATAACTAGCTGCGCCCCGCGATTTCATCCGCATACGTTTCAATATGTTTTTTTTTTTTTTAAATACCCACTCCTCTCTTATTGGTAGCGCGTTCAAACAAACAAACTTTTCTGTTTTATATATTTTACTAGCAGCCGCCAGCGACTTCGTTCGCGTGGTTTAGTTATGCTCCGCTCCTATTAGTCCCAGCATAATTCTATATAGCTTAAAGCCTTCCTGGGTTAATGGACTATCCAACGCAAAAATAATTTTTCAAAACGGACCAGTAGTTCCTGAGATTAGCGCGTTCAAACAAACAAATAAACTCTTCGGCTTTATATATTAGTATAGATATAAGTATCCGTATATAGCTTTTACGTTACACATTGTGTAATCTTATCATGAGATGATGCAGAGTTATTTTTGCGACGGGATAATGATTCAAAATTTACTGAGATTGATGGATTAATAATCCACTTGAATTGATGACTCTTGGCTTATCCTTACAAAAAGTAGTAAGATAAGAAAATTTCTTGTAAATAATTGAGGCACACCCATAGAAGGGGACTTTACTTAAATTTGGTTGCAAAACAGAAATGTATGATTAGGTACCTATACCTACTAAATAAAAAAAAAAATTAGAAGATATAACACTGTATGGTTCTTGGTGGAAGGCCAAGGCCAAGGATTAACATCGGCTACCGGCAGAAGTTACTACCCTTTTTTTTTGTTGGGATGGGAAATCATCAAATGACTTCTCCCGCTCTGGGCAGAGCGGAAGGGCGTGTCAGACTTTTACTGACTAAAACCCACCCGTGTTTCTTCACTTGCCTGTGCGACGGCCAGGGCCACGGTTTCTTATACCTACTAAATAAAAAAAAAAATTAGAAGATATAACACTGTATGGTTCTTGGTGGAAGGCCAAGGCCAAGGATTAACATCGGCTACCGGCAGAAGTTACTACCCTTTTTTTTGTTGGGATGGGAAATCATCAAATGACTTCTCCCGCTCTGGGCAGAGCGGAAGGGCGTGTCAGACTTTTACTGACTAAAACCCACCCGTGTTTCTTCACTTGCCTGTGCAACGGCCAGGGCCACGGTTTCTTGTTTAACCAACCCGCATCCCTGACCCAGGAGGCATCGGTCTTCGTGGAACCCGTCACGACGTGCTGACATCTCTTTGAAGCGCGCGTAAAACACGACGCGCCGTCGACTCGGGCCTGGTCCTTACCGAGCGGCGAGCTGCCCACTGCTCACCGCCCGCAGGCCCGCGCCTACGGTGGCTGGGAGTTTAGTGTCATCTCCCGATCAGGGCGTCTCCTGCGGCGGCTAGTGGCGTGAGATCGCTGGGATTCCCGTTGCCTCACGCGCTCCGCCTCCTCCTTTGCCAGCATCACTGCTTCGCAGAAGGAGGTGACGGCCTGCCATGCACTCTCGCTCCGGACCATGGCCTGGACCAGGGTCGGACGGCCGCTACGAGTACACGGCAGTGCTCTACCCAAGCCGGGCAGACCTCCACCGTATGCTCCACCCTGTCCTCAGGGCGATCCTCACAATGGTGACACCCTGGCGTTTCCTCCCGCCTTATACGGAACAGGAACCTCCCGAAATAACCGTGTCCGGTGAGGACCTGCGCCAGGCGGAAGGTGAGGGCGCCGTGGCGCCTCTCTAGCCACTCCTCAAAGAGGGGACTTACCGCCGCTATTGTGGCGTGCCGAGCACTGGGTTGCGACAATCGCACTCTCCATGTCGCCATGAGATCCCGCCGGAGCTCTGTCCGCCGTACCGCGATTTCTCGCGGCAGCGCAGTTATACCCCGGCGTTTTGCCTCCTCTCGCCACTCCCACATGTGGGCGAGGACTTTGGCTTCCAGATCTCATGGCGGTAATCCGGCAAGGAGGCTGGCCGCCTCAGCGGAGACCGTACGCTATCCCCGGATCAGCCGAACGGCCATGACCCTCTGGGACGCGGTCAGGCATCGGGCTGGTCGCTTCCTTAACGACTGCGCCCACACCGGTGCCCCATAAAGGGCCATGGACCGCACTGCCCCCGCGTAGAGCCTCCGGCAGGACACGTTTGGTCCCCCAAGATTGGGGAGGAGCCGCCTTAGGGCAGCCCCGGCCCGTTCCAGTCTGGGAGCCAAACGTCGGAAGTGCTCCTCGAAATTCCACCGGCTGTCGAGGACAAGTCCCAGGTACTTCATCGTCGACCCGAAGCCGGTGTTAACCCTTCCTACCGTTATGTGGGAACCCGACGGTGGCGAGAAGTTACTACCCTTGTGTTGCGATGTGTGCCGGGTACTATGCGCCAAATGTTGTTTGTTGTGCCGGGAGTTTGGTCGTGGAGGGTCTCCAAATCAATCTCGCTCTGGCGCAGCATCGTTGGTCGTGTTGTTAGGTTTAACATTGCATCACCTCGCTCAACTGCCGTCTTCCTAACTTCCTTCTTATTCACTCAGTTTTTTTAAGTGAATAGGCTCTTAATATACCGCTAGTATATTAAGTTAAGAGCCTATTCACTTAAAAAAACTGAGTGAATCCCAGCCCAGCCCATTAATGCTTTACCATCAACGATTGCATCTCTGCTTACCATCACGCGGGATTGCGGTCAAAAACCAGTTTCTAATTATAAAAAAAAATATTAAAAACTATCTTCATAGTTTTTATTAATACAGAATAGTTCCTGAGATTAGCGAGTTCAAACAAACAAATTCTTCAGCTTTGTATATTAGTACAGATAAAAAAGTATATGTAAAAATGTAAAAGGGCATTGCGGTGCCCATGTCTGATGTGCTTCTACCAAAAACATGTCCAAACATGTCTTCTTCAAAAATATTAACCACACGTGGCCGGGTCAGGCGGTCAGCTAGTATTCCAACATTGATATGATATTAAACTAAGGTAGATAAGTCACTAGCGCACTGAAAAATGAAGCGTACAAAAGATTATAATTCTAATCTCTTGCCTTAGTCACTCTCGATACACTCGTAAAAACAAACGACAAACACTAACAGCGCAAATGACAAACACTAGCCATCTTTTTCTTCTCTATGCTTTAGATTGCGCCCCATCTCACTCACACTGTACCAACGTGTGAAATGTACGCAGAATAAAAAATTGGGTTGTATCCCAAAAAATAATTTAATGTCCATCAGATAAATTTATAAAAAATATTGAACACGTATTTTTTATTTTTTCTTTCATTCAAATACTTAGGAAGATATATTGATTTGAAATGTCGCAAGACGTCACGCCGTGATACAAAATATACCACGGCGTGACGTAATTAGCCCCCACTCCGTAACTTTAATTCGCTACATCTCAGTAGCTTCTGGTAATTTTGACAAAATAAAAAATACGGGTCTTAATTATTTTTATTATCTATTAGACGGACTAATTGTTTTTTCGGTTTTCATACCTTGGATACATCCCTATTTGCATGTGCGTGCTGCTGCTTCGATCGGCACATTTATTTCGGTTAATTTGTTAGAGCATATCATATCTGTTTAATATTATATCAATGTATTCTTATAAATAAATATTTGGATTTGATTTATATATTCCTGCGACATCCATTGCTTCATGGATTTAAAATTTGCCCGTCTATCAAACGCTCAATAAACGTGGCTGAGCGATGAAAGAAAGACACTGCGATAGTTTGCCTGTTTATCTTACACAATTATGGCTGACTGATGCGAAGTAGAAACAAAGTTATTACTATGTCTTCCCAGTAAAACTCCAGCAGTTATAAAGATCAACGGTCAATGCCATCCATATGGTTAGAGGGAATTAGTTAGGAAGTACGCAGTTACTGCCCTACTGATCGTGATTCGTCGTCGACTGTCTTATTAACTCCACGGCCACTCTTACGAATCGCGAGGGCATAGATAAACGGTTGGTATATCCCACATTACTTACGAGTGCCTATTACGTAACCTCAGCACGCCTGGATTTCTTGGAGACACTGGCAGAGGTATCATGTAAAAGAGGGCGAGTCTATCTATTTTACATGCTTTTTATTAGCTTCACTTGTATGTTTGCTTACTTGCTTGTTTGCTTGTGTGCTTGTCCGTCTCTAACTCTTTGGACTACGAGTGAGCGGCTCATAACTGTAAAATGTCCCACCGTTTTCAATACGTTCGTTCGTTTATTATTAAAAAAGAATATCGAACTAAAAAGTTGAAAATAAATATACTTTAAAAACTAAAAAAAAAATGCTTTTAAAAAATATCAAACTAAAAAAGTTAAAAATAATTTTTAAAAAACGTGACGCGCTTAATATACAAAAATTATGGCACAAAGCGCCTCCCGCTTTTTTAAAAATCATTTTTAACTTTTTAGTTTGATATTTTTAAAAGCATGTTTTTTTTAAATAGCTTTGTTAATGAATCGATTAACTCCTTTAACGTAAGTGTGTTAACAAATATGTAAACTCACATGTAACACAAACAGCCAGACCTGGAGCAGGCATTATCGAACCCGCGACACGCGGAAGCATGCGGTCTATCGTTCAGTCACCGTGTTATCAAATTCAAGTTTAAATCTTTTTATTTATCAATCTTTGTTATGATGGAAGTCTCCAGTGGGGACCTGCGTACCTACAGACGTTAGAAAGTCCAGCCGCCCGAAATTATCAACATTTCATTCTTGCTCTTGCTTGATAGTTTCGGGTAGCTTGACTAGTTGACGTTTTCTTTCTTCCAGCCCATAATTTGAACTTGCGGCCGCTATGACTCCAAGCGGGATCAATGCAAGTTTTCTAACGTAAGCAGTTGAGCATAATCAGCCCATACTTTTTCCACTGGCCTCCTCTCGTGAGGAGTCGGGTGGTGGGGTCTGTCAGACTCTTACTGCCAAACACCACCCCGGTGTTCCATCTTACACCTGCGCCGGGGGTCGCTGGTCTGCAACCCCTCTTTGGCATAGGCCTTTTCAAGTGTTTGACTTATTGCGCGATGTGACGTCTCAGGTCTTATGAAACTTAACTGTACCAACAAGTACCCTTGTGTGCGATTCCGACTCATATTTAGCCAGCTTTTTACCACTCGGTGTAGACGCTGCTGTCTGACGCTATGTACTATCTATTTACACTTACTGAGGTCAGCATTCAGTAGTAAGCACTTCTGTCGTATTGGGATAAAAACGTGCAGGGTTGGGGCACACTGCAAGAACGAAACGAAAATGAAAATCCTAGAAGGCGGCTGCGAATTTTTTTAAATATTAATTTTGGCGTCCTCGAAATCTATGAAAACAATACCCATAGCGAATTTAAGCTGAAACTAAGGGCCCAATGCAGTGACAAAAAATTAATTACAAAAAAAAAGAACCGGCTTCGACGGTAGTTGGTGTGTTTGGTTTTTGTATTTTCGTTTTTTGCCACTGACTTCCAAAATAGTTACTTTTCAGTTTGTAGTGTTTATTTTTAAATCGGTTGTTCTTTTTTTGTAAAAAAAGTTGCCACTTTTTCATTGCGAACTGCAGTCGCTCCATATAAAATGCTAGTTGTACTCACCTGCATTCGTTCGGACTGGACATACCAACATATATAGTTGGGAAAAGGCGTACCTATCAATGAAATTGTTCGGTCTTAAATCATTTATCCATTTTTTATATTATAATCTAGCGCTTGACCGCAATCCTGCCTGATGGTAAGCAGTGACGCAATCGTTGATGGTAAAGCGCACTAGTTTATTAAGCCTTGAAGACACTCAAATTGTAGTCCGACGCAAATTGTTCCAGTCCCTCGATGTACGCGGTATAAAGGAGGAGGCAAAACGCTTCGTCCGGATCGTAGTGGTGTTAACAACGTAAGGGTGGAAACCAGCCGTCCGATGGTGGAACGGAGATGGGGGAATTAAATCATGCAATTCCCTTGCACACTCACCAGAATGCAACCTATAGAAGACCGAAAGGCTGGCTACTCTACGCCTGTGCTCCAAGCTTTGGAGACCGTTTCGAGTTAGATCAGGGTCACCAATCAGCCTCTTCGCACGCCTCTCCACTGAATCCAAAGTGGCTAGGTGACACTTAGCAGCACCAGCCCAAATGTGGCTGCAGTACTCCACACACGAACGGACCTGTGCTTTGTATAACATTAGAAGCTGCCCAGGTGTGAAGCATTGCCGGACCTTTGCGATAACGCCAAGTTTCCTGGCAGCCACCTTGGCCTTGGACTCAATGAACCGCCCAAAGTTAAGGTTCGAGGAAATCTCTACTCCCAAAAGCTGAAGGCGGTCGGAACACTCCAAGGACACATTTCGAAAAGTAGGAGCCAAGATGAACGGGCTCCTTTTGGCGGTGAAAAGACACGCCTGTGTTTTGGCGGCATTGAATGCTACAAGATTGGCATTGCTCCATTCGGAGACTGCCTGCAGTGCAACACTCGTTCGCTCAACCATGGCTTCTCTTTCGGACCGGACCGATTCCCTACTAGCCCGAGCACCCGGCAGGTATCTCTCTACAACTGTGCTATCATCTGCATACCCATAGATACCAGGCATTAGCAGATCGTTAATATGCAGCAGGAACAGAGTTGCAGAGAGAACAGACCCCTGAGGAACACCGGCATTAGTTGACACGGGCTCAGAAGAGCATCCGTCGACAACAACTCGGAGGGACCGTTCAGTCAGGAAGTCTTTTACCCAGCCAGTCAGGCTAGGGGAAATGCCATACGCTGGAAGCTTACTCAAAAGGCCAGCGTGCTCCTATCCGATGTCTTCTAGTTTACTGAATGTAAATTTCTGATTTCCCATCCAAAAAAGATGCAATTAAGGCATACACACAGACATTATATGTAAGTAGATTCGCCAGTACTAAATCATAACCCTAGTGAGAAAAACGTATTGGCTGAGCCACTCGGTAGATCCAAGCTCCAAAATCTAAACGAAAACTAAAAGGTGGGGATGAAAGGCGGTTGATTCTTCATAGATCTACACGCCTAGCAGGTGTTTTTTTTATTTACTTAATTATCTATGATGAAAGTGCAATCACATTATAAATGTTTTAAGGATACATAAATGTAATTCATATTTACCATTTTCTCAAAAATAATATTTTTAGTATAGGATACTTTTTATTATGTACACCAAATAAATTACAGAACATAAATATAAAGATTTTACAATGGGTGGTCTTAGCGCTGAGAGCGAACTTTTACAGACAACCTTTATTTTAGGTACATCATTTAAAAATAAAAAGTATTAAACTAAAAAAAAATAAACTAAACATAAAAATATTAAACTAAACAAAATATTAAATAAACATAAAAATATTAAACTATTTTTTTTTCTTTTTTTTTTAAATGAAAATTAGTAATAATTGATTCATGACGTTGGTAAGGGAAACGAGAAACATTATTTTATTGTGGCGGAGTTCGTTTGCCAGCATTTTCAGTATTTTGATTTAAAACCAAACCACTGAACATTTTTAAAGTATATACCTACATTCAGAAAAACTGCACTGTCGCATTGGGTAAAACCTGTAATCACAGTTGTAAAAATGATAAAGAAATAAATATTTTTTTTTAAATAAAATTTGCTCATTTGGTATATGTAGTAGTGGGGCAAACGCTGTGACGTTATTTTGTAATGGCGGCACGTTATGAGGAAGATGGTGACGGCCCTATCGCTATGCCGTCGCTGACATCGTCACATACAATATGTAAAGAAAACCCTGTCCGACCCATAGGGATAAAGAGTTTAGGAAAACACATGACCAAATACAGTATGTTAAATAACAGAGGGCGTTCCCTTAAACTCGTTAATATATATCATTAATAGATTAAAATAAAAATATCAGCATAGAAAAATAAGCATAAAAAAATCCGAATAAAAAAAATTCTAATTGAAAATAAATTTGAAACCTCCTGTTTTAAATCAAAATAGTAGTCGTCATGTATAAATAAATTGCGACGTTGCCGTCTTTCATGTTCGCGTGTACAGTGTGTTTCTTTTACATGTCAATTTAAAAGTTTTATTGAATATTTTCTTATTGGAAAAAATTTTAAAACATTTTGTTTTCGAATGAAAATATTTTTTTTAGCATGTATGTATGCTATACTATTTCGGGTTAACGGGAACGCCCTCTGTTAGTTAACATACTGTATAATATAAAATTTCACCATTATAACAATAGTAATGAATTTTGAAATAATCTTTTTTTTCTGCGAATTAATTCCAACTTCCCCGAAATTTGGCAATTTTTAAAAAAGCGACAACACCAGTTTGACTGTATTATTATAAGCGATGCGACCATGTGACGCGTGCCCTGCCCCCCGTCGCCCGCGAATGGATTGCCTACAGCACATGTATTAAGTTACCTCTTTTTGCGAAATAATATTTTTTTAGACAATTTATTTTTATGTTTAGCCCGGCTTCGTGGGCATTAGTAGAATCAGTTATCGATACCTAATAATACCTTCACGGCTCGGACAGGGTTTTCTTTACATATTGTATAAACTCGAATTGAGCACGCAGTTGTTACGTAGGTAGTGTTGCTGCAACTAAAGGAGGGGCTTAATAATAACAGTCGCTTAGGTCAATCGACCAGGTTAAGCTACGCTTGCCGCGGTTGGCCTATGGATGGGTGACCATCTCTACACACCAAGACCTCCCTGCCTTTGAAAGTAAGCACGTTAAGCCCATGGTCCGGCTGTCAACCGTATTTCAATGACAGTTGTTACGGGTAGTCAAAAGTCTGAAAGTCTGACCGTCAGTCTTACCAAGGGGTATCGAATTACACAGTAACTGGGTTGTGGAGGTCAGATAGACAGTCGATCCATGTAAAATAGTGGTAGTCAGCTGAATCCGGTTATACTGGAAGACAGACCGAAAGTAGTTGGGAAAAGACTTCTTCAGAGATTCGCTGCTGGACAAAGGCCTCCCACGATCACCGGTCTTGTGCTGCCCGCATCCATCGGCTTCCTGCGACTTTCACCAGGTCATCGGTCTACCTTATTGGGGGCCTCCCTACGCTGCGTTTTCCGGCACGTAGCCGCCACTCCAGACCCTTACTGCCCTATCGGTCATCGGTTCTACGAGCAATGTGCCCCGCCCGCTGCCACTTAATTTTAGCGACTCGAAGAGCTATGTCGGTGGCAAAAGACTAATGACAAACGCTGCAACTTCTTGCAGTAACGTAGTAGTTGCGTTGCCGTTAGTAATTGCGATGTGGTGACGTTGTGAATAGCTTTTGTAGACAGATAGTTGTGTTTACAGTGTGGCTAGCCGTGATTGAGTTGTAGCTTTGTAACTGCGACGTGGCCTTGTTGTGGGCCGACCACGGTTAAGCCACATAGTTGATTTATGCGGCCAAATATGGTCCGTGTGAATAACACGGACGCACAAATCATCCATCCACTTGTGGTTGTTGTCGCGTGGTTGCGATGCGTATGATTAAAGTCAAGTCCAAAGAAGAAACGTGCATCGATCATAAAGGCTGTATGTTGGCGATTTGACTTCAATCTGGGTATTTTGAAAGAAAGAAAATACGATTTTTTTTTTTGCAATAAAAACGTTTTGTATTCTGGGTATATCTGGGATCTGGGATTGTGGTTCAGACTGATTCACTAGATTATAAAATGATGGTAGGAGTAAATGGTAAGGAAACCGTTTTGAAGCTTATGGAAATCGATTTAGCCTATCGTAGTCCATGTCGTCATGTACATATAAATACAGAATTTAAAAGAGGATGTCAAGAATGTAATGACATCATCTAAGTAAGTCAAACCTGCCGAATACAAAACAAAACATCTTGGAAAAGGACGAGGAGATGACGACCTTAATGAAGATGATAGAAAAAGCAAACACATTAAGGAATCACTAAACATGATTAATGACTTAAGTGAGGTTTAAGAAAATAAAGTAATTGCCTTTACGTCATTATGAAGAAGAGTACTTTAAAGATACGGAAGTGCTTTCTGTTTTGATTTCGTGTCGATCTTATTACAATCTTTCATCTACATAGATGGTAACAAATTTGACTATTTAATCTGATTCCAGTTGATAAAACCTTTATCACAAACAAAATGATCTTAGTATCCACACCAGCTAGAGCTATATAGTACAGTAGAATCATACACCCAAGCGTTGAGTCCCGAGCAAACACGGGCACGTCAGAGTGCGGGACGCAGATAATGCAATTACTTGTAGTAATCTGTCTGCGCGTTGTGCCGGTGGGACTCAGTCTGTCAGTCAAGCGCGCACAGGCACACGGCAGACATGCGCGGAAGTACTGCGGGGCTGGCCGACACGCTGGCGAGCGGCTCGCGCGCGTACGCTGCTCTGCTGGAAAGCGCCGACGCACTGTTCGCGAGTCTTGTGGTTGCACCCGCCGTTGTCACGTACTGGAAGTCCACTTGGACGCTCATGGACTTGTATGTGCTGCCCGATGAGCCTGTGGGTAGCGCGGCTGCGTGTGCCGCCTTCGGACTGTGCTGTGACTTGTTGTTTTCGGTGTTCCAAACGCAACTAAGCAAATTGCTGCGGCCGGAGCGGGGCAGGCTAACGTACTACATTGTGTCGCGGATGTGCACGATGGTGGCTGGCGTGGCTTGCGTGGGCGCGTGGCGTGGCGTGTGGAACCTGTTGAACGAGTGCACGGGCGACAGTGCGCGCACGCTGCTGTCCACGACAGCGGCGGCGACGCTGTCGCTGGCCGCGTTGCGCGCCCTGCGCAACATATGCGCCGCACCGTTTGCCGTCGCGGTCGACTCACCGCAAGATTATTTCGATGTGCCCACTATGTTCCGTACGGTTGGTACTATTAGGAACTCATCATCAGTCACCTTCTGAACAACCTGTCTACCTCATATCGCAAAATGGAATATCCATTTTTATACATACCTAACCGCCTCTTACACGAACGAGATTTTCGGTTATATCCGTTAAACGCTACGCCTATTTACAACCAACTCCCCCGTTCTATTTACCCATATTCGCATAAGCATAACTCTGTCACGGTATGAGAGCACTTCCCATTTACAGCTAGGAAGTCTGCTGCTAAAATTATATGTCACTGATTGATATATGTTAATGGTGATGTTACCAGTGCAAAATTACCTAAAATACTGCCGGAAGGACATAAAGTCAGTTGTTATAGTTTTCACAGGAACCTGTTAAAATTTTTCCTATTGAGCACTAAGTTTTTCTAGTAACTCAAGGTTCGATAAACCCTCGAGTACCCGAGTCTTACAAATAAACAGTCATAGATTAGTCGAGTGCGTACTTGGCACACAGGATCAGCTGATCATTCATTCATGCATTCTCGCGTGCTCGCTTACTAATATGGCAAAATAGAGGGACATAATTACAAGGGATATTTAAAATTAGTTTGGAATTACTTAGATTTTTTCATTCTCAAAGATGTGATATTTTTATGAAGTTTAACTTTATGGGTTTGACCTCCGCAGTATTTTGGGTCAAAAAGGTTTAAATGTGGTTTTAGCCAATAAATTTTTATTTAAAGACATACGAGTAAGGCCTTAGATTAATATTCTAAGGTAAAGGCATTCACTCTCTAAACTATAGGGATTTCCCCTTAGCTCTCATATTAAACACTGCCTTAGTTCTAAAGGACTTAGTCAAACTTTGACTGACTTGTTATGATTTTTGTAGCTTTTTGGGGCAAAAGAAACATATTCATGTCTTCAATGCAAACTATAGAGTCATAAATTAATTTATTTTCTGTTTTATTTATTTTCTGAGATGATTATAAAATGTAGATATCTATGTGAAGTGAATGTATATCTTAATAATATTTATTTATTGTTCTTACAACTATCATCATAGGTCTTAACTTAATGTAGCAGTGCAGTTATAAACTTAAAAATTATTTATTTCACCTCACACACATGCTACACAAGTCATATACCTCCCAAAAAATAATACTTATTAAAATTTTTACCTTACATTGTTTATTAACTCTTCCACACACACGACAGCCTCCGTGGCGTAGCGGTAGCGAACGCGACCGTTGCGCAAGGAGGCGCGGATTCGATCCCCGCACAGTGCAAATATTTGTACGCATGAATATGAATATTTACACTGGTCTGGTCGTGCCTCGGAAAGCACGTTAAGCCGTTGGTCCCGGTTGCCATACGAACATCTAGTGGCAGTCGTTACGGGTTGGTTGGAGCCCTCAAAAGTCTAACAATTGGTCTAACTACAATGCTTAGATATCGCCTTCGGGTTGTGGAGGTCAGACGGCAGTCGCTTCACGGATAATATCGAAGTTTAGCCAAAATCAGCAGTTAGACTGGTAAAGCGGATCCCAGACTCCAAAAGCTGAAAAAGCTGCGGATGCGACTGGGATTAACGCTGAGATGATGATGATGATGATTACTTATTAACTCTTGAGAATTCATTCAAAGAATACGAAAATACATCCAGACTCCACCACCCGACGAATGTCCTCCTGCATACATTTACAATCCGACTTATCTTTAAACTCGAGCAGCAATTTGAGGTCATCTGCAAATAATAAACATAGATAGGCCATGTCTAATGAGCTCCGGTAAATCATTTATCATTAAGATAAATTCAAGAGGGCCCAAAATACTGCCCTGCCTTACTCTGGACCTTACGTAATAAAATTCAGACTCATACCCATTGTAGACCACATACTGAGATCTATCTTTCAATTAGCTCACGAACGAGTGTAATAGGTGTCGTCAAAAGCCAATTTCTACAAGTTTTCTTAATAGAACATCATTGTCGACAGTGCCAAATACCTTTTTGAAATCAAATTATGCCACACTAACCTGCACCCCTCTATCGACTAACTGCTAACTTTCTCCAAGAAGTTGACCAGATAAGTAGTAGGTAGTGCTGCATGCCGGCGTAAACCTACATACTATGCTGAGCATCTCAATTCTGTTGTCGCTATAATACCAAATAGTAAAATTTGTTTATTTTTGTATAGATAATGATATGAAACCATCGATCACTTATACACTAGATTCACAATCAGCGTAGAAAAAAAATGGTTGAACTGAACAAGCGCACAACGCAGCACTTATAATTCTGACTTTAATGCATGCGTGTAAGGTTGAATTTGGTTTAATGTCAGACTCGGTCGTAAAAAATAATGGCTTTTTATACTGCTTTGTGATAAGAACTTTATATACTGCACTTAAGGCTGATTTTAAATTAATGTATATTTATTTTGACTACTTTAGACCGCTTAATACTTGTCACCATTTTTGATAAGAGTTTTGGTCGAGACTGTGTATCTAGTGTTTAGGTGATCGATGTATGAAACACTTCTTTTTCTCCTTTTTCATTTTATTTCGAAAAATCCATGAACTAAGGTATATGTTTTACTAGCCATCCGCCCCGGCTTCACACGGGTGCAATGCTGATACTAAATACACTACAGAAAAACTGTGGACGTTGTACAAAACCCGCCGCTCTTGCCGCCCCGGCCGGTACCGCCGCAAATGCGACGGTACAAATAAGTGAATTGACGGTGAAAATAGACGGTTTAAATAAATGAATATTATTTATTTAAAGATCTATATTAAATGAACAATGTTTTAAGGTTATTGAATTCGATAAGGATTATTGATATATTGGTTAAAATCGCTTCAAAAATTAGCCAATATTTGTCGTAAAAAGTACCTAAATAACAAAAAAAAAAAAAACATTGTGGGATATCCTTAAGAGATAGACATATACCATCGCGGACTTTTCTGTAGACCGTTTCAATGTGTACAATATTTAATACATTATTTTGATAAATCTTGTAAGGTTCAGCCTACCTTCCACTGCAAACGCCGAAAAAAGGAAATTATTTACGACATCACATTAAAAATAATAGTATTTCTCCACTATTTAACGGATGTTATTATACATATAAATCTTCATCTTTAATCACTCTATCAATTAAAAAAACGCTTCAGTATCCGTTGCGTAGTTTTAAAGATTTAATCATACATAGGGACATAGGGAAAGAGAAAGCAACTTTGTTTTATATTATGTAGTGATGAAGTATTTGTCTACGAAGTGTAGCTACTTCTAATCAGCAGAAATTTCTTACATTCTTTACGGTTTCAATAGCTTTATTGTTCACTATCTTAGTTCAACATTGTTAAGTATTATACGGTATTAACTTTGCTTGACTTTTATCTAATACCCGTATATTTATATTTTACCCAATATTGACATGTTAAATTGTAGAATGCTCTGTACATTTTACGATTTAACACATTTCAACAATTTGTTTTTATATTAAAATCGGATAGCAACTAGTAACCTAATTTTGTAATAGGTACGTGAACACGATAAATACTATTAATTATTTGGTCGAGTAATTCAATAGTACCTACCTAACACGTGTTCTCAACCGTTAGATCTACACAGTGCATTGTTTTTAGAGTGTGACCTTTAGAAAACATAATCAGAGTTTGTTACCACGGGAATGCCTTTGTCTGGAGGTTTTATACAGGGGGGTAATCGCTCTAAATAAAACAGTAGAAGTTAAACTCTTGTTCGTATCTAATGCAGTTAAACTTGTGGTTTAGTTTCGATCCCATTTCGTATCGCGCTAAAGTTTTGACTTCGATTGAAGTAAAATCAATGTATGAGTGATACATTTAGTCAGATATAATAATTAAATCTAAGTAAATCCAATCGTTTTGACATAAGTTTGACACAGAAAAGGGTAGCCTTGTTTCAGCTTTTTCATTTGACAGCGGTTAAGCTTTAATTGTCAGTAGCAATGGGTTTCCTTTTGACAGTTCAACAGCATTCATTGCGTCATTTACGTTATTGAGCAGATACATTTTCGAACATAGGGAGCAATGAAATAGCAATAAGCTGCGAAATGATTCTAACTGATAGTATTGGTGTGTTACGTAGTTAGGTTATGGTTACGAAACGTAACTAAAGTTTTGGTGTGGTTGCGATGCAATTCTGTTTTCATTGAATATAGGTACTTTATTTGCATGAATGTAGGTTTACAAATATAGTATGCTCTTCATAAAAATAAAAGTGGGTCCATTTACATTCTACCAATAGATGTGATATATGCAAATATTTAATTTTACATAATAACAGTGTTAAACTCATTACATTATATATTAGTTCATTTCTATAGCGCGATTGCCCCCAGATTATAGCCTATTTCGTGCTTACATGCAACCCAGGCGAGTCCCTTAAAAGGTATGCTTAAAGGTCTTAATAATTCTAGCCATTAGCTAGAATTATTAAGAGACGAAAAATAATTTGTATTTCGAATAGCAAAAAAAAGAAAAACACACCGTATACCTTGTCTATTATGTTAAATATTTTTTTACAGCTGTTTTACATCGTACATTTTCCAGATTACGCAAAAGTTAACTTCAAACTACTAACTAAATAAATAAAGTGCCATATCTTATTGTTTTATCATAAATACTTACCCCTCTATTCATAAACGTTGCTTAAAGTTAACTAGTGATTGCTTAACCATACATTTTAGACGTTTGCACGTCACTTAACTTTAATCATGGTTCATGAATTACTTACCCTTAAACACCATGGTGTTTATTCATAGATTGGATTATAATACCGTACGTGTATCAATTAATCGTGTGTTGCCGCCATCACTAGTTCCACCTGTGAAAAAAGGGCTTATCTAATAGACAGGGTCATCATTATCATCATCGTCATCTCAGCGTTTATCCCGGTTACATCCGCGGCTTTCGCGTTGGAGCCCGGGGTCCACTTTCCTGCACATTCTCCTCCATTTCGCACGATCTTTAGTATCCTTTGGTAAGAGCTTGTTGGCACGCATGTAATCTCTCTCTAATAGACAGGGTATACGGTGTCAAATTAGCTAAAGACTAGTTAGATAAATCACTGCATATTATAAAACAAAGTCACTTTCTCTTTCCCTATGTCCCTTTGTATGATTAAATCATTAAACCTACGCAACGAATTTTGATGCAGTTTTTTTTAAATAAAATAAATATAAATATATACAGACAAATCACACAGATTGAGCTAGCCCCAAAGTAAGCTTGAGACTTGTGTTATGGGATACTAACTCAACGATACTATATTTATAATAGATACATATTATATAGATAAACATCCAAGAGCCAATCAGGAAAAGATCGTTTTCCATCATGACCAGGCCGGGGATCGAACCCGGGGCCTCCACGTCGCAGGCAGGCGTGTTTTTAAGAGATAGGGTGATTAATAAGGGAGGTTTATATAATAAATAATAAATATATATGGACAAATCACACAGATTGAGCTAGCCCCAAAGTAAGTTCGAGACTTGTATTATGGGATACTAACTCAACGATACTATATTTATAATATATACGTATATAGATAAACATCCAAGACCCAGGCCAATCAGGAAAAGATCGTTTTCCTCCATGACCTGGCCAGGGATCGAACCCGGGGCCTCCACGTCGCAGGCAGGCGTGATGACCGCTGCGCCACGGAGCATCCATTAAATTGTGAAAAAATATTATTATTTATGAGGTTTCTAATGTCATATCCATACTAATATTATAAATGCGAAAGTAACTCTGTCTGTCTGTCTGTCGGTCTGTCTGTCTGTCTGTCTGTCTGTCTGTCTGTCTGTCTGTCTGTCTGTTACGCTTTCCCGCTTAAACCTCTCAACTGATTTTGATGAAATTTGGCACAGACAATCTTTAGACCCTGAGAAAGAACATAGGCTACCTTTTATCCCGGAAAAAATTGATGTTCCCGAGGGAAATCTAAAAAGTGCGATATAACCGAACTCCACACGGGCGAAGCCGCGGGCGGAAAGCTAGTCGTAAATAATTTAATTTTTTCCGCGTTGGCAGTGAAACGCAGGCTGAACTCTACGAGATTTATCAAAATAATGTACTAAATATTGGACACATTGAAAAGATCTGCAAAAAAGTCCGCGATGGTATATGTCTATCTCCTATGGTTATCCCACAATAACATTTTTTTGTCATTTACTTTTTACGGCAAATACCAGCTGATTTCCGAAGCGATTTTAACCAACACAGCATTATCCAATTTAATACCTTAAATACATTGTTGATTTAAAATAGATCTCTATCGCTCTTTACAGAATATGATTTAAGTAAATATTTTCGATCATATTACAGATTTAAAAATTGCGGCGTGTTGCGTTTGCGGCGCTACACGGCGTGGCATTCGAGGCGATATTTTAAACAACGTTCAAAGTGTTTCTATAGTGTATTTAGTATCAGTATTGCACCCATGCGAAGCCGGGACGGGTCGCTAGTATGCAATAAAATTAGAACCGTTATTAAGAATAATTATAAAAGTTATTCGGAAAAACTCTCATTTAATTTATGCCTCCTGATACTGAACGCTCGTAAACAGCTCACACTACTTTCTCTATTATTACAAACAGTGCGTTTACACTCATTTCTACTAATAAACTTTTCAGGCCAAAGACCTACGAAAATAAAAATTCCGTATTTCTTAGGTTTACACGTACAGAGAGTAGAAAAAGATGTTTAAAATTCAGTAATCGACTTCGATGTTTTTCATCCCAATAATCAGAATCGAACACAAATACACAGTAGCAATGGTATTCATTTTGACATTCAACAAAATTAATTGCGTAGTTTCATTTGCATTGATTGCATTGTTCAGCATATGAAGCAATAGAGTAGCAATATTAAAATAATAATATTTATTCAGCAGATTGTGATTGATTGACAGTACTAAGGAGTTTTGGCGGGAAAGTCAAGCTGAGTGTTACGCTCGTTTTTCATTGGACTTTTAAAATTATTTAAGTATAGTGTTGTCTACTAAATAATATTTAGTAAATAATTCATAAAGAACAATGAAATATCGCAGCATAGTGGCCACATCATGACTTTGTCCCAAACCTCCCTTGTAAGACGGGTCACGCGGCACTCTTTTTCGACATGAATAATTCATAATTACGTGACATTGGCTAAATGCACAAACGGTGCGCAGCCACAAAAATTAAAGAAAGGAAAAAAGACAGTGGTAATTAGGATGTCGGCAGGAAGCTAATGAATAATGAAATAATCTTGCACGGGTATTCTGAATACCGTAAATGAACTGCTCATTTGCCTATTGCACCTATTAGATGCCGCCTACACGGAGATTAGTGTAGCAAATCTATTGCTGTTGGTCAGGACATGTAGCGGTAATAAGCAATGTGTACCGGTTTTTATGTAGATACAGGTATTTTTAATATAAAGATTATATCGTACGAAATATTTGCCAATTCATTCTATTTTTTTTTTAATAATTATAAACTAGTGGTTGTCTGCAATCCCGCCTGATGGTAAGCAGTGATGCAATCGTTGATGGTAAAGCGCATCAGTTTATTAAGCCTATTCACTTAAAAAACTTAGGAATAGGAAGGATGACGGCAGTTGAGCGAGGTGATGCAATGTTAAACCCAAGACCAACACGACCAAACGATGCTGCGCTAGAGGGAGATGGATCTGGAGACTCTCCACGACCAAACTCCCGACACAACATCATTTGGCGCATCGTACCCCGCACACATCGCAACACAACTGCTCAGACCCGTCCTCCGTACGGCTTCACCAGACATCTTGCCGGAACACGACGAATCGCTTGGCGGCAAGACTTTGTCTGGTGGGGGGTAACTTCAGCCGGCAGCCGATGTTACGGCCTACCACCTTCTTTTCCTGCACCGTTGATTCTGACTGCCATGTTGACACTATGTAACTGTCTATACGCGGTGCCAGATTCGAGTACACGCACCTGGTGTCCCACTATGACGTGTTAATACCATCATGAAACCGTAGCCGTTGTAAAAAGTGATAGTGCTATTCATCCTGTATTTTCTGACATTGAAACTATGATGGTTGGAAGTTTTGGCGGGAAGCTAAGATGAGTGCCACGCTCATTTTTCATTGGACTTTTAAATTATTTATAGTGTCGTTTACTAAATAAAAACGTGTGATTTATGTAGTAAAAAGTGCATTCAGTGAATAATTCATAAAGAACAGTGAAATATTGTAGCATAGTGGCCACATCATGGCTTTGAACCAAATCTTCCTCCGTGTTAAGTCCGCGCGGCCGTCTTTTTCGACATGAATAATTCATTACGTGACATTGGCTAAATGCACAAACCGTGCGAAGCCATAAGAGAAAGAAAGAAGAACTTTTGAAGATTTTTTACTTGACATTGGCACAAAGTCATAACTAGTGCCACACTACAAAAACAAAAAAAAAACTATGATGGTTTTAACACATCACAGTAACCCCCATGTAGTACAATTCTGTACTTTCCGTAACTTAGTGAAGTAAGCTAAAAATGAGCTACAGAGCGAGTCTGTAACCATCTCACCGTAAAAAGGTCGCTGAAGCGAGCGTGAAGCTTGGTGTCTCGGGAAAACATAGTTACCGCCCACCAGACAAAGTCTTGCCGCCAAGCGATTCGTCGTATCCCGGCATGATGTCTGGTGAAGCCGTACGGAGGATGGGTCTGAGCCGTTGTGTACGATGCACCAAATGTTGTTCTGTCAGGAGTTTGGACATGGACGGTCTCCTGATCAATCTCTCTCTGGCGCAGCATCGTTGGTCGTGTTGTTGGGTATAACATTGCATCACCTGGCTTAAGTGCAGTCTTCCTTCCTATTCACAGTTTTTTTTTTTTTGAGTGAATAGGCTCGTAATAAACTAACATGCTTTACCATTAACGATTGCATCACTGCTTACCATCAGGTAGTATTGCAGTCAAGCACTTGTTTATAATTATCAAAAAAAAAAAACATTTGAATTACAGCTCACTTTGAGCTCACTTCGACTATGTTTTTACGGTGAGAATTATACAAAATAGACCGGCGGACTTTATGTCCCTCCAGAGGGCGTCCTGTCCTCTCAGGATTCCGCTCCCATATACTGGATTATTCCATTTATCCATTCCAAAAAATCCACCCTAAAATGAATACGTTATAAGAATGTTCGAGAATCCACCCTTTTTTATGTTCTGGATGGGAAATCATCAAATGACTTCTCCAGCTCTGGGCGGAGCGGAAGGACGTGTCAGACTTGGACTGACTAAAACCTTGTTTCTTCACTTGCCTGTGCGCCAGGGCCACGCTTTCTTTTTTAACCAACCCTGACCCTGACCCAGGAAGCATCGGTCTTCTAGGTCTATATCGTTTGACAAACAGAATTTATATATCAGTCTAGGTTGGATTCTCGTTTTCTGCGAATGCCGTTTATAATTTTTTTTTAAGATTTTTTGGTGAAGGAACCACATCTACCTATCCCCTTTCATCTTCTCAACATGACCAAACTATTTAACTATTTGTACATTTTCTTTTAAATTAAATCAAATCATTTGTTTATTTCAAATTAACCATCACTTGGTACTTTTGAATTTTCAATGTCGGTCAGTCCATGAAAAGTGAAGCTAAATTGCACGTTCCTAAGCCTAGATCTCTATGGAGAAGAACATGCAAGAAACTCCATGGACACTATTTTAAAATCATAATAGGAGTTACATTTCTTCGTTACATATTTATGTTGCTTCTACTTCTATAAATTGGAACGAAACGACATCATTGAACACAGTACCCTCTCTGCAGTATATCAATGCAGAACTACAATTTCTACAAAATAGATATTTCCTAGAAGAAGACTATTGTGGCTGAATTGAAACGAGCAGGCACTAGCCTGTCGTCTGCATTCACATTAACCTATGACGTCACTGATTGCCGTATATTTTTCTATTATACCTGAATAGACGTTCAAATGGCAAACGGGATTCTTTAATCTGTTACTCACTTGCTCATATGTTATCTGTAAGTCTCCTTAGTGAGGCAACTTACCTTTTTATTAACTGTGTTTTTTTTTTACTAAACTTTTTTATTCAATGCATGAATGCATAATTATACTGAACAAAACCTGTTGTGAAGAGTTTAATTTTATTAAAAATGCCTAATTTTTTAAAAACTTTATGTTTTAAACAATGAGGCATTTCTTTTTGCCTAATTTTTGTCTAACTGTTTGGTCTGTCTGAACTGCTCAGGATCGAGCTTGTTGGCGTGCCATAAAGGAGGCCTATGTCCAGCAGTGGACGAGTAGAGGCTGATGATGATGATGATGTTGGGTCTCCCCTCTTCCCTACTGAACCTTGTGAGACATATTGCCCCTGATACCATTGTCGTTATCATACCGCCTTCGCCTTCATTGAAATCCATTTATTTTTAATAAATTGCACTGACATATAGTCTAACTTATTTATATCTTTACCATTCTCTTCTTCTTCTTCTTCAGCCCTATAGAGGTCCACTGCTGGACAATGCCTCCCCCAAGGATGAAAGCCTTGGGGGAAGCCATAATCCCTACACTTACGCAGTAATTTGATATTCCACAGTAGAAGCGCTGCTGCCCGCTTCCCTGGTGAGAGTTTCCTTAGTCGCCTCTTATGGTACCACGATAGGATATGGGATGGTACTATTCTATGCCCGATATCACACGGGTCAACCATACGGGTGCCATTCTCTACAGCTATGTAACTTTACTATTTTACAGAACAGCCGAGATACGATGCTCTACATCCTGGACTGCATATTTTCTGTGGCGGTGGTGGGTTCGCTGGTGGTGTTCGTGTGGCGAGGATCTTGGGCACTGCTGGACATCTTCCTCTATCCTGACGACCCGAGTAAATCGTGTTGGATATCACTGGTGAGTTTTTGATCATTTCGTTTTAATCCTGAGCCTAAGGATTCTTCACGACTCCAGAAGTACACATTCCCATTGGCAAATGCAATGAGAATATCAGGATTCAAAAGAAATACTACATAATTCAAAGGATACGGTAGTCATTCTTACAACTATTTTTTTTATAAATTACTAGCTTTCCGCTCGCGGCTTCGCCCGCGTGGAGTTCGGTTATATCGCGCTTTTTAGATTTCCCTCAGGAATATCAAATTTTTCCGGGATAAAATACCTTTTATTCCGGAAAGATTAGGTGGTAGCCTATGTCCTTTCCCAGGGTCTAAAGATTACTGTGCCAAATTTCATCAAAATCAATTGAGAGGTTTAAGCGGGAAAGCGTAACAGACAGACAGGCAGAGTTACTTTCGCATTTATAATATTAGTATGGATAAACTAGTGCTTGACTGCAATCTCGCCTGATGGTAAGTAGTGAAGCTATAGTTGATGGTAAAGCGCGCTAGTTTATTAACAGCCAAAAATAGTTTAAACCTATTTTTATCCCGGTATTCCTTTTTATTTCGTTATTATATATATATGGTGTACATAATAAAAAGTATTCTGTTCTATTCCCACGGGATCGAAACTTATGCGAGCGGAACCACGGCGCGAAGCTAGTCTAACATAATGCAACATATCACAAAAAAACCTTTAAAAAAAAATCCGCACATAGGTTATAATGCGCCACTGAGTCAGTGACCACTTACCGTGTACGCAATTGGATCTTCCTCTCGTTCGTCTTGCGTCCCCCAGCCGTGTGGATAGTACCGTTGTATCGGATTTTAACTCAGGACAAATTAGGACGGACGTTAAGTAAACAAATGTGTACTTCGGACATTCAAGTCGGTAAATATCTCGCCGTGATAACATTAAAAGTCTAAAAACCAATGTCTTTAGTATCATCAGCATCAACATTTTTATCGTCCCACTGCTGGCCGTACAGGTCTCGTCTGAGTCTTGAGAGGAGACCTGTGTCTTTAGTATGAGGACCCTTATTTCGAAACATACTTAATTTGTCAGATTTTTTATAAGAATTTCAACTTTATCTCTAAAGCATTAAGACTCAAGGTTGATTCGGAATATTTCACAGTGTCGGCTTGACCTGTTGGCCTCCGTACATACTATCTTATATTCGGTAACCAGCCTAATGGTAATATTCTCACTGTTGGGACGCAAACCTCATCTCTGTAAGGTCGTGCGCTGTAATCCACACACAGGCCCAGTGTGGGTTGATAAATGTCACATATCCTCAAATTTATGTATTACGTATGTCGTGGTGGCCTAGTGGTTAAAACACCAGCCTCTCAAGTATGAGTGCACGGGTTCGATTCCAGGTCAGGCAAGTACCAATGTAACTTTTCTAAAGTTATATGTACTTTCTAAGTATATCTTGGACACCAATGACTGAAGGTGAAGGAAAACATCTTGAGGAAACCTGGACTTTAAGTCTGAAATCGCCAACCCGCATTGAGCAAGCGTGGTGATTACGCTCAATCCTTCTCTGTATGAGAGGAGACCTGTGCCCAGCGTGTGTGATGATGATGATCCTCAAATTTTTGTTGCTATGACAAATCGATTTCCTCAAGTTATCTTCCTTCACTTTTTTGAGAGTGTACATGAGATGATTAATATAGAGTAACGTGCCTTTCTAAAGTTCGAACCACTAAGCTATAGGTATCTGCTCCAGTCAGGAGTGATACGCACATCCACAATATCAAGAAAAAACATAAAAGTTTTCTACACTTAGAAAAACTATTTACAGTATAAAAATGTTTGTATATACTGTAAAAAAGTTTGTATATCATTTTGAACCAAACTATAAATCACAATCTGATTCATTTCGAAGTATATAGCTAATCCATTGCTCCATTCGTTTCGAAACATGTGTCTTAATTTATGTAACATTAAATAACGCAATGAATGTTGTTGCACTGAGTTGTTCATATTGATTTGACTATTAACTGTTTTTTTTTTTTTTGTAGTGACGCACTAGTTATGACTTTGTGCCAATTTCAAGTAAAATAAAAATCTACAAAAGTTCTTCTTTCTTTCTTTTATGACTTCGCAAGGTTTGTGCATTTAGCCAATGTCACGTAATGAATTATTCATGTCGAAAATGACGGCCGCGTGAACCGGCTTACGAGAGAGGTTTGAGACAAAGTCATTCTGTGGCCACTATGTTGCGATATTTCACTGTTCTTTATGAAATATTTGCTGAATGCACTTTTTACTACATAAATCACGTACTTTTATTTGGTAAACAACTCTATAAATAATTTTCTATAAATAGTCCAGTGAAAAATGAGTGTAACACTCAGCTTAGCTTTCCCGCCAAAACTCCCTGTTAATTGATTCTATTTCTATCTATAGTATGTCACGCGATTACCCCGTGGATTAACGTCAGTTTTCTGTATTTTGTGGAAATGTTAGTAATGAATGAGATAGCAATAGTGAAGAAAGACGAAGTTAAAATGATTTCTGTCTTCAAAAAACATGATTTTAATATGTCATCTTAGTTTTTTTTTTTTTTTTTTTGTAGTGTGGCACTAGTTATGACTTTGTGCCAATTTCAAGAAAAAAGAAAATGTTCAAAAGTTCTTCTTTCTTTCTCTTATGGCTTTGCACGGTTTGTGCATTTAGCCAATGTCACGTAATGAATTATTCATGTCGAAAAAGACGGCCGCGTGAACCGGCTTACGAGAGAGGTTTGAGGCAAAGTCATGGTGTGGCCACTATGTTGCGATATTTCACTGTTCTTTATGAATTATTTACTGAATGCACTTTTTACTACATAAATCAGGTACTTTTATTTGGTAAACAACTCTATAAATAATTTTCTATAAATAGTCCAGTGAAAAATGAGTGTAACACTCAGCTTAGCTTTCCCGCCAAAACTCCCTGTTATTTGATTCTATTTCTATCTATAGTATGTCACGCGATTACCCCGTGGATTAATGTCAGTTTTCTGTATTTTGTGGAAATCTGAGTAATGAATGAGATAGCAATAGTGAAGAAAGACGAAGTTAAAATGATTTCTGTCTTCAAAAAACATGATTTTAATATGTCATCTTAGTTTTTTTTTTGTAGTGTGGCACTAGTCATGACTTTGTGCCAATTTCAAGAAAAAAGAAAATCTTCAAAAGTTCTTCTTTCTTTCTCTTGTGGCTTTGCACGGTTTGTGCATTTAGCCAATGTCACGTAATGAATTATTCATGTCGAAAAAGACGGCCGCGTGAACCGAACACTAAGAGCAAGATTTGGTAGAAAGCCATGATGTGGTCACTATGCTACAATATTTCACTGTTCTTTATGAATTATTCACTGAATGCACTTTTTACTACATAAATCACGCGTTTTTATTCAGTAAACGACACTATAAATAATTTAAAAGTCCAATGAAAAATGAGCGTGGCACTCATCTTAGCTTCCCGCCAAAAACTCCTCGTTATATTAGTTCTTGCTTTCTTTAAAATGGTTTTATAAAGCTACAATGGCATGGACCCTGGGACATCCTGGGACAGGCAATTCGCCTGCTGATAGTAAAAGCAAGGAGCAGATATCAGAACAGTATAACCCATGCGCTCCCAACTCTAAATTGAAGTAAACGTTTGTCGGGACCCCCACAGTAAAAAAAATCATACGTTAAGAACCTCGCTAGAAAGTTCAACAGGATTTGCCTAGTCTTTTCCCAACCATGTTGGTATTGGGATCCAATTTAGTTATATCTCCGTTCCATTATCGGACGTGTCTTCGTACAGCGAGTTTCCATCTTTACGTTGTTGACACCACAACGATCCGAACGAAGCGTTTCGCCTCGTCTTTTATACCGCGTACATCGAGGGACTGGAACAATTTGCCAGCGGCGGTGTTTCCGTCGGACTACGATTTAAGTGTCTTCAATGCTATAGTGAATAGGCTCTTAATAAACTAGCGCGCTTTACCATCAACGATTGCATCACTGCTTACCATCAGGCGGGATTGCAGTCAAGCACTAATGTATAATTAATAAAAAAGGTAGGTCCTTTGATAACCAAAGGACCTACCTTTTTTTCTTCGATCGTCATACATTGGGGGTTCTGACGACCCGTAACGATTTCTGTGAAGTATAAAAATGATCGTCAGCTACAGTTAGATGGACCAGCCATAGTTAGATGCCCCCCGTAATCAAAAGTATTAAAGGAACATTGAACTCCCGCTAACCGCCTCGGTTAGCATATGTGCGACGTAGAGAAACCTGACATAACTTCCCGCGTCTCATATAAGAAACGCGACTTTAAAGATTCATTACATTAATCATTACACTACCACACTCATATTTAATACAAGTTCAGTTCACTCATTCACCTACCAACAAGCCCTTTTCCCTACATAGACTTACACAAATGTATTACTTATCCTCCCTTTCGCCAAAATCCTTGGTCGTTGTTATGCCTACATCAGCACATGACTAGCCATCTTGTTTGCTTCTATTGTGCACATACTAAACTAATTTTAAGTTAAGCGTATCTTTTCCTTTCCATTTCGTTAAGAAAAGGATAGAAGATAACATTTAGTTTAATCCTGTCAAATTAAGATACTCCATAGACAGTTTAGACGCGATTATAAACATGGCGACTAAAAATACGCTAGTTTATGTCAGGAGCGCACTAATTTGACAGGTCTAAACTGACATTTTATCTTCTGTCCCTTTCTTAATTAAATAGATGAAGAAGGAATCAGGGCCATATTATCGGCACTTATGTATCATGAAACATGTCTGTTCGCAATAATAAAGATTATTATTATTACACACCAAAAGACTAATTCTTCTATAGCGAGGCACATTCTGTTGATCAACAAAACTAGCCACCTGAACACATATTATGCACGCCACCTTACTCCCAGACTCGAGCACGTGCAGCATTTAATCCGCAATTGTACCTCTTATGGGCCAAGACCACCTCTCAAGTTTACACAAACCTCGTCCATTACCAACCTGATGACATTGAGCTAATTGAAACACGTGGGCAGTTTAACCCAACAGAAATATAAATAGTAAGCAGAACTGCGAAAGCATTTACCTCATTGTGAGTTCCTGAAACCGAACACATTTTGCACTTGCATTCAAATTGGATAAATGCTCTTTCCGGACTATTTTTAGGACCAAGACGTCATTGTACTCACTTTAGTTGTTGTTACTTGTGTTGTGAGTCCTATAGAAAACTCACAGACCTCCTAATGGTCCCGACAACTGTCAGCCATATTACCATAATCATAACCGGACAGATTGGCGATGGCAGTATATTTAAATTAGCGAACAGGATGGCTATATCTACTCGGTGTTTGACTTCTTTTCCTTATGGGTCATGATGAGATGAGCAAATCATCGGATAATATGGTATTTCCTTAGTGAGACTGCGGATTTAGTCTTGTTTATGAAATTATCTTTAAAGTGAGCATCAACTTATGACGCAGGCGGGTTGTCATCATGCAGATGTTCTGATGGAGTGCTATTATCAAGTTCATCGAGCAACTTACTTACGTTAACCTGAATCGTGTCAGCTGCTCCAAAGCTCACTGTTGGCAATCTTTATTTTTAAAGTAGAATGAATAACTCTAGGATAGGTCATAGGTTTCCTATTGGGAAGGTAGGTAGGTTTCGATAGCCTCCGTGGCGTAACCTGGCCACTGTGCAAGGAGGCGCGGGTTCGATCCCCGCGCAGTGCAAATATTTGTATGCATGAATATGAATATTTGCACGGGTCTTGTCGTGTCTCGGAAAGCACGTTAAGCCGTTCGTCCTTGTTGCCATACGAACATCTAGATCCGAACAACACACACACAGAATAGATAGATCTAGTGGCAGTCGTAACGGGTTGTTGGACCCTCAAAAGTACAACAATTGGTCTAACTTCAATGCTTCGATATCGCCTTCGGGTTGTGGAGGTTAGACGGCAGTTGCTTCACTGAAAATATCGGAGTATAGCCAAAATCAGCAGTTAAGTAGACTAGGAAAGCGGACTCCAGACTCCAAAGCTGTAAAAGCTTCGGATGCGACTGAGATTAACGCTGAGATGATGATGATGGAAGTCGGTTTCCTACAATTATTCTTTTTTTTTTTCAACGGCCCTCTGAGCAATCGCTGCTCTTCTAAATAGTGCTCTCGGTTAAACAGTCCTGCTCTCAAAATTATTGTTCATGTTAGGTCGGAGTTTGATATGCCTAATCCGGAATATACAAGTTGGATTAGATACATTTGAAACAAATGTACTTTATCTAGCTTTAGGATCCAACAATAGTTTTATTTTTAAGTTAAATAAGTGCATGTTGCAGGTATATAAATAGGTCAACGACAATATTCTGGTCAATTGGGCATGCCTAGTACTTTTCCAGAATGATAAGACTTTGAGTGTGTATATTGTTTACTTTGAATGTGTATATATGGAATCATTCGCTTATATATATTGTCTAATTTGAGTGTCCTCTGTGCGTTGGAAAGCACGCTAAGCTTTGTGCCCGGCTATTACATGTGGATATTTGGCAGTCGTAACGGGTTGTCAGGACCCCGAAATTCTGACAATCAGTCCTACCAATTTTGGTAGGACTGATTACATGATTGGATGGAATTACATGATTTAATTCCCCCATCTCCGTTCCGCCGTCGGACGACCCGTCGTATGGCGAGTTTCCACCCTTACGTTGTTAACACCACTACGATCCGAACGAAGCGTTTCGGCTCCTCTTTTATACCGCGTACATCGAGAGACTGGAACAATTTGCCAGCGGCGGAGCTTCCGTCGGACTACAATTTGAGTGTCTTTAAGGGTAGAATGAATAGGCTCTTAATAAACTAGCGCCCTTAACACAACCATCAGGCGAGACTGCGGTCAAGCGCTAGTTTATAATTTATATAAAAAAAAGAATGTTCTAAAATGAATATCCTATTCGTTCTAAAATGTATATCCTAGTCATTTTAGAATCGTATCACATCACAATCAATGCTGTATTTATCCATATCTATGTTCATCCCACAGATAGTCGGCTACGCGGTCGTTATAGTGACCTTCGCTCTGCAAGCGCCGGTTCGCTGGTCAGCTGCCCGATTACACGGAGCGCCCCGGCTCCTGCTCGCTGATGTTTACCATTTGGTCTCCTTCGTGGCGACCGTTAATGTCTGGCGGGGGGTTTGGGGACTGCTTGATATTTACTTCTTTCCCGGTGAGTTCTACATAATCTGCGTTAATCAATATTAGATGTGTTGTGGGAAGATCCCTTTAATTTAAAATACCTCAGATACCTGACCAGCACTCTAAGGTCCGTATTACAGAAGGAAACTCAAGCAATGATCTCTGTTTAAACATTACTTAAAACTAGTTTCAACCAATAAAAAATCTTCAAACGAGACTTAAGTAAAGCTTGAATTTTGAGTGACGTTCTGTAATACGGACCTAACTATCAATATCAATTGGAATCATTTTGAAGTTTATTGCTATTCCGTTGTTCCATATGTTCCAAAATGTGTCTGCTCAACTGCATAAATAACGCAATGAATGTTGTTGAACTGTCAAAATGAAACCCACTACTACTGATATGATCTTGCTCTGTTGAAATTAGTACCTATTTACTTGCCAGTAGAAATAAATCATATTAATATAGACGTATAGTTGTGTATTATTCAGTTAGAGGAAGGAACAGTTTTAAATCATATCTGTATAAGGAATTTAGTTATCAATCATATAGTATATGAACCCGAAACAAGTGACTTTTCCAAAGCGTTTCGTATTTCTACAATGACTCTCAAGATGATGACTGATAATGATAATGACCTTAAGCACTATTGAGCATAAAATGGTTGCCTGTAGTACGAAACGAAAATAAAAACACTCCCTTTAAATATAAATCTAAATCTCAAAGAGGTAGTAATCTCATGCCATATCTAATCAAATCAATATGCCTTTTACAGAAACACCAAAGCTTAGTAACTGGTGTTCTCACATCGTGAGTTTAGTACTCCTCATACTCCTGAACTGCTCCAACTCAGTCATCGTGCGAGGAGTCTATATCGATGCAGAGGAACCCGCAGGAGAATGTGTGGTCTTCCCTTGCCACTACCTCAGACTGTTCTTCCACAAAGAACGTACCAAGAAGAGACACAGAAGAGCGTTACAAGCTGCAGCAGCTGCTGGAAGAAAGCCAGAAGACGCCAGTCTTCCTCTACAAATACCAGAAGAAAAGGTATAGCCGGAAGAAGAAGTATATGTTCTAGATTAAGTTTGAAGTTGGAACTATTGATGTATGATTAGAACTCCCAGTGATGCAGTGTTAGTTTCTGAAGTGACTGAGGATAAACGATTAAATATGGATACAAGTACAAAAAGAAAATTTAAAGTGATTCCCAATTATCGTAATGTAGAGACTTATCATAAGCTGCTATCTACTAATCTAATCTTAGCCTCGAACTTGGATATTATAAGCATCTCAAGCATATACGTAGCAGAAAATTTCATAGCATGAAATCGTAGCACGGTAGCCGCGAAGCCTAAATTTGGAATGTGACTGAACCTAAAAGAGGAAGTCTACATATATTAATGGCAAAATGTCCTGCTGTCACTCTGACTTGATTTTAACACAATTATGATGCATTTTAGTATCATTGCATTATAGCTTATATTTCAAGTTCTAATTATAATTAAAAATCATTAAAACGCTAGAATAATCTTTATTTCAAACTTTCTAAAAGTCAGCGCTGTGGTTTGACAAAAAATATGTTGTAATTTTGTACAAATGTTGTTGTTGTTTCTACTATTATGAAGAATTTTTGGGTTTATAATACTAATAATTCATCAGTGTTTTAAAATAAGTTGTACTTTAGTGGATGCGCACACTTAGCGACGTATATAAGAATTCTAGTACTACCGTTTTCAACTTTTCGATTTTGTTTTCTGTCTCTAAAACAATTATAGTGTGCGCATGCTCTTAAATAAACTACCTCTTTCTTCGTCTTCTTGTGTTGTTTAAGATTCTCCTTTTATCATTTTATACAGTTTTCCAATTGTTTTCCCTTTATTTTCCTAAACTAAAAATATAACATAAATATTATTTTGTACGTTACTGAAATATCAAATGCCATTGCTTTGTCTCTGTATAAACTGTCATAACATAACATTGTAAGTTTGTCTGGAGAATCTTCACTATGTTTAACTTCCCCTAGTTTAATTTAAAATAAGTTATTGTTCTAAGTCACACTATTAAAGTCTTTACTAGTTTGTAAAAGCAAAATATGTAAATATGTTACATTAATGTTGTAAGCACTAAGTTATCATTAGTAGCTGTTGAACGATACATAATAAACGTATTGATATTTTATCTGTTGTTTTATTATTAACTTTACTTAATCAATTAAGTTGATTACGATAATTTATTATGTCGAATGTCTGCGGTGGACAAGAAAGCGAAGCGCGATATCTTACTTTGTTGTAACCGAGGTAAGTAAAATTCCAAAAAATATAAATATGCAACATTATTTTTTGTTTATGTAAAACCTGAAACACGTGCCCAGTATTTTTAAGTAAAGAATCTATGTACAAAATTTCAAAAAGATATCATGAAAAACCACAAAGTTATGAGCTTGTTATCCTGCTTGGTTGTCCCAACAAAAATATGGTCCACGCTCCGTTTGTATGGGCAAGGCGGGAGCATTGACCTGTGGCGTCAGCTGAGCGCGGGCATGCGCCCGCCTAAACTGAGTACTTCTAAATTTGGATAATATGAAAAAATATAACATGGTGTAAAAATGACTGGAATCGATTCGGTTGATTATTCTGAATAAACGGTATTCAGGTTTCGCATAAACAAAAAAATAATGTTGTATATGACGACGTCAGCTACGGCGGAGCGGTAGGGTCTCTAGGGATCTTGGTATGGTGGTAAGGGCTCCATTTCGTAGGTGAAGTTTTGAATTAAAGCACAAAGTGTAAGTATAACCTAAAATCTTGGCAATAACAATTTAAATAGACAAAACGTCAGTTTCGCTCCGGAGAAGTATCCTTGGTCAGCGTCTCAATCCGAAGTCACCGTTCGACAATCAAAACGACTCCGTCACATACCGCCATTACAAACTACGTCACAGAGTTTGCCCCACTACTACATAAATCAAATGAGCAACTTTTATTAAAATGATATCGTTATCCACGACATATACATTGGTACTTGAGATAACGCTAGAAACGAAAAGCTCCCGACACTTATGATTTGAATGCCAATGAAAACAAGCTTTACTTGGACTATGTGTCAAAAAGTAAAACTATTTTCGTTAGATCTAATAATAAATAAATAATTATGGCAAGAGGGACTGAAAATGCTCACTACTGTGCTTGCTAAATAACAAATTTTAATTACTTTGCTTAAGTATTATTGACTGATTGAGATTGAATTATAAATCGCAGTTTTCTATTACTAGAAGAGAAAAATGAAAGTTTTAGAAGAATTAGTCTATTTTGAAATAACTAAAGCAATTGACACAGTGATTATCCAACAATAAAATCATTCTAATCATAACAATCTAAAGAATAAAAGTTAGGCTACCATTAATGTATGTAACTCTACAGTTTAATTTTATTAATAGTTATGAGTTTTGAGCTGTTCTCATTTTAAGTTTTAATAAGTAATAATATTCTAACACGCAAAAGGTGTTACGCAGGGCAGTATCCCGGGTCCAACCTTTCGCACTGTGTACTCATATCTAAAAGCAGCACCCTAAATACGTAACACACTATTAGTATTAGTTGGTATCATTTCGAAGAATATTACTAAACCATTGCTCTATGTGTTCGAAAATGTGTCTGCTCAACGCAATGAATGTTTAAGAACTGTCAAAGTGAAACACATTGCTACTGATAGTGTGTTACGCAATTACCCTGCAGATCATTTTAACTTGATCGAAGAATTACTTATTTATTTAATATTTCAAACCTTTATTATAAATTTTTAAGATAAACAGTAAACACAAACGTCCTGGGGCAGGAATGGATTTTAAAATGAAAATCCACAACGGCGGCTGAAGAAATATGAAAAATATCTCAGCTTCATATACATGATTTCAGCGCCCTCGAAAACCATGAAAACTATCGTCCTTCTCTTTCTCTCTATCTAACTTCCTTTTTTCTTTTTTGTGTAACAAAAAATCGCAAGGACGCAGGACGATAACTTTTAGTTACGTGACGTTACGTTAAATAACTTCGTCCCGAACAGATATCAAAAGAGGTTTTATTTTCATAAATTTTAATAGATACCAGTAAAATCAAACTACTAATTACCCTAAAGTTTTGTTGTAGTGAGTTTTTTTTTCTAATAAGGCATTATGTCTGAAATACCGTTGATTTATTGTGCTGAAAATAAAAATGGTTCACAAACAGCAAAAATGCTTTACGATGTTAAACCGGCTGTCGAGGATTATCTATGTTAGTGGCGAGAGGAGGTAGAACGCTGGGGAGTAATTCCGCTGCATTGAAAAATCTAACTTAACGTAACTTGGAGATTGCAATTTTCGTAACCTGGTACTTGGCTTGTCTCTAGCGGCAATAAGTCCACTCCTTTAAGGATGTTTAGAAAGGTGCCACAGCGCCCTCTAATGCAGGCCCAGAAATGATTATTTCGGGAAGTCCCTATTTAGGATAAGGCGGAAGGAATCGCCAGGGTGTCATCATTGTCGTGCATGCACCCGAGGACACGGTGAAGCATACGATGGAGGTTTACCCGATTTGAGCAGAGCACCGCTGTGTCTTGGTGGCGGCAATCGGCGGCGGCGATCTCTTGCATCCAGCCCTGATCCAGGCGATAGTTCAGAGCCACGCCCTACTGCGAAACAGTACTATTGGCAAAGGAGAATGCGGAGCGCATGAGGGAGAAGTAATCTTGGACGCTGTTAGTAAGCGTCCAACTAGAAAAAAGTACTCTTAAAACAATCTCAGGACTACATCACTCCTATATAATGATATAAGCCCGCGTTTGGGCAATATTATAAGCATATTTAGTTTTATATCGTTCTAATATCAGTCGAATTAAATGCTCTTTGCACTTACTGAAATTTAACCAAAATCAATTTAAGCCGACTTACGCTAATATTGCTTTTACGTAGTATCTTATAAGTCTGCATAGGCTTATATTGGTCTTAGGTTAGAATATTTTGAAAATTATACTTTAAATCCAAAGTTCGTAAGTGTTCGTTTAATTTAATATGAAAACAAATTAAAGTTGCATGAAGTTACAATATTTATGCTACATTGTTTATGTAAAAGTAGATAAAAATAGTATTAAGATAAGTAATCGTATTGGGATTTATTAGTTACTGTTAATTAGACCTGGTTTTCCGCTTCAAAATTAATACGCCTTGTTAAATAAGGTGTTTCAAATTAACTAATAATTTTTTTAAACCAGGTTTAAAAACTTTATTTGTTAATTTGATAGTGTCGCCATTAGTATAGCTGCATTTTACAAGCGCACTATTAGAGTAATATAAGATTGTTTACTCTTATTTTAGCATTCGGTATACTAAAGATAACTCCATATTTGATTAAATTAGGGCTCCTCGTAATGTTACACAAAACCTTAAATCGAGAGACAGAAAAAATAAGGAAAAAAAGGCAACGTTATATTTGTTTTCCTTTTTAACATTTCGTTGTACTTCATAACAACTTTGCTCACGTAGCCACCAGTATTCCTGAATCTTTTCCAGTTTTTGTAATCCATTAAAACTTTTAGATTCAAAAATTTTAAAGAAAATATGGTCAGCAAAATTATTCTTAAAATTATTAAGAGTAGTTATTCCCAAAATCGATCTAAGATCAAACGCTCTTATATGGGTCTTGTCTTTTGTATTGTAAATATGTTGATCCAAAATCACTCTAATGTCATACTTATCCAGTGCTAATGATCTTATATGAGTTCCAAAAAAAATCTGAATTTCACGTACTTACAGTACTCAGCTATGCTGATATTAGTCTGACCTCTTATAATAGCATTTAGCAAGTCTAATATAAAATCAAATGAGCTTAGAAATTACTCATATAAGAGTAAGTTTTTCTCAAGTGCAACTAGTCTTATTAAATGCTCTTATAAACATATATGAGATTTGGTTATGAGACTGAACGTTCTTGAGGACATACTGGCTTGTCTAAGAGTAATATAGAATCGATGGTTTGTTCTAAAACAAATATAAGAGCGCTTTAAGCCTACCACTCTTAAAAAGTGCGAGTTCTGAGACTGTTTTGCTAGTTAGGCAGCTGACTCTTGGGTCCATATTCCAGAAAGAAACTTAAGCATTGATCTCTATTTAAACATTACTTAAAACTAGTGTCAACCAATCAAATGGCTTGAAACGAGTTTAAAAGTAATGCTTGAGTTTTGAGTGAGCTTCTGGAATACGGGCCTTAGTCAACGCGGATGCGAGCTTGCGGTCGACGAGCAGTAGTAGAGCAGGTAGCTCACCGTTCGGTAAGCATCAAACCCGGTTAGAGCTTTGTTTTCCACTTGTCTCAAAGATATGTCAGCACAATGTACCGGGGTCTGCCAGGACCAATGCCTGCCAAGGCCGAGCGTTGTTCTAAAGATGAGATACCATAGCCCCTGCTATAGGCGAACGAAGAAACACAGGGTGGGCTTTAGTCAGTACAAGTCTTTCACTTCACCCAGAGCAGGAGAAGTTATATGACGATTACCCGTCCAAAAAAAAAGGAAACAGAAGTATTGTCTGTTTGACTTCGCATTGACCTTATCATACAGGAATTGAATGCGTCAGAAATACAATCTTTCACCTGCATCGATGGTGACAGATTTTGTTTGATGACTATTTAAGCTGATTACCTACAACTGATAAAACCTTTATCTCTAACAACCGTTCTTAGTGAAAACATCAGCTACATATGTTGTAGTAGCGTAGAATACGTTCAAGCGTTGAGTCCTGAGCAAATACGGGTACGTCAGCGCGCCAGCAGTTACTTGCAGTAATCTATCGGCGTGTAGTGCCGCTGGGACTCATTCGAGCACGCAAAGGCGTACGGCAGACATGCGCGGAAGTACTGCGGGGGTGGCCGAAACGCTAAAGAGCGTCTCGCGCGCGCAGGCTGTTCTGCTAGAAGGTGTCGACGCGCTGTTTGCGAGTCTTGTGGTTGCACCGGCTGTCGTCACCTACTGGAAGGCAACCTGGACGCTAATGGACTTGTATGTGCTACCAGATGAGCCTGTGGGCAGCGCGGCCACATGTGCCGCCTTCGGACTGTGCTGTGACTTGTTGTTTTCGGTTTTCCAAGCGCAAATAAGTAAACTGATGCGGCCGGAGCGCGGTAGGTTCACGTACTACTTTGTGTCGCGGGTGTGCACGATGGTGTCTGGCGTGGCATGCGTGGGCGCGTGGCGTGGCGTGTGGAACTTATTGAACGAGTGCACGGGCGACAGTACGAGCACGCTGCTGTCCACAACGGGTGTGGCGACGCTGTCACTGGCCGCGTTGCGTGCACTCCGCAACATATGCGCCGCACCGTTCGCCGTCGCGGTCGACTCACCACAAGATTATTTCGATGTGCCCTCTATGTTCCGTACGGTTGGTACTATTTAGAACTCATCATCGGTCACCTGCTTTTTTAGAAAATAATAAAAGACGTTTCGATACTATATACATAACCGAACACTTTCATGACACTACCAAATAGATTTCTAAATATACCTACCAAACAAACAACACATCCCTCCAGAGTTAACTTAAGAGGTGGTGCATGCGTTTTAACCAGAGTCGGTCACAAAAAACGAGTTCAATTTAGTTTAACCCGCCTCAGTGGTAGACGGTAGTATGATTTTATTTAAAAATAGACAAAAACGTATTCTCAGGCCATTCGTAAGGCCTGAGAATACGTTTTTGCCTATTTTACGAAATTTACGAAGTTCGAGAAGAAACACTCAGTTTCACTGTGATAGGAGAATTTTATATAATACTAGTGACGCGCCCCGGCTTCGCACGGGTGCAATGCTGTGTAGGTCGATACCGCCGCAAACGCGACGCCCCGAAATGTTTGATCCATACTAATGTTTTAAATGCGAAAGTAACTCTGTCTGTCTGTTACGCTTACCGCTTAAACCTCTCAACCGATTTTGATGAAATTTGGCACAGACAATCTTTAGACCCTGAGAAAGGACATAGGCTACCTTTTATCACGGAAAAAATTGATATTCCCGAGGGAAATCTAAAAAGCGCGATATAACCGAAATCCACGCGGGCGAAGCCGCGGGCGGAAAGCTAGTCTGTAATATCTTCGAAAGTATTTATCTAAATTATATGCTGTAAAGGGCGATATAGATCTAGTTATATTAAATCAACAATGTATTTAAAGTACTAAATTGGATAAAATCGCTTCAAAAATTAGCCAACATTTGTTGTAAAAAGTAAATAACAAAAAAATGTTATTGTGGTATATCCATAAGAGATAGACATTTACCATCGCGGACTTTTTTGTAGACCTTTTCAATGTGTACAATATTTAGTACATTATTTTGATAATTGGAAACCTCAAAAATAATAGTATTTCTCCACTATTTAATGGATGACTTATTTATTTATTTAAACTTTATGCACAAACATTGCACAATGGCGGACTTAATGCCTTAGGCATTTTTTACCAGTCTACCTTGGGGTGATGAAGAGATAAAACATGGTAGATGCAAATAAATTAAAGTTAAAAGTGAGATAAAAAAATATTATAATAAATACAAACAGTAGAAAATATAAACAGTAGAGAGAGATAAAAAATTATAGATAGAGAAAAAAATATATGTGGAATGAATCATTATACATATAAAACTTCCTCTTTAATCACTCTATGTATTAAAAAAGCCGCATCAAAATCCGTTGGGTAGTTTTAAAGATTTAATCATACATAATTATGGACATAGGGAAAGAGTAATCGACTTTGTTTTATACTATGTAGTGATTAGGTTCTCACTGATCTCCTTGTCTATTCTAAACTAAGTAGATTGACAAGTGTCAAAAAGAAGGCGTTTGTACAAATAGCACAAATATGCTCAAACACCAGTTATGTGAAAAAATATTATTCCTATAGCGAGATACTTAAATACGGCGTACCTGAGGGTATTGTGCTAGGACCCTCTATTTTCGCTCTGAGTAAATGATCATGCCGACTAAATAAACCACCCCATAGTACCTACTATTTGCCGATGACATCGTACCGTAGTAATTAAGTGTGATAATCCCAATAGTTACGAAATGAGATAAATTTTCCTGGACCACTACTAATATAGCTCGAGTCACATGAAGCACGGGGACGAATTTTTTACGTGTAACTCGAGTAACATGTAGCGACTGAGTGGATAAACATGATATTAAATTATATGGTAGTTTGATGCCAACTCGCATTGAGCAAGCGTGATGATTAAGCTCAATCCTTCTCTGTATGAGAGAAGACTTGTGCCCAGCAGTGGGATGATTAAAAGGTTGATGATGATGATATCATAATTTTGACAACAATACCTAATGTTAATGTAAACTTAGAAAAGAGTAAAATTATGTAATTTTTAAAAATTATCAAAGGATCCGAAATAAAAAACATTAACTGTTTATGGACATAATATGATCGTCTTCTGCAGCTAAATTTATTGGTATTAATTTAATAAAATTGTTTATTCAACAACTTAAATAATTATAATGGTTTTAGGAGTATCCTTTAGAGCAATTAATTTGTTCGCGTTGGAATTCTTCGCTCTTCCTATGTTATATAAACGTAGTAGCTATTTAAAGAAACAAGATAAACAAGAAGTAAACCAAAAAAATAGAAACAGAAAAATAAAATAAATGGTGTGATGAATGAGAGAGATGCTTTGCGCGGGAGTGTGATACAGTTTAATACGACTATACACCGATGTGGCCTCACAAACACTCCCTGTATTTCAAGGGTCGCGTCGGTGTATGGGGAGAGTGAAATCGCGTGAGTGTATGAAGAGAGTGAAGGGAGCGTGTGACTGTATGAGGATAGTGGTTGTTTTGGAGGAGTATACGAGATTTATTAGATTGTATTAGAAGTTGAATATTGATATTGAGCGTTGAATATTTGCGAGATAACCCTGTGACACGGTCTTGGGATCGATAAACGATACAGAACATTGTATTCTATTAACTATACATTTACATTTAATAACAATAATAATTTTTATTTAGATCCTTATACAATCATCATCATCATCATCATCCCAGCGTTAATCCCAGTCGCCAGTCGGGGTCCGCTTTTACCAGTCCAACTGCTGATATGGCTAAACTTCGACATTTTCCGTGAAGCGACTGCCGTCTGACCTCCACAACCCGAAGGCGACATCGAAGCATTGCAGTTAGACCAATTGTTGGACTTTTTGAGGGCTCCAACAACCAGTAACGACTGCCTCTAGATGTTCGTATGGCAATCGGGACCAACGGCTTAACGTGCTTTCCGAGGCACGACCAGACCAGTGCAAATATTCATATTCATGCATACAAATACTTGCATTGTGCGGGGATCGAACCCGCGCCACCTTACGCAGCGGCCGCGTCTGCTACCGCTACGCCACGGAGGCTGTCACAATGATTTTTATTATGTGTCACAATGATATTTAGATCCTTATACAATGTAGTACATTTAAAGCCTTATAAATACTTAATAGTAGAAAGTTTTTTACCGACTGTCTTAAATATTTATTCAAGTTTAATTTACTCATATTTTGATATATCTACGGATGCTGCGTTGAGACTAACTTTATAGCTTGTGGCGACCTATCTGAGCTATGTAGATTAATAAAAATCTGTATATCAGACTATCTAATCTGTCTATCTAAATTATCAGAAATTGTGAGTCTGGTCTGGAGTCTGTGCGTCGCTTCGTGCTCCTTATCACGATTACAGATGTTGCATCAACACTCAATATGACATAATATTATTGGGCCAATTCAATAGGAAGAGGTTTCATTTTCAGAGCCCAAAAAAGGTGTTTCAGACCTAAGTGTGACTTTTAAAGCACGGATAGAATTTAACCGTTTTTTACGCTTTTAAAAATTTTCACCTTCCCATCATTATATTTCACAATAAAAGAATTCTACTATAGAAAATTAAGAGATATGAATAAATCAGAACTGGATGTCATCGTTGTCATTTTATATAATTATATATTCTTTATTGTATTTACACCAATCAAACATCTAACATAATACATTCAACACAAAAAAAATATACAATGGGCGGCCTTATCGCGAATGCGATCATCATCGCGATCAACCTTTTTTTGTCGTCCCACTGCTGGGCACATGCCTCCTTCATACAGAGAAGGATTGAGCGTAATCACCACGCTTGCTCAATGCGGCGATTTCAGACTTAAAGCCCAC